>OU612069.1:5351645-6562478 GCA_914767715.1 Membranipora membranacea
TGCTGGCGTTATGTGCTGATCAAACCTATAGGTCGAGTGTTTCCATTCCAAGACACCAGATATAAAACTTCACAAACTTCTTCACCAACGGCTGGCAAATCTGTTTCCATCATAGGGATTGTAGATTTAACCAGGTCTTTAAGTGTTGTGTTATTTGTAATTTGGCAACATGCTAGAATCAGGCTCTCAATGCAGAGAAAATTGAAGGGTCCAGGGATGCAAAGCCTTGTTATAAGACTGCAAAGAATTTGAATGCAAATAATGTACTTAGGACATTGGAATGTATTATATTCATACTTTATCACATCATCAACTAAATATTTGTTGCAGAGAATACAGGAGAAAGACTGATTCAGTATGGCATGATAATGGCAGAGTTACGCATCAGAACCTTTGGTGGTTTGAATTCTGTCCTGAGAAATCTTGATGTACCAAGTGAGTGTGTGAGTGTCAAATAGTTACATTATTATGATTCATGATGGGTCATGATATGGTCTTCGCTACCCTGACGCAGTGATCATTCGTATTTGATTGTCCAAATCAAGGATACCATCGGTAGCCTAATTGGTAACCATATCTCATACTCATTGAAAGACCCCCCTCCCTCAATCCCTTCACCTGCTATCTACCTTATCAACCTAATTAGTGGTTAACTAATTAGATTGATAAGGTAGATTGCAGGTGAAGGAAGGGGGGGGGGGTGAATGAAATGATAATGAAATCTGTCTCTTAAAGTATTGCCAATTGTTCGATTGTGGTTATCATGGGGCATTTAACTTCCCAACATATGTTGGTGTGTGGGTAATTCTAGGTCACAGGCCCTAAAAAAAATTAAACAGCATAAAACTTGTTTCTAATTTACAGTCAACTAAACGTATAGCCTTGGGAGTTAGTATTAGCTAAAGTTTAGTTTAGCTAGTCTTGAGATGACTTAATGTAAGCTAGCATTAAATTTTGGCTAGTGAAGGTTGAAGTCCATGAAAAGAAAAAAGGGTGGGTGTATGTTTGCTACTCTTGAAGTTAGCTTTTTCAAGCCTGCGCAAAATGAAGAAAATTTCCTCTTATGAATACTTTGCTCCTCTATGGAACTTTTTATGAACATTATATCTGCTTGATTTTGATTACTGTACCTTACATTTTAGAACGTAACTGAGGCATTGGATTAGCAGGTTGTTGGCATCTATTAACATTTGACTACCGCGTCAAACAACTTGAACAACAACGCGTCAAACAACAACCGCGTCAACAACAGTTATTGTAGGAAGACCAAGTATTCATCAGATAAAGTGGTAAGCTACTCTCACACTACTCTGTAAGTCTACTCATTCTTCACGACTGAGTAGTAGAGTAGTACTCTACTACTCAGTCGTGAAGAATGAGTAGACTTACTAAGAAGTCTAGTTAGTAACTGTTAGTTATTATCACTACTAGTAGCCTTCTGTAGTTTGCCAATCAGGGGTGTCTTTCAATTAGAAAGAGCGATACTTTACTAAAGCAAATTATCACTATCGCATCACTCGAAATTATTGCCTACTTGGTCTTTCAATTAGACAACATCACTCCCAAATCGCTCGCTCAGAATGTATATAGTTCAATCATTGACTGAACGATTTGAAAGTGCGACCCCTAGCAGGTATTGCTCACTCACCTGGTGAGCGATCAGATTGTGATTTTGGTTTTTAAGTGTTGTGTTATTTGTTATTATTGTTAAAATGTTAGAATCCGGCTCCAAATGCAATGATCTCAGTGCCCTAACTTCATATCTAGAGAGGGTGAAAGAAAGAGGGCTTACACGGTTTTCATCAGTAATAATACATCTGGTAAAAAAATCCAGAACTAAGAATTGCGAAAAAAATTCATCCTCAGCCATTCATATTTGTTGAGCCGACCTCAGCTGTTTCAGGGGAAACAAATTTGGTCCATAGTCAATATATTATATAATATGTGCCGAAATGTGAGTTGCTGGCAGTCAATGTAACATTGTGTATACCCTAAGAGAGTTAAGTATTTGCAGTAGGGAAAATTCAAAAATAGCTACATTTAAAGCAAGCTAACATTTGCTCTCATTTCTTCATATAGACTCCCACCTCCGCTAGAGGAGTAATTTACTGCAAATCATCTTTAGACAACTATCCTGAATATTATGTAATATCAAGTTTATCGTCCTATTGTATTTAGAGTGATATATGAATATCTCAAAAAACTC
The DNA here is from genome assembly GCA_914767715.1 of Membranipora membranacea. Classification (NCBI taxonomy): domain Eukaryota; kingdom Metazoa; phylum Bryozoa; class Gymnolaemata; order Cheilostomatida; family Membraniporidae; genus Membranipora; species Membranipora membranacea. Next base: position 5,353,852 of record OU612069.1, read on the forward strand.
AATAGGCTATTCACACCCGTATATATATAATATGTGGTTTTAGATCAGAAGATGATTTGATTGTATTCAGTAGCTAATAAACCATGGCTTCCCGCCAGAAATTGCCAGAAGATTAAACCGTGAGTTACTTCAATACCATTGGACCCCACTTTCAATGATGGGATTACTCTAGTGGAGTAATGTTAGTTCAATAGGAAAAGTTTGCATTTCGAGAAAATGGCTTGAAGTAATAAAATTTTGGCTAGCCAACATTTTCTCAACTCCGTCACTTTACATAAACTGCCAGTGGGTGACCTCACGTTCAAAGTTTTAAGATACTTGGGTTTTAATGAGCTCATCGGATGATTGTGACAGGGTTGTCACATCCAATTCTTGAGAAAGGCACCCAAGTGCCTATGGAGTTCTCCACTATTACAAAAACTAAGTGCAGACAACCATTGCAGTACTAACAGTCTGCTGAATAACAATAAAAAAAACATGGCTGTAAATGCTGTTGGCAGATTCCCACATGATTATAATATAAGTTGTATGTCAATTAAAATATTTTCACCCCTGCATTTCCGGTTGCTCCGATCCTAGTAAAATCCAAGTAAAACGATGTTGTCTTGTGTTGATGGCTGGAGGGGGAGCAGCTCCAAATATATGCAAATTAGATTAAAATTTTTCTTGAGGTAGAGAATGTTTTACTTTTTGTCACCATGCTCAGTAAATAACCTAACAATGAGTCGAGTAGATGTCGAGCACATAGTGCTTGCTTTCCAATCTAGTCAATGCAATGTCACAGTGTATGTTATGTCATTATCCCTATCGTTTTATCCAATTTTTCTGCATTTGGATTCGCTTCTGGTGTCACCAGTAAAATGGGAGGAACTTGAAATGTAGGCATTTATCACAGAACTTGTAATGGTTCTGGATCAAAGAAAGAAGAAATATGTCTTCATCCAACCAACTTAACATTATTGATGGCCAACCACCCAACCAACGCTACTCCATATTGAAAAGTTTCCCCACTCCTGATTGCTAAAATGAATTATTCTGAGCCATGATTTTTGCGTCATACTGTGTACTCTGATCTAAACTTCAACAGTGCCTCTGTTAGAAGGGAATTAGGGGGGGGGGAGGTTATTGTATGACACCTGAAGCTTTTGAACAAACCATCGGAGTGAGCATTTGCTAATGTTGTTTCACCTTGGGCCTGACACTGAGCTTATATATATTATATCTGCTTTCGCTTTGCATACTTTTGTCTTTTGTGATAGTATGGTACTTCAAAAAGTGCTGTTTTGATGTGGCCGCGTGGGCCTACATACATCTTAATTCGGAGTTTAGTGGACAGTCATAGCTTCATCATATTCGGCATACAATAGATAGCTGTCAGGAGGTCATTTCTCACAGATATACTCATATATGGTGTCCCAAACTCCGCACATAATTTTTTTCTACAACAATCTTACCGTTGTTTTGACTTCACATCATGAAATTTCTACATACAAGATTATTTTTTACAGTTTTACTATTTGGAGGAGTGAACGTAGAATGGGGACAGTGACTCAGAAGATATACGACAGAGCATCATACTCAGCAGATTTCTCACACCTTTTCACCCACCACCAATAACTCCAGCTTCAAAGAAGCACACTCTGCTGATGCTCTCTCTGTTACACTTGGAACTGAAGTTGTGAAGACACCAGGGACAAATAACCCCCCCCCCCCCCACCCAAGGTATGTATGGGCTTGAATGATCACCAATGCTTATCTATCAATAGTTTGTGAGTCACCAGCAAAATTATTATGTCAAACAATGTAATCCTCTGATTCATGATTGTTGCTACATCACTTAGACGCGTATTATATATAGTTTTTTTTGGTGATGGGTTGCGGTAAATATCGAATATACCTAATATATCAAATTGAGGATACTTTAGCCAGCGACACGTTGACACCCTCCCCCTAATTTAGCCACAATCGCTCTGAAAGTATGACACGGTGATTGATATACATTTTTCTTCTTTTCAGACTATAATTGAGACTCATGGTATAGAGCGGACACCAGTCATGACACATCAAATATGCACCATAAGCACCTTCTCCGATAGTGAACTGTCACGTCACACTCTTATATCTGCGCAGCACTATGTTGTCACTGCACACTGTTGAATCGATAGATCAAAAAGTAGTGCCACATAAACTTTCCCCATATGATAATTGATAGGGATGGGCATATGCTCTCATTTTATCAAAGTTTCAAGCTGTTCAGTGTTCACATTTGTATTGATATATCAATTGACTTTAGGGCATTTCTTGCGCCTACTGGTATTTTATTATCCTCTTGACAATCGCAGGAGGCCTTCTAGGGTTGTTGATTGTGAATGCCAATGTTTTGTGGGTTAACATATGCAAGAATAACATCTAAACTTTTTAGTATTTTCTACTGATTCAATTTTTTTTTTGGACAGTTTATTGTTCTCATCTCGTCGATTATTCATAATTTTTCATTCCAATGCTTTGCATCCTATTCAGGTATCAGTGAACTTTAGTTCAATGCAGGTATTCCTACTGTGGATTAACATGTATATCAGTTTTATTTAAGAGTACAATGAGTACGACTTGTTTTTTAAAATAAACAGCTTTCAATTCATTTCCAAAACATGATCAAAAGGTTCATCACTCGACAAATAGGCTGAGCACTAGGTTCATGTTGATGCACTGATCTTACATCTTATCATATATCATTAGATGATACATTTGGTTGTCGGTTGTCACTGAGCTGTGTGGGTGAGTCCGGTTGAGGTTGGTGAGAGGGTCGGTCTACCTCTGTATGTCCGAAACAAGAAGTGTCATTTGTATAGCGCACACATACATATTGAGGTTTGATCACAGCAATGAACTCCCTCTTCATTGATCACAGAATGGTTTCTCAGGCATTGTGTTTAGCAATGGCAGGCAAATTTACAAGTCGGTTTATCCCTGTGTTAAGCTTCTTATGGCTCATAGGGTTGCAGTTAGGTGGGAATTGGTGCTGCTAGTACACATTTTTTGGTTAGTGAGGTCCAAGACTGCTATCCTGGTTAGTAGTTAGTACAAGGCAGTTTAATAATATTTAGAAATTAGTACAAAGCAGCTTACCAATTGATAGAGGATTATAGTACGATGGCACTGCTTGCATAAACTTGCTAATATTGAACCCTCCTTGCTATAATCATCACCATGGTAGTATCATTGCTCGTAAAGAGTTATTTATTTTTTTATTTCTCATCTAAACAAAATTCCCTGTCCAGTGGTACAAATTATGACTCCGTAAGACCGGTGTGAGAGTATTTGTGTTCAGATATATACAAAATAAGTCTAGTTGTACACTTTTTTGTGTGTTTCAATACCCCATCAATCATTTCTGTTATTGCTGGGTGGTTAAAAGTTATATAGATAGATCAGGAATCTTGTTTATAAGAAGTTTATTTAAACTTTCCTTCTACACCTTCTAGATTTTAAGATATATCAATTTTTACAACCCCTTATCATTTTTAGAAATTTCAACAAGAATAGCTAACCAGAGGGATTATATAGATGACACACTAAGGGTTAATCTACGCTCCTTGGGATTTTTTAGCGTGGATGGCTTTCATTAGCTGTTTGTTGGCTGAAGATGTTCTGGGCATGGAGCGCAAGCTCTGAATTTTATGGAATGTGGGTAGAGAGAAGCAAGGGTAAATAAAACCAAGAGTAACAGCTTCCCCTGTTACTTCTTGATCAAACAGACCTATAGTTCAATGACACAATAGAACTCGTTTGTACGGAATGTCTGATGGTCACTGTAAATTCTAAATATATCAATGCAGGCGATAATATTAAGCTGATAGCTTTGAAAGATTATCTGCTACAAGACTGTCCAGGCAATTATTTATCGCTCTAAATCTTAACTGATGTAATGGCCCCACAAGCCCCTAATCTGGCAACCCAGCCGCCTGTCTAAGCTACCGGTCTCATATATAACAGAATAAACATCAGTGTGGGTATTCCTTTGGCAGGAATTTGTTGAAATGATTGGAACAAGGAGTAAAAGTACTCCTTGATCGGAACTGCAGACTATAGCTGCATTGTGGAAATCCTGTCGTAATGGTCGAATCTCTAGGAAATGTATTTGGTAGACCACATGGAACTGATGCATCGATGTTGTTTTGCCCGATACTAGCCACATCACTCAATTACATGCAATTGATTTGAAATGAAATGTTAAAAAAATTAAACCTTTTTAGTTGAAAATTGTATTAATCTGGAGTAGGTTGGTGAAACCAGTCTTGATATTCATTGAAAAAACCTTTAGGTTGAAAGAACTTTCAACACACCAAACTTGCATGCATTCAATGGCTACAATGTACAGTTCAATCTGCCTGATCACTTTCAATGGGATTAGCTTATTGAATTGAACAAGATTCTCAGTGTCTATTTGCCAATTCTTTACCTTTTACTTGACATCAACATCTTAGCCAAGCAGCTGAGTTCAAGCATAATTGGATGTATTGTTGTTATCCAAGTTGTTTACCCATGAAGTCATAATCAAGATAAGCCAGTCAGAATGTTAATTTTGTTGACATTGGCATTCATAGGCAACCTGCACAGAACTTAAAAGGTACCAGTAGATTTAAAAATGGTTAACCCTTAGAGTAAACACACAGATTATTGTAATGAGCTAGCAGCAGATTATCAAGAGCTGAGCCAGATACAACCACTGTATGTTGTATCTGGCTCAGCTCTTGTAGTTGACCAAGTAGCAGAGGAAAATCAATGAAACATGGTTGCAAATACCGGATAATAAGGGAGCAAGAGATGTTTTTGCAAAGCAATCTCATTTTTGGCATAGTTACTCTGTACTATGATGAGCTTGGAAGCAGAGTTTGGTGAAATAATTTGATGAAAATATACAAATGGAATTTGGTCAACCATCTAGTATCTTTCATAAAAGGTTAAAACTTCCCGCCCCCTCACTCTTCTGTCAAAGAATGGTCATGATTGTACTTTCACCAAAACAACCATCATTGTAAACATGTACATTGGCAAAATTAAAAACTCATCGCATTCATTATCAGCAGCAAAAGACAGGAAGTTAGGTCAGCTTACGATGACATCCTGTCTCTCTAATTCTACAAGTGTGTCATGATGACTTGTTAAAAGTGCAATGGAATGTGTGTGTAGGATTAACTACCAGCGACAACTAATTCGATAATTAAAAATTTTGACAAGGAATATTGAGGTAATTAAGTCATTATGCCTTTTAAAGGCTAACCTCCCTGCTTGTGGCAAGCTGACAGCTTAAAATGTATTACTGTAAACGTTGTTGTCTTGTCACTAGCCTAACATTAAAATACTATCTGTACTAGTGCCAACACCTGCTAGGGAACTACCATCCAAGAGTGAGAGAGAAAAATGCCACAATTGCTTCCTGTACACCATATAACTGAGATGGCTGGGAATGTTAAGTTTAACATCAAGAGCTCCATTGTAGACAGGTAATGAATGTATACCAGGTTTACAATAGATTTACCTTTGCCTCTCTCTACCCACATACCATAGCATTCAGAGCTAAATCCTTGCTCAGAGCCATTCAATCTCAAAAATCCCAAGGAGCGTAGATTAAGACTATGCCAATAATCAGTATTAATACTGCATGCTTTGACACCAAGTATGTTTTCTAGCATCAGTCAGCATATTTTCGGTAGTTCTGTGGAGAATATGGCCTCATTCGCATATCACTTTTCTCCACTTAGGCATGTTGGGCGATTAATACAAAGTAGATCCTCGCTCAACTGGTGAGCGATGCTGTACTTTTTTATTAGTAGCAAAGTTTTGTGATAATTCTGCTAGCATAATTTAGCTGATGTATTCTATTTATGCAGTTGCTGCCTACATTCTCAGATTGCACAAGATATAGCTTAGGGTAGGCCTACTGTACAACACAGAAGAGTTGAACATAGGTATTTTGTCGGCTCATCATACTCAATACTAAGAGTTTTCTGTGCTTACAAAAATTGTGAGGAGGACAATTCGAATGGAATGCTTTCATTGTAGCAGCTAACTTGCCTGGTCATCATTGAATACAATGTCAATCCAATTATATAATATTGACTAGAACTGGGCTAGAACTGTAAAGGATTATACTATAACAATACAATAGCAATAATGAATGTAGTTTATTTCGCAGGCAGGGTTAATTATACAATAATGTTGCTGGTTGGGTAATGATATATGGGGCATGAAACTCAGTGTATGTCCTGAAAATCTGAGGTCTGTAGCTCAATAATTGCTTATTATGCCAGCTACAAAAGAAGCTTTCTCTAAAGCATCACAAATCAGTAAAATAATGTGTAGGCACATTTTCTTTTTAGCAGCAGCATGGCTTCGAATGGTCTGACACCACAAATTTTTATATCATTGGATTGCTCATCTTCTGAGGAACACAGTGGTTAATTTCTTTAATAAACAGGGAAAATATCTATTAACATATCGAAAGCTTTATGGAAAACAGTTAGAAAATGATACAAATTGCTGCCCTGCTGCCGGCTTATGTATGCAATTATTCCACTTTCATGGGGGCAAAGAAATTCACAGTTTGTGAGTGTGTCCTGAAAATCTGAGGTCTGTAGCTCAATAATTGCTTATGCCAGCTACAAAAGAAGGTTTCTCTAAAGCATCACAAATCAGTAATATAATGTGTAGGCACATTTTCATTTGAGCAGCAGCATGGCTTCGAATGGTCTGACACCACAATTTTTTATATCATTGGATTGCTCATCTTCTGAGGAACACAGTGGTTATTTTCTTTAGTAAACAAGGAAAATATCTACCAACATATCGAAAGCTTTATGGAAAACAGTTACAAAATTATATTAATTGCTGCCCTGCTGCCGGCTTATGTATGAAATTATTCTACTTTCATGGGGGCAAAGAAATACACAGTTTGTGAGTGTGTCCTGAAAATCTGAGGTCTGTACCTCAATATTTTCTTATGCCAGCTATAAAGGAGGTTTTTCTAAAGCATCACAAATCAGTAAAACAATGTGTAGCCAAATTATCTTTTGAGCAGCAGCATAAATCCTAAAGGTCTGACAGCCCAAATGTTTATATCATTGAATTCCTCATCTCCCGAGGAACATAGTGTTAATTTTTTTAGTAAAAAAGGAAAACATCTTCCAAAATTTCGAGAGCTTTAGTGAAAACAGTTTGAAAATGATAAAATTGCTGCCCTGCTGCCGGCATATGTATGCAACTACTCCATTTTCATGGCGGGCATTTTTTGAGTATGATCTGAAGATCTGAGGTCTGTAGCTCGACAACTTATTTTGTTTGCAACAAAAAAGGATTCCTCTTTACAATCATTATGATTTATAGCCATATTGAGAGTATAAAAATTTGTTGTATCAAAATAAGAGCGTCTGCCTTAAATTTAGTGGAGCATGAATTCTGTATTACAATAATTACATTACATTACTGATGATGAATACACACACAATCAGCATATTTGTGCACAGCTAAATCATCGCAAATCAATAAAATAATGTAGTAGCACATTTTCTTTTGAGCAGCAGCATGGCTTCAAATGGTCTGACACCACAAATTTTTATATCATTGGATTGCTCATCTTCTGAGGAACATAGTGGTTATTTTCTTTAGTAAACAAGGAAAATATCTACCAACATATCGAAAGCTTTACGGAAAACGGTTAAAAAATGATATAAATTGCTGCCCTGCTGCCGGCTTATGTATGCAATTATTCCACTTTCATGGGGGGCAAAGAAATACACAGTTTGTGAGTGTGTCCTGAAAATTTGAGGTCTGTAGCTTGATAACTTTTTATGCCAGCCACAAAAGAAGTTTTTCGCTTTATAATTTATATGATTTTTGGCCTTTTCGAGATGTGGAGATAACTCAGGTTCACAAAATTACCGTATATGCCCTGAGAATGAATGTCGATATGGTTTTTGAATGTAGGTCATGTTACTATTGTTGGCTCGAGTATGAATTGGAAGGAGAAAATATAATCCACATGGATACCCATAATTTTTAGAGATGCTCATCATTTCATAGTGAGATTGACACACTGTCTCGATTCGCAAATTCTTCATTCCAATATTATTTTATAAAAAAGTACGAAATGCGATCCACAACTGGGTACTTTACCACGAGCTGGCATAAGCCAGCAGTAGGCATGGGATGGGATGTGCTATATCCCCTTCGCTATTCGTTATGGTGATGGATATAGTTATACAGAATTTACAAAGCAGTGTGACTGGGATCCAGGTTGCAAATAACCAAATACTTCTGCTAATGAGGGCATTTATGGACAAGGCTCAGGTTGTGGCTTCAATCTATAGACTGTATGAGTTGCTAAAGAGATGTGTGATGCAATTCAAACCTTTCACGAGACAGTCCCTGCCTTTGTGTCAAGGTAAACCTGTACCGAATACCTACTTCATAGAAACAGAGCTTATTCTCACGCCTGCAGAGCAGCCTGCGAAGAGCTTAGGAAGATGGTATAGTTTGCTGATCACAGACAAGTTTCGCTGTCACATTATTATCCTGCACACAGTATTGGTTGTTGCTAGGCAGACCATCAATTCAAAACATGAAATCAACAAAAAAACTTAGCCTAAGTCGGATTCAAAGCCCTAAATAATTAGTCAACAAGTTATTTTTGATCAAAATCTTGCATTTTTCATCCTTGTTGTGTCCTCAGGTCAGTTTACGATTCAGTGATTTATTTTTAAAAATTTTTTGGCTAACTCTTCTTGTTTGTATAAGGTTGAATTAGCAAAGATTATTTCTTAAAAGTTGTTTTTAATGGTTTCTAGAGAAACCACATATAATAAAAAAATTATGACTTGTCTGTTAATAATGACAGAACAAATCATATAAAATCATTGCAATTATTTGCTCTTCCAATAAATCATGTCAACATTTTTTCCCAAAAAAACCTGGACCTTTAATTGACTCAACTACAGAGCCCTGGTAGAAATAAGTACGAATTTCATATTCGAATGACCATAATGACAAAAAGTCAATATTATGCATTATTGGTAACCATTAGCCAAACTGCGACACATTCAGCTCCCTGTACCAGGGGCGTATATTCTAAAAAATTCACTCACTGACTTTTTAGAGATGATCGGGCGCAGCCCGACCCACACGCCGTAGGCGTGGCGGGGAGGGTGTGGGAGGGGCGCTTAAGCGCCCTCCCACCACGGAAATTTTTGCATATCGGTAGCAAAATAGTGCAAGCAGAGAGGTATTTCAATAGCTCACTGAGCTGTTGGGTACTTTCAGAAAACAACTCAATAGCAGTAGAAGATTACGGTAAAAATTCTCCAGTTATAAAGCACCCATTTGAAAAAAAACTGACCGGGATGGGATTCGAACCCACAACAATCTGATTAGTAGTGATTATAAGGCAGACGCTCTACACACTGAGCTATTCAGCCACTCACAGGAATCCGTGGGCCGTGAGTGGTAATATACGCCACTGCCCTGTACTCCCTGTCAGAAACGCTGCCAAGGGAGCAGACCTCAAGTTCGAAACAGCTCCTATAAAGGAGCAGCCAATGGCCTCTAGAAGACCCCGAGTGGAAGATCCAAAATATCACAGGCATGCTATCCAAAGAGGTGTCAGGCCAGGTAGAATTTTGGTCTCTCACTCACTGCTGTCTAACATCAACTTGTTTCAATGGATTTTTGACCCATAACATCTTATACAAATAGGCTTCGGTATAAAAGATGAAAAATCTCAAATCCATGTCTGGGCAATCAATTAAGTATATCAAACACATAGAATCAATGAATATCGCGACAAAAAGTCCTTCGTTTAATGGTTTTGGTTGAGCCAGTCTTATCAGTCTCTGAATCTGTAGATGTATAATGTATGCTTGCTGATCATAGACATATTACAAACACAGTCTATGCACCAGAAGGTTCAATCAATCTGATTTTCATCATGTTGTCAGTTTTGCAATAATTTTGGTCAATTTTTGGATCCTCAAACAACTTAAATTTAGCAAATAATAATTTTGTGACAGTGAGTGAGCAGAAGCTTCATCATGTGAAAATAAACTTCTAGAGATCAGACTTGTTCATATTCTGCTAGCCATCCTTAAGCTTCGGATAACTATTACCCTTTTGTAAGATACCTGAAGCCCTCACAGTGTTACAATGATAAGTGATGGGGTATCAAGTTATCAAGACATTTCCCACACGGTGCCTGATTACATTTAGTGGGGACTGAGAGTAAAGAGATTGCAATAAAAATTTTAGTTTGGTATATATATATAGTTGTATATTGTAGTCCAAATTTATTTTTGGCACCAAGTTATCTCTTGTAAATTATTGAGGTGAGTTTGTGCAAGTAGTAAGAGTTCTAACTCTTTGGTTTGTACGTGAACAATTTCAATCATTTTTGATGTTTGAATCACATATCAAGTTACCAGTTTTTTATGCATGATTCTATTTGTGTTTTCCATGTAATTATGTTTTCATTGATGCAACAAATCAAAGCTGTCATGATGTCAACATCTCCTTATTTGAGTTGCTGATATTATGCAGGTTTAGGGTGCTAAAGACCCCATATCACTTGTCACTGATAACTATGAGTCAATGGCCCTTCGTGTCATGCCTATGCCGCTGCTGAGACATTATCAGTATTGTATTGTAGAATGTACTGAGGAAATTAACATCTTTCCACTCAGTGTCACGGACTTTCATTGAGTTGTTAGCTGCTTGTAATTTTCTCACAAGTGAAATTATTCTCACAATATTATCTAACAAAAAGATTTAAAATTAAGATTTGATAGAACTTTCTATAATTTATTATTTGTATTGTTAAGGTAAGCAGTAACTGTTTGTTGCAGTAAGATGACTTAAGCTTGAGCCATAGACTTAATAATAAACCTAGACAGGACACTGTATATAGCTGAAGTGAGGCACTTAGTTATGGTGATGCGATGTCACTAGAGGGTGTAGAAACAGTGATTTTTACTCATAGCTATCATTGATTTACCCCTCCTAGCTCTGGTCAAATTTTGATAACTCAATTGGCTTCAATCGAAATTTAAATTCAAAATTGCAAGAGATTCAGCAGCTTCTGGCGATCATTTTGATAGTCTATTTAGCTTCATAGCTTAAATATTATTAAAAAAGCAAGCAATTGAAAACGGTGCATAGACTTGAAGCTATAATTCTTTTTGCAGTTTCAGTCCTGATTAAATGCTTATATCTCAAACAATTTTGATTTAATTTTGAGTATGAAAATAGACTCAACCGCTTCTGGTGAACAATTTGATAGTCTGTTTAGCCTTGTAGCTCAAATATTATCAAAAAATCAAAAATCGGTGTTTAGACTCGAAGCCTCAGCCATTTTTTTAAAGTTTATTTCCTTATCAATTTCGATGTGATTTTGAGTTTCAAATTGCAATAGATTCAGTAGCTTGTGGAGATCATTTTGATGGTCTGTTCTGCCTTGTAGCTCAAGTATAACCAGGGAGTTCAGGACTTTCTTCCTTGGAATAACTGAGGATGCAAGCAATTGAATTTACTTGGTGAATACACAATTACCCAAGAAATAACTAACTTCATTTATTTGATTTTTTTGAATGCTTTTTTGCTCATATTGAGCCAGGCATACACAATAACAAATTTCATGACCTTAGAGAAAATATCCACCAACATTGAAATGTGACCAACAGAGACAGTTGGAAGTAAACAAGTCAAGGCCAGACCACGCAAAGCTTCAAATAAAATTGAAGTTCATAGTAGACGATATTCTGTGTAGCTAATATAATGGTCAATTCAGTGGGTAAAAAGTAAAGGTAGACCTCGTGCCCCGGCAGCATTCTCCTCGTTCCTACCTTTTATTAGCAGCCTGATAAAACAAGCAACAGCTAAATCCGGTAATTCAGGAAATTAAAATACATCTATTCTGACCACGGAACACAATTTTTAGAAATTTAGAAATACATAGGTTTATTGTGGTCTGCTGGTGTCAGCAATATAGCAACATATTTCTAGATTTCTGTGTAAAACGATTGAAAATCGGTTACAACTACTACTAGTACAGTAAGTGAGGATATGACTTACCTCTCTGGTAGACTAGTGATGCTGCAATCAATCACATTCAAGTATTTTAATGTTTTCAGTTCTCCTAACTCCGTGGGAAATGTCTGTAGATTTTCACTATTTACTATCTGTAACGTCTCCAGTTCTCTCAGGGTGCAGATCCTGTCATGGACATAATAATTAATATAATGCCCAGTAAAATTGACAAGATATTGCTGTCAAAATCAGAGTTTCGTCTTATCAGTGTTATTGATAGATCAAACTATTTTCTCTCTTAGGAGTAAGAATATAGTAACCTCTGGTAAATATAGTGTATCATCAGTGACTGAATATGAACCATAACATAATTGTTTCTAATTCCATGACCTTGTAACTACACTCTGGTTTTAAGTTATATACCTAGACAGAGAGAAGTTTGCTTACGCCGAGAAAATTGGCTAGATATAACAGTTCATAATTTTTCAGAGAGTGAGTTTGAAAGTATTGGCTTTTATATATCCTTTGTAATAATCAACACCAATTAGAGTCCAATCAATTGTGGGCGCCAGATGATGTTTTTAGGATCTTAATTAGCATGCTGCTGTTGGTGCCACATTATCACAATCAGACATTTTAGTGTTTTTGGTCCTTTGAGCTCCTGTTTCTCCAAAGACCTTTTGTTATTTAACTTCATTAGATTCCGTCTATATACTTTCTCGAGAAAGTGATTTTAAAAAGTGCCAAATAAGAAACAAAAACATATGATTGAATGTTTATAGATTGTTATGGTAGAATTTCATATTTAATTATAGCTTTCTTGATAGAAGTTTGCTTAGCGATAATGCTCTCAAAACAATACCCCCAGGTACCTCGCAGTGCAGATGCTACGCTGGATAAAATATAAGCTAGTAGTGTCTTATGGAGGAGTACTTATAATGCTGTGCGATATTGCTAGGAAATCAAAAACGATATATTGGCAAAATTATATACATTTTATATATCTTTATCAAAATTCACAATATCACAATCCGATATTGTATGTCAAGTTGTAATCAAAGAAATATAGCCGTGATCCCCTTTTAATATGGTAATTGTGTTTCCATGTACCAAGATAATAACATCCATTAAAAATAGAAATGTTCCGATATTCTATATTGACCCACAGAAAGTTGACCTATATCAAAAACAACCAACCTGATATCGATGCACATAATAAAAACGATCATGTATCTAGTTTAAGCACTCAAACGGTGGCGGGATGCTGGTAGAGGCCTTAAACTAACCAGTATCGTGTTATTGTGCAGCACAAAAAAAGAGTACAATTGCTGATGACATTTAATTCACACAATTTATCATAAATTTATCATAACTTTGTTTATAATTGTATGACCCTGTAGCTATACACTACTTTTAGGTTTTAATGAGCCAAGGGGACAAATTTCCAATGTTCAGAGACGAGTTGGAAAATTTTGATATCAAAGTCATATTATTCATAGCATGATCAGCGGTATTCTATACAGAGCGAGAATGACATAAAGCTAACTTGTTACTCAATGTCTACACCATAGTTATCAACTACTCTCGAACATGATTGTGACAGTGGCATTAAACTACCGGGTTAAGACCAGGATAAATTTGTATTTATCATATCTCTTTGGGTTTTTTTGTTAGAGTCATGCATTGGTGTTGGCATGATGCTCTGTAAGATTCACAGAAAGACATCGCTGGGTCGTGATTTTATTATTTCATATTTCCAAGTATTTCATTTGTGATCACCTAGAGATTACCTAACGTAAACTATAAAGCAACATCATCATTTATGTTGTTATATCAACCTCACGAAAAAATTCATAAAGAGGACTGTATATTGGCAGAACAAACACTCACATCTACTGCTTGTTCTCAATCTCATAACAGTACAGGCAAAACGGATTGGATTCTATCAAATTTGAGAATAACCCACCCTTCCTACATATGAAGAAGAACCTCAGAATCATTTAAAACATTTTCACCAGGATTGTCAAAAATAGCCTCAATTCAACAGTTAGAAACATGTATCTTGGAAATCAAAATCTCATCTGATTTATCAGCAATAGAGCATGATTTTGGTGCAGTTTCACACTATTGAACAATACATTGGGAATCAGCTCAACCTGCAAGATCAAATTTGTAATACAGTGTGTAGGCACTCAGTTATACATAAAACAGAATGCGGCGTTATACAAACTCAATCATATATATATATGAACTCTTACCTCTGTAGCTGATTTACATGTGGTATTTTGTGGAGAAAAAGCTTTTTCAGGTTAGGAGCTATCTCATGAAGATTAGGAGGGATATTATCCCTGACGAGCATATGTGTGATATGGAGACCACGAGCTTCTGCTGTAAGCTCTGATAATGTCAGTGATTTTAGTGTCACCTCATGAATTGAAGGATTTACTTCTATCTCAGGTTCTCCAGCATGCCGGAACCAAACCTCATACCCTACACAGCAAGTAAAGAATAAGAATAAAACAAAATGTTGTAGTACTTACTTAGGAGGGGCCTATTTGTTGAGCCGTAGTCATCAATTACTAATATTTGGTTATGGGATCGGATACCTGATCCTCATAATACAAACAATGTCCTCAACTTAGAATCTGCCCAATAAAAATCTCAAAATCCAGATTATGGTCCAGTCAGACGAATTACACAACAATGCACTTTGGACTATCATTTGTTTCTCAATAACAAATTTGCTTGTCATCAACTTTGTGCTAAAACTCCTACCTTGGGTCTCATCAGCTCTTGTATGGGTGTCCCTTGAGATACTTGAACGACCCCCGAGCCTAGGTTTTTTATCCTGTGTCCTGATCTGAGGGAGCTTTCTTTTATTGTTTTCCATGATTATCCCTCAGCACCTACAAGCTAAAAGAGGTATAATAAATACCACACTGATATATGTGTATGTATACTGATTTACTTTGTTGCCCAACCATGCATTATGAACATGAAGGGGATGAGTTTGAGATGAAACACCAATGACTACGAGACAATTGAGCATGTGCGACTAGATATCAGAATAAGAAAATATCAATCAATCCAGTTGCAGAACCGTAATCCTATAGAAATGTTCATTACCAATATTCATCTTCCGTTGCAGATGACTAAATTTAATTTGATTAATACGCTTACCTGCACCACAATTTTTAATTGACAAAACCTAACAACAATATAAAATGCTTACAATTAACATCGGCAATGCTTCCCTAACTCGCCGCAAACTTGGACGCCACCTCAGCCGTTCACTCTGTAGCCACCATTCTGGGGCCCACACTCAGTCGCCGCAAACGATATATGAAGGCGATGTCCCCCTCTAAGATGTCGAACTATGGACATTTTTCTGAGTTTGAGCTAATTTAACACTCTATTCGGAGTTGTCCTCTCTCAAGTTTTGTACTTTTTATATCAATTTCTGCCTGATTTTCGGTCAGATTTCTTGGAATTTTCCATGAATTTTGTCACTCAAATTCAGATTTATCAGCTTTCAAGCCCCCGATGATTTGAAAACCCTGTCCCTCAGGGTTTTATCAATGATACCGATAATGAATCAGGACAAATTTTTATCCTTCTAGAGAGAGAACTCTCTTTCATGTCTTTTTTCTATGCGGCTTGAGGTAAAGGGACCAGACTGGAGAGTGGACAATTTTGAAAGGAGGCTTGAATTAGGGCTAAGAAAGCTTTCTATTTAATATACAAGATTTCAACGCCGCCTTGAACACTACTTAAGTTAAATTATATTTTTAACAATCCTATAGGGTGCTGACTCTTTTCATTCACATTGAACTTTGCACCATGTATTCTTGATTCTTGATGTGTTATAATTCAACCAACACTCGGCAATCAATCTCGGCTACCACACTTGGCCGCCACACTCGGCCGCCACACTGATTTTGGATATGCTCCCCTTGGCAAGTATGAAGTTGCTTGCCAGTACAATGGTAGAAACCAATTATCCAGGCAATTTGAGATTAAACTTGATTACTTGGCAACTTGAGTTCTCAGAATTAGCCAGAGGAGCGTGTACACACCGAAAAATATAGTAGGTAAAATATAGAGTAGGTGCCTCATCCTGCTACATGGCACTGCATATATATACAAGTTAACACTGCAGCCAACACGCGCAACTAGCCGACTATGACATTGACATGTATGATGAGAGAATTTATGGCAAAGAGAGGTCAAGCGTGAATCCCTCTTCTACCCTGTCAGACCAGAAATAATCTTCACTATGATAGCCAGCCGCCAGATGCCAAACTTAGCCACAAAACTCAGCAACACCACCAAGCAGCAGCACTCAGCTGCTGAGTTGTTCTGAGCCTGCATTTGAGATATACATTTAGGCTGCCATAACCTCTAAAACAAGCGTGATACACGCTGAAAGTACCTTTGTTGGCATGGAATCATCTCAAGTATCAATTCTAGTATTATGCAACCGGGCTGAAATAAATTTTGGTAAGACAGGCAGGCAGTCGCTTACCGTTAGAATTGGAGCAACACAAAATGCAGGCATTTATTATTGCATACATAACTGTTACATACACATTATTAGGCAAACATAATTGAAAGGCTAAGGTATGTTAACTGGTATGTGAGAGGGGTGTATATAAATCACAAAGCAGCCCCAGGGTATGAAAGAGGAAAGTAGAGTTCTCTTTTTCAGGGTTCAAGTCATTCTTGGCATTGAAACGATACAACATCTCCATCGAACAATGTATTCGCATTTCAAAAAATCAAACACTGTAACACCTAAATCAATTCATTATATCACCATTTACTAAAGAAATGAAACTTTATACACCGGCCTGACTAACATTATCAGCGTGAGATAATTATTATGGTAGTCTGAGAGTGAAAACTCGAATATCATACAAGACTAGGAGGACACTGCCTAGCACGGCCTGTTATCTATCGTTACCAGTCTACGCTGGTATTTAGGTATGACAGAGCCTAGTGAATACTCTCAATGCCGATAAAAAGTAAAAGTTTTATTTATGTCCTAATGGAAAATGGATGGACAACTTCCTATCATAAAATTCAAAATTGTTACTAAGGTAATTAGTGGACTCCTTATGCTATAATATTTTTCATACGTCAGGGATGAAATTTGTTTGTGAGTACAATTAAAATATTTCATTCCAGTTTACTTATTGTGTATTAAATTTTCTACGTTGAGTACAGAATATCATCAGGTGTTGAATTTGTGGAGAATTCTTATCATAAGGTTTGTTGTCATGTTGTCATACATGTACATTGCACGTATATCTTGGAGTTGTCTTCTCTGTTCATACTACTAAGGAGTCACCACCCTACCCTGACCCATATATGACAGAGACTGACTTGACCGTGACCTTGAAGAGACTACACACATGGGCACTTGTCTACTGACTTTCATGGTGAGTGGACTGCCTTATAACTTGCCATCCTTGTAAAGAACCCAACTTCGTCACAGAATTGTACTGTCTGGAGAGAACTGCTGCGCAGCGTCCAGCTAGGCAGTGGGCTAACACAGGGTTCATACCCAGACCTCTTGTATGATAGAGGGCGGGTACTTTAACCAAGAAACTACCTCCTACACTTGCTGCTGATAAAAAGCTGTGTTGACTTGGAATCATCGCAAATTGTATTATTAATTCAGGAGGGTCTTTCAATTACAAACAGCCAAAATGGCAATCTTATCTGCTAGGGGTCTTGCTTTCAGATCGCTCAGTCATTTAACCGTATACATTCTGAGTGATTGATTGATTGATTGATTGATGAGTCATAATTTTGAACGATGTGATAGTGATCACTTGCTTTAATAAAAGATCACTCTTTCTTATTGAAAGACCCCCTAGGGGGGGCAAACCCGTGAAAACACAAATCAAGTATTCAAACATTGAATCGATCATTGACGAGCCGCACTGATCAAGCATGATCAAATGCTGCGAATTTTGGATGCTTCCTCTGGGAACTCCCTGTTGTCAGCATCTTGAGAACCTATGAGCTTGTATAAATATTTAGAAGTTGTTCAAATGATGTATGATGACCCTGCGCTTGTCGTTTCTGGTTTAGAACTTGACCACAAACATAATAGAACTCAGCTGTATTTTTATTTTTACTGAGTCTGTTGGAAACATTCTGTAGAGCCCCTTACATAGCTACACTCTGTCAACACCGTTGGCGTTCCCACTCAGCCGCTAAATTTGGCAACCACACTTCCCCGCCACTCACGGTTTGCCACGCCGGTTGCAGACACGGTAACACAGTACCCAGTTAGTCAATGGACTACACCGGGATTCAAAGTCAAGACCTCTTAAACTTACATGATAAACTTTGTTTTAAAAAAAAGCTACCCCTTCTACCCCTACTGATAAGCTAGTGACCGCTTAGAAGGTGCCAGACAAGCTTGAAAACCCTGCATGCGTAGTAAACGCATACATGCCAACACAGCAGTCCAGATGGAGTTAGAACCAACTAGCCTGCATACTGACCTGAGCACCTTTTGCTGATAAACCAATTAATGGAGCAATTCAAAGGTCAGGAAAACTGGATCAAACTAAATCTAACTGCAGCAGGACCAATCAACTAACAAAAACGAAAGTGGCTCGCTTGATGAAAAGAGTTACAGGAAAGACCGGGTGCCTTTATCTTCTTGTGTAGCCTTACCTTATAACTGTTCAGTAGAAACCTCTCCACACGATCTCTCTGATTGGTTCAATCTCTGTATCCAGGTTACATCCTACGGAGCACAGACAGGCTTAGACTAACACCTACACCTTTCTCCTGATTTGCCAGTTGCTTATGTAACTTTCTGCATGCAAAAGAACAAGTGAATATGAATGGATGATTGAAAGTGGTGGTCACAGCTCAGGAGTATATATTCTGTTATATACTCTGCTTCTGGCTGCTATTTTACCCTTAGAGTTCTCCCGATTGTGTAAAAGTGATATCAGCTAAATTAATTGGCTATGGTAACCGTCGTCGTCAAAATGTGACGTAGGTTTAAATCACAAAGCACCTCATAGGAAATGTACACTTTCAGCATTAACTAAGAGCTATCCGTTAAGGTTAGCTGAGTAGAATAAGATTGAGCATTGTCAAGCTTGATTTGATGTAAGAATGAGGAAGCATATCATCCCCTAGGCTATGCTAACCGATTGATTTGAACTGTAATGAGATCTATGACTCATTAAAACTGATTATAGCAGCCTTACTAATACTGTTGCCTAGAGTTCAGATTTAGATATAAATTCCTGTGCCAGCATGAATACAAAATTTGGCACACCAACCTTCACTGTTCAATTTTGTCGTACGTGTTGGCATTACGATGAACGAAAACTGTCAAACGCCCATGAAATTTGACCTTATCGTCATGGTGTACGTATAATGCACTTCAGAAGCAGTGTAACACTGCCTTGCAAGCGGCAGCAAATCTCATGCATTTATATCAATTGCTGGGGCCAGTTTTGTGCTGCAATACCAACTAGCTATCGGAGTACTTGAGTGACCTATGTACCACACCAGTCTAGCGTGTAGGCTACATTAATTATTGTGACAGTATTCTGTATAAAAAAGTATGAGCTTATTGTTCGAACTGCACCACTAGCACTGGCACTGGCACTAGCACTAGTACTGGCAATAGCAATAGTGATAGCAATAGCACTAAGGACATGAACCCAATCTAGACACCAGCTTTCTATTACTCATACACATCCATCTTGTGTAGCAATAGTCCATCTAGACAATATAAATTGGTGTATAAGTTAAGGTTGTAGCTTGATACATTTTTGAGCACCATGGAGACAAGCACCTTGTAGGGATTTAGTGTATAGGCTCTAGATGTCATGTCATCTATTGGGAGAGTGTACAATTGTGGTTATTAATGGTCGAAGAGTAATCATCTATAATCTCCTATGTAAAAAAACAAGGAAGTTATTTTGCTTGCTATCCAAGCTAGTTGTTATCCGCTGTATCAATGACTATGACATGACACTCCCGCTGTTCCCTGTCCACAGCAATTCAAGCGTGAAAACGAGTGTTTGTCATTTTGGATGCTGTGCTCACTTGCTCTGTTTATATAAGATTACAATGTAGAAATGATTTCTTTCTGCAGACATAGCCTTACTTATTTCAGATTTGCCTGAGAATGGTTCATGCAATTCTCTTGATTTTTTTTACATGTGTTACCAGAACATATGGGCCACAGTCTAGGCATTTATTCATGTAGTCAGTCAATGGATTTTGCAGATATATTTGATTTAGTGGCTAACATTCCTTTGTGAGATGAGTAAGACAAGGTACACACAATACTAGATAGCCCTTACATCAAACAAAGTTTCCTATGACCAACAGTCATTCTAAGCTGACCAAAGGAAGGTGTCATATTTATGAAATTTGTCATTCACAAGCTGAAAACTAGATAAAAACAGCCCAAAAACAGCCTTCTTTTCTCCCTCCCCCTCCAACATAATCTTTTTGTGAACCATGAAAATAATCATTGTTACTAATCACCTCAATCAAGATATTTACTTGAGAACATTTGCTCCAATTTAAGAGGTAAATGTGGCTATAGAGACGGCCCAAAAAGTGTCCAGTTCATAGCGCCATATGGACATGTCTCTTCTATACATATGCTAAGCAAAAATTACCCAACCATCTGCATGAATGATGGGGCCTTTATTTTAGATTGAGCTTAGCGTTATAACATGAAAACTCAGGTCCATACTCTAGTACACAACTACATCGGTGAAACTCCACCCATAATCTCAGCTATCATATAGTTAACCTACCAGGCGTTTAGTGGCTGGCAAAATAGTAAGTGGTAAGATCACCACAGTTGCATTTATATCTCCTTCCCTTGGTAGTCAAACTATCGTTAGTCATGTTTCCCCTCAAACGCTATGATAAGGCCAATGTCACTTAGTTGATCCTACAGTGTACTTTATAGTTTTTTACCAAATCTTGCAATAAGATCCTACGATATCCTCTCGAGTATGATCCATACTAACTCGATACTCAAAAATTTGAATTCATTTTCAAAGAAACTGATCTGTGCATTGACATAGACTGCACTTATTCAGTAATATTGATAGTCCATGTTTAGATGTGCTGAGTAACTGTGGTGCACAAATGGACAAGATCTGATGCCACAAAACAGAAAGCTTCTCCAAGTCACCCACTGCTAACACATTTCAATACTACTCTCTAGGAGGCCGTCAAATTCATTTGGATTTTTTATCACCCTGAAGACTGAAATAACTAGATAACACATTTATTTACATGGATCTACTTTAAGACATGCAAATACTAGTTTTTGATGTAAAGAGAACTGTTTATCTGAGTAAGTCTTGTGTGTCAAAACATCTTAAAGTTTGTAAGGATTGCTAAAAAAATCCTCAAAACTCAAAATCACTTGTTAGTAATCATCACATGATTTTGATTTTTACATCATTGAGATGCCTGAAATGTCTAGATCTAAAATATTTTTATTTGAAATTTCAGTGAAATTTGGAAATACATAATTTTCATGAAAAACAAACAGGCTACCTGTGTAAATTTTGAATTTCCTATTGAAATTCTATTGAAAGCCACTAATCATAAAGCTCATAATTGAAGCGTAACACTCGTTTTCATGCGGCCGCTTGCCTATTCAACTGAAGACCGCAGTTTGATAGGAGTGTCATATCTTAGTATTTATAATCTTTGGCTGTATGATGTGTGGCAATTTTAAAACTCACAGCAACCATACTAAAACTGTTGCCTAGAGGTCATACTAATCAATCTAAATTCCTGCGGTATCATGAATATAATAATTGGTACTGCACCCTTCACTGTTCAGTTTCGTGGTCAATGATTGTCATAAAGATGAAAATTAACTGTGAAATAACAAGGAAGAATCAACGTAAGTTGATTACTGCAGTAGATGAATGCACTTTAATAATATTTTATCATCACTTGTAGACAAACACAAACCAAGGTTGTTTATCTTTGCACTTCCATTGCGAAAGCTTCAAGTCTTCAGTCAGTATGCAAATGTACTTTGGGGGTGATTTCGTAATGCGTTGTGCCACAAAATTCCTTCCGACCTCGGGAAGTTCCCCATCACATGAGAATGAGGATGTTTTTGCTATATTGGATAACAACGCTGCAGTGCTGGCTCGTGAAAAACTAACTAACCTGCAATCTCATCTTTTGTTTGCTAGATTATGTAAAATTCAGTGCCGATAATGGTTATTGAGGTTGGCAGAGCCTTCGGCCATTCATGTTGTGTGATAATGCCACTCCGATGAAAAGCAGTCGAATCAAGATTATATTGGTCCGTATGGGTATAAATATTAATAAGCTCTGCTATGGGTATTTGAATATTCCTGTTATAATGTAGAGTGACCACTGTCCTGGTGACAGCATTGATAAGATAAGCTTACCTTGTATCTGTAGTCAGAAGACAGAAATGAAGGTGATCCACGTAATCCTCTCTGTCTCTACCAGTAATATAAGTCTGTATCAGTGGTCAACATCCTATGATTTCTGATTTTCAGTACTACCAGTCTACACAGGGTATCCAGATTTGAGAAGTTAATATTTGTTTTCTAGTGATGTAGATGGCTTGATTCTATATGATATAAACACAGAGTAACAATAATATCCTTCATCTGGCCTTGAGTTGTTGCTATACAATGGCAGGCGGTGCAGATATTAACACCGCATTGTGTCTCTAATTCATCATCCCTGGTGACCTCTGAATTGCCCAATATGATGAGATATGAATGAGCAAGCGCATACCAAGGGGCGTAAAGAAGTTACAAACCTCCCCTTGTTTGCAAACAGTTCGTGATGAGTTTAATATGTCTATGTATGATAGTGTAATTCTCTATAGTGCATTGACAAGGACTGCTCTATCAAGTATTGTCTCATTCAATATGTTGTACGATGAGTGCAACCAGTAATCTGTACTGATGTTTTGTTTTATATTACTACACCTGCTACTTGTATTACTAGCCAAAATATTTTTGACTGATATTTATCAAATATTGATTTGCCAGTTGCTTATGTAACTTTCTGCATGCAGAAGAACAAGTGGATATGAATGGATGATTGATGGTGGTGGTCACAGCTAAGGAGTATATAGTCTGTTATATACTCTGCTTCTGGCTGCTATTTTACCCTTAAAGACTTTGTTTGAGGCTGCTCTTTTGTATCACATCTTATTCTCCATATTTTATTCTATCATGTGAGCGATTTTCAGCTTTATAATCCAAATATTGAGGAAGTTATGGCCTCTCAAACTTTGAAGGTGACGGCAATTTATCGGCAGTAAGAATCAGCCAGCAATCCCTAGGGTACGTCACTAATATTGATGATCAAAATGTTCAAATCTGTAACGGTCTCGAACCCAGGTCCAAATGGCTTTGCAGGCGACGCCGCTAATACTGATCTATATTGTCTACTGGCTAACCTAGTTGGTCCAAGTGGCGTGATGGTAGTGTCGTTGCCTATAGGTATTGGGACCCGGGTTCGATTCCCACCCAGGTCTGAATTTTGATCATCATCTTATCTGTGTGATTATTAGTGTATTAACTAATAACTCATAATGTCTATGCCACATGTCTATGGTTGTGACATACCCCAGGGGAAACATCCGCTTATTCCCAATGCCGATTGAAGGCAATCACCCTGGAAGTTTGAGAGGCCATAACTTCCTCAATATTTGGATTCTAAAGCTGAAAATCGCTCACATGATAGAATAAAATATGGATAATAAGATGTGATACAAAAGAGCAGCCTCAAACAAAGTCTTTAAAGTAAGTTCTCCCGATTGTGTAAAAGTGATATCAGCTAAATTAATTGGCTATGGTAACCGTTGTCGTCAAAATGTGACATAGGTTTAAATCACAAAGCGACTCATAGGAAATTTACACTTTCACCGTTTCCTAAGAACTATCCATTAAGGTTAGCTGAGTAGAATAAGATTGAGCATTGTCAAGCTTGATTTTATGTAGGAATGAGGAAGCATATCATCCGCTAGGCTAGGCTAACCGATTGATATGAAATGTAATGAGATCTATGACTCATTAAAACTGATTACAGCAACCTTACTAATACTGTCGCCTAGAGCTCAGTTTTAGATATAAATTCCTGTGCCAGCATGAATACAAAATTTGGCACACCAACCTTCACTGTTTAATTTTGTCCTACGTGTTGGCATTACGATGAAAGAAAACTGTCAAACGCCTATGAAATTTGACCTTATCGACATGGTGTGCGTATAATGCACTTCAAAAGCACTGTAACACCGCCTTGCAAGCGGCAGCAAATCTCAAGCGTTTATATCAAGTGCTGGGGCCAGTTTTGTGCTGCAATACCAACTAGCTATCGGAGTACTTGAGTGACCTCTGTACCACACCAGTCTAGCGTGTAGGCTACATTATTGTGACAGTATTCTGTATAAAAAAGTATGAGCTTGTTGTTCGAACTGCACCACTAGCACTGGCACTGGCCCTGGCCCTGGCACTGGCACTAGCACTAGTACTGGCAATAGCAATAGCGATAGCAATAGCAATAAGGACATGAACCCAATCTAGACACCAGCTTTCTATTACTCATACAAATCCATCTTTGTGTAGCAATAGGCCATCTAGACAATATAAATTGGTGTTTCAGTTAAGGTTGTAGCTTGATACATTTTTGAGCACCATCGAGACAAGCACAATGTAGGGTTATAGTGTTATAGGCTCTAGATGTCATGCCATCTATTGGGACAGCGTACTATTCGTACTACTTTTGCATGAAGGTAATAGTGGAGCAATATCGTAATATCAAGCACCACAAAATAGGAATGAGGATGAAAACACTGTGCAACAATTCTCTCCTCAAAACCGTTTCACTGCAACCCTGCGTATGTGGTGGCCTATACAACATTTCCAATTGGTGTCAATTGTATTTATTAATTGTGGAAGAGTAATCATATATGATCTCCTATGTAAAAATAACAAGGAAGTTATTTTGCTTGCTATCCAAGCTAGTTGTTATCCACTGTATGATGTGTGGCTATTTCTAAACTCACAGCAACAATACTAAAACTGTTGCCTGGAGGTCATACTAATCAATCTAAACTCCTGCGGGTATCATGAATAAAATAATTGGCACTGCACCCTTCACTGTTCAGTTTCGTGGTCAATGATTATCATGAAGATGAAAATTGACTGTGAAATAACAGGGAAGAATCAACGTAAGTTGATTACTGCAGTAGATGAATGCACTTTAATAATATTTTATTATCAGTTGTCAACAAACACAAACCAAGGATGTTTTTCTTTGCACTTCCATTGCGAAAGCTTCAAGTCTTCCGTCAGTATGCAAATGTACTTTGGGGGTGATTTCGTAATGCGTTGTGCCACAAAATTCCTTCCGACCTCGGGAAGTTCCCCATCAAGTGAGAATGAGGATGTTTTTGCTATATTGGATAACAACGCTGCAGTGCTGGCTCGTGAAAAACTAACTAACTAACTTGCAATCTCATCTTTGGTCTGCTAGATTATGTAAAATTCAGTGCCGATAATGGTTATTGAGGTTGGCAGAGCCTTCGGCCATTCATGTTGTGTGATAATGCCACTCCGATGAAAAGCAGTCGATTCAAGATTATATTGGTCTGTATGAGTATAAATATTAAAAAGCTCTGCTATGGGTCTTTGAATATTCCTGTTATAATGTAGAGTGACCACTGTCCTGGTGACAGCATTGATAAGATAAGCTTACCTTGTATATGTAGTCAGCAGACAGAAATGAAGGTGATCCACGTAATCCTCTCTGTCTCTACCAGTAATATAAGTCTGTAGCAGTGGTCACCATCCTATGATTTCTGATTTTCCAGTACTACCAGTACATGTCTACACAGGGTATCCAGCTTTGAGAAGTTAATATTTGTTTTCTAGTGATGTAGATGGCTTGATTCTATATGATATAAACACAGAGTAACAGTAAATATCCTTCCTCTGGCCTTGACTTGTTGTTATACAATGGCAGGCGGTGCATTGTGTCTCTAATTCATCATCTCTGGCAACCTTTCAATTGCGCAATATGATGAGATATTAATGAACAAGCGCATAACCAAGTTCATGATGAGACTAATGTGTCTATGTTTGATTGTGTATAATTTTCTATTGTGCATTGACAAGGACTGCTCTATCAAGTATTGTCTCATTCAATGTGTTGAACGGTGGGTGAAACCAGTAATCTGTACTGATGCTTTATTTTATATTACTACACCTGCTGCTTGTATCACTAGCCAAAACATTTGTGACAGACGTTAATCAAACATTGATACTGATATCAGTTTACATCGAAATCAGTCATGGAATAGCGACCCTACTGGATCTGAGCCAAACTATGTTAGCTGTTGTATAACAGAAGTCCCAAAGAGGATATTTTGGCTGTTAATTCAAAGCTATGGATATTATTCAATTGATACACTATGACAAACTTGTCTCAAAGGTGTAGTGGGGGGGAGGACAAGTTAAGTTAGTTGGATTAAACAGGAAGTGAGTTTCAACCATAAGGCTAGTTTCGGGAGGGCTGGTAGTAGCATTGGCAAAGTGGTTGATAAAGAAATGCTACTACCAGCTCTCCGGACACCGTTCAAGCTGATGTTATGTTCATGTGTTGTGCTTGATTTGCTGTCAGTATATTGTTTGAGTTAGCGATCTAACACCCAGGCTCAGCTCAGGTACCCTGTGTCAGGGTGGTTACCCTGTAAACTCCTCCCACATTGTAAGGCAAAGGATATGGTTAAGTATGTCTAGGGCTACACATCCTTCACTGTGCAAAATCAGTTCCTATTCAGAGCTTATTCCATGCGGATAATCATTGTATAAATAGATGAAGTTATACCTACATTGTATAATTACAATTGAATTGAATACGTTGTCTACTTATACCATACATTGAATAATTATAGTTGCATAATTTTCCCATGAATGTGACATAATCATTGTATAAAGTGGAATAATGAAGGTATAAACATGATTATTCAGACTTATGCCCAGTGTATAATCATTGAATAGGAACTGATTTTGCACAGTGCTTGCCATTGCAAACCTTCCATCATGTAACTAGAAACAAACGATGTTAGAATAGGTTTGGATTTGGTATTTTTTGCGGTGACAGAGTTGTAATATAACGCCTTTATAATGGTAATATTTTATTTTCTTGTCAAAATCACAGGAGACGGCAGGTTAATGCATATTTCAAGAGAACTCAAACGCTAGCTATTGCTAATGGTAATCATATCATTAGGAAAGTCACTATTGGGAAGGATGGGGAGGCAGGGTGGCAATTGTAATGTTATTTGAGACCGGTTTTAGAGGTGGAAGGCTGGCTAAACAGATAAAAACTCATTTTGTGTGTGGATGGTGTGACGGCGAGATGGAGCACTCTGTTAGCACGCTTGCCGCTCACTGCCAACGGTCGGTGCGACAGTAGATTTTAGTTTTGAGCCCTGTTAGGAGGTATTTTCAGGTCGATTGTTCTATATCAGCTCCCTGTAATCTCGGTGTCTCTCTCCTGACTCGATGCATGTTGATGAGGTGTAGAATACTTACAGAAATGAGATTAGCTGGCCGTTTCTATGTAATGCAACTGATTAGATGTCATGATGATCTGATAGCTCTGTTTTCATATAAGTAATACAATACCAAATACATCAAGGTCGACCTGTAAGATGTTGGTTAAGTCTTTTTCTTCAGCCCGACATACCAACTGGAATGCAGAGCAAACAGAATATACTTTTATTTGGCCATTGATGGTATTTCCAACTGAACTGAAATATATAATTATTCTAATTTATCTTCCTAATTTGGTAAACCACTTTATGTGAGGTGATGTACGCTGTAAGTTGATGATTTCAATGGAATAGAAAGCAGGTGAAGAATCAAGGGCAATGCCTCAGGCGGAGGACACCTTCATTTAGATTGTTGTCGAATGTTTCTAAATTTATTTTTTTCATAGTTACAAATTAGAGAGAGTGTTGTTGGCTGTGACAAAATAGTGGCTATCTAAAACACCACCCAATGATGCACTACAGGCCTAAATAAAACCATATAATAAATAAAGTATGTCTATTGGTAATGGTAAGTGGTAAGTGGAGGACAGGAAACTTCAGTGTATAACATTTACATAGAATTGTGAAGGTCATGACGTCATTCAAGCTCCACCAAACTTGATATCCCAAACAGTATGGGGCAAGAGGTAAGCAGATTCCTGTCTTGTCACAATTGGGTGATTGCAGACTGGATCAGTCTCATCGTTACTGTGAGTATAACGCAATATTGGAGCATCCAGATATCTGGCCTTCAATTTTTTAGTTGTAGCCCCGTGCTCAAAAAGAGGAAGTCCGAAAAGAAACTGTGATATATTTGGGTTTGATGGATTTCTCCGTTGAGTTAAAAAGATAATTTGCCCAATATATCCTTCTTCTGGCCTTGACTTGTTGCTATACAATGGCAGGCGGTGCAGATATTAACACTGCATTGTGTCTCTAATTCATCATCTCTGGCGACCTCTGAATTGCCCAATAAATGATGAAATATAAATGAACAAGCGCATACCAAGGGGCGTAAAGAAATTACAAACCTCCCCTTGTTTGCAAACAGTTCATGATGAGATTAATATGTCTATGTTTGATTGTGTAATTCTCTATTGTGCATTGACAAGGGCTGCTCTATCAAGTATTGTCTCATTCATTATGTTGTACGGTGAGTGCAACCAGTAATCTGTACTGATGTTTTCTTTTAAAATACTACACCTGTTGCTTGTATCAATAGCCAAAACATTTGTGACAGATGTCAATCAACCATTGATATTGTTGATATCGGTTTACATCGAAATCAGTCATGGAATACAGACCCTACCAAATTATGTTAGTTGTTGTATAACAATGCGGATATTTTGGCTGTAAATTCAAAGCTACAGATATTATTCAATTGATATGCTATGACAAACTTGTCTCAATGATGTAGTGGAGGGGAAAGTCAAGTTTTAATGTCAAGTTAGTTGGATTAAACAGGAAGTGAGTTTTAACCATGAGGCTAGTTTTAGGACTTAAAAGGTGTCGAGAGAGCCGGTAGTAGCATTGGCATTGGCATTGGCATTGGCAAAGTGGCTGATTTTGAAATGCTACCACCAGCACTCCCGACATCATTTAAGCGCTGATCATGTGTTGTGCTTGATTCACTGCCAGTATTTTGTCTGAGTGAGCGATTTAACAACCAGGCTCAGCTCAGGTGCCTGTGTCAGGATGGTTACCCTGTACAATCCTCCACCATTATCAGGCAAATGATATTGTTAAATATGTCTTGGGCTACACATCCTTGCCATTGCAAACCTTCCATCATGTAACTAAAAAAAAACGGTGTTGAAATAGGTTTGATTTTGGTATTTTTTGCGGTGACAGAGTTGTAATAAAATGCCTTTATAATGGTAATATTATATTTTCATGTCAAAATCGCAGGAGGAGGCAGTTTAATGCATATTCAAGAGAACTCAAATGCTAAATATTGGTAATCACATTTTTAATAAAATCACTCCTGGGAATGATGGAGAGGGAGGGTGGCAATTGTAATGTTATTTGAGACCGATTTTAGAGGTGGAAGGCTGGCTAAACAGAAAAAAACTAATTTTGTGTGTGGATGGTGTCACTACGAGATGGAGCGCTCTGTTAGCATGCTTACAGCACACTGCCAGCGGTTGGTGCCACAGGAGCTTTTAGTTTTGAGTCGTGTTAGGAGATCTTATCAGGTCGATTGTTTCATATCCAGCCCCTGTATCCTCGGTGTCTCTCTCCTGACTCGAAGATCACATACTGGCAAGATGCGTGCAGAATACTCACAGAATAAGATTAGCTGGCCGTTTCTATGTAATGCAACCAATTAGATGTCATGATGATCTGATAGCTCTGTTTTAATATAAGCATTACAATACCAAATACATGGAGGTCGACCTGTAAGATGTTGGGTAAGTCTTTTTCCTAAGCCTGACAGGACAACTGGAATGCAGAGCAACCAGTAATACTTTTATTTGGCCATTGTTTGTATTTCGAATTCAACTGAAATATATACTATTCTAATTTATCTCCCTTATTTGGTAAACCACTATGTGAGATGATATACGCTTAAGTCGATGATTTCAGTTGAATAGAGAGCAGGTGAAGAATCAAGAGCGATGCCTCTGACGGAAGACACCTTCATTTAGATTGCTGTCGAGTGTTTCTAAATTTGTTTTTTTCATATTTACAAATTAGAGAGAGTGTTGCTGGCTGTGACAAAGTAGTGGCTATCTAAAGCACCACCCACCCAATGATGCACTCCAGGCCTATATAAACCAATATAATAAATTAATTATGTCTATTGGTAATGTTAAGTGGTAAGTGTAATACAGGAAACTTCAGTGTATAACATTTACATAGAATTGTGAAGGTCATGAACCTCATTCAAGCTCCACCAAACTTGATATCCCAAACAGTATGGGGTAAGAGGTAAGCAGATTCCTGTCTTGGCACAATTGGGTGATTGCACACTGGATCAGTCTCATCGTTACTGTACGTATAATGAGATATTGGAGCATCCAGACATATGGCCTTCAATTTGGAGTTGTGACCCAGTGCTCAAAAAGAGAGGAAGTCCGAAAAGAAACTGTGATATATTTGGGTTTGATGGATTTCTCCGTTGAGTTAAAAAGATAATTTGTAAGTTATTATAATTTATATATGATGTGTGTTATGAAAAGTTCTAAGTTCAACATTCTTACAATCAGATAATCTATGCAGTCACACCTGACATCACCAAAAAGTGATTTAAGTGAAAGCGTTATATTTTGTATATATTGTGCTATCACCAATTCTAAATTAGGCCATCAAAAAATGGAGGTGTTGATATCTGTAGTAAACCAAACCCTCTTATATATTTATAATAGAATAACCACGAACGGCAACAACCTGAGAGGTGCTGTAGAGAATATATGGAAGGTAATAGCAGTAGAGCTTGGAAATAGAGGTAATCCTGACATGACATCAATAGTATGGCATCTGAAAATCAATTTTACAATAGACCGAAATTGTATTTGGTAAAGATCAAGATGGAGAGCACATTCAACATGGCCTTTGTTTGCCCTTAAAATCTCTTCGATCAATCTAGGCACCTGACCCATAACCCAATTTAAATCAACAGACTGGCTGTTTCGTACAATTAATATGGCTGTCTAGTTGTGAGATCGGTCGATCCTCCGATACTGGGCGTCGACCTGTAATAAAATCACTGTGTATAGTCACAGCTTCATTGCTGAGAAGAACATACAGAGTTTAAAAAACCAGCTAGCCATGTACTTGTGATTAAGAAGTCGGGTTTGCGTTTGAAATTGGCTTATTTTTATAGGAAAAAAAAAATTGAATCCACTGACTGCCAGTGAGTTTTCTTGCAAGCGACCAACATGGTGTCACATGAACAATTTCCCGAAAAATAGCAATATTTACTCTAAAAACTGAAATTTCATGCTTAAGGTAGAGCCACGTAGGTCAGCATATATGTATTGACTTTCTATATGCTGTTGGAAAGCTCTCGAGACACGGAAATGTGAATCCAAATTAAAGTATAGCTGCTTCATTTGACCTTGCGCTATTCACCAAAGCAATGACATTTTGTGTCAATAGTTCGGGTGATTGAAGCAATATGGTGGTGGTATGGTGGAGATTGATGGCCTGAAACTGCAGTTACAGGCAAGTTCGTTTTACTACAAGATGAGACAAATCGAGGAATTCTATTGATGAGAAGAATCACAAAATCTCGACTAAAAACACAATTTTCTACAACCTTTGAAAATTGATGTCTGTCTATAACATAGTATAAGTGCTGACACTCTGTCAGGGTGGCTGAAAGTGAAACTCAAGGGCAGACTTTCAGCACTTTAACTTTGCCATTACTTAACTAACACCTACAGCATAAACACACCTATTATGTCAAAATACCAAAGCTGATAATATACATTGAGGGCTGGAAGTGTTTGAATGAGATGCTCATCAACACACAGGGGTGGCTTCACGTTGTGGGGCCGGCCATGAGGAGGTTGCACTAGAGAACGCCTCAAAATAGCGCTTGACTCAAGGTTTCTAGCTGAAGAACTGTGTATAGAGCAGTGGTATGTGCACTGCTGTATGTATTTTGTATGTATGAATGAGAATACAACGTAAACAGCAGTCATACAGGTCAAGTCAAAGACCTCATGCTACATAGGAGTGTTAATACCATGACCGTGGAAAGAAAATTCCTGAATACATCTATAGAGAAAGGATTTAGATTAGATTTATTTGGTAATATTGTCAATGACATATTACAATGAAAGTGTTGGAATGTCGCTGTTATTTAAAATCATAGTAATAACAGGTATAAAACTATTTAGAAATCTGCTGGTCCTTACTTTTAGCAAAAGGTATTGAACTCTTGGGCATGAATAGCAGTTATTTAAAATATGTTCATCCCAGTTGGCATAATTTGTGGCTAAAATACGAATCCTTTCGACTACGTAGCTAGTTATATCTACAGAAAAATTATTACGGTTAAAATGTTAAAAAAGTCGAGTTCGTTCTTGAATTGCATTTATTAAAAAAAAACACCAGGGAAAATTTGCAGACTAGTAACAACGTTAAACCTATGATTGCAAAAACTGAATTGATCCCGGCATCCAAGCGACCACAATACTCTAATCGCTTAAAAAGTGTTTAACCCATATGATATTTCTATGTCAAAACTGGAATATATAATAAGAGTAATAAATAGTAACATTTTGTCATCTTACACGCCGGGAACCTCAGGTTGAGACAGAACGTCACACAATTTATCAGTGATTGTCTTTACTTCTGCCATAGCCCCATTTCCTTTATCTCCACAGGCTAACAGTTTGGATACAGTAGGTATCTCAGTGTACCCCCAATTTATTAGAGTGTCTATATGTGGCTTTGTTATCGGGTGTTCCAGCATACGAGTGTTCATAGCTGCAGCAAACAGGAGAGGCTTGTTAATATCCCACGCTCTAACTGTACAAGTCTATAAACACAAAAATTAAATTAAATTAAAAAAACATAAAACGATGATTTCACATCGACCAGAAAGTAGGCTAAAGATTAAATATTGGAGCCTCAAAATCGCAGTCAGTTGTGCAAGCATTTTCGAAGATACAGGATCGCTCGTCAAGATGGAGATAGGTTTCCTGCTGACCATAAAAGACTAGAGAAACTTTATATCAATGATACTTGAAAGTAAATGCAAGGATATACAAATTCAGATCTAGCCATGTTGCATATCATAGCAAAGAGCATGCTGTGCTTAATGGTTGTCACGGGAACAAGATGCTAAAACACACCATGTCAAGAGCTCCAGTGACCCATACTGATGCTTTCCAATGGATTTACAAAACAACTTCTTGACTGCACAAAATGAAATAGAAGATTATTAGTGCCATATCACTCGGGCATTTGGGACTTTTGGAAGTTTTGGGAAAGTTTTGTCCCGAAATATCCTAGCACCTGAGATATGAATAATCACCATGATGAATCGTGAGTAATGTGCTATGCATTAAGGTGTGGACAATTTCAAAAACTACCAACATTTCCTAAAATTTTGAGACACTCCTTAGATACATACATATAGTGTGGAATCTGGTTTTGAATTTACTTTGGTCATTCTAAAGAACTTTAAATTTTGACGTATCATATATTACATCATAAGACTACCCGACAGGCAGAAAGGTTGCCATTGAATCATTGATTTTTCTAATGGAAAAATATTACCTCCATTATTCATAGGGTATTCCTCTACCGTAATCCCTGACCTATAGATAGAGCGATTTATAAGTGAAGGCGGCTGTAAGAGAGTAGCATATAGACGCGACTATCATTTGAAGCATTTTTATATTTAGCTTGGATTAAAACCTCTTGTAACCACCGAAGCTGAATAGCTCAGTGGTAAAGTGTGCGACTGTACAAAATTCAAATTTTTCAACAATCGGCATATCATATCTCTCTCACAGTCTTTCAAAATAAATAAAACATGCCAAGAACCTCATACACCACTCAGCAGAAACTGCAAGTATTGAGAACAGTTGAAAAGAATAAGAACCTTGACAAGACTGCAAGGGAAATGAACATTAATAGACGCTTAATTCAAAGATGGAGAGCTTCCAAACATCAACTACTGATATGATTCACTTATAAGACACGGTGTCTTATAGCTGTGGGGTGTCTTATAGCTGTGGTGTGTCTTATAGCTGTGGGGTGTCTTATAGCTGTGGGGTGTCTTATAGCTGTGGGGTGTCTTATAACTGGAGCATTTTTATTTTTTCTGAGGGGGGTGATTCACTTACAAGTCCGGTGACATATAGGTGAGGGATTACAGTATAAACAAATCCTCAAAGCCACAGAAGTTAAAACTTACAAATTTTATAATTTTCGCACAGTCACTTAATACAACTTTCTAAATGTTTTTACCCTGTGAGTTATCAGGGCGGGGGAGGGGGGGAGACTGTAGGGATATCTGGGGGAGACTGTGGGGATATCAGCGGGTGGGGGATCGAGACTGGGGGTTTTAGAAAGTTTCACTCACCAGTAGATTGTCACAGAGGCCATTAGCTATCTTTGCTAGAGTGTTAGCGCTCAGGGGAGCGATCAACATTACATCCGCCCATTTACCGAGCTCTATGTGCAGAACGTCATCACCAAGTTTACTCCAGGCCTGCAACAAATATAAATATCAGTATCTGCAGGGTCGAATATCTACTTTTATTCATATGTGAAATGTTAGGTCTTCAACAATTGTAGTGTGGAGCCTGGGTGCTAAGTTGACGTGCAAGAATCTCTAGCTGACTGTATCAATTCAGTCACAACTCTGTGATCTATGTACAGACAACTAATTGCGATTATTAAACTGTTAAGATCATAGCCTTGGAAAGGGTTACATAAAAATTAATTTAGAGAGAACATGGATCAAGTTTGATCCATTTTTCCAGTGTTAGAATAGCCCCCCCCCCCCCCCCCCCCACTGGCACATGTGATCTCAGTGTTGCACAACAGCATATTTTACCAAGGAGACATCTATAGAAAACATAAAAAAATCTGCTGTCACCTGGACTTGAACCACGGCCACGCCAATGTTCTTTGATGCTATCCGCTCGGCCGGGTGGTATTTCCATGGCTTGAGTCCTGAAAAAAATGTCAGGTCGATCCTTTGAACTGAATTGATACTCACGGCCCATTCATCAGCGTCTGTGTAATACTGTACAGCCTCGGTGCATTCTCTGACTGCTGAGCTGACTCCGTAAGAATAACTTTGATGGAGGCATTTTCCAACCAACTCTTGATTGAGGCAACAAGAGGTTCAAGTTTTACTGAGGCAACGCTTCCACTACACCCGATCAAGACATTCTTACTCTTAGATGTGGTAGCCATTTCTGTATCTTGTTTTCTTCAATAGGCTGGAATAGAAAAACAATTTTTTGTTAAAAAGAAGCAAAGGGGACACAACTGCTGGCCAACAGCTAGCTCTGCAATAAATAAATATTAATCAAATTTTCCTGTTTTCTGGTTGATCCCATTTTACTGGTCAGCTACGGGCTGTTCGAATGAGGCAACTCCGAACGCAGGCAAAACGGAGAATACATGATCAAGCTATCATGGCGTGAAATAGATATGAACATTTGTAAGGGATCTTTCATAGATTCAAAACACCACTTATCTTAAAACGAGTTTAAACAATGGCTACCCTAAAGTGGAATTTATTATAATGATAAATACATATGTTGACACTTCAAGGCTATATAAACCCATACAATGTAAATCGGTTATATCATACATATTTTTACGTTGGGTAGAATGATAAAATTAAATACTACCCAAAAGACAGATGCAAAAACGTGGGAAGCATGTCATCACCTCATGAGCATCAATGCCCATATACAAGAACAGAGCCGCAAACTTGGCATCCTTACTGAAGCCAGGCAATCTCATTACTTCATAGTAAGCAAAACTAGTTATATCACCAGTGCAGTGGTGGCCACTTCTTTCAACGACTTGATGATTATCCGATTTAAATTGAATTAATTCTGAAATTCATGACTTACTTACAGTATACACAAACTTGACAACTCCTAAATTCATGTACAAAGTGAATGTATGACATATATGCACCCTCCTGGCCTGTCTTGACAAGCTTAGTTCGAACAAAGCTTGTCAAGACAGCCTTACACCCTCCCTGATGACAGCAACATCAAGACTTCAGACCTAGAATAGCCCTAAGGAGGGACTCAGGAGTCCTTGATCGAATGTAGCCTACTCACTGCAACACTAACTATTGATAGAAATACTATACATAAACATCTGGCAAATACGTTAGATATATCCGTATACAAGCAGATCGATCATCTGCAAGACAGTTACCCATAACTCATGGCTGTGGTACGGGAAATCTCGAAAGGGTGGAACACCTGGCCGTTACCGGGCTAGGGTTTGGTTCTCAGGCTAACGGTATCTAGCTAACCAAACTCACCATGAATGAGCCGAGAGAGGATAACTCCTGGGTAGAGAATTCCTGGATAGCTATCTTCAGCCTAGAGAGGGTCGTACTGGTGGCAAAGCCAACCTAGCAGAGCTGTTTCCTGAGGGTCGTACTGGTGGCAAAGCCAACCTAGCAGAGCTGTTTACTGAGGGTCGTACTGGTGGCAAAGCCAACCTAGCAGAGCTGTTTACTGAGGGTCATACTGGTGGCAA
Source organism: Membranipora membranacea (assembly GCA_914767715.1). NCBI lineage: Eukaryota > Metazoa > Bryozoa > Gymnolaemata > Cheilostomatida > Membraniporidae > Membranipora > Membranipora membranacea. The sequence continues at coordinate 5,390,747 of OU612069.1, forward strand.
AGCCAACCTAGCAGAGCTGTTTACTGAGGGTCGTACTGGTGGCAAAGCCAACCTAGCAGAGCTGTTTACTGAGGGTCTTACTGGTGGCAAAGCCAACCTAGCAGAGCTGGTGTCTCGAGTAGCTTACAAGCGGAGCTTGTAGCGGGTGCATTTATATCTGATAGTATACGTTGCGAAGCGGGATGTACCCTGACCTTGCCCTCTGAGCAGATTGAGCGGGACGCACCCGGAACCTGGACTGTGTAGCCTTAGCTATATGAGGTGTATTGACTATATATTCAGACCGGACACTGAAACGCACTTCCCGGGAGTAATATTGGAAATGCGATAGACTGTCTGTGATAATACTGTAAGACGGTGCAGCCGTCTTAATATTGAGTTCCATGTCGATAATTGCTAAGATTAAATGTGTATAGAATATATATTTATGATGTCCGTGAGATTGCTTCTGCAATAAATATATATATGTTGAAGCCGTCTACATGATATTGATAATATAATATGTTCCAGTTTAAATCAGGGTAGATAACCCTTTTCACATCAGAATGACTCTGTTTGACTTTGAATATTCTATATTTAGAATATTCAAAATTAGTAGGCATGATACATCCATTATAATAGCAGACAGCAAGAGTTGTCCCCTCAATAATGCGTGTTACTGGGCTCGCTTCATTATTTATAGCCTCAAAACTACCTCAGTTGCCTCAATATAAAATTATGTGTGAAACACATCATATATTTTATTTTAATGCCCAGCAGATAAGAACTTTGGCTATCATAAACTACCAATTCCATTACTGTGGCTCTGTACATGCTGAAGTGAATCCTGTGGGTCACTGGTCTGGTGGGAATTGATAATAACTAAGGTGAGTAATATTTTCTATGTGTCATGTGTTCAGCAACACATTTGAATGACTGACAGAGAGATAGATAGTCATAGCCTAATAATCTAAGGATAAATAGCCATGAATGTATAGTAATATATATAGATATGTTCAACTCAGTCTAGTCCATGAAATAATCTTGATACCTTGAAGGCAGCCTCCTTTCTCTCCTTCTTCCAACACTTACAGCAGGCCCATCAGGGTGACTAGTATTGTGTGATTGAGAAGTGTTGTTTTGACCTAAGTCAGGAGGAATGCTATCATCTGACCCATCAGGCTGTATGATAGGCCTTGGGGACACCATATTGTCGTAAGTATATCTATCTTGGGTTGTAGTTGTAGTCATGAAGTCATCACCCAGATCATCTGGATCTAGGATAAGATCATCATCTGATTGGTCCATCCCATGCTGAGACATGAAGTCACCCAGGTCAGGTTCAACTTCAGTCGGGTTAGGACTATATAATTTCAATCTGCTGTGATGCTCTATCACCTCCTTTCCCTTCTCTGATAGTACATAGGTGTCAAAATCTAGTACTTTAATGATAGAGTGAGGTCCACTAAATTTTGTTTCCATCTTGGAGGGATTTATCTTTTTGACCAACACTCTATCACCGACCTTTAGAGGGGTGTGTATCAAGTGGTCATAACCCTCCATTTGTATGTTCGGGGCCCCCAGACACTTGCTGTAAACATACTTTATCTTTTCATTTAGCTTCCGTACGTAATCTGTTACCGGTATATTGTCACCTGGAGGACAGAGCACAGCTGGAAGTCTCACCTCTCTGCCTAACATAACCATGTTCGGGGAGAACCCTGTAGCAGAGTGAGGAGTGGCTCTGTAGGCGGACATTACAGTATCTAGGAGATCATCCCACTCTAGTTGGGTATGCTCCACACAGGTACGTAACTGCGATGTAACCGTCCCAATCACTCGTTCGGCATAGGAGTTACCCATTGGGTGATACCTTGCCGAGAATGTTTGTTTAAACTGGCCCAGATTGCTCAGCTCTTTCATCAGCTCAGAGATGAAGGCGCTGCCACGGTCCGAATGCAGTACTCGGCTATAGCCAAAATTGGCAAACAGGCCCTTGTATAAACTTTTAGCACAGGACTCAGCATCAGGTTGGGCAAGAGGATATGCCTCTGCCCAACGAGAAAAGTGCTCGATGGCCATTAATATGTATGTATTTTCATTAGTTGTCCGTTGTAGGGGACCAATGAAATCAAGGCTCACCTGATCCATAATGGTCCCTACTACTAGATTCCGATGGTTGACACGGTTTCTAGTCAATTTACTCATTTGGCAACTGGTACATGATTTAACAAACAATCTGATATCAGACTGCATGTCATGCCAGTAATAATATAATCTGAGCCTTGACTCCGTCCTGTCCATGCCACTGTGATCCATCTCATGGAACGATTTTATCAGCTTTGCCTGGTAATATTCCGGCACCAAAATTTTATCTTCGTTCTCAGGATGAGTTGTGATCATTAATACACCGTCCTGGAATTTCATTGAGGGCATTTTACCAATATAGAATCGAGTAATTCGAGGTAAATGCTTGCAGTTCTTATGTGATATACTTTTATTCTCTTTTAGACTCTGAATGATAGGCATGAGATGTGGATCTTCAGCTTGAGCCAGCACTAGTTCATCCGTGGATAGACCAACGGAGAAGTCAACTGACCGGACTGTGAAACCACATTCATCCTCAGGTTCCTTGCTGAGAGGTTGCTGCGATGCTGAAGGGAGTCGAGATAAAGCATCAGCATTAGAGTGCAGGCGACCTGGTCTATGAATCACATCAAATTTATATGAGCCCAGGACCTCCAACCATCTGGCTAGAATTCCCTGTGGATTCTTGAGATTGTGTAACCATATCAGAGAGTGATGGTCAACCCGACATACAAACTCTGACCCATACAGGTATGTATGGAAATGTCTTACGGCAGACACTAGTGCTAGCATTTCCTGTTTAGTCACTGGATATTTCTTTTGACTATCTGAGAGTCTTTTACTAAAGAAAGCAATGGGTTTTTCATCCCCATCCTTATCAATCTGAGCCAGTACAGCTCCCATAGCTTCACCACTACAGTCAGTGTCCAAAATGAAAGGTATTGTCCAGTCTGGGAATGACAGAGATGTGAAACTCGCTAAATGGTCCTTTAATGTCTGGAATGCATTTTGGCATTCCTCATTCCATGCGAGTTTCCTTGACTGGTTTTTCTTTTTCAACAGGTCGAACAGAGGGACAGCAATCTCTGCAAACCTCTCCACAAACTTCCTGTAATACCCTGTGAGACCAAGGAAACTTCTCAGCTCTTTTATGCAGGTAGGAGTGGACACTTCCTGAATTGCCTTTACTTTGGCTGGGTCTGTATGAATACCATCCTGATTAACGATATGGCCCAAAAACTCAACTTCCTGTTTGAGTAAATGTGTCTTAGACACTTTGATTTTTAGATTGGCTTTTTGCAGCCGCTCTAACATGGTATCCAACCTGGTCAGATGTGTTTCTTCATCTGAACTGATTGCCATTGCAATCCTTGTAACACTTTCTCCATCAACCTTTCGAAGGTGGCTGGAGCACCACACAATCCCATACCGAGTACACGCCATGTATAGACTCCGCTTTTGGTGCAAAAAGCTACCATTTCCTTAGCGTCAGGGCTTAAGGAGCACTGCCAATAACCAGATAAAAGGTCAAATGTGCTAAAAAGAGTTGAACCTCTCAGTGCCTCTAGTGAGTCGTCAATACGTGGTAGGGGTTGTGATGGAATATAATTTGCTTTATTTAGCTTGCGGTAGTCCTGGACAAACCGACTGGTTCCATCTTTCTTAGCTATCAGTAGAACAGGAGCACTATAAATGGTGACACTGTACGTTCAATGATGCCCTTTTTCAATAGTTCATCTACATGCTTTTCTATTTCTAGGTTAGCATGATATCCTACTCTATATGGAGGAAGCCTGATTGGTTGGGTGCCAGGTTTGAGCGTGATTTCATGAGGAACCAGATCACAATAACCCATGTCATATGCATCCTTGGAAAACACATCCTGATATTTGACGAGGAGTTGTCTCATCTTTGACTTACTGTCAACTGAGATATATTCAGGTAAGGTGTCGAATAGGGGTTTGACATGGTCTGGCAAGACCGATTCTGAGTCAATGGTGACATCACAATTCTGGATGGTTGTGCCATTCCAGTCTAGTACCTCAGGTTCATGTATGTCAATAATGTTTCCATCAGTGAGGAAAGCTATTGGGGTGTCTTGGGCAATGTGGATGGCTTCTGCGGTTATGTTGGCAACTCTGAGTACCAAACACTCTTTCACGTAGCATCTTGATGCAATTAGATTGTACGAATCGACTACTCTGAAGTTTGGCTCTATGAGTCCTCCGCCTTCTATGGTGGTGTGAGCATACATAGGTATAACTCTTTCTGAGTAGGCCTCAATGGTCACTGACCGAGCTGAGTAGCATGCACACGCTAGCCTGTCACCACTACTGTTCACTAGAGGTATAGATTGCTGTAGCATTCTGAGGTTCATTTCACTGAGGTCCAGTACACATCCAAATGCCACCAGAAAATCCATGCCAATGAAACCATTTTCAGTAATGTCAGCCACCTCTATAAGTCCTAGCAAGTTTTCACTGCCCAACTTGACATTCACCTCATGCTTGCCATAACAAGATATAGGACTGCCAGTTGCAGTTTTACCCTTCGGTTTTCCAGGTTCACACTGACCATCTAGGATACCTAGCTTGATAGCATGCACTTTACTCAATATGGAGGTGGTAGCACCCGTGTCAAGCAAAAACACAGTTTTGTACCCATTTACCTCCACCGGTACATAAGGTGAGTATAAATCTGATCGCCGTATTCTTCTTACATCGATTAATTGATCATCAGAAGGATATGATTGCTGATATGGTAATACTTCTAATAATAAGTTCAGAGTTGTCTCCTCTTTTTCAAGAGGTAAACCTGATGCATGTAAATCAATCTTATCTGGTATAACATAACCTGGAGATGGACCTGTGTTGCTAGACTCCAATTCAAATTCTGCTAGCTTAGATCCCATCTCACTAACCATAGCAATGGCCGGTTCAATGTTTACTTTGTCAGACTGAGCGTGCTGCTGAACTACTGGGTTATCCATATCAGGATCCACTAATCGACTACTGGAAGAGTCGTTCATACTGGGTACATGAAATCTGGTGACCTTTGCAGGACCACTATAAGGCAAAGTGAGTACCTGTATTACTCTTTTAACAATATTATTAGATTTCAATGAGGTGACCTCAAACATATCAGTTTTTGTCACTTCGTAGCCTTTTTGATACAATAACTCTGTGGGAGGTAAATCAATCTTATCTGGTATAACATAACCTGGAGATGGACCTGTGTTACTAGACTCCAATTCTAATTCTGCTAGCTTAGATCCCATCTCACTAACCATAGCAATGGCCGGTTCAATGTTTACCTTTTTAGACTGAGCTCTCTGCTGAGATACTGAAGTACCAAGACTGTGATCAACTAATCGAGTCTTTGAAGTATCATGTATACTAGGAATACAGAACTGTGTAACCTTTGCTGGTTCACTATATGGCAAGGTGAGTACCTGTATAACTCTTCTAACAATGTTAGCAGGTTTCAGTGAGGTGACCTCAAACATATCAGTTTTTGTCACATCATAGCCATGTTGATACAATAATTCCTTTGTTGGCTTTTCAGACAGTTTATGTTTCTGAGTCCCATTCCCTATTACTGCCTGATTGATTGTCCGGGAATGGGCAACCCGTTTCCCTGGTGCTCACACTTGTTATCAAAGTGGGGGCCTCCACAGTGTCGACAAGGCTGACACACATATGGCATATGAGCCGCACCACAGTGTTTACACGGTCGTGTTATTCTTGGTTGAGTACCAGCGGTTGGGATAGAAGGTGATACATTCTTTTGCTCTATTGTAGACAGTGCCACAACTGGCGAGGATCTAGGAGGCTGAGATATTTTACTCTGATTACGCCTGAAGGGCGAGTCATGACCGTACCATACATCATGGATGGCAGCTCTCTGTACGGCCTCTTCAAGAGTTTTCGGGCACTCCCGATTCAGCTCATATTTGATATGTACACTGGGCAAGGAGCGAATGAAATTACTGATGGTAATTTTCTCCCTTGTAAATTTGTCACAGTCATGATAGACAACTTCTACCATCTTCCTTATGTCATTGGCTAGGTCGGAGATGGACTCATGCTGCCCCTTTTTCCGGCTATCTAGCAACACTGTATATTTTTGCACCAATAAATGGTTACCATATCTGTTCTCTAATTTTTCAAATACTGTCCTGGAATCTGAGACCTGCTCATAGAGGATACACTCTTTAGCAGCACCAGTTAGGCACTGTTTAAGCCATAGAGTGATGATCTTCTCATCCTCCCAGCCGTTTAGCTCCACACATTCAGCAAACAACAGTTTGAATACGGTGAGATCACCAGAACCATCAAACTTAGGCAAGTCGCCAAGTGGTTTACAAGCTCTGGCTCTTCTTGGCAGGTCAACAACTGGAATTTCACATGGCCGTCTCCTAGGAGCAGGCACAGGACGCTGACTTGTAGAACTAGGTGCAAGAGTCTGATAAACGGTGTCAGGCTCTCTATGTATAGGCGATGACTGATGCTGATGGTCAGCACTAGCTAACCCAAATACTATGGATGACAGGTCAGTCATCCGTCTATCCATGTATTCCTGTATTTCTTTTGTATGTGCCTTATTTCTTTCCATGGCCGCCATCATCTCGCCATGATTCCGCTCAATGGAAGCTGATAAATTGGCTGACAGGTCCGTCAAACTGACAGTAGTGGATTGTTCAAATAAGCGACCTGGCTGAGGGCGGGTATCGTTAGCTCCTTGCCTCTGCCCAGCAAGCTTATGACTAGGTATCTGAACCTGTTCAGTTCTTTCCATAGCTGAGGCAAGCCAAGCGGGCTGCGATCTTCTAGTAGTCTGAGTTCTTGGCCGTGCTGACTGGCCTTGAGCGACTGGTCGATCGGTATTTGATGCCATTGTTTGTTTGCTTTTAGATTTTGCTGAGTCCGCACCAACGATAACCTCCGTTCCTTTGTAATTATGCCCACCCGAGGACGCCAATGGCTGTGGTACGGGAAATCTCGAAAGGGTGGAACACCTGGCCGTTACCGGGCTAGGGTTTGGTTCTCAGGCTAACGGTATCTAGCTAACCAAACTCACCATGAATGAGCCGAGAGAGGATAACTCCTGGGTAGAGAATTCCTGGATAGCTATCTTCAGCCTAGAGAGGGTCGTACTGGTGGCAAAGCCAACCTAGCAGAGCTGTTTCCTGAGGGTCGTACTGGTGGCAAAGCCAACCTAGCAGAGCTGTTTACTGAGGGTCGTACTGGTGGCAAAGCCAACCTAGCAGAGCTGTTTACTGAGGGTCGTACTGGTGGCAAAGCCAACCTAGCAGAGCTGTTTACTGAGGGTCGTACTGGTGGCAAAGCCAACCTAGCAGAGCTGTTTACTGAGGGTCTTACTGGTGGCAAAGCCAACCTAGCAGAGCTGGTGTCTCGAGTAGCTTACAAGCGGAGCTTGTAGCGGGTGCATTTATATCTGATAGTATACGTTGCGAAGCGGGATGTACCCTGACCTTGCCCTCTGAGCAGATTGAGCGGGACGCACCCGCAACCTGGACTGTGTAGCCTTAGCTATATGAGGTGTATTGACTATATATTCAGACCGGACACTGAAACGCACTTCCCGGGAGTAATATTGGAAATGCGATAGACTGTCTGTGATAATACTGTAAGACGGTGCAGCCGTCTTAATATTGAGTTCCATGTCGATAATTGCTAAGATTAAATGTGTATAGAATATATATTTATGATGTCCGTGAGATTGCTTCTGCAATAAATATATATATGTTGAAGCCGTCTACATGATATTGATAATATAATATGTTCCAGTTTAAATCAGGGTAGATAACCCTTTTCACATCAGAATGACTCTGTTTGACTTTGAATATTCTATATTTAGAATATTCAAAATTAGTAGGCATGATACATCCATTATAATAGCAGACAGCAAGAGTTGTCCCCTCAATAATGCGTGTTACTGGGCTCGCTTCATTATTTATAGCCTCAAAACTACCTCAATGTCATACAAATTCCGAATAGAACAAATTCTCACTTACATGTACATCTGTGAAGTCTGGACAGTACGAAAAATAGAAAATTTGTTACAACAACAACAGTTACCATGCTGTATCCGGTGTAGACTGAAACTCTATTCAATTCATAAGATATATGCTGTCTGGCTTTCGAAACCCCCACACTCTAGTTGATTACATGGTCCACTGGCGCCAGACTGTCTGGCCCCTAATTTGTATCACTACTCTGAAATTAAAACACTTTGACTTTGTTCACTTCACAAGATTTGTTGATAAAATACAAATTTCGGAGTTGAAATTGAGGATTCTTATTCCTAAAATGTATTAAGATTTGATTCATTATTTATGATTGGTAATCTGGGAAGGTGAAAAGAGCATTTATAGGTTTGCGCATCAATATCCTGGGCAAATCACTAAAGTGCAATGAGATGAAGTGATTCACTCATTTTGCCAAATTTATCAACCCAAAAAAACAGTGAATGTGCTGCATAATAGACTGTAGTGACTGACAATAGCAAATGAAATCCAATTGTGACTCAGTGTTGAAGGTCACACTCTTGTGATTGGTGTAACAGATTGAGATTGCTCAAAAAGTGTTTGGTAAGTCATAAAAGTTGCTTGCTGAAATTTTTTTTATTTCATTTCTTTATTTTTATATATTTCAGTAAATTCACAATTATTGTTGTTTGTTGAACACTCATGGTGTGGCGGTGGTGGATTGCATTGATGTTGATCCAGTGGCTGTGTTTATTGAGTGGAATCCAGTCATGTATACATTATAATACATCATAACTTGGTTTGTTTGTTTCACATTGGCCTGAATCATTTTTTTATTCATAAATTTTGTAAATGGGACTAACCTAACTCTAAGACTAAGTTAGTTAAAGTTAGTGTAGTCGTTCTGTTCTGAGAAAGTCAGCTGACAACAGAGTAGTAGTGTAATACTTACTCCATTTGCCTGAGTCTTACTAGACCTAGTAAAGTGAGGACAATAATAATTTACATGAATGACACTGTGACCGTCTGTCTGATCACCAGGAACCCTGTTTGTGTACGAGTTAAAAAAAGGAACAAACGGTACTTGGTACTTGCCGGCATGATCACCGCTTCATAGATTTGAATGCTCAGGTAATGTGGCACTCTGTTTGTATGTAATCCGTTCCAAGTTCAGGATACCGGTTTCACCACCATGGTGAGAGTCAGGGTTCGCAAGCCAGTGGGACAGAGTAGTTCGGCCTGTGGTACCTGTACCTACTCTGTAGGCTTCTACAAAGAATTTAGAGGCTCCCAAGCAAACCAATGCCAGATGGTGATGGAATTCATTTAGTTAATGGACCAGATTGGAGGAGAAAATGTATCGCTACAGACACATGGGCTGCTACTACTATCTATCAAGTTAGGCTTCCAAACCGTCAATTGAAATCCATTTCTTTTGATTCTGACCATGTATGTTTGATGGTAGAATATACACTGTGTATATTTTTGTGCGTTTGAGCAGATAGGGTTCTCTCAAATAATCAAAATTAACGATCTTGTGATGTGCTTTCCAAGAGGACAATGAGTCATCACCTAAGCTACGTGATGATTTGGTTCCATATGTATGTCATTGTAGATCTAAACTGATGCGAACTTTTACAATATCTTACCCAATTCGGTCTAAAGGGCTCACCTTGATCCCTGATGATATTAACATATTTCTCATCTTTAGGGTATTTCCAGCAGCCTTTGGTGGAAAATCAAGTTAGTGGAGTCTAGCGTGTTGCAAAGTGGTTCAATGCATAGCTTTCTGGGACATCAATATCCGTTCAGTTTCATTTGATCGTTGCTCTTTGTTCATCAAGTAGCCTATATACTTGGGATTCAGCTATTTTTCGTTATTTTGTCATACATTTTTAGATTTCACAATGGTAGCAGGTTGTTCTTAATTTGAATAGCAGATTTCAATTTAATGCCCTAGCTCCATTCATATATGGTGGGGCCAGTAGAAGAATTATTTGTTTTTTTTGCTGATTGTTTGGATAGGAGTGAGAAACAAGGAAGAATTAATTATATCACACTTGTGCTGATATATGCAAATATGGTGGTGGTCTCTATTCATAGAATCCACGTTGGTAATATTCATTCTGTGAGATTTGGAATCATGATCATGCACTCCGTACATCACTGGTGATGGTAGCCATCTTCAAGCCATTGCTATGGATATCAGATTCAAGATTCAGCTCTATTTAAATTCACCGCTGAAAATTATCGTGGTGTCTCGTTCCTCTTGCTCCATGTAATGCAATACCTCTGATGCCGTTACTAAAAAAGACCCATGAACCACAAAATTTTCATATCCTCACTTTTGGTTGAAAGTCCTACAGACAGACCATTGTATATGCTGCAAATATGTTGCTGCCAGGTGGCTTGGAATCTATAGCATTGATATGATTTCTAACCAAAATGCCCAAGTTTAGCTGATTGCTAGTCGACACTGTTGCTGATGTGATTCAGTCCATGTGCTCACGAAGTAAGGATATATCAGGTCGACTGGCAAAGATTAATTACTTGTCTTATGATCTCACTGGTCTCAGATTTGATATGCATGTCATGATTATTTTCAACTAAAAGCTAGTGGTGTCTCACCATGAAGCCAGGAGTTGCCAGTTAAGTAACCTTAGACATGGTCAAAAGATTCTGTCAATACATAAGGCTTAACTAGGTTGGTACCCTACACTCCTCAAGTGAATTCTGAAAGAACAGCCATGTTTGAGTTGTAGTCTGGGTTATCGTTTCGTTATAACTTTTTTAAAGTCATTATAATATAATTTCTTAAAAATAGATGTTGGAGGTCTTACGCTCAATTGTTTCTCTTCATGTGCGAACTATTTAAATATTCTCAGCAAAGGACTCCCTCTAAGCACAAGACCAGAGTACTTTGAAAGAAGGGGATATCACCGCAATGTCTTGCTAATTTTAGCGATTGAGATCACCCAGGTTTTGCCACCTTGTAGCAGAGGCAAAATTTTCTATGTTTGCTACAGTGAGCATACTAGCTGCATTGCGTATGATGTGTAATATTGCCCTGGGAGTCTGTCAAGACTTTTATTTGAGTGGATTAGACTGTATGTCGGCATCTGTGTTTTGATTTGAGACTAGATTTTTATAGATTTCTTTGTATGAAATTATTTGAACAATCAATGAATAAGGGAGCCTACTTCACGTTGAACATTGTGTACTTTCTTGTGTCTCTTTATGGCTGAGATCTTGTAATTCTATTGTTTTGCCACTTTGTGAGTTGCCTTGTAATCTCAAATCCACAAGACTCATGATGAAGTGATGATTCATTTTTATTTCACTGACCATAAAAGTGTGGATGATAGTATTTGACAGTTTGAATGCCAGCCATTTCTATTATTCAGCAGCTATATTTGTGTGGATGCACAATTATGAGTATCATTTATGATTTGCCTCAATTTCATAACATCAGCAAATGGACAGGTTGCTACTAGATCAAGTTGAATTCAACTGCCTGCATTCCAGTTGCTCCATGCCACTGGTCAAGTCGCAGGTGACCAGTGGACCGGCAGCAACTCCCAATGGTCTAGGTTGCTACTGACCAACAGTCACTTGATGCCCCGACCTTCTGGCCCCACCGGTCACACATCTGGATTATGACATTAATAAATCATTTATCATATTTCCAATAGTGTCGGTGACATTTGAAGTGGCCTACATGAGTCATCAATCTTATGGAAGAAGCACACTCTACCCTTTTGTCTGTCAGATTTTGCTAACATTGTTCAGCGTGTAATTTGAAAGTTAATGATCAGTTAGAGCTTACAGACTGTCTGCAGCATTATCAACGGTTACTGTTGGTCGGTTGGAGACATGCTTGTATTTAAGGTGTGCAACATACAGTCAGGGTGTATGCAGTTTCCTGGTTCCGTGCTGTCTGGATCTGATGATCAATCAGACCCTATATCACTGTATTAATGTAGTGATTATGAACAGCAGTTCTCAAACGCATTTCATTTAAGCATTTCATTTGGCGCTGTGCAATATAATGCCCTGAATTTATGTCCTATGTGCACTGTTGAGCACTTTGGATACAAATTGTACCCAATTAAAGAACTACAGTGCTTTCTTCCAAGCTTGGGTACTCTACACTTTTTGGTGAGAGACTGTTGGGGGTACTAGGTGTTGTCCCACATACAGCCCCCAACATGCATCTTGAGCGCAAAAGCTATCCACACTGATACTCATTAGTGGCACTTAATGATGTTTCATTAGTGATTCTGTGATCTATTTGAGCTAGTTTTTGGGAGTTTTTTTTAGAGATTGTAGCTCATGATTTCATTGTTTGACTCTTCGTTCATTGTTGATTGCTTAGGGTGGTGTCAGGGTATTCCACCCTAAACTGTTCTTTGACCACAATTTCATCCTCAATGTCTGTCTGATTTTCATATCTGCACAGCTGGACTATTGTTTTAATATCTTTATCTTGACTGTCAGGGTTTGGTTATTGCCACCAGGTCTTGCCCTGTGTTTATGAGTTGACCTTGCCCTTTGTGAGCTCGCTTCAGTTTAAGACTAGGCCGCTGTCACATTTAGACAGGCTTACATAATGTCACGGCATACTCTTGATGCTCTGAGATGAGCACCTAGAAAAAGTTTGTCGGCCTGGAATGATTTAATTTCCTCTCGACATCGTGTGAGGTTTGTCGCTCAAAATCACCTGAAGACGTGATTAGGGAATTACTCAATGGGCTGCAGGAATTTCATTTCCTTGCAAAGCATGGCTTTTGTTTAGACGGCTGAGCGTTTTGTGTTGGCTTGAGGCTAGACACTACACCTGGGACCTTAATACTTCCAGATTTAGCTGCCAGTAGCTGCCAAGAATAAGACCAGTGTGTGTGACCTGATCTGAAAGTGACCTAGACATGTTTTATGGATAGTGTTGGTTTGCCACAAGTCTGGTTATTGCGGTGATCAACTAATTGGCCCACTTTCTTCTTGTTCCTGTTGTTGAGAAAAGGCAATGTTCTGCTGGAACTTCATAGGACTTCTTGGTTTCATGGAGATCTAGCTGCCCGTAGCATCTTGATTTTTTGTTGTTTCTCTACGACTGCACTTCGCTGAGTTTGTGCTCATCACCTTGCTTCCTTTGTACAGGAGCTCATTATAAGCTTTTTATTTGATAACCATCTCACATTATAATCCCTTACTTCAATGGCTTTGTCATAAAGAGTTTTAACTTTGGCTGCAGGCTATCACTCATTCTTTTTAGCTCGGTGCAAAACGATAAATTTACACCATTAGCCAACTATGTCACTGTTTGGTGCAATAAAAAGCTTCAGTTTACAAATGGATTTTAGAGTTGGAAGTATTTCAACGCTATTTGATGCTGTCCTCTTTGGCATTCTGCAAATAGTCCGATGTGTTCTGTAAAGGGATTCTGTGTAGCTAGTTTAGTTTAGTCTAGTTGATTGTTCTGACAGATTTGAGTATTGACAGATTATTCTTGCAGGCTTTTAAATTTGTCATTTTTTGCCTTTTTAATCTGATATGCCAAGGATTGGTGGACTGCAGCTGTTTGTGATTCACCATTAACCGAGTTGCAGGATCAGTAAGCTCTTCTATTGTTGACAGCTCTGTTGAATAGGGAGGGGGAAGACCATCCATTGACCACGCACAAGTCAGCTAGGCCCTTCCAGATCTTGCAGCATTGATAATCATGAGCTGCGGTTCGTGGTGTGGATGATGGTGATTACTACCGTATCACCCCTATAGCTTGTTTGAGGAGGACACATTATCATCTAAAAGAATATATAAATCTTTTGGCGGAAAAGTTCTGTGTTGACTGTAAACAAAGTTGGAACATTTAATACTATTAAGACTTACAGTTGTAATTTCATTTTCTCACTGCACAAACCACAGAACAACAGTCCCAGCAAATCATCACCCTCTTGGTCTTTCAATTAGACAAGACCGCTCCCAAATCGTTCACTCAGAATGCGGATAGTTCCATCAATGAGTGAACGATGCTTGAACGAGACCCTAGCAGCTATCACTCACTCATTGCGTGAGCAATCTGACTGCAACTATGGCTTTTTTTAATTTAAAGACCCCTGGTAATATGATTTAGGCTGTGACTACACACGCCGTATTTTCCATCGGGCACTTTCAGTACGATCAGTGGCACTTTCAGTACGATAAGGATTGGGCAGCTAATTTCATGTTTCCTAATGCTATGGAAAATAGGGCATGTGTAGCCAGACTTTTAAGCTAGGCTGGTAGTATAAAACTTATTTTCGTTTCTCCAACAGGCTGAGGTTATAAGGTCAGAGTTTTGAGGCAGCAGCAGCACTTGAAGAGGCAGCAGCAGGATGAGTACCGGACTGTCCAGTCTCAACTCTCTCTTCTCCTTCACATCTCCAGCTGTTAAGAAACTCCTCGGCTGGAAGCAGGGAGACGAGGAGGAGAAATGGGCGGAGAAAGCTGTCGACTCGCTCGTCAAAAAGCTTAAAAAAGAAAAAGGTAAGTGAGGAAGAATGTCTAGTCACAGAGTTATATAGTAGACTATATTCTATTTCTAATATATTCTGTTTAACACATAGAGTGTTTACATAGTCTATTATATAAACTCAAATAAAAAATGGACATGAGTTTATATAATAGAGTGTAATAATAATTCTATGTGTTTGATAGATGGACGTTGTAATCGTTTGAACGTTAGATAATCCCATTGCTTTAGTTATCAGCGCTGTTGCAAGGTCACACCCTGGCTATGAAATTTTTTGCAAGAAGGCTTATAATGTTGAATCTATGCTACGTCAAATTTCAGTATGCCTGTTTTATTTTGGGAGTTATCTCCATACCACGTAGCTAGTTCATTGGCTAGGTCCTACATTATACCATGCTATATTGGCCGGGGCGGAGAGCTTGTCCCCCTTCTCTAGAATATGAGTTCGGAGGTGAGCTGAATGGTTAACAGGCTGTTGTTCAATGCAATGAATTATTGTTTCAGAATGTTTATGTGGGTGCATTGACCCCTTTAAGACTAGATGGAGCGGGTCTAGTCGGTCTAGCCCGTCTTGTAGACGAATTCGTGTCATGGCCTACCCTGACCAGTAGCTATTTCTTGATCCGTGTAGATGGTGTGGTGGTACCAATATCTACACAACACCATTAATTATGTAATACTTAAGCCCACATGTTTAAAGACCACCCAAAGACCGAAGCATGTTATAATCAGGCAGTTAGTTACTTGGGCTATGATAAAATATTGTCAGATATTCAATGATTTTCAAAAATTCGATGCTCTACGTGGCATGAATTATTGATGCATTCTCTGCATAATGATGTCACAGTTACCAGGAAGTGCAATACAAGGAACAGGCACTTCCAAGAGACTGTGACATCATAATGCAGAGAATGAGAGTTACCCTCCATTATAGGAGGCACTTTTTCCACCATTAATAATTCATGCCAAGTAGACCATTGAATTTTTTACCAAGCAAATCTGTCAAAACTTTATCATAAGTAACTGCCTGACTATAACATGCCTTGGTCTTTGGGTAGCCTTTAATTATTACAAGTATTTCACTTATTTTAGGTGCATTGGAGGATTTGGAGAAGGCTCTGAGTCGACCAGGAGAGCCCAGTAAATGTGTGTGTATACCTCGATCACTAGATGGAAGGCTTCAGGTTAGTGCATATACGAAATGGACCTATATAATCTCCCCTTAAAAAGTGGCAATATGTTTTTTTTCTGATGTTTTTTTATGATTAGGAATAGTCATTTTCCTCCATAGACATAATATGTTTATGTTTTCCTCATACTCTCTGTGAAAGCTGCACTAGATGTCTATGATGAGGAAATGTGTGTCTACTGGAACTTGCTGGGGATAATCACTGTTTATGAAAAGAAAATTCATGCCACATGCGATGCATCTTTCGCAAGTTTGCTTCTTTATATTTGAAATAAACAAGACTTTCTGCCGCTGCCCAACATGTGGAAAATACTTACTGTGTGTAGATTCTTGGGATTCAGCAGCTTTTCTGAGCATGATTATTATGGTGAATTATCTCTGTATTGAAATGCCATCCTATTTTGTTGATTGGAAGTTCTGGTAGGAGCATCAATGTATATTGCTAGATCAAGCTTGATCAAATTTGCCTGCATTTGGAGTTTCCCCCTATGCAGGCAAATTTGATCGAAGTTGATGTTGTGTATTGCAGCTGGGTGTCTCATTAAAAAGACTTACAACATGCCAACAAGACTTGTCATTTGTATATTACATTGCAGTTCACTTAATTCAAACCTCTGGAGCAACAAAAATTTCTTCTAATTAAACACAGTCTGAATTTAAGTGACATTAGAATGCATTGAGATCCTGCCTGAATGGACCAATTTTCCTTGTCTGAATTAACAGGAGTTTTGCATTATTAATTCTGAATTAACCAGCTTACACTGTATATAATTATATGACATATTCTCTTTTATATTGTCAGGTATCTCATCGTAAAGGCTTACCCCATGTGATATACTGTCGAGTATGGAGATGGCCCGACTTACAGTCTCACCACGAGCTCAAACCGTTAGAGTGCTGTAAATTCTCTTTCAATAACAAGGAGAATAAGAGCGTCTGTATAAACCCCTACCACTACAAGAGGGTAGAGAGTCCAGGTAAGTCCTCGACATCGCAATGGGGATACAGTGTACTGTTCTAGACATCACAATGGGGATATGGTGTACTGTTTTAGACATCACAATGGGGATATAGTGTACTGGCCTAGACATCACAATGGGGATATAGTGTACTGTTCTAGACATCGCGATGGGGCTATAGGGTTCTGTTCTAGAGATCACAATGGGGATACAATGTACTGTTCTGGCCATCGCAATACGGATACTGTGTACTTTTCTAGACATTGCAATACGGATATAGTGTACTGTTCTAGACATACAAACTCCTGTTCGATTTCAAATTGGAGGGTGTAACCAGGAAGTGGTCCTTGATGTCGCAACGGGGATATAATTTACCAGCTTAATTCAACCAAAACTTCTGATAAATTCCAAATTGGAGGTTAGAGTGTCCAAGAAGTTAAAGACTTGGAGTGTCCAGGTAGTGGTCCTTGGTGTCTCAATAACGATGTCAGTGTACTCACACATTGACATTGAGACTACACTATTTACATGTCAATTTCTGATCATTATAGTCACTTTAATATTAGTACCTAACGTGTACCCACCCCTATTTGTTAAAATTGAACACGGGCCTTTACACCAAATTTCTCGTGATGGTACTCCTACTAAATTATTTACTTCACCCTCTATCGATCAGAGATATACATACACTTCTAGTATATCACGTCATCAGTGTAGTCTTCTCGGCTTAATTCCGAACTCTTGTAAAATTAACACGAGAGGGTGCAGAGCCCAGGCATACCAAGCCAAACATGAGTGAAATATTCACAGGTCTGAATGGAGCAACCTGTCCAAGAAATTGTCAAATTGAATCGATAGCTTGTTTCAAGCATGTTTAGCACTGCAGTGGTAGTTTTTCATTGACATATTAAAACCGTCATGAATAAGTTAAAAATTCATTCAATTTGGATTACCTCAACATATGGGACCCTGTTGAATCATGACTTGCTCAACTCACAAAAATGCTGTTTGTGTTTATATGATGTATACATGTATAGGCCTATATACAACATGTATGTAGACATGAGATGCATACAATGTGTATCCATTTAAAATGCAGTATTTGTCTTCAGTGTGTATATACATGTAAATATATATATACATATGAGTCAGCAATTGAGGTTACCTCCGCTGTCGTAGGATGACTGGTTTGTGTACTTTTAAACTAAAGGGTCCTGACAGTCAATTGATCAGTACAAAAAAAAATCTGGCAAATATATACTGTCAGGGCAAGGAGTTAAAGTCTGTAACTCCTTGGGCAGGGAAAATTTACATATCTATGGGGAGTTTACAAAAAAAAGTTTTTTCGTTTAGGGAACCATGTTTCCTCCCGCTGTTACAGGATGACTGATTGATGTGTACTTTTAAAATTTGTGTTAGTCAACAGTGCAATACGGATCTCCTTACTAGCTAGTGGCAGTTTAACAAAACAAAATTCAAACTGTTTGGTTTTTTTTCTGATCAGGAAGTATATGACTATTTGTTGTTACTTTTCGCTGTCAGGCCGGGCCTGTTTTTGAGATAAGCATGGTGCTATGACAAATCAACAAATCAACAGAAAATGTTGGAATATGAATTTTGTTTCGTTAATAATACACAACCTTACCTCCGTTTTACCTCCCCTTGGTCCGTGCCAGTGGCGGAGTCAATAATGTTGAGTTTTTGAAGAGTCTGAATCCAATTTTCCAGCCTGTTTGTCTAAGCTATAACAAATTAATCAAGGATTCTACAGTTGGCAACGAGGTGGTGGCATAAATGCTTTAAATATCAGTCTATACATGTCAAATATTTTTGAATAAATGGCACATAAAATTAAATGTCAAACTTATGGATTAAGTCTGGTATCCTGTGTTTAATTGGTCACAGATGAAGACAGCCTCCACTTGAGAAAAATACCAAACTTTGCTGGTACTGACAGAAATAATTAAATGTTAAATTCGCAGACTGTTATGCTCCTATGCTCAAGCCATACAGCCAGTGGGTATTTCATGTGATTTCCTGGAATGTCTTACAAATTCAGTTATTTCTTGGAAGATTGACCAATTTGAGTTGCATATCCCTGTATTGACTGAACCATATCCTCGATTTGCAATTTGCCAAAGCAAAATTTTGATGTTCTACATTTTATCATGTTGGGACTTGTTAACATAGACCATATAATATCCTATTTGGATGTCGTGGAAGATTGCCGCAAAAATAAAGAATTTTGGGGTGAATTAACGTCAGCTAGCCTCAATTTTCACTAGCTATGGTTGGAGTTTATAATACTATGTAAGATAGCCATAAATTTCGCTATTTCAAGCCTCTGAAATGGCTAACCTCCTGCATTTTTATTGTTTTCTTATCTAACATTATATCCTATACATTGTTCTTATAATTTATTGTATATTGTGGTTTTACCGCTGGTGTTGTTTTATATTGTAGTTTTACCGCCAGTGTTGTTTATTGTAGTTTTGTCGCCGGTGTAGTTGTATATTATTGTAGCTTTACGGCAGGTGTTGATTATTTTTGTAGTTTTACCGCCGGTGTTGGTGCCTCGTTACTCAGAGTATCCAGCTAACCCACCACCACACTCACTACTACCACACCAACAGGTGCAGGAGCCATCTATGCCTCATAATGTCAGCTATCCACACGGCTTCCCACAGAGTCCAGCTACTGCTAACAGTCCAGGTCCGGCCAGCCCCAACAGTCAATACTCAAACTTACCAGGTATGTGGAACTTCACTATATCAGCCTTTAACTAAAGGTTGCCTGTAAGATTGCCTGTAAGGTTGTCCATAAGGTTGCCTATAAGGTTGCCTATAAGGTTGCCTCTAAGGTTGCCTCTAAGGTTGTCCATAACGTTGTCTATAACGTTGTCTATAAGGCTGCCTAATGCAGTATTTGAAAGCTTGGTGCATTCTCTAGGGGGTTTATTTATAGCCTCACACTCCTCAGTTGCTTTCTAGTCTCTAGGATGTATGAGTAATTTAGGGAAACTTGCGAACTTCTTTTTAGCCAGCTCGATCCTTATACAGTTATCCATTATACTGGAGGATGAGACTAGAACAAATTTGCCTAGTTCAGTAAAACATGGAACTAACATTATTAGTGGTTTTTCAATAATCAAAATGGCAAAATTTCATTCCAATGACAATTTTTATATTGCAGAGTACCAACACTTTAAGATCAAGAACTTGTTGTTAGCAATGATTCTCACTTACCTCTTGTTTTCTTTGCTTTTACAGCTGATTCCCCTCCACCTGGCTATCAGGTGATAGATGATAGATCTATGATAGGCTCTCCAGCCTCAGTCCCCTCACCACAGGCTAGCAGCAGTAACGGGGGCGGACCCCCAAACTCCAACGAGGATATGGATCATCAACAGACCGGCCCATCGGCCTCACAAGGAGCCGCCTCTCCAGGGCTACCATCGTCCGTCTCCTCAAATACGGTAAGTTAATAAAAAAGGCCACAATGTTTGCGGATCGACTCTGTAATACGAGCCTCTCTGCACCGTACGGACAGTGCTAAAACCAGCCCAATTGAGCTATTTATATTTGCCCATAAAAGCTAATCTTTTTCCAGTGCAGGTGGGGCGACTTTTCAGTTTAAGAACTGAAGCACATTTGAATAAGTGCTGTTGCTACGGTACCAAGATAACCAACCTGAATTTATTGATGCCCGTAAGCAAAGCGTCAAATGTCAGCGCTTCTAAGACACTTACACACGGGGTGCTCTGCTATTTTCCTGTAATATATATGAGCTAATTTTGTGATTTTCACGGCGCGGTGGTTAAGATTACTCTTTACAGATAAGACAATTGTTGAAACAAGACCTTTACAAACATATATATGTATATGCTTTTTTTTGCATAAATATCATTCGTTTGTAATGTTTTGGAGAATAAGCCAAAAATAAAAAGCTCTGAAAAAACAAAGCAATAATTAGTCAAACAAAAGTGAAAAATGACAATTTAGACTGCGTTTTGAAAACATTTAACATTCAATGATGAATGAGCATGTATTGGTATGTCATTGAAAGTGGAAGCAATGATATTGTCTAGCATGATACAGTTAGTTGTGTGGATATGTGAAGTTCATTGCCTCTCCCTTTATGTATATACAAGGGCGGTAGCATATATCTGCCCGACGGTATTACCAAAGATGGAGTTGTTTGCTCTTTGAATGTTACAACCTTAGGGAAGATAACTCCAAGATACAATGGTGAACTCTTATGTGAACATTTTATTTAATTTTTAATCATTATCATTATTTTAATCATGCTGACAGTTGTTTACTTTATGTTGACAGGAAGTACAACCTGTGAGCTACCAGGAGCCGATACATTGGTGTTCTATAGTCTATTATGAGCTCAATAACCGCGTGGGAGAACTATACCAGGTACAGTGACTGATCTGTTTAATTAATTATTGATTAATTCCTTTTTTTTGTATTTCTTTTGGAACTCCGTTAGGAAAGTTTGATTATTTCAAAGTCTAGTGCTGTATCAGCGCACAACTCTACCACATCAGTTAAAAATAAAAAAAATATTTTCAGTGTCAGAACATGGTACAATAGTATATAACTTAGTCCATTAACCTTTACAGTAAGGTTCCCTAAAATAGATACAAGTGGTAGCGTATTGTGGACAAGATTTCCATTTGAAATGATAGTTGCCAATAAAAAGTGTCAAAGAAAGGTCCCGGTCTCAATATTATGAAGACTACCAATCAACTCTGTCAATGTTGAGAATGAGCAAAGCATAACAAACACATCTCGGAAAAAGCATCCTTATATGCACATCTCTTGACTTATACATATTCAGACTTGTTATGTGAACTATACATGTACCTTTTTGCTGTGGCACAGATTTAATATGATACACTAATGGCGGGGAATGTTCATTGTGAGAAGAGTTATCTTTCGTTTTTGCCAATGGAAATTAAGTTAAGATGTTGTTATTTGTGAAATTATTCAAATCTTTCAATGAAGACGTGCAGATGGACAACACGTTGATATCGATACTACATTATTATCATGTGTATCTATGATCGTTAGAGTCTATTCAGTGTGAGTACCTAACATGTACCTGCACCTAATTAATAGAAGGTCATCACACCAAATTCCTTGTAATGGTTCTCATGCTAAGTGAATAAGATCACTCTCTATCGCTCTGAGATATACATGCAGTATTATATCACTGCTCAGTGCGCTGATTAATTATGTCCCTCTATTTTAATTTCTTTTGGCACTCTACGGACAAAATATCCATTAGAAATGGTAGTTGCCAATAAAAATGATCAAGAAAAGTTCCCGTTCCCAGTATTAATAACTCTCCCGATCAACTCTGGAAATATCAGGAATGAGCAAAGCATTACAAACACAAAAATTCCATCCCTTGACTTTTAAACAAATTCATCCTTGTTTTGTGAACTATGCATGCACCTTTTCGCTGTTTAGCACATATTTGATAAGACTCCCAACAGGCTGAGAACGATCACAATGAAAGGAGCTATTTTTCAATTTTCCCCATGCTAACCTAAATTTAGATTAAATGTTGCTGTTTGTGAAATTATTCAAATCCTCCAATGAAGACTTGACATGCAAATGGACAACACACTGACATCCCGGCTACACTATTATCATGTGTATCTCTGATCGTTAGAGTCAATTTATTATGAGTGCCTCGCATGTACCATCCTTAATTAGTACAACTGAACTCGGGTCGTCACACCGAATTCCTTGTAATGGTACTCGCGCTAAGTGAATTAATTCACTTGCTAATGATCAGAGATATACATGTATGTACATGCAATAGTATATCAAGTGACCTTGAGACGCAGTGATGGACAAGCTTATTTCACCGTTAATACAGTGCAGTTCACTTAATTCAAACCTCTGGGGACCACCAAAATTTGTTCTAATTAAGCAAGTTAGAATTATGTGAAATTAGAATGCATTGAGATCTGGCTGAAGGGACCAAATTTCCTTGTATGAACTAACAGGAATTTTGAATTATCAAGTTTAAATTAACCAGTTTACACTGAATATTCGTTTTAGGCGCGCAGTAACTCGGTGACCATAGATGGGTTCACAGACCCAAGTAACAACAGCAGGTTCTGTCTGGGTCTGCTCAGTAACGTCAACAGAAACTCAACTATAGAGAATACACGACGTCATATAGGCAGAGGTTAGTTAGCTTGTGGTTTATTGTCACTAGTATTGGTTGGAGGCGCCACCTCACCTCCCTCTTATCAATGACTTTGTCAGCCTTCACTAAATTCGTTTTCGTGCTATGCACTTAGACCCAGGATTCAGTATCAATAGATATAGTTCTGGCATATGCAATCCGAGTTAGATTGTGAGCTAATTCACAATTTGAAAAAGTTACCACTATAAACTCTTAACCCAAATTATATACAAATTTAACGATGCCTCACACAAAGTGTATTCTCCTGAGATTCACATATACACTTTGCTGACTTTGTGATTATTTAGTTCCAGCGAAGGTACTGTCAATGTAATGGATTTTACATGTTATCAATAATGTTGTGATGTGATGTTTGTTTTTGAAGTTGAGCTTCTTTGCAGTTGTCCTTCCATGAAACTCTAATGTATTACAATGGTATTAAATTGCCAATTGGAAAAAACTAAATCCAATCCTCTTTTTTATGGCGTCCCATAAGGAAGAGAACCCATAGTTTCAGAGTTTTTGCCTCAAATCCGATTCAAAATACGTCATAAAAACAGATGGAACCATGAATTTGCAATTTTTTTATATATTCTATCATTGGAGCAGATCCCAAATTTTGGCCTGGCAAATTTTGAGAAGTTATGGTCTCATCTGTGAGTGATCAAGGGGGATTACTCCGAAAAGCAACCCCATACTGTAATAATTACTAGAACTAACCACACTGATATGGAGATTACACTATTGACATGTGTATCTCTGATCGTTAGAGTCAATTGAGTAGCAGTACCCAACATGTACCCACCCCTAATGGAAAAGAATTAAACATGGGTCGTCACACCGAATTCCTTGTGATGGTACTACTACTAAGTGAATTAATTAACCCTCTATTGATCAGAGATATACATGCAATAGTATATCACATGATCAGTGTGAGAACTAACTGTTTGTCTTACGCAATCCTCGATTATAAAAACTCATATTATCTCCCCCTGATGGAATGTTACTTTATGTTTGTCTATTGTTATTGTTAATGTTTGTTTGCTTGTTGTTATTGTTGATGTTTGTTTGCTCGTTGTTACAGGAGCACAGCTGTATTACGTAGGAGGAGAGGTGTACGCTGAGTGTCTAAGTGATACCAGTATATTCATACAAAGTAGAAACTGTAATTATCATCATAACTTTCACCCAACAACAGTCTGTAAAATACCACCAGGTACGTTCACCTACTACTGTCCATCTGCGCACCAATCCATTCAGCTCGGCGGTTATTTTTTACACCTTAGCGGTATAATAAATTCAAATGGGAATGAGTTCCTAAAGGTGAGTTTACACTAGGACGTTTTTTGGTTGTTTTAAGCAATGCTGACGATTTTTGGATGATATCAGAGAGTGTCTTACCATCGCAATGTTTTTGATTATGCCCTGCCCCACATATGCTTGAAAAAAAGGGGCGTGTCCTTTTTAAGAAATACAAACAGGTCATTTGGCCTTCTTTGTGGCAGTGGCAGTGGCATAAATACTCATAGGCCAGGGTTAATCTCCGATCAATTCATATGGTGCTGTGCATGATTAAACTTGGCCTTAAAGGGCAACCAAGGTTTCAAACAACTTCTCATTGATGGCCATTGATTAATAGCAGATTGCACCTTCTGCATGGGGAAAAAGACAAAATATAATTCGGATGATTATTCAGCCAGAATTCTTGTGAAACATTTCTTCCATCAGGTACTCAAACTCAGCTAAAAGAGAATACCACATAGCAGTTTTCTGTTCCTGTTATTATTTAGCCTGTGCTCTATAATTATTACAGCAAAGTCTTGGAACCTCCCCTAAACTGAAGTGTTACCCAGCTTAGGGTCAGCAACTACTTTGAGTTTTGCATCGCATAATGCACAAAGCTGATGCTGCCCAGCACATTATTTGCTACCCATTAATGCCTTGCTGCGAAACCTTGGTTGCCCTTTAATGGATTCACACGTCGTGTTTGATTGCAGATATACTGCATTGTGTACTTGTGTTTTTATTAATTTTAATTGTGAGGATTGACCACGGCTTTTCTTATGAACTGTTTTGAATTTCATTATACATACGCGGTACCAAAGAACATCGCTTTGTATTTAATCAGAAGACTCCTATAACTTTATCTGGGACTGTGAAAGATCGAACAAAGTTTGCAACATTGTCATATTTTGTTTCTTCAACAGGTTGCAGTTTAAAGATATTTAACTATCAGGAGTTTGCCGCCCTTCTCGCTCGATCAGTAAATCATGGATTTGAGGCTGTCTATGAGCTCACAAAGATGTGTACCATCAGAATGAGCTTTGTCAAGGTGTGTACCAGGCTAGCGTCGAGTTAAAACTATTTGCATAAATTTGCCCCCCCCCCCCCCTGGGATGCAATGTGTACCCACCTGTAACTTTGAAATTTGACTTCAGTCCGTCACACCAAATACTCTGTAAAATCTAAAATTACTTTGGCTACCTAAATTACTAATTAGGTTGTCGATCAGAAACATACACATGATTAGTTTTGTTTGTACACCTCAAACTTTCATTTTCAATATTTAATTTTACTGTTTAACTCATTTTACTTTTGGCAATTGTAATACTGCAGCTAAAACACACTATTTCAGAGCGTGTTGACACATTTTTGATTTGGACAACTTCCGGCCATGATGGATAAGATAAATCTTTCTGCGCTTACTGAAATGTAGAGTAATGATTTGGAGTTAGTGTTAGCATGAAGCTGTGTTAGCAAAAATTTCAAGCCTGTGTGAAATGGGGCACTTTTCCTCTTACGAAACCACTTTAGGTTCTCTAGGACACCATGTACGTGACCAATTTTATAATACTTAAATCCAGTTTTATTCCTATTAGAAAATTGAATATATTACCCCAGTAAATCACATATTGTGAGTTCGTAAAGCAAATGAAAAATTAGGAAAATAAAAATTGTAGAAAATAAAATTTTATGTTTTTTTTTTATTAATATATTAGCAAGGATCATAGTGGAACATATTGGTCAGGTGAAGCAATAAATCACTATGATCCACTATGATCCCAATTTTCATACTTTGCAGCAGTTTTACTGCAATTAGGTTCACAGGCTGTTTTATTACATATGCCTTAATGACTTTTCAGCCTGAGATCTATCAAACCATACCAAACATGGCCTAGTAGGTCTGACACTAATATTTTAATTCTTTATCGAATGATTGTTGTAAGGGATGGGGAGCAGAGTACCACAGACAGGACGTTACCAATACGCCATGTTGGATAGAGATACATCTAAACGGACCTTTACAGTGGTTAGATAAAGTACTAACAGAGATGGGACCATCAAACCTCGCCATAACCAGTGTATCATGATCTGATAGGACCAGTCACTCACCTACTGCTACTATAAGTTACTATGTAAGTTCTAGTAATCTAGTTTGCCTCTCACTCACTTACTTACTACTACTAGGCCTATTAGTTATAATGCGAATTACTAACCTCTCCATAACCAGTGTATCATGATCTGATTGGGCCAGTCACTCACCTACTGCTACTATAGGTTACTACATAAGTTCTAGTAAACTAGTTCGGCTCTCACTCACCTACTTACTACTACTAGGCCTATTAGGTATAATGCGAATTACTAACCTCGCCATAACCAGTGTGTCATGATCTGGTAGGGCCAGTCACTCACCTACTACTACTATAAGCTACTATGTAAGTTCTAGTGAGCCAGTTCGCCCCTCACTCACTTACTTACTACTACTAGGCCTATATGTTATAATGCGAATTACTAACCTCGCCATAACCAGTGTATCATGATCTGATTGGGCCAGTCACTCACCTACTGCTACTTTAAGTTACTATGTAAGTTCAAAATCTATCAGTGTCTCATGAAATTAGTTCGCCTCTCACTCACCTACTTACTACTACTAGCCCTATATGTTATGATGCGAATTACAAACCTCTCCATAACCAGTGTATCATGATCTGATTGGTCCAGTCACTCACTTACTGCTACTATAAGTTCACACTGATGACGTGATATACTATTGCATGTATATCTCTGATCGATAGAGAGTGAATTAATTCACTTAGCTTGAGTGCAGCTGAAATTCAGTATTAAGGAGACGTATGGATGATTACCCAAACTCTTGGATATAAACTTATCATTTACTCATTCTTTGTTAGAATATTCTAATTTATATTTAGAAAATCTTATATCACCTTTTAACAGTTTTAGAAGAGCATTTAGCACATGTTTTTGACAAGAAAAGTGACATCGAAACTGTGTATTGCTAGCCTAAGCTCAGAAAAGAGAACTAATAATGCGGAGCTCGGTAACTGTAAATTGCTGAACAGGCTGAACAGCTGAACAGAATTTCTCAGACTAAAATTAGTTTTTGTATTATTTTCAGTGGCTGACTATAACTTCTCAAACACATTCCTCTCAGCCAAATGATTTAATGAGTATAAAGAATCAATCCTAAGTTCCTGCTGGCACCTAAAATATTTGTTTTAGAGCATCACTGATATATATTACACGTGGGGTACATATCTAACCCTTAGGAGGCATATGGCTATTTCATGTGTGGTTGCTGGACAGCATTTCTCATCTTTAAATGGTCCACAAGTTCAGAATCTGTTATAGCTGACACTCGTAAACTTTTGTCAAGCAGCGCTTGCCTGAGTTTTTGAAGGTTGTTACTGGAACTTCAATCATGCGTAATGTACAAGCTGCTAGATTTATAACTTTAGTTATATCCTCACACAAGGCTGATACTGATACTGATGGCATATCTTCACAAATAGCAACGCTATGTGTTTTTCCACTGATCCATAAATTCATATATATATATATGTGCCAGCTGTAAGAGATAATCAAATTATTAATTTCTGTCTCTCTTGTAAAATGTAGTCATCAAGAAATCTCATTATTATTGTGCTGACATAACTCATGATAATATTTGATATTGAAATATATCAATTGGTTATCTAAATCTCATGCAGAATTACGAATTTTATAGGCAAGTGTTCAATCTACATAATATAAACCAAATTCTCAGGTTAATGATAATATAGACCAGTCACTTATATTAAGTTTGCAATTGCCTTTGTTTCTTTCTATTATTTTATCCACAGTAAGTATTTGGGTGTTACACTTAGTGAATGGATGGAAGGAACCAACAACACCCACCCCCCCCCCCCCCCAACAAAGCTTGTCAAGACTGATTCATATAAATGAGGGAAAACAAATGAAGCAATTAATCTACCAAATCTGAAAATTTTAGGAAACTAGAAACACTATTCAGCACAATGCCATCCTTTCATCTAGGCAGTCTTGACAAGCTTTGTTGGGGGGGGGGGGGGGGTGGGTGTTGTTGGTTCCTTCCATCCATTCACTAAGTGTAACACCCAAATACTTACTGTGGATAAAATAATAGAAAGAAACAAAGGCAATTGCAAACTTAATATAAGTATTAAGCAGAATATAAGGAGTTGTCCAGGCTTGTGCATAATTAGTAGTCTGAGAAATTCTGTTCAGCTGTTCAGCATGTTCGGCCTGTTCAGCAATTTACAGTTACCGCATCAAGTTACTTAGTTCAAAGTTTGACTGTGATTGATGTGTCTGTAATCTGACAAAGTCCAAACAACATGTGTATGTATGTGTACTTTTATTTTACAGCCTGTATGATTATGAAGGAGCATTTTAGAGATTAACCAGAGATAAGCCATAGGAATGATATGCAATCAACACCAGACTGAGTTAATCTTTGATCACATGTATCAGGATTGCATTGGTAAGACAGTGGCTGGTACTCTTAGCCGGATTTAAGATGCTGAGACTTCACAGAGTTAAAATGTTTTCCAATGAACAACGAGAGATCAAGGAGATTTTATACACAATAATAATGCTGTTGCTCGTCTCCTAGTCCTGCCACATCTCACTGTAAGTGCTTCATATAGGCTACCCTTGTAACATGGCTGAAGGATGAAGATGATAAATCAATGTCAAGCTGTGGACTTCAGTTGGTATTCAATACTGTTGATGGTGATACCTAGAGAGTTTTTGCGGTATCAAATAAATGAACAAACTTCATCAGGGTGCTTGGTCACTGGGTGCAGGCCCCAGGGAACTGAAAAGAAGGTTCATTGCGTAAGGCAGTCCTCGCACCCTGCTATACTCTGCTTAAATCTATCAATAGTAACAAGATCGAATGATTCACAGTGTATTGTGC
This sequence comes from Membranipora membranacea, assembly GCA_914767715.1. Taxonomy (NCBI): domain Eukaryota; kingdom Metazoa; phylum Bryozoa; class Gymnolaemata; order Cheilostomatida; family Membraniporidae; genus Membranipora; species Membranipora membranacea. Next base: position 5,419,931 of record OU612069.1, read on the forward strand.
TTTTAATTTTTATTTTCAGGTACATCAAATATAATATGCATAACAGCGTCTGGTATTCTGGCTGGCTCGTAGTCATATTGATCCAACTTTTTTGGGTCAAACCAAACGCCTATCCTTACTCCAACTTTGGATTGATTGATTGGTTTATTTGTCACTCACATATAAGTATGTTGCGAAATTTGTTGTTTGATACACTGCTGTCCACATGGAGCAAAGAAAAAAATACGTAAAAAAAAGCTGACATCTCATCGTGGATTGGGTTAAAATAATATTATTGAGGGATAAAATCATGTTGCTTAAAAAACTGTCTTTCCCCCAAGAAGATCGATATTTTAATGTCCTGAATCTTCCTGATGGAAGCTTTGGTAAAAATTCATGTATAAAATGTTCATCATCATGTATGTAATTTAGTATCAGGTTTTTAGTTCAATTATCTATAATGGCATCAAGGACACTTATGTTTTGAATATTCAGATTATTAGCGTCTTTGAAAAACTTTCTCAGTCGTTTCTTATCTTAGCATAAATAGAGGTGAACAAAATGGGCAGACAGATGTAGGAGAGTGATAGTAAGTCCTTGGGTGAACTAAAGATATCAGGGAGTTTGTATGATCAGGGAGTTGGGGACACAATATAACATTTGTCCCAAACTCCTTGGTATGATTGTATCAGACATATGGGTTGTCCTACCATAGTTCTTGTAAACACGGCTCCAAGTTCTCTCAGCAAAAATCAATCTTTCTCCCAAGGTAGTCTGGTCACTTGGCTCAATTAGACAATTCGTGCACAAGGCATTTACTCAGAATGCATAGGTATAGTTCTATCTATGAGAGAGTGATTTGGGGACGAGACCTAAGTAGGGCACCTAAGCTGTTTTTTTATTCAAAGAACTTTCAGTCACTGTTGACAAATTCGCATCTATCTATACGTTATTCTGTAGACTTTCTTAGGCATAGTATAATTATTATTATGCTTAAAATACGTTACACAAAACAGATAACGAAAAAAGAAATAAAGGAACCATTTATGTCAGCTCCTCATCAACAAACAAACATGGTATGTAAGAAAAAAAAATTTAAATCCGACCAGAGAGAAAACTTTGAAATAATTTGGTACCCACTTACAGATTACAGTTGTCAAGCCAGTTCACCGATGTATTTGTTGTCTGTTAGAACTAACGATTGATTTGAATCAGCTTATCAGTGGCACTTTGGGCATTTAAAATTCAAATGTGCTTGACTGCTTGAGTTCCTAAACTGAAAACCTGACCCACAAGCAATTAAAAAAATGCATAGATACTAAGACCAAGGAGTTAGACTTATGTAAAGATGTCATTTGACCTTCTTTGTAGCACTTTGTTGCAGACTCGTATCTCATAGTTGATCGGCAAGTTGTTTGTCGGCATATTGATCATCCAGATGACTTTATTTCCAACAATAATTATTATGATACACCACTGGGCCATAGGCTGGTTTTAATTTTGTTGTCATCACCTTGTCTTCAACCGTTCTGAAAGGAAAAATGATAATTTGATCAAACCAAATGAGATGCTCAACTGTGAAAAAAAGTTTATGTTCCTGTGTTAGCGATAGAGCTATGAGGTCATTGAATGAAAGAATTGAACGTAATACGACTGTCAAACTTTGCCACAGACCCAGACAGGTTTTGGATAAGGAGGACCATTGGGTCATAGATAGATAGTCTGCCAGTGAGGGTGCTGCTGCATCGTCAACAACATTCCACCAATTCTGTGACTCCGATTCACTGTAACAATGACAAAAATTAACTACATACATAGATCCTACAGATTGGTCCAGGAGCTGTCTGTAGTGAAAGATCAAGGAGTACTCCTAGCTAGTCCTTGCCAGTCCTTGGTAAGATAGATTGGGTGGTGACAATCAGAACAGTTCACATGACAGACACCTCTCCTCTGCATATATCTTTTCCAAGGAGGCTCTATATTGAGAGTGTCTGACAGTGATAACGCTAAAAAGGTCACCTTTCAGTGCTCAGGCCAGTGAGTGATCCTCTAAACTCAAAGTCAGGCCTAGGACCCAATTATCAGACTCAGCTATCAAGATGGTGCAGACTTAGTTGTTAACAATCATACCTCCAAAACCCAAGTTGACTCCAACTCTTTTCCGACTGAGTAGTGTCAGACTATCAAATTCATGAGTTGTGTTCTCATGTCTTCAAAATTTGAAACTAGCCGAGCTGCGCCACACATAAGTTGCCCCTAGCCGAGCTGCGCCATTCCCAATTTATTTTCCCATGTGGCGCAGCTCGTCTGCCGTAGACACCCATATCATACTGTCAGAAGAAGTCTGGCTCACAAACTGCCTAAACTACACTGACGGCCACATCATAGGCTACTGTCACAACTCAGGCCAACCTCACGTACTGCCTTAACCAAACTGACACCCATATCATACCGTCAGAAGAAGTCGGGCTCACAAACTGTCTAAACTATTCGGACACCGATACCATACGCTACTGTCAGAACTCAGGCTAATCTCACAAACAAACAAACTACACTGACGCCCATAGCATGAGCTACTCTCTGAACTCAGGCTAATCTCACAAACAGCCTAAACTACACTGACACCCATAGTATACCGTCAGAAGAAATCGGGATCACAAACTGCCTAAACTACACAGACACCCATATCATACCGTCAGAAGAAGTCGGGCTCAAAAACTGTCTAAACTATTCGGACACCAATACCATAGGCTACTCTCAGAACTCGGGCTAATCTCACAAACAAACAAACTACACTGACGCCCATAGCATGAGCTACTCTCTGAACTCAGGCTAATCTCACAAACAGCCTAAAATACACTGACACCCATAGCATACCGTCAGAAGAAATCGGGATCACAAACTGCCTAAACTACACAGACACCCATATCATACCGTCAGAAGAAGTCGGGCTCAAAAATTGTCTAAACTATTCGGACACCAATACCATACGCTACTCTCAGAACTCGGGCTAATCTCACAAACAAACAAACTACACTGACGCCCATAGCATGAGCTACTCTCTGAACTCAGGCTAATCTCACAAACAGCCTAAACTACACTGACGCCCATAGCATAAGCTACTGTCAGAATTCAGGCTAATCTCACAAACAGCCTAAATTACACTGACACACATAGCATGAGCTACTGTCAAAACTCAGGCTTATCTCACAAACAAACAAACTGCACTGACGCCCATAGCATGAGCTACTGTCAGTACTCAGGCTAATCTCACAAACATCCTAAACTACACTGACGCCCATATCATACTGTCAGAACTCAGGCATATCTCACGAACAGCCTAAACTATCCGGACACCCATATCATACCGTCAGAAGAAGTCGGACTCACAGACTGTCTAAACTTTTCGGACACCAATACCATACGCTACTCTCAGAACTCAGGCTAATCTCTCAAACAAACAAACTACACTGACGCCCATAGCATGAGCTACTGTCAGAACTCAGACTTATCTCACAAACAGCCTAAACTACACTGACGATCATGGCATAAGCTACTTTCAGAACTCAGGCTACTCTCACAAACAGCCTAAACTACACTGACGCCCATAGCATGAGCTACTGTCAGAACTCAGGCTAATCTCACAAACAGCCTAAACTACACTGACGCCCATGTCATACCGTGAGAAGAAGTCTGGCTCACAAACTGCTTAAACTACACGGACACCAATACCATACGCTACTGTCAGAACTCAGGCTAACCTCACGCACTGCCTTAACCACACTCACACCCATATCATACTGTCAGAAGAAGTCTGGCTCACAAACTGCCTAAACTATACTCTCAGAACTCAGGCTAATCTCACAAACAAAGAAACTACACTGACGCCCATAGCATGAGCTACGGTCAGAACTCTGGCTAATCTCACAAACAGTCTAAACTATCCGGACACCCATATCATACCGTCAGAAGATGTTTGTCTCACAAACTGCGTAAAGTACACGGACACCAATACCATAAGCTACTGTCAGAACTCGGGCTAACCTCACGCACTGTCACACTGACACCCATATCATACTGTCAGAGGAAGTCTGGCTCACAAACAGCCTAAACTACACTGACGCCCATATCATAGGCTACTGTCAGAACTCAGGCCAACCTCACGTACTGCCTTAACCAAACTGACACCCATATCATACCGTCAAAAGAATTCGGGATCACAAACTGTCTAAACTATTCGGACACCAATACCATACGCTACTCTCAGAACTCAGGCTAATCTCACGAACAATCAAACTACACTGACGCCCATAGCATGAGCTACTGTCAGAACTCAGGCTATTCTCACTAATAGCCTAAACTACACTGACACCCATAGCATAAGCTATTATCAGAACTCGGGCTCATCTCACAAACAGCCTAAGCTACAATGACACCCATAGCATAGGCTACTGTCAGAACCCAGGCTCATGCTAATCTACACGGACGCCCATATCATACAGTCAGAAGAAGTCGGGCTCACAAACTGCGTAAACTATGCAGACAATACCATACGCTACTGTCAGAAGAAATCGGGATCACAAATAGCCTAAACTACACTGACGCTCATGGCATTAGCTACTGTCAGAACTCAGGCTACTCTCACAAACAGCCTAAACTACACTGACGCCCATAGCATGAGCTACTGTCAGAACTCAGGCTAATCTCACAAACAGCCTAAACTCTCCGGACACCCATATCATACCGTCAGAAGATGTTTGGCTCACAAACTGCGTAAACTACACGGACACCACATCATAGGCTACTGTCAGAACTCAGGCCAACCTCACATACTGCCTTAACCAAACTGACACCCATATCATACCGTCAGAAGAAGTCAGGCTCACAAACTGTCTAAACTATTCGGACACCAATACCATACGCTACTGTCAGAACTCAGGCTTATCTCACAAATAGCCTGAACTACACTGACGCCCATCGCATGAGCTACTGTCAGAACTCAGGCATAACTCACGAACAGCCTAAACTACCCGGACACCCATATCATACCGTCCGAAGATGTTTGGCTCACAAACCGCGTAAAGTACACGGACACCAATACCATAAGCTACTGTCAGAACTCAGGCTAACCTCACGCACTGCCTTAACTACACTGACACCCATATCATACTGTCAGAAGAAGTCTGGCTCACAAACTGCCTAAACTACACTGACGCCCATATCATAGGCTACTGTCAGAACTCAGGCTAACCTCACGCACTGCCTTAACTACACTGACACCCATATCATACTGTCAGAAGAAGTCTGGCTCACAAACTGCCTAAACTACACTGACGCCCATATCATAGGCTACTGTCAGAACTCAGGCCAACCTCACGTACTGCCTTAACCAAACTGACACCCATATCATACCGTCAGAAGAATTCGGGATCACAAACTGCCTAAACTACACGAACACCCATATCATACTGTCAGAAGAAGTCGGGCTCACAAACTGTCTAAACTTTTCGGACACCAATACCATACGCTACTCTCAGAACTCAGGCTAATCTCACAAACAAACTACACTGACGCCCATAGCATGAGCTACTGTCAGAACTCAGGCTAATCTCACAAACAGCCTAAACTATACTGACGCCCATAGCATAAGCTACTGTCAGAACTCAGGCTAATCTCACAAACAGCCTAAACTACACTGACGCCCATAGCATAAGCTACTGTCAGAACTCAGGCTCATCTCACAAACAGCCTAACTACACTGACGCCCATAGCAAGAGCGACTGTCAGAACTCAGTCTCATCTCACAAACAGCCTAACTACACTGACGCCCATAGCAAGAGCGACTGTCAGAACTCAGGCTAATCTCACAAACAGCCTAAACTACACTGACGCCCATAGCATAAGCTACTGTCAGAACTCAGGCTAATCTCACAAAAAGCCTAAACTACACTGACACCCATAGCATAAGCTACTGTCAGAACTCAGGCTCATCTCACAAACAGCCTAACTATACTGACGCCCATAGCAAGAGCGACTGTCAGAACTCAGTCTCATCTCACAAACAGCCTAACTACACTGACGCCCATAGCAAGAGCGACTGTCAGAACTCAGTCTCATCTCACAAACAGCCTAAACTACACTGACGCCCATAGCATAAGCTACTGTCAGAACTCAGGCTAATCTCACAAACAGCCTAAACTACACTGACACCCATAGCATAAGCTACTGTCAGAACTCAGGCTCATCTCACAAACAGCCTAACTACACTGACGCCCATAGCAAGAGCGACTGTCAGAACTCAGTCTCATCTCACAAACAGCCTAACTACACTGACGCCCATAGCAAGAGCGACTGTCAGAACTCAGGCTAATCTCACAAACAGCCTAAACTACACTGACACCCATATCATACCGTCAGAAGAAGTCGGGCTCACTAACTGTCTAAACTATACGGACACCAATACCATACGCTACTCTCAGAACTCAGGCTAATCTCACAAACAAACAAACTACACTAACGCCCATAGCATGAGCTTCTGGCAGAACTCACGCTAATCTCACAAACAGCTTAAACTACACTGACGCCCATAGCATAAGCTACTGTCAGAACTCAAGCTCATCTCACAAACAGCCTAAACTGCACTGACGCCTATAGCATGAGCTATACCGTCAGAACTCAGGCTTATCTCATACACTGCTTTAACAACACTGACCCCCATATCATAAGGTGAGATATCTGATCAGTGACATATTCTTAGTCGCTGTGATGAACAATATCATATTTCTCTGCTGTGAAAATGCAGGCTATTATCATGGGCCCCTGGGACTTACATGTCCTTACTTTGCCAATGTCCACTATCAACCACCCAAAAAATACCAAACAGGGTAAGACACAAAAAAATTATTTTTGACAACCTACCTTGAAATTTCTCACAATAACTCACTCCTCCTTCCTCTTTCATTTGCTTCAGGTTTGAAGTTTCTAGCACAAACAGAGCTGACTTTATGGACCAGAGAAAAAAGATGCTTTGTTTCATCTAGAAGCCAGATCATGTGACATGTCATAGCAATCGAGGTCGATTGCAACCAAGGGAGTGCAGATGTCACATCTACAGAGCAAACAGGAGAATTTTCTATATCATCATCAGTACACTCAAACTCATTTTGAGGACACGCTAGTTACAGACAGGACATTTAACCTCGATCAAAGTTAACTGAATCAAAGTGAACATCGATCAAAGGCAACTGAATTACATCAAAGTGCTTATTTTTAATATCTGTACCCACTCTTGGGACCGATCAACCCACTCTTGGGGCAGATGTGTTTTGTTGTTTTTCTTGTGTTTGTTTACTGATGAGTGTCAGCAGTTTTTTAATGTGTTTGAAACCATGCTATATAAGAGCATGGTTCACCAATGGAAAGGCCCCTTCGTTTGCAACTTCATTTGGAGACAGGTCAGTTTTTAAACATGGAAGTTTTACAGTTTTTATCATAATAATCTCATTTTACATTAGTTATAATTATAGGGAAATAGAACTTGTCTTATTTTTGATAATGGCGCAGTATAACACTTGGTTGGATTATTTGTATCATCATATTATTTAGTTAAATGAATTAAATTGAGCATGCATGGCATCATCAACTAGAAAGAATAACTTGTTGAAATCAGACATGTACTGTTAAGTTGAATTGCGCTTGATTCTAAACTGGAACGAACTAAAAGACACGCTCTTAAGTCAAGTGTTTAATCGCGACATCAAATGAGATCACATCTAAATAAGTCAGTGTCGCATAGTGAGAATCATCATGCCAAGCTCATGAGCACAGATCTCAGTAGCGGAGAGTTAATGTGGTGACTCCATAACCCGGAATCCCACAGCTTCTACAAAATTCACAAAACCTGAGTAGGCTGAAATGGCTGCATGAGTATTGACATCCCCACATGATTATTGTACTTATTTTTTATTTCACTAAATTGGTTCTTTTTACACTCATATATGAGTTCTAAATTATATTCGTTAATTTTTAAGCTACTAATAAACTATGAGAGACCATATATGAGTATAAAAAGAACCAATTTAGTGAAATAAAAAAAAAGTACAATAATCATGTGGGGATGTCAATACTCATGCAGTCATTTCAGCCTACTCAGATTTTGTGAATTTTGTAGAGGCATCTCTTTTCTCTGCTCCATAAAGTCAGCTCCGTTTGTGCTAGAAACTTCAAACCTGAAGGAGGAGTGAGTTAGTGTGAGAGAGTTCAAGGTGTGTTGTAAAAAAATTCTTTTTGTGTCTTACCCTGTTTGGTGTTTTTGGGTGGTTGATAGTGGACATTGGCAAAGTAAAGACATGGAAGTCCCAGGGGCCCATGGCTATTATCCATTTGTGCATATAAGTTACATCGTGTGAATAAACTTGGTCATATTTGAATGATCTAATCCATCGAGCCCAAAACACATATCATATCCTTGTTCATCATTTATTGCATTGTTGTTATCGCCCTCCTCGCATTCTCTCATAATAAGTTTATCAACTGGTTGAGCGTATGTAGTGCATTGCACTAACTTGTGCGCAGCAGGCCAAAGCGAAGCGTTGATCGTTGATTTCTCTTGGTAATCTCAGTCTAAGCATGGATGCCGTTTTTCAAAGTTTCCTAGACAGTATGTCTAACTCGGACATTTCAGCCTTAAAATCCAAATGTAGGTTTAGAGGCATTGATTTTAATGGTGAAAAGAGCACCTTCTTATCTCGGCTACAGCAGTTACTTGAAAAGGAGTCTTTCGCACCGGTGCCATCTCAGAGTCAGCAAATCCAAACTCTGGCAGCAACTGACTACACATACATGTCTGTAGCTGCGGAGCACATGTCAGGAAACGCTGATTAGATACAGCCTGAACAATATAACGGAAGCCTATCAACAGGACAGCACTCACTACTAGATGGAGACCAGCCAAGATATCAACATTCAGGAATACATATGTATCAACACCCAGCACAAGTCAGCTTAGCAGAAGCAGAATCTCTAAAAGGCTCTATTCTTTAATATGATAACTAGACAGATACAAAAGCTCTCCAGATTATCTAGCATTAGCTCATTATGCATGAGGTTCACAATTTACTCAACTTCTCTAGGTTATCATACCACATCAAGTACTAGGCACCCCATCACTAACACCACGGCAACTAGACCATCAGATATGCAGGCGACAGTTAATTGATCACCAGGAGTGTAACACCAGCCCCTCGATCTCCAGGTTTGCAAGCATCATATCCACTACAAAGTCATCACTTAAAGGGATAATACACTTCTTATCTCTGCTTTGCAGCCAATGGAGCACAGAAAAATGTATGTACATACACTTTTACTACCATAACCGGATATGGTAATAAAAGTGTTAAGCTGGGCTGTTAGAAAATAACAAGCTAAAGTCCAAAGGTCATCATTATTGCACATGCGCACTTTAAGTATCTGTACAATTGAAACGCTAACCAAGAGGTAGGAGCACACAACTGCTCACAAAATCAGCTTTTTTCAGATCACAAGCAATTCTGTTAGTTGTCTTATTTCTTGTTGGAGATGCACAACTACAATTTAGAATGCACATTTGAGCAGAACAAGGGGTTTTGAATTACAAATAAGGAGTTTATGTATGTACATACATTTTTCTGTGCTCCATTGGCTCCCAAACAGAGATCAGAAGTTTATTATCCCTTTAACTATGCGTTCTTCTACAGGTTTGAATTAATCAGCCCACAACAGGTCATCCTGTACCAGCACAAAGACTCGAATTATTATAAAAAACTCTGCAGCGTCAGCTAACATACAACCTGATACCCTACCATCACCAACCTACACCCAAATACTATTACAAGGCGTACAAATTAAGGAAATTCATATCACATATACCCAATGTACATCTGTCATATTGTTTTTCCGATGAGTGAGAGTCGAAAATAGAGTCTCTGACTCCTTGGCTTACCTGATTTAAAAAAATTAATTTACATCATGTGGGTCTATGTTAGACAATGATATGATATAACTCATTTCAAAAACCCAGATAACTGAAAGCGTAGTATGACTTGTGTCTTAGCACTAATTGGCTACGCTAAGATGTATAGCTTCGAGGTTGGATGATAAGTTAAAGTTGGAAAGGTGTCCTTGCTCAATTATCAAATGAATTTATGGCCAATCACAGGAAGGTATGTGTGCAGGACAAATTGCCATTGCAACATATACCTAAAGATAATGTGCCCGCTTTTCTCCCACTGAACCAAACCGCAGGCGGTATATCAATCATTGAGGTGTCTTCTCTGTGATAAATACTCTGTGATTTAAAATACCAAAAAAAATCATGCTGATATAATTAGTCTTTAAAAGAACAGTTGAGTCACTGTCACACCTGGCACATGAGCAGCCCCTCAACGGTAATCACTAAGGGGTTGATTTTATGAAAGACCACATCGGGAACAACACTCTGCTCCCTTACATGCTAGTTATTTCTCATATAATTTTTTCGTTTGTAGGAATATAAGGAGTATGTCAAAGATAAATCAGGTAGGCCTAAAGTTAAATCTAGTAAGAATTCCATTTCTGTGCCATACATCTTTTGGGGTGGCAAACCATTTCCAGCTTTAGATGACAAGGCTAATCACTGGCTTTCTTGGCCCCTCTCATGATAGTATAGATGGCAGGGGCGTATATTCTAAAAAAATTCACTCACTGACTTTTCAGAGATGAGCATAATAATCGGGCGCAGCCCGATCCACACGCCGTAGGCTTGGCGGGGAGGGTGTGGGAGGGAGGTGTGGTGTGGTGGGAGGGCGCTTAAGCGCCCGCCCACCACGGAAATTTTTGCATATCGGTAGCAAAACAATGCAAGCAGAGAGGTATTTCAATAGCTCACTGAGCTGTTGGGTACTTTCAGAAAACAACTCAATAGCAGTAGAAGATTACGGTAAAAATGCTCCAGTTATAAAGCACCCATTTGAAAAAAAACTGACCTGGATGGGATTCGAACCCACAACATTCTTATTATCAGTGATTATAAATCGCTGTACACACTGTGCTATTAAGCCACTCACGGAAATCTGTGGGCCGTGAGTGGTAATATAAGCCACTGATAGATGGGTGGTATAGAGGAGAGAAGGTAGTTGATAGAGAGCTGACATTTAAACCTTGGAATGAGTTAGAGTTATTTTTTGTGCTTGTCTAGCCAAACTGCCTGTGACATGTTCCAAAAGCTCAAGTTTCTGTTTTCTCCTAATGTGATGCAAATTGGAGATAAGCTTTTAACACTAACAATCATTGTACTATGGCAGGCACTGACGATGTTTACCCACCATTCAAACACCCTTTCAGCAAAATGTCATTATCATTTAGAGTTGTGCATCCCCGCTCACTTTGCGCATGTATGTGCATCAATCAGTTCAGGGTGGTTACCTTTGCGACTGAACTAATTAGAATGTGGTTGAGTTATCAAGCTAAAAGGCCATCCCACCCGTACTGGGAAAAAATTAGCTTCTTATGGGCAAAATATAAATAGGTCATTTGGGCCAGTTTGTGGCACTGTAGCTACGTTGCAGATAGACTAGTATCACAGAGTCGATCTGAAAGAAGTGTGGACAGACGGTTATGACTTGTTCTAATTATCTTGTTTATAAGATATAGCAGGGCTGAGATCTATGTCATATAGCCATGTTTTTGGAGTAGATAATTTACCTGATAGTACAGGTATGGCGTCTGCTGTCGAACACACTGACTACTCACATGATGAGTCTGTATACCACTCATCTAATGAAGACTTTAACAAATCAGCAGAGGCTTTTACAACTCATCAAACTGGATTTACGGATGAGCAACAGGAATCGGAATATCAAGGTTTGTGATTGTAGCGGCTTTGAATAGTGTTCCCTGTGTGTGTAATAGTTGTCTCCCTGCATTGGAGGTGGACATTTTACAGTTCAGAGATATGAAACTTGCATCATATTCGAACAGAAGGTGAATCTGCTATTCACTATGCAGTATCAATTCAAATAATCAAACATGAAATCATCAGGGGTAGGAATGGGAATAAATCAAGGTGAACGATTGTAACAGTTATATCAATAGTACACATGCTCTAAGGGTGTGTTTAATTGTTCCCCTGCATTGGATGTATTGGAATATCAAGGTGAGTGATTGTGAAATTTATATCAATAGTACACGGGTTCTAAGGGTCTGTTTAATTGTCCCCCTGCATTGGAGGTATTGGAATATCAAGGTGAGTGATTGTAGCTGTTGGTTGATTAATATTGCAAGGTAAAGTCACTCACCACATTTCGAAGAATGAGCAGTGAAATAGTGGGCGCCTTAGGAGCTAGGCCGCGATGTCTGCGCTATTTTGCTCTCAGTTTGTAGGCAGGTCGGAGCACACCTGGGGGTCCAACAAGTCCCAGTTGTCAGTGGACTGCAGTGGGATTCGAAACCCACGACCTTCAACATTACTTGTTGAAGGGACAGCGCTCTTAACGAACTGAGCCACCTCCTACTCCTTGTGATTGTAGCGGTTATATCAATAGTACCATGAGTTCTCAGTGTCTGCTATAGCTGTCTCCCTGTATTGGAGGCAGAAGTATGTAACTTGTTGTCATTCTGCCCGGGGAGTTACATTGAACTCTTTGTTCCACCCACTATATTGGAACGCAAGGCGAAGCTGGTCATCACTTTGCAGTCTCCATTTCAGTATACATACAAGACATCCAGGTTATTCGACCAAGCCATTGCCAGAGGTCCTATAGTGGGATGGGAGTAGACTTACAAGCATGCAGTTGCGAAGAAACAGCTCATGTCCAGAAGGTGTTCCTGCTCAAACTTCCCATCTTCGTTTTGTTGAAAGTCATCCTACCCCCAGGAGATATAACTATAACAAACCCACTGTGACTGGTCTTTCAATGCTGCACTTCAACAGTATATGACTATTATATCAGCAAAAAATTCCAATCTCAAAGCCAAGAGGTGACACTCTAGCCCTCGTCTGTATAATCAGGAGCAACCACTGTAAGTTTCTCTATGTCTCTCTGCTTTTCCTCAATTTTAAGTTATTTGTTCTGTCACTGCATGAAAAACATTCAAAAATATGATTGTAGATTGCCATTAAAAGTGTTAATATATATATATATATATAAGTCTCTATCCACAATAATACCGCTTTATCCAGCTTGCTATCCAAATTCTCTTCCAGAATAAAATACAGACTGTTAACTGTGAGGCCTGTTCAGATATAACAATAATATGATAATTTTTTGTTGATGCTAATGACTAAGACAAAACAGATTTCCAAAGACCATATATTTACCATTATAGTCAATGATATTCATGGATTGGGAAAACATATCTGACCCTGGACAAGCATATGGCAGTTTATGTATGAATGCTGGAAACAATTTCTCATCTCTGATTGGTCCCGAAGCTCCCTAATGCTATAGCTGAACCCTGGTACTCATTTGTCAAGTAGCTTGTCCGAGTTTTTAAAGGTCGTTTCTGGGACGTCAGTCAATGCATAACGTTAAAACTGCCAAAATTTTAGCTCCAATTACTTATTTTCTTATATACTGATGTAATTTCTCCATAAATAGCCGTACTGTGTATTTTACCACTAATCCATGAACTCATATCAATGATTGTAGTAGCTGCGATGAAGCTCACTCTCGGAGCGTGGCGTACTCTCCGACAGCAGACATCATCCACGCTTCGACTATATACAACGATGTGACGCCGCAGTGTGTTCCCTACGGTAGATCTGATCCCGAGTCACATCATGAACCATCTCCTCATCCTTACAGACCTGCCATATACAGCTGTAAATCACCTCTAGTCCTCGAGGTATGTGGACTGTATCCCCGCACTGAACTTGTAATATTCTTTTGCATGATTATCTTAAATCAGATCATGAATCAATCCATATGCCACTCAATTTTGGTAATTTTGGCTGGAAATCAGATAATAGAAGACCAGGACATAAGAGGTACTTCGATCAAATTGACTCTAACTATCAAAGAAACAGATTCTTAAAGCGCGATTTTGAGATCAAGGTGAACATATCGTAAGCTGCAGCTTTTTTGCTCAGAAACTCGATTATTCAGATTACTTGAGATAAAAGTATAACATATCCATATGACTGTGCTAAACCAATTACTGCCATCTCATAGATTAAGTCAGCGTTGGTCTCCTGCCTTGTTCCTTTTATGTGTTTTTTAAAATAAACAACCCTCCACAATCCACTACCTGTCATTGTTTTGCTGTCAAACATTCTAATGATATTATTAGAATTACTATGAAGGTGATGATGATGATATCGACAGGAGGACTCGTACCACAACTACAGGTAATATATATAACACAAATACTACAGGTTATATTACCACAACTACAACATCATCTATTCAGCAGACAATTGTTACAGGTTATTTACATGCTATATACTTGAAATAAAAGTCATCTCAAAATACTGAGTTGTCTGCTTAATGTCAAGGAGCAGACAACTTTATACTACCAAGTTGATGTTCACGTTGGAGTTTTTTACTACAGTTTAAAATTTCCTTTATGAAAATCAAGGTGTGATTAATCTGTCTGCTATAAAACTGACTTCTTATACGATGTTTGATTATATATAACATATATTCTTATCAGTATATCTAACATTGTACTATATTATTTATATTATACATATAATATAAAATATATAAATTGATATTTTTATTCTGCTTTGCAGGTACATTGAGCCGTAGATCTTACAGTAGAGTATCAGGGGTAGATAACTTAGCGGATAGTCATACTGTGCATGTATATAATGAGGAGACTGACTACGAGAATACTACAGATGAAGAGGAGGGGCAGGAGGGGGACAACTCAGTATATCACTCATCTAATGAAGACATGCGGAGTACCTCCGCCTACTCTCATCACTCTGAGCCGACTACTGATGCAGGTAACAGTCAGATCAAGTATAGTTTAGTTTACTCTCAGATCTGATATTATCATGTGATAACAAAAATGGATCACGGGGTGCTCTGGGTAAAAACTGCACTAGAAATTTATCAGCTTACATAATAATAGTTGGAACGGTATGACGTAAAAAGATTAAAAAAGCTTCGAGGTCTCTTCTCAGTGCAATATCGCTTCAGTCTAAAATTACTGACTGTCCAAGAAATTTTGTGAGGAGTCATTATAAATATTATATTATGTGAGGGGTGGGTAGGATCATTTAAAACTTTACTAAAATATGACCTAATTTGCCTGCAATTTGGGTTCGCGCCTCACCAGTAGACTGGGAACAACTGGAATGCAGGCAAGTTGGATGAAAATTGATCTAGGTAATAATATTATGAAACCTATATGTGCGAGCTTGGAAGGGAGAGGACAAACACAGAAGATTTGATGTTTGTACAATGTATATTATAGGTAGCAAGGGTGCAGCCTGTTGGATAAAGGTTAAGGCTTGGGGTCTTTATTAAAATGCGAGTGAGCACCCCCCTTGCACCGGCAACTGCCCCCTAAAAACTCACTAGCAAATGTGACTGCTAGATTTCTTGGTCCAAAGACCTGGATACAATGGATCAGGTTTTCAGAAGCCAGTGAGGGGATCTTTTAAAGCTGCAGGCATGATAATACAGTAATTTGGTCCGTTTTAATTTGTAGAGAGTTCTGAGTGTGCCGGAAATGGATGCATGTCGCTTAAGTTTATTTCTCGTGATTCACAATAGTAACATATCATTTCTTCGACTTCCGGGTGGTGCGGTTTCTCATTTTTATACAAAACTTATGAAATGATACTAGCTAGAGCTTATTATCCTAAAATCACCACTGCTTGATAGGCCAAATATATATATTTTTAGTGACCAATTCAGGATTGATTTCACCTGGAGGTTAGACCACAGAAGAGAAAAGGAGCAACTGGCTCTAAAATCCTCACTAATTCTGATCGAATGACACCGCCCTTCCCTCCTGGACTAGCTTTTACTCACTGTTGTTAATTTCACTCACAGTTATTATTGAAATATACTTTTAATAGGCGATCAAGATGATGCAACCAGTCTTTGTTGCACAGCAGATGAGGATGAGGTTTCTGCACCCGAAGCGCTAGCTCCTTTTTCCCACTTCGGTTAGTAAATCTATGTTTGGTAAATTGCCAGGGGTTGCCAAGTGCACAAAATGGGGTATGAAAATAAAACCCTTCGAGGTTTGCTGTTTAGTAAGAAACAGAAGATTGGGCTGCCCCTAAAGAGAGACGCAAGGTGCCCTAAATCCTCATACTGAGAATGTGATACATCCTAGAAAACTAGAATACATCTTAGAGGTGAGGCCATAGAAGACCTAATCATGGTTGTGCAGCGAGCTGCCAAAACTGAACTTGCACTTATCGGCCATTGGTAATGACACTTTGATCTTAGGCAATAGGCTGAGATTTGCATGTATCTTCATTATCATCATCTTAAATCTTTCTCAGTTTGTAATGTAAACCATTATCTGCTTGGTTAACTTTTAAATGTAGTTTATACATATTTAATAGTAAAATAGTTATAGATAATAAAATAGCTTGATGAGACAACTCTGAAACAGAAGAATAGTCTATATTCACCTTTCTCTTACTCTGACAGGATTAGGAGGGGCGATAGTTGGAGGTATGATTAGACAGAGGAGACAAACCTTTTCCTGTAACAGCCCGTTTATACTACATCGCCACAGTGAGCACACATCTCCTATCGATATGTCTGCTAGGCATAGTAATACACCTCGTGTGTGGTGAGTGGAGCTATGCACCCCTGAGGTCACCTTCGATATAATGCTTAATTAACCATAGAGCAGAACAAAGACTCACTCATCACCTAAGCCTTTTGGCTTCATTCCTGTGATCTTTGAGTGTAGTGGGTATCTACTGTCGATAAGACTGTTGATAAGTCTGTCAGGCACAGTATTACACCTTCTGAGAACACATAACTAACAGTGTATTAAAATTCCTCAACTCTTTTAGTAAGATGTATCTACTGATAAGTTACTATCATCACAGTCTGGAATCAATATTACACCAAATGATAACACAACAATGGTCCCTGTTTTTATCTGTATCCTCTTCCCTGTGGCTCATTTCTAGTTAGGTGACTTTGTGTGTTGTAGCTTGGCAGGGTTGAGCCGGTTGAGACTTCAGTCCAGAGAGATGCTCTACTTGGATACGAATGAGATGTTAGTCCTTCCCTCAACTGTTGGTGAGCCTGCTGACCAGATGATCCCTGAGCACCACCTGGAGCAGCGGTTACTCGCCACAGAACATAATCAGTCAGAACGATCATCTCTTCAGGAGAAGAGAACTTCACATTGCTCATCAGATACAAGAATTAATATAGACATGAATGGTCTCGAAGCAGGTATTGCTAGCTACTGTATTGTTAGCTACTGTGTTGTTGGCTACTTGTATTGTTAGCTATTTTCACCTACACTTAGCCAATGTGTTGGCACTGATTGGCTGGTGGGAGAGGGAGATTCCATGCTAGGTCAGATGGTACTTTCCCGAAAGAACCTATTAGTGTTATAGTGACATGTAAGAGTAATTCATTTTCACTTTCACTGTATTTCACTTGTTATATTTTGTGAGCTAGCATTGGCTCTCTCTCCCACCCAAAAGTCGATTAGATAAGAGCCCTCACTTTGGCTACCTACCTTGTGGGAAATATTAAATTGAAGCAAACTTGATAAGCTTGTAAAACTCATAATTTATCTAACAGACTCTCTGTGTATACACCAAGTGGTGAAGTGACACAAAAACTTGGACACAGTTGTAACGAGCTGTTAAAAGATTGGCAGTTGGTGAATCTTTTGAACTTACTTTTAACTTCAGACTCTACAGACTCTGAGGCAGAGAAGCAATCTCAGAGTATAGGTGAACGTTTACTGAAGCAGGCCAGTCCTCATATAGCAGAGTATCTCAACTCTCAGTCTGAACTTTATAACAACAAATCTACCGCTGAGACAGGGGAGCTTAGTCATCGGTCGGCAGACCCGGCTCATCATCAGTCGGCAGACCCGGCTCATCATCAGTCCGCTGACCCAGCTCCTAACATGGAGGGTTTGGTGGAAGGTGAAAGCGATCAACTTCCCGAGGAGTATACTGCGGGTAAATCTCCCAATGAAGCTCAAGACTATGCAATGAATCTGTAAGTTTAGGGTAAAATATGTAAATAGACGTTGGGTAATTTTCTACTAGCTTTATGTTCAAAATATTTAAGAGCTAAACATTACAACAATGATATGGTGGACACAAAGTTAATCTGACCGCGCTGACACTCATCAACAGGCTCACGGAGAGAGACTCATACATAATAAGATTAAAAAATCAGTAAATACATGCTGCTTTGCTGCTGTTATTCTTTTTGTAAGCTCTTTATTGGCTGTCTATATCGTTACAACATTGAAATGATTTCCAAATAGTGCGGGAAGAAAGGTGAAAAGTAAAAAATAGCAAAAATGTTAGAGTGAGAATATAGTAACGTAAGAATGAAATCTGAATGTATCTTTACTTCCTATCTTATGAATATATAAACTTTTATTGGCGACCAAAGTCATCTCATTAGTAATGTTTTTCATTCAGTGCCAGAAAAAAAATTGAAAATAAATTGAATAGAGTAGCATTAACATTGTCGATTAATTTGATAACATTTGGTTGAATAGCAATGCTCTAAATGATCTGAACTTCTATTTGTACAGACACCAAGGAAATCTGACCTCACTGACCCTGATCGGCAGCTGAGGCAGCAGGCCGGTAGTCTAGTAGATATGGAGAGAGAAGAAGCCCAAATGACTACAGAGACAGGAGCTGCTATATTAGACGAGATTAGAGATATGCAGTTTATACTAGATCAAGCACAAGGTATGATAGTTATATAATATGAAAAATAATGTGAAACAAAGTATGAAGTTTCAAAAAAGGCAAAAAAGGTCATAATTATTACTGATTCAAATATAGTACCCTCAAGGAGATAAGTATCCGCAAGACAACAAGTTTGCTTATATGCACAGTTTTATAACAGCAAAATTTGTGGCTAGCTGAAATTCACAAACCTCATAACATTACGCTTAGCTTCTGGTAAGTGCAGGCTGACATTGAATCACCCAAGACTTGCTGAACTAAACTCTAACCCATATTTCCTCTCTTAGGATTTGCTCACTCAATAAATACAAGCTGAGAGAATAAGATTGTAGAGTCACTACTAGTGACCTGTTTTTTATTTTTTTAAAGGAACAATACACTTCTGATTTCTGTTTGACAGCCAACGCAGCTCTGAAAAATGTATGCACATACTAAAACTCTGGTATTATAGTGTAAAAACCCCTGTTCTGCTCAAATATGCATTCAAAATTGAAGTTGTGCATCCCCAACAAGAAATAAGACAACTAATAGAATCAAGTTTTTAGCTGAAATAGTTTGATTTTCTCAATAGGTTGTCTGCTCCTACCTGATGAAATAATACAGATGTATCATAATGCGCATGTGCATGATGTAATATTTTCTGGCCACCCAAAC
This sequence comes from Membranipora membranacea, assembly GCA_914767715.1. Classification (NCBI taxonomy): domain Eukaryota; kingdom Metazoa; phylum Bryozoa; class Gymnolaemata; order Cheilostomatida; family Membraniporidae; genus Membranipora; species Membranipora membranacea. The sequence goes on from OU612069.1 coordinate 5,439,462, forward strand.
ATTTTGCTTTTAAGCAACATCCGGGAGGTTTTTCAACAGAAATGACTTGCAGCAATCAGAGGATTTTCTGAGTTTTATCAAACATTCACTGTTGAAACTAAAAGATGAGTTCAAAACCAACACCTTATGCTTTTGCTCCAACCAAGAATGGCCAGAAGCTTCCTTGGGAATTGGGGATACCTGAAGATGGGAGAAATTTGCCTCCTGTCCCAACTGGACACAGAAATACTAGTGGGAGTATCAGTCAGGATCACCATCATCTGCTACTGGGAGTGCTGACCCCTCACCTTACCGACCAGGCAGGATGTGGGAGGCCTTTAGAGAGCAACAGAATGAGCAACAACATGTTGATCAGGTAATGTTTTGTAAAATTGCTTCAAGCTTTCATATAACATTGATCGCATCTGTATCCATATTCACACTTACATTACATCTTATAAATCTAAAACAGCTAAGCGAATACAATCCTTATTCAGTACGATCAAGACCATGATAGATTATGTTGCTAAATACCTATTTCAGAAGTGGTTAGAAGGGTTGCCTCAATTCTGGCAGCATGTGAAATGGTAGATACTTTTTTATTAGAGCATGATTCCAGGTCGAGGTAGTATATTGACTTCCCTTTGATTATTATTTAGGTCGAACAAAGACCATCGCCGCCGCCTCCACCACCACAGTGCAGGCAGATTCTGTAGTCAGGAGGAGAGATGTCTGTACCTGCCAGAGATATCCAGCGGATCCAATCGCAACATACACCCACATGCATGGCACAGCATCAAAACAAAACTATCACAAATTTATTATACATAAATTTCCCCAAATCCCGGCTATCGAGGATACATAGATACCTTGTCATTTTGGGTGTAAGGGGTATAATTGTACGGAGGCAGCTGTTAACAGTGAGAAAGTCCGTTGTTAGCAGTTAGAACTTTATCTATAATAATTGTTACAGCCCTGTATATCCAACCCTGATTGGGACGAATTCATTTAGAATTTGTGAAGATGAAGCTCCCATTTGACTCCGTGCTTGTTACGTGCAAAATAAGTAGTATATGAGCAATATTATTTCAGCATTATTGCTCTCATGTTTATAGAAAACATAAATTGTGCCTTTGGTTCTCCGCTAGCAACTCATAATTTTTACAGAATAACGTTTTAATCATAAGTCGTGTTCATAAGTCAACCGTGTCGCACTGTGTTAGTGGTGAACACTGAAACCTTGTACATATGTGTAATTTTATTCAGAATTCTTGCTCTCATGGTTGTAAAAAAGATAACTCTTTGACTTCATTCTTTGCATGCAACTCAGGAAAAATCAATTTTATGTGTACATTTATAAGCATTTTTTACAGAATAGTATTTCAACTTTTTGTAAGAGTTTAGCCGTATTTCGGGTTCATATTTTTCAAACTCAGTGGTGTCTTTTTATTTATAGTGTGTTATTTGTTGTTTTGTATGTCCGCTGAATCCTGTATTTCCTGAATAAAAATTAGTTAGGATAATAAAAAAAATGCATAATCATTATTGGCTTCAATAGTTGTCAGTCGTGAAGCACCAGATATTTTTAGTTCTAAATCTGCACTGACCCACTTGCACATGGCCGCTCAGAGCAATGAACTCCCTCTCATTGTTCAGAGGGTCTCTATCATTAAACTTGGTTCTAGAGTCAATGGTCCATTTACATTGCAGTGGCCAGTAAAAGTTTATGTTCAATGGCAACATTCTGTACACCATTGCAAGAATTTGTTGAAATTGTCTTTTGATGCTGACTATACTTACTCCGACTAACCTCAGCATCAAGTACTTCAAACTTTTCACAGTTTGGTATCAGCTGTTGACCTTGAACCACGTTCAGCTCTTATTAGCACAATGACAGGACACATCTAGCGTGTAAAATCATCCAACATCTTCCTGTGGGAGGTTGTGCTAGTCTTTGTTCAACCTAGATAAAAATGTCCCAGTAGCAGATGATGATGATCCTGTACTGGTACTCCCACTAGTATTTCTGCGTCTAGTTGGGACAGGAGGCAGAACTCTCCCATTTTCAGGTATCCCCAATTCCCAAGGAAGCTTCTGGCCATTCTTGGTTGGAGCAAAAGCATAAGGTGTTGGTTTTGAACTCATCTTTTAGTTTCAACAGTGAATGTTTGATAAAACTCAGAAAATCCTATGATTGCTGAAGTTATTTCTGCTGAAAAACCTCCCGGATGTGGCTCAAAAGCAAATTGTTTGGGTGGCTAGAAAATATTACATCATGCACATGCGCATTATGATACATCTGTATTATTTCATCAGGTAGGAGCAGACAACCTATTGAGAAAATCAGACTATTTCAGCTAAAAACTTGATTCTATTAGTTGTCTTATTTCTTGTTGGGGATGCACAACTTCAATTTTGAATGCATATTTGAGCAGAACAGGGGTTTTTACACTATAATACCAGAGTTTTAGTATGTGCATACATTTTTCAGAGCTGCGTTGGCTGTCAAACAGAAATCAGAAGTGTATTGTTCCTTTAATACTTTATTTGCAATCTAAATCATTTTGCCGAAACAGAAGAAAAAAAGACAATGGAAAGAAACCATTATGGTTTTATCAGAAAAACTGTATTTTATTCAATCTCATAATAATAGCTCATGAAAATTTGCAAAAGGCCTTAAACCCCAGTCAAGTTTATCTACCTTCAGGTCATACAACTATAGAGTGTAAATTAAATGCTTTAACAAATTTTGCACGTTCGTTCGCTTCAAGATTAAGGCTTTGTGATGATTTTGATGTGCAAATTAATAATCTACCCTCCCCATCCCAAAAACTACAGGAAAAACTTTTGTATACTATCAAATCTTTTTTTTGTGTGAATAAAGTAAACTGAAATAAGTAAATTTCGGGTGTGCATAAAACAACGTAGGAAAGACCAGACAATTCAAATGAGCAGAATAATTTTGTTGTATTTTAGAAGCCAGAGAGTATGAGATGTCGGCAGCAGCAGCAGTGTTGTATGAAGAGCCAGCGGAGATTGGCAGCAGCTCACAGATTTATAATTACTCAGTACCAGATTACTCTGTACCGCAGGCCTGTTCACTATCTCCCGCTGAGGGTGAGTCATAGCTACACTGATTAAAGTTTGATTTAAATCTTGCTGTTGCACGCCACATCGTCAAGTGTGTGTAGAGAAATTTGAATTGCCTTAAGGTTGGTCGTAGTTTGTAGGTAAATCGGAGCACACCTGGCGGCCAACCAAACCCAGTGGTCGGTGGAATGCAGTGGGTATCGAACCACGACCTTCAGCATTTGCGTGCTGAAGGACCAGTGTTCTAACCGACTGAGCCACCTTCTACTGATATACGAGTTGATCCACACAAAGCGACAATGCCACAAAGAAGACCAATAAACAATATTTTGCTGAGGAAGCTGATATTTTCCAAAGGCAGATAGATCAGTTTCAAGTTCAGGCTGAGTTATGTTAAGTTTGCTATCTCTTGCTGAGGGTAACACCCACACTGCTGGTCTATCTTTCTCTGAGATGCAAGTCTCTCTACAGCATAGTGACGTACATATAAGAAGACCTACTGGTTAGGTTTTGTTTATCTGTCTGGTTTTAAGTTTAGGAACTCCAGCACATTTGAATCAATTCAGTAGCTACTGCAATGTGAATATAACCAACAGTAATTGATAGCTTGCACATGCGCAAAGTTGGTGAGCGGCTGAGTTTCTCAGTACCCTGTTGCTTTTCTGCGATTAACAAAACCAAAATGTACGAAATGATCCATCAGAAGAAGTGAGGTTAAAGTGGCAGCACACCATCTGACCCTCCTGTTGTACGCAAAATGTTTCGTTGACTGACCTCTCCAGAGGCGCGCTGATATCACTCATACTACAGGAAGACACAATCAGGCATCAATACATTTCAATAAAAGATTTCGTTTCTGTTGTGTTGATTACATAGTCATGGGTTCAAGCCCATGAATTGAACAATCATAATCGAATGTCCCGTCCGCAACACATTTTGGTCTATCTAATTTCTACATGTTGAAGGCAGATATTTCTTATGTTTGTTTTGTTAGTTGTGAGACATCAGCTATGTCAGCTATTTGGTCCGTATTTTCTGTCTGCCTATAACCCTTATATTTTGAGCTCTGAGTCATAATACTACGATACCTACAATGATTTAGTTAGTATTATATTTTGTTGCAAGAGTTTTCATCTGTTATGGCATTGGTTGTTAGATCTCAGCCAGGTCATTTGCTAAGTCCGTACTTCCTGTTTGTTCAGTGCCATGATCCCACGAGCCTGAGAGTTATCATACTACTATACCTGCGATGTATTAGTTAGTACCATATGTTTATCATACATTACAAAGTCCATACACCCTGTTTGCTGAGTCTCCAGATCTGTAGAGTTATGAGTATCTCTATACCCTGTGACAGGTGGTAGTTACAATGATAGCAGTATTCTCTCTAGTGAGCCGATAGTTAAGAGAAGAAGAAGAGCAGCAGCAGGAGGAGGCAGAGTATGTAAGGGTAAACTATACTCTAGCTCTGACTGTAAGTAAACAATACAAACTTAAACGAATTTACTAAAAATACACAGGCCTCACATGTTTATTCATTCACATACAATGCAAGCTTGAACCTCCTAATGTAAGCTGCATATGATAATAAGTGACATTGTGTCGGGGTTATAAAAATACAATACCCTAGAACCACACTGGTATTTGGGTTTGCAAGAAGGAAAAACCTACCAATTTTTGGAAAAGGTCCTTCAAATCTGATCTTAATCGCATATAATTCTTTTGCGTAATGGAACACAGCAGGTAAATTTGTAGGCGAAAAAGTACTCTGATAAGGTTAATATATAATAGCTAAATTAAGGGGGTCGCACCAACCACACTCCCTCGCTCAGCCTCCTGTTAAGCTGAAAATATTTAGGCGAAAAAATACACTAATAAGGTAAATATATAATAGGCAAAATTAGAGGGTCGCACCCGCCGCACTCATGCGCTCAGCCTTCTGAGAGGTTGAAAATATTTAAGTGAAAATTTCGTTAATAGGTAAAAATACAATAGCCAAAATTAAAGGGTCGCACCAACCACACTTGTGCGCTCAGCCTTCTGAGAGGTTTAAAAATATTTAGGCGAAAAAATACACTAAGGTTAATATATAATAGCCAAAATTAAAGGGTTGCACCAACCGCACTCTTGCGCTCAGCCTTCTGAGAAGTTGAAAATAGTTAAGTGAAATAATACCCTAATGTAAATATATATATTAGGCAAATTTAGAGGGTCGCACCAACCGCACTCTTGCGCTCAGCCTTCTGAGAGGTTGAAAATATTTGGGCAAAAACATACACTAAGGTTAATATATAATAGGCAAATTTAGAGGGTTGCACAAACAGCACTCATGCGCTCAGCCTTCTGAGAGGTTAATATATAATAGCCTAAATTAAAGGGTTGCACTACCACACCCCTGCGCTCAGCGTTCCAAACATTGTGGCCGAAAATTGATCTCAGGCAAATATGGATATCAGCCGTAAAGCTGTGTCCAGCAATGAAATAGATTTTTGTCAATAGGCTGCCAATGCTAGCAGAAATATGGCCAGGCAGGGTGGCGATTTAAGTTCATTATTATTTTTGGGCTTTATTCTAGAAGTTAAACTTGTTGCATCATCATCTTAATGCACCACTATTTTACTGTCCCTGAAATTCATTCACTCCAACCATAATCACAGTTATCAACGGTTAGTGTTCCCAGAATTACTTCCAATCCTTTCTTCTTCTCATTACAATTATGTTATATTACTATAAGAAGTAACGGTAGTTCTGGTAACTGTCTCTATAAAATGTGAGAGTATGGAGGAGTTTATCTCGTGGCAGCAAAGGTGAGGGATAGGTATTAAAAATCAGATCACTAGGCCGACAGTGAGCTGTCATAGTAATAAACGTTTATCAGATTTGATCATAAGCTTTATATTCATGTATTTATGTATTTATCTATGAAAGAACGCTCTTGTTATGTGAAGTTCAAAGGTATCTTCTTCTCTTCTTCGCATCATTCTAAAAGTAAAAGAACAATTATCCATATCCTATCTTCTCTTTTCATAAATCAACTAGCCCACGTTAACAGGCGTTCATGTCAAATGTCAAGTTGTTTGGACAACGTTATAGGTCGTTAAAGTGATTACAACGTTCAGCATTTTCTAAAACAGGTGTTTTGGTATGCAAGAAGGAAAGACCTTCCAATGAAGATTAATAACTAAGCCAAAGCCATGTTAAGCTAACCCAAAATCACAAAGCGATAGCCTTCAAAATCATGCTGCTGATCGGGGCATGTCACGAACCCTAAACACATGATAGAAACTTGTCATATAGAGGTCACGTTTTGTGGTTTTCTCCTTCCATCGTCTGGGTATGGCCTAGGTTCAAAAGCTTTGAATGGATAGTTGATGTCATGGAACTGAAGCTATCAGCCATCCTTATATGCTAGAGATTTTCCATATAATTATGGCCAACTATCTCACAATATCTCACTTAGTGCTATGTCCACAATGATTTTAAACTCAAACCGCATTGCATTGGTGCTTCCGAAAGTAGACAACTCTATCTCGAACACTTGACCTGCTTATTAGTTGCTTCAATAAACAATGTCAAGTTCAAACTGTTGATTGGCAATCCCCTTGCTTTAATGATTGCGGTTTTTCACGTGAAAGGTCACATAAATCATCAATATTTATCTCATAACATATCGCACAATCCTGGCTGTTTCATCACATATTTCTAGCGGCCCTTGGCTATAGGATGTTCCTGCACATTGCAAATCTATGTACAATTGCGAATAGCCATACAGTGAATCGGATCAGGGGATTTGAGAGAAAGAAGACTTACTCCAATCTGGCTCCTTCTCACTCGTAGTTAATATCTTGCTCCTACGATAAATTAGAGTGATAAGTGATAATGACGATCAATGCCTCAGTAGAAGTAAATGTCCAGCTGTTCTCCCATATTTTAAAAATTTGCGTATTGAACAAGGTCAATCTCATTCACAAATAATATGGGGCAACTCTTGGAACCTTTGTTAATTCGACACAGAGTAAAGGCCAATGAGAATTCAAGCAAACTTTCAATCTAGTACGATGATACAGGTCTATTTTAGACTCACAATGTGTACTTGCCGAAATCAAACGGCTGGTCGGAATGCAAGAAAGGTAAAACACAGTTATTTAGAGACAGAATTTTAAGTTACGCAGGATTCTATCGAATATTTGTTATGTACCTGAGGATTTGGGTGTGTCATTAGTGTCATGGGATTTTACTAACATCGCAGGTAACTCACAACAGCACGGAGTTTAGACTAACGAATCTCAACCATGCACGGTGAAACGGGAGTGAACAATCTGAACTGTGATAGAGAGTCAACGTAAAGTGAAAGCGACAGTAAGCAAAATCAGCAAAATAAGTAGCAAGATCAACAGTAGAATTAATTTAAGCTGATATATCCACTCTCTAGCACCTGTTCTAATCATAAAAATTCTCAGCATTTGGGCACGGTGCCCACCAGCTGAACTGCACCACCCCTAAAAGGTCAAATCCCCTATAAGGCGCGTACTTTTTCTCCGCTAGATTACGGTAAAAATGATAGAATATATAGTAGTAGTAGGACTAACAGGATAAGTAGTCAGATACATACCACGATTTGCTTCACAAACTCCGCCGTATATTTCCTTTTCTTCGGATCTATCACCATGAGCTCCTACATAACAATCATAACATTCCTCGCTATTAAGTATCTGGCCTGGTCTTCAGATTTGTGTGATGACCCTTATGACTAGATTTGATCAATCTCCAAATAATGTACATATGCTAATAAGTTGACATACCGACAGTCAGGTCTTATCTACACTGAGTCAGAAGATGCAAATCATGCTAGAAGGAAAAACCCACCAATCAGGATTATTTACGACTAAGCCAGAGCCACATTGAGCTAACCAAAAATCATTTACCGATAGATTTCAAAATTGCACTGCCGGGAGGGGGGGGGGGGTATGTCGCAAACCCTAAACACATGATAGGGACCGGAAATAATGTAGATGAAGTATGGTGGGCTTCACCCTCCATCATACCGGCCTGCAATTTTACCATGCAAACATCAATTCAATTGTCATCTTACTACAAACCTATGTTACCACAGGTTAATTAGGTTTTAGTTTTACATTCTACAACCGTTTGTTCGCATTATTTGAGCAACATTAATTCAATATATGATGCATTTTGGCCTACAATTATACTCAAAGCTAACCCTCTACACTGTAACTTCATATTATCCACACTGACTGTAAACGAACATTGTTTGATCAAAGCTTTAATCAGGAGTTATCCAGAGATAAACCAGGTTATCCCTTTATAGACAAGTTTAATGGTAGTCAGATACATACCTTGATTTCGTTTAATGACACTGTTCGATCCATCATCATCAGCTCCTAAAAGACAGTGTCCAATGTAACAATGGCAAAAGAAACTTATATTGTATCTGTATGTAATTGTTGTCTTCTCTTGCGCTGATGACACAGTGTCATGAGAAGACAACTAATGATTGATTGATGGTACCTCCAAATAACTTTGCCCAGAAAGCCTCTTCCTTATAAAGCAGTACGTAGATTTACGGCTATCCCTGTAGTATAAACACGTAGCCAGTTTGGGAGATATGATTGAATGTGGGTGCATTAAGGCTAATTGCCCTCAGAATTTTAATCAGGTTTTATAAGATTATCGTTTTACAAGATTATCCTTTTACAGACAAGTGAAGTTTATAGTAGTCAGAGACATACCACGATTCGCTTCACCAACTCCATCAGATGTTTCATTCTCTTCGAATCTATCACCATGAGCTCCTACATAACAATCATAACATTCCTCGCTATTAAGTATCTGGCCTGGTCGTCAGATTTGTGTGATGACCCTTATGACTAGATTTTATCAATCTCCAAATAACGTACATATGCTAATAAGCTGACATACCGACATCCAGGTCTTATCTAGACTGAGTCAGAAGATGCAAATCATGCTAGAAGGAAAAACCCACAAATCAGGATTATTTACGACTAAGCCAGAGCCACATTGAGCTAACCCAAAATAATTTACCGATAGACTTCAAAATTACACAGCTGGGAGGGGGGGGGGGTATGTCGCAAAGCCTAAACACATGATAGGGACCTGTAATAACGTAGATCAATACCGGCCTACAATTTTATCATGTGCACATTATTTTAATTCTCATCTTTCTACAAACCTATGCTACCACATCTTGATTTGGTTATAATTTTACATTCTATAACCGTTTTTTTGCATTATTTGAGTCACACTAATTCAATATATTATGATGCATTTGGGCCTACAAGTACACTCAAAGCAAGCCTTGTACGGTGTTACATGATACCACATAGCTGCCTGTAAAATCCATGAGAATTGTATGATGAGATCTGGAAATTTTCATTTTAATATGCTAGCAGTGTTGTTTCTTTTGAGATATGTTGCGCTGCTACACAGAATGTGTGTTTTACTGATACAGTTTTGGTTGATATAGGTTCAAGGCTTAGATCACGGTCTCCTTTACATTCTTCCTGAAACTACCGGTAGCTCACCACTGATCACTTACACAGAGTCATAACTGCTTTATATTATTTCTTGTGGGATCAGGTCTAATTTCAATACAGTCTAAAGGCAATTGCTCGTATTCGAAACAGACACAATCCGATCCAGGGTCCAAACTTATACCCTTTTTTAACTGGGTTACTTGGGACACAGCTTATTTGGGTAAACGCCTGTAAACAGCCCCTGTGTTTCAGCGGAAACATGACAATGTTATGCACATTGAAAAATGTGCATAACCATAGTTTGAACAGTGCCGCAGCCTTGGCGAAGGCCCCTGTACATGATGAGACCAAAGAGAAACTGAACAAGCTATAGTGGTCTCACCGCGGTGAAGGCGAAAAACAACATATGTGGGGATATATGTGAGCCCGAGAAGCCAGCTAACAGGTCACTTTGTCCTGACTATCACTTCGTCAAAAGGTTGGTATTACATGAAGTTCTTTAGAGTAGGGTGTCTGTCATTACTTGCTCTGAAACATACTATTATGCTTTCCAAGAGCTAGCCAAACATTTATGCCATCTGAATTTTGTTGTACAAAATTATGTTTTCTAATTATTTGTCAACATTTTTGCCATTAATTTTAGTTTGTTGGGAATGGGGAAAATATGTTTTTGTGGACTCAAACAAATTTTGTCTATAATGGCATGCCACAAAGATCTGAGATTTGAATGTATAGGCTACTACCCTGGTTTAACAAAACTGCAGTTAGTAACCAGTGATTTCGTTCATGTTGGTCTATACGCAATAAGGAACGTTCTAGTTGTCTTCCCTTGGAAGCTGTTATACTTAGCAGTATGAATTTACAATCATTGTAGAAATAACACTCTCTATGCGATATTTTGAGACAATGAGCTGTTATTCTACTATGCCACCCTTTACACATATTTTTACTTATGGAAGAAAAACCCTCCAAATTTGCATGATTTACTTGCTTACTTGATTGCAAGCAAATGTTTTAGGTTGGTGAACGCCTCTTCAGCAGCATGATTATGAAAATTATATAGGGTTCAGTATTAGACCGAGCCTAAATTGCACGTTGAACTCATATTTTTACTCCCGTTGGTGGATTTTGTTCATTCTTCCATTTTTGACTTGGCTGCACTTCACAACAGATCAAATATTTATATTATCTTGGACTGTCTAACTGTAGAATCCTTGCGTCTTTTGTCTGTTTTTTTTGCAGGGGGTTTGGTATCTGTTGTTTCTGTACCAATTCCTGATATGTTAATATCACATACATATTTGTCATCTTAGAAGTTGAAGGAAATATCAGGAAAACAAATATGGCGAAAGACACCAGACTGGATCCAGCGCTGATTCTGCTGTGTCCAGGCAACTAGGCAAGATGGAAGATGTAAGACACTCCTCTGTTGTGACTGGTAATGGACATGCCGTATGCACATTTGTAACCCAGTACAACATAAGATGTCACTCTCTGAGGTGGGTTCATGTTTTTTTTCTCCGCATCAACTAGAAATGAACAACTTTAAACAACTTGAACAATGCATTCTGTTTTAAGCCCTAGGTGATCATTTACAAATACATAATGGTTATACATGTACATAAATCGCTATGTTAGTTATGTCATCCATGACTAATACCGCGACGCTCTTTGCTTTTCGCCATTGACCCCAAAGACCACGTCTAACATTATTTTTGTCCAACCAAATGTTTTTCCTATGAAAACATAATAAATTTAGATCTTGAACAATAACTGGTTTTAGATAATGGGCTAGTTGGATGGGTGGACTCGTATTGCTTGTTCATAACCTATAAGTCCATTCAGACATCCTTCAGGATTGACAAAGAAATTGTTCCCACTGTGGTATTGTATGGATCATCAGCGTAACAAGTGCATACCTCACTACTGCGAGACATAGTAGCCATTGCCATGCAGATCTAGGCTCAGAATTTGTGCATGAATAAAATGAAAAATAATAAGTTATACTTTTTATATATAATTTCATTTAGCGGTGCCGGCAAGATGGTATTCATGAACGCCACGGATGGACTGGACAATGATGGCACGAAATTGTTCCTCCTTGCAACTATCACTGTTGGAGAAATGGTACCTTTTGGTAAGTAGCACGCACACATACGGTGATGAAGTCACTATCCTGTCATTCCCGTCACTGTTCTTTGTTATGCTCTGCTGCCAAGTTTTCCCAAATATCTTATTCATAATCGATAATCCAAGTCATGCTCTACCTCCACCCTAATTTGCTTTTTCGATGTTACATGCATAAAATGTGTATCTTTATTATAAGGTGACCACTTTCAGATCGAAGGCAAATTGCTTTAGCGAAGATTAATCATGGAAGTGTAGCAAAGTTTTTTGTCATCTGTAAACACAATTAATTCATTGCAATTCTCACAGGTGCCTTTGTGACAACATCAGAGTCAGAGGAGGCAATAGCATCTGGACTTTCACCGTTGAAAGACCTGTTAGGCAGTCAAGGATTTGGAGGTATGTGTAGTTGAAATTATCATTTACACTGCTATGCGAAATTTACTAATTGCCACCAGCTTCATTCAAACAGTGGCAGTTGCAGTCACACTGGAACTTTTATTACCTACTTTTAATTTGTCCCTCGCATGTGTTTTGGTAGTTAGTGACATACCCTCCCACCCAGGCAACAAGTAAAGCCCCACTGATGAAGAGTATGAAAAAACCAAATAATTTTAAAAGTCATGCTGCTGATGGGTCTCTTCACTAAACCCAAAACAGATGTACGAAACTTGTGTTAATAATGGTAGGTTTCGCCTGTCATCCTCACTGCAGGGGAAGCCATCTGAAGTGTCTTAAAAAATATAGAAACCATCTGGTTTGATCCTAGGGCATATATGTCAATCTTTTCTAGAGTAATGCTGGTAAACGTGGTATAACCTCTAGGTCACTGGAACACATCACATAGAAAATGAAAACAATAATGATTTGCTATTTTTGGGGTCGATTTGAGTGGTAATTTCAAATGATGAGGTCGCTAATCTGGTCTTTGAGTCTGCGTCATGCCTGTGCCTCTCAAATCAAGCTCACTTAGCCTAACCTAGCCTGAAGGATCGAACCCTCTTGCTCTGCTAATAAAAATATGCAAAAGTAGCCTCCGCTGGAGCGGTAAGGGCAACTCAAACTGTTGCAAATGACTTTTAGCCAAGAGAAGGCCTGTTAGTGCAGGCTGAGTTTACCGTTATAGCATGAAGAGTTATATTATTATGAGTGGGCCATTATTGATAACGATGGCTTGTAAAACAATCTATATATGTCTCAGCCACTTGGTATTAAAGCAAATGTTGGCATACCAGACTTGCCATAATACATGGAAACAATCGTTTGAAGCTTCAATGCAACAGGCAGGGAGTTGTGTCACCTTCAGCTGGGCAATTAAAACGGACACAATGCTTTCCACTTGTAGTTTTGGTAACTAGCTTTATAATACAATGTCATAATAAAACCCATCATACGTGTCAGTTCATCTGCCACACCCAACTTCCAAAATCATATTGATTTATCTACATGTTAATTGAAGGTTGCGGTTCTCCTGAACATTTCATGGTAGATGACTGTAAGGCCGAGCACAATGCCATACGAAAGGTTTCTGGAAATGATGTAAGCGTGCTCCTTTGTACGTTCCATGTAGTCAAGTCCTTTACCGCTTGGGTAAATGCACATCTGGAAGATAGTGAACGTGAGGCATGAACCAACTCATTAATAGGTTTGGTCTACTGTACCTCTGAGAGGAAGTTCAATTTACGATAGGTTCACCCTTCCAAACCATAAATCCTTTCAGTAAATATGGTAAAGTCAGCAACACGTGTCAGCAAGGGTTTCTATTACTAATTGCTTGTTGCTATGAAAACCTAGGGAGCTGTTAGTCATGCCGCACTTTTTTGGTGAAACTGGTAAGATTGTTCAATGATTTGACCGAGGACTGTAGTCTTTGATGTGATGGAGCTGTTGCACCACTTTTCACAAGCATATTTACCCATTCAACTTAGAGTTGTTCTCTTTATGATCAACTTTGAGTGTAAATTTAGCATACTTCGGAAGAATAACAACCTTTTATTGATAACTCCTATGCTCAGGATATGTCAATTGTTTCCTATACATAGGGTAGAGGCTATTGCCCAAAACAATGAGAGGGTTTATGAATACATATCTGAATACTATCTGAACAGATGACAGATGTGGGCTCACTATACAAGAAACCAAAGCTCAATTCTCGGTATGCTGACTTCTGCAGATTCCCGATCTTACTATCAGGGTTATATTATGATCATAAGTGAGACAACTCAAAGCGTTTTGTTGATATATTGTGTAGACTTTAATGATTTTAGTAAACGGGCAAACAGTGACAGGGGTACATTAAGCGATGGCTTTGTTATCATATACTTGTACTCCTAGTATGGGTTGAGTCGCTGATAATTTGATTATGTAACACTAGTTTGACATTGTTGATCAACTACATGTATCCAAAATCACGTTGCTCCCCTTTCTTAGAGGGTAACACCAACAACAGAATTGAGAGACAGTCTAAGGTCATAAAAGAAAATGTCTTCACCAGGGAGCGAGCCTACAATGTAACTGAAACTGTTCAGTTCATTGTAAGCTCTTATGATAAGTTGAGCAAAGATAAGCTGCTGGAGGTTGCCAATGGCAGAAGAAGACAAAGCAAGACCGATGTAAATTTAACTATTTTGTCGAAAAGCACCTATTTGGTATTTGCCATCTGAGCAGGTTTTATTTGTAAAGAAAAAAGGTTAAGCATTAGCAATGTTGCTAAATTTACCCTCTACTTGGTTTTAAATTTTGTGCAGGGTAGGGGTATTATCTGAAAGTCTTCGTAACCACCTATGCGTTTATAAACTTAAGATAACATTTCACATAAACGTAAAATAACTCAATAATAATAATGGCTGTCCGCTGTAATCTGGCAATAACTGCATAACCTATATATAATGACGGTGCTGTATTGTCCACTCAACAGCTTATATGCATGTTTAGCTATTTTTGATGAAGTCAACATAGGCTGAAAAACTCAATATTTATAAAGGATACTGGAAACAGTCCTTTGCATCGATGATGTATGAAATCAGTCACCTAAGTAATTGTAATGGTGTGGAAATCTACGAAGCAAATGTCACACCAGGGCTGTAGCTTAGAACTTTAGTTTGTGACGGCTATGGGCAAGCAACTCACTCAAAGGTGCATAGCGTGAGAGGTAACAGGAAAGTTACGTGCCATGAATGAGATATGGTACCCCCTGAGCTCAAAAATCCATTTTTTGGCCCACTTCATTCTGGACGTAGGGACAGCAGTGCTGTCCTTTGAACTATGGCCTGCACACCACAAGCTATATTTAAACCAAATTAAATCTCCAAATCGTCTATTGTGATTCATCAGATCCAGCTTGTCCTCACGCCGAATCCAACAACGTTTCATTGATTGATAGATATATATACTTTAAGTATATTTTCTTGTCTCAGAATGTTTTGATGTTGGACCTGTCTTGTGGCTGCAAAATGTATGAATGACATTGCATACTTTTCTATGACAGCAACCTATTCAATGATGGTGAATAGGATGATTATGTTTGGGTCACTACCATATTGCTGCTTGGACTGCGTCTATCTGCTACTTAAAACAATAATCAAATATATAGCAATCAATTGACATATGTGACATCGCGTACATTTATTTTAGGGGTTGGATGTGAAGGAGAAGGAGGAGTTGTTTGTGGTTGCCACCGGTGGATAATGATTATGACACCATGAAAGATGGATGACAATGTGAGATTCGTGGGATAAGCAAATGATGAGAACATTGTCCATTTGTTCATTCCAAGATGTATTGGACTGTGAATAGTGAGGTTTCAAAGGGTGCAATCAATATTTCAGCAACCAACAACATCCTCAATGAAACAAATCACCTGTGATGCTGACATGGTGCTGTATGTGTTTCTTAGCAAATAGTTCTCTGGTATTTGCAGGTAAAGCACCAAGAACTGGATGGTGTCTGCCGCTCCAAACAGATACTGCCAATGACTCCAGTTCACTGCCAGCGAGTGAGCCATCCACCTCAAAGACCCAGAAAATCAGTGGGACCGCCCAGGCATCAGAATATCACAGATCACATGAAATCCCAGCTACAATCTTACCTCTGATCTCGGAAACGTAAAACCGTAGTTTTGGATATGTATTTGGTTACGCTCACATTATGTTTTGAATCTCTTCACAATGGCTCAATGACATGCCATTTTGCCATGCTGAGCTGACTGAACGTCTATGTTATATTCTATTATAAGAGGGCAATGGTTTAAAAAAGACCAAAGTGTACCAAGGAGCAAAAGATTAACATTAAGTTGTTGATGTTGCCTATTTAACTGGATGTGGAGCAAATTTCTGTTTCAAGACTATTTTATCTGGAATAGGATATGGTGCGGCTCTAGCTTGCCCAGGCTAGTGTGGCCCCAGCTATTAGTTGACGCATACTGTAATGATTATTTTAGAGTTATCGATAAGTTCATTGCTGATCTACAAGCTCCACAATTGATAGAGGTTGGCCACAAGTTCATGGCAGCGTGGCAGAAGGCATCTGAAGCAAAGCAGATAGATATGCTTTATTCAGCAATAAATTTGCAAACTGCAAAGAGGTGGGCTATTATGAGAGACTTTACAAACTTGACAAACTGACATCAGATTGTGTTATCATGCGTCCAAATTTGAACCATAAACAAAAGCATGGATATAGATATAGATATGTATATATAGGTTACATCCTTCCACTCTGTTCAACATCAACAACTTTGTTAACATGTATTGAATTTTGAAAGTTGTCTTATTATGTGATTGTGTGTGATTAAATAGTTCAGTGCTAATTTGGAAGAGTTGTCTTCCGTTTGTGGAGCACACTATCTAAAAAATCTCACCTTTGCAAAGGCCAAAGGTCAGTTTATTATTATTAATATTATCGTGTTGGTCAACCCTTTATCACAGTGGCAACATTGGTAGGTATAAATGGTCCTGGGCCTTAGCAAAAGGCCAAAGGATATCATTTTTGGTCATCAAGACTGAAGAAGTTTCCTTAATATGTGGGCAGCTCCGATTTCTGTATCGTCTCATAAGTAGTTCAGACACCAATAACTATTGGTATAACTTTGGTTCTTACATTCAACAGTCCTCCTATCTCAAATCTTTGTTTTTTTTGCACTCCTCCATTTTCTCTTCTTCCTTTTTTATCACTCTCATGTCTCCAGGTTTAGCAATGCCTATGATTTGACATTTGTTGGTGGCCTTATTCACTATTATTATTATTATTATTATTATTACTATTATTATAACTATTATTATTATTATGACTACTATTACTATTGCTGTGTTATCAATATGATTTCTCTTCCAGAAGAAAAATTATAAAGAGAACGAAGAGGAAGAGATATACTCTTGGACTATGAAAGCTATAAATGCATATATAATATCGTATAGGTGATTTGGCTCTATGTAATTGTATCTTACTCTCTGTCGTCATACATGTTTTTTGTCAGATTGACGGAGTTCACATGCAAACATTTTGTTGCTTTTGTCATCAATACCTAAATCATAACATCATTTTTTTGACATCCTGCTAAAAACAGTTGCTGTATCTCCTTGTATTGCTCAAAGATCCTTTTTGCAAAAAAAAAACCTATGATGTTCATTCATCATTGATCATTTTATCTGATTTCCAACTTCTCAGAAGGTAGTTTAAGTGCTCAAACTGATTGCTGTGTTGTTAGGGTGCGACCCTCTAATTTAGACTATTATATATTAACCTTAGTGTATTTTTTCGCCTGAATATTTTCAACTTCTCAGAAAGCTGAGCGCAAGAGTGCGGTTGGTGGGACCCTCTAAATTTGGCTATTATATATTAACCTTAGTGTATTTTTTCACTTCAATATTTTCAACTTCTCAGAAAGCTGAGCGCAAGAGTGCGGTTGGTGGGACCCTCTAAATTTGGCTATTATATATTAACCTTAGTGTATTTTTTCACTTCAATATTTTCAACTTCTCAGAAGGCTGAGCGCAAGAGTGCGGTTGGTGCGACTCTCTAAATTTGCCTATTATATGTTTACCTTAGTGTATTTTTTAGCCTAAATGTTTTCAACTTCTCAGAAGGCTGAGCGCAAGAGTGCGGTTGCTGCGACCCTCTAATCTTGGCTATTATATATTAACCTTAGTGTATTTTTTTCACATAAATATTTTCAACTTCTCAGAAGGCTGAGCGCAAGAGTGCGGTTGGTGCGACCCTCTAAATTTGGTTATTATATATAAACCTTAGTGTATTTTTTCGCCTAATTAATTTCAACCTCTCAGAAGGCTGAGCGCAAAAGTGCGGTTGGAGCGACCCTCTAATTTTGGCTATTATATATTAAACTTAATGTATTTGTTCACTTAAATATTTTCAACCTCTCAGATGGCTGAGCGCAAGAGTGCGGTTGGTGCGACCCTCTAAATTTGGCTATTTTATATTAACCTTAGTGTATTTTTTAGCCTAATTATTTTCAACCTCTCAGAAGGCTGAGCGCAAGAGTGCAGTTGGTGCGACCCTCTAATTTTGGCTATTATATATTAACCTTTGTGTATTTTTTCGCCTAAATATTTTCAACCTCTCAGAAGGCTGAGGGCATGAGTGCGGTTGGTGCGGCCCTCTAAATTTGCCTATTATATATTTACCTTAGTGTATTTTTTTGCTTAAATAGTTTCAACCTCTCAGAAGGCTGAGCGCAAGAGTGCGGTTGGTGCGACCCTCTAATTTTGCATATTATATATTTACCTTATTAGTGTACTTTTTCGCCTAAATATTTTCAGCTTAACAGGAGGCTGAGCGGGGGAGTGCGGTTGGTGCGACCCTCTAATTTTGCCTATTATATATTTACCTTATTAGTGTACTTTTTCGCCTAAATATTTTCAGCTTAACAGGAGGCTGAGCGCGGGAGTGCGGTTGGTGCGACCTTCTAATTTTAGCTATCATATATTTACCTTATGAGTGTACTTTTTTGCCTAAATATTTTCAGCTTTACAGGAGGCTGAGCGCGAGAGTGCGGTTGGTGCGACCCTCTAAATTTAGCTATTATATATTAACCTTATTAGTGTACTTTTTCGCCTAAATATTTTCAGCCTATACCTTTTTTTAAATTAGCGCAATTTATGACCTGAATAATTTCAGCCACTCAAAAAACTCACCAATAACTGGAATCTGTAAACGATACTTTTGGCGTTACATTAGCTGTCGCGCACAAAAACAATTTACCCGCTGTGTTCTGTTACGAAAAAGAAATAGATGCTATCAAGCGCAGATAAGAAGGACCTATTCAAAAAATGGTAGGGTTTTCCTTCTTGCGGTTGGCACTAGACATTAGTCACTAGAAGTTCCCAAATTATGATGAGCTGATGTAAGTATATAAGGGGAATTAATGTAAACTTATTCCAAAAATAGACCAATTCAGGGCGCCTCTGGAAGTGAAGTAGATATTTACTTCATCACAATGACAATATAGAGTATCACGCCTTTCCCGTTTGTATACAGGTTTGATTCTTGCGTATCTTAACAACTCCTCAATTTGTAGGTGGTTGAAGTTTGATATTCCGAGCGCCCTCGCTTTACCTTTATCAAACTCATCCTCCATCCCCTACAAGACAGACAGGGTGTAATACATGGACAATTATCGCTAAGTAACAGATTGCCAACCAATTGACAAGGTCACATTTTAAAAAATGGAACTGCCTCTGGTATTTTTATTGGTAGTGTTGGCAAAGAATGTTTTCTTTTGTCACGTTTTTACTTCTGATAGGGGATATTTTAGTGAGTTTTAAAGGGCAAACAAGGTTTCGCAGCAATGCATTAGTGGGGAGTAAATAATATGCTAGGCAGCATCAGCTTTGTGCATTCTATTTGTATTCTATTTTAGCTGAGTTTGAGTACCTGATAGATGATATGTTTCACAAAAATTATGACAGAATAATTATCCGAATTAGATTCTGTTGTTTCCCTATGCAGAAGGTGCAATCTACTATTAATCCTCGAGTTTGGTCTATACAATCAAGAAGAAAATCTCAATCCATCGTAGATGAACTTAGCTTGGCCTCGCTCGGCTATACCTATTGGAGTGAGGGTAGTGATGGGTCCCCCCTTCCCGGAGCTACGCAAAACTATCTAGAGAGAGTCTAATATCCCACAATGCAGTTTATACTCAGCTCAGGATGATGATGATGTCAATCAACAGTGTTTCACGCAGGTTGAGTTATGATATAACAACAATTAGAACCTATCTTACCTTCCAAGTCCCGTATCCTAAGATAGGCATAGTGACTCCATTACCCAATGCAACATGGGGCATCTCCATGCCAAGCTGTTGGGTTGCTCGTCGAATCATTATTTATTATTGGAGGAATTAATCAAAGGAAAACTTCACCCCGTCTTGCCACACCATTGAGGGAGGTTGAAAACCCAGGTTAGGCTCAATAGCAGGTTCACCTCTGCTGGGAGTTTGACAGAGCTTGTTATTACAGTATATATACATCAGTGATTTGTTATTGTGGTGACCTGTCATATTAATTTTTAACTAGCCCCTATATAAATAAACAACGGTACTCCAAATATACCTGCTGTACTTGAGATCTGTCTCTACTCAGCTAGCAATAACAAAAGTATCAAATCCAACAGGTTCAAGATTTAAGACTATTCGTATCATAGCTCTCAGCCTACAATGATGAACTACTCATGTTACAAATAATACCAACAACCTGCATTCTCTGCACAGGCTATTTATATAAATAATAGCTCATGGAACATGAATTCTGTTCCAGATAGGTGCAAACATAACACTTAATTAAATACAGAATTGTATTGAGACAAAAAATAACAGATAGCAAATAAATTATCACTTGTATAATTTCTATGCTGGCACAAAGAACAACAAATTATCTACATCCAGACAGTATAAATATTATAGCCTTATCAAGTGGCTAATTTCTTTGTTTTGGGGAAACCACCAAAAAAAAAACTGCCGAGTGACAAGGCTTATCCGAACAGCAACGGATACAAAACTTAGATAATATTTGTACAAGGAGTTATCCTCTCTCATGCAAAGAGAAGATAAGCGCTATAACAACAGTCACAAAATGACAAAAAGAGGAATGAAAAGCGATATAGATTGTGATGATCATTTTTGTTCAGTCTACAGCCATAAATTCGTAACATATATAGGAGACTACCCTACAGTAAGAAATGTTTGGTGGGAATTAAATTTTGCGATTTTGGCGGCCTAGAAAATCGCTAATAATTTATTCCACCAAAAAATTGATCCAAAAAGGAAGAAAAATAGAAAAAATAAAAAAAAACTGAAAAAATGTTAGAAGTTATCTTCTCTTTTTAGCGATTGGACAACTTCGCTATACTTATATTCCTCTAAATCACCCTTGAGAGGGCAACTCGCGAAATTAAGTTCCACCAAACATTTCTTCCTGTAGGGTATTCCGCCATTGTTAACTGACAGGAGAAATACAAATTAATGCAGTACAAATAACCAATTGATTAGCACAGTCTATAACATGGTGTATTTACTTTCAAGATAAACCGACACGCTAATGAATAGTTGAGGTGCTTACTTCTCTTAATAATGTGTGAGACAGTCAGTGCTTAAATTGCCTGTGGGTAGCCAAGCTTTTTTAGGAGACTCTCTTTTGTATGCTTGGATCTTCGTAGAGGACCTGTACTGCTTACTACAGGAGGAAGAACAAGGTTCTTCTGAAGTGTATTTCGTGATTCTGGAGACTGATCATACTGGTCTCCTTCATTCTTTTTCAAGTCCATGACAGCATTTGTAACCATCTCACGTATGGTTGTCTTCCCATCAGCCTTAGCAAACTGTCTGGCTATGGCTCCAGTAAGAGCTCCTCTGACAGCCATCTCTCCAACCACTGTTGACATCAGTAGCAGTGTATGAGGCCTCTTTAGTACGACATGGTCCACCTCATTTGATTTACCTTCCTTTGCATCAGAATGGCTTGTCGAAGGTCCAGCTGCTTGTGGAAGGTTGTAATATTGGCAGGCCTGAATTATGGCAATCTACAATGTGTAATATATTATATCGATTGACTACGAATATTTTGAAAGTATGATTTAGTGTGGAACCGTAATTACAATTTTATTTTGTTTGATAGTCAACAGATGGTGGTTATTCGAATGAGAAGTTATCACATCATCAGCCCATGCCACATATTGATCCATTTTTCCGATCATCAGCATGTTTGGTGCCCTGGAGTATTGAAGAATGAATACATACCATTGGGACTTGCTCAGACAACTTATTATCTAGTATCTGTAGAACATCAGTGATGGGGATATGCGAGCCATTGCAGCCACACAGCATTCCGGCTTTTCCATGGGTCATGATGGAGATGACAAGAAGGGAGATTCCTTGGGATGGAAGCTCATCAATTCTGTGACGCAGGTCTAATGCACTTTCCCATTCTATTTTCTGAGTGTCGCATCCTGCTGTGACTAGGCTGTCAGTCATTTTATTAGCTTCATCTTCAGCATCAGGTCTATTCTCGGTGTTGAACAGCACCAGATCGTACCTCTTCATATGATCTTGATGATGTGGTATGATGTACTGGTCACTCTGAACAAATAGTCGATTGATGTCGTTAGCGTCTAATGGATGCTTCTCTATGAGCTCCTTCAGTATCTGTGACTTGTCACCTGGTTAAAATTAGAATTCAAGTCGAAGAGATATAGACAACCTGCAGCTTCCATTCTATTGTATATATAGCATTTTACAATTGTAGATTTTAATATTTAAATGAGATATATATATATGATTGTGACATATAAACTCATATTTAAGACGAGTGGTTGTCATCATTAGTATGCATTGATGTACCCAACAAATATATCTGCTAGCTGTGCAACTTGGTGTCACATTACAGTAATGTCAGTTGTAGCACCTTACCACTGACTTCAGATATAATGATAACCATAGCACATATATAACTTGAATCAAATTAGCAGACTTTTGTTAGAGAGTCATAATTGACTAGATCAAATTTTGTTCATTTGCTTGATTTTCAAGTTTCTCCCATTTATGGTCACACTAAGATGATCACACATAATATGTATAATGTAATATATAGATGTAATACAACAACTTTTAATGGATAAAAACTGATTAAACATGTACTAAGTTTTATAAATTTTAATTCAAATTAATTCGGAAACTTACTTGATAAGACAAGCTTTGATATGTAGTCTTGAAGTTCAGTATGACCAGCCTCTGTTATGCTTGAGCCTAAAATATTCGCAAAAAATCATTGATAATAAAATGAGTTTTCCATGCAGACAAAAATCAGTGTCTGGGAGGGCTGCTGAAGAGGGGGTTCAAGGTAGCTAAGCAGCTGTAGTGGCTGGAGCACAGGGAGATGGTGCTTCAAGTTCATTTTATTAAAGCAATTTGCCTTTTCCATGCCAATAAAGATACTTTGCACTATGATAATACATATTTTTATGACTTTTACATACATGGTTTCATGAGTGGTTGTGGAACAAGTCGGTTCTCTTTGTTCTGCACTTCCTTTCTGCAGACAAACTTCTCATACCCGGTATAGCTGGGAGCTTTTTCTCTAGAACTATCTGGAACCTCCTCTTGGTACCAATCAGGATCAACAGCTGTTTGTGGGTCTAGTTTGATAGTTAGTAGGCAGTGAGAACAGTAGAAGACACTCTCATAACGAACTCCTTTCCAGACAGATTTGAGTTCGGTGGTGAGCTTTCTCAGGGTCGAAATCTGCTCTTCTCTCGCTTCACAGAGGCTTTTCTGAGGTGTCAGAGTGATTAGAGTGACACGCTTTTCACCTGCATTGTGAAGGAGGTGTTCGATTATCCCATTACTTTTGGTCACAGTAGCACCATTCCCACCTGCCTCTGGAAAGTTTGAAGGATTAGAATTCATGTCTAGATAGACGGCAGTGATGAGGGAGAAGATGTAGCTGGGTATGGGTAGACCGCGGAGATGAAGATCGACCTTCAACGGCACCAGTTGATCGTACACTTCAGGGGATGTTATTGTTCGGCTGGCAAAATACGGTATAATGTATTTCTGATTGCTTATTGCAGCATTTGAACCGCATAGATGCACAAGATGAAATGTTCTTAGGATTTCGATGGACACATCGGCAGGGAGTTGGGATTCTTGCCCTAAGAGGTGTAGAAGCAGAGGTGCATCCATCACTCCTGTGTCATTGAATGTGTCTATCATTTCTACATATCTGCTCTTCTCTATGGTTTTTCCGTCAACAAGAGAAAACGGAGTAAATTTATCTAGCCTTTTGTACCAGGATTCCTCTTTTGTGTGGTTGTATAGGACTTCTATCACACTTGTTATGACTTTAGAGCAATGGAATATAAAGTTTGATAGCTTGTTTAGTCTCCTGAACCACATTATTTGACTTATTTCATGAAGATACTCGAGAGTGACATGTCCTTTATCATCAGGAAATTCTTTCTCTATTTCAGACAGGGTGAGCATGGGCTTGTCAGAGTGTTGGACTAGCTTCTGTAGTATTCGATACCAGCTACCGGGAATCTCAGTGATTAATCCTGCACCAGCTGCTATGATAGCATTTTTCAGCTTGTCGATTTCAGGCTGTCCGGATGTCTTCGAGAAGTGATGGATGTCACAAGGCCTTATCAGGACTTCTGAGGTGTTGGCGAAGCTGGTCATGGTGAAGATCGGGTTAGAGTCATTTTTCTGTTCGACATTATTTTCTGCTTGAATTATACGTTGGCGCAATTTCTCAGTCACTTTGAGCAGTTGATGAGTCGTCTGTTCAACCTTATCAGGTATACTGTCACAGTGAGTGAGGACTACTACGGGTCTTTTCAGTTGAGGACACGCAATGTAGAGGTGGGATAACCACTCAATACAAAGCTCTTGACAGGCAGATTCCTCACCTTTCTCTGAAACTAATCTATCAAACTCAGCAATGTCTATCACTAGCAGCGGCACACATTTTCTTCTAAAAGTCAGTCTATAGGAAAATTGATAGATCTTCTGGCCTCCGAAGTCAGTAAAGAGTATTTTTGATTTCTCGTCAGCTTCCACCTCGCTCATTTCAAACACTTTAGTGGCAGCATCCAATTTCCCCTCATCAGAATCGCGTTGTGTCAGCACCCTTTTGTTTGCTTGCACACTGTTAACAAGGCTTGTTTTACCAGCTCTGCTTTTCCCGATGACAGTGACAGCTATAAGTCTCTGATTACTGGCTTTCTCAATATGGAGGTCATGAATGTACTTTCTCACAGCTTCTACACCTTGCCTACAGACACCTAGTGGTGGAGATGTTAGAGAATCACAGTCATCACACTTTACTTTTTCTAATGTGGGGATACTGAATAAGCTCTCGGGGATGGTTGTGAGAGATCTGTTATACTCGATATCCAAATACTTCAGATTAATCAGCTGGCTGATGCTGCAAAAGAACAGAAGATAAAGTGTATTGTGTGAGAAGGTGAAGTGGTCACCTGGTTATCATCTTATTCAGAGGGGATCATGCTGGGAAGAGAGGGATGTGGCAAAGTATGCTGAATCGTTTGGCAAGTAGAACCTTCCTACAACTTCTTTATAGAAATGAAGGTGAATTCGATATAAAGTCCTTTTAGCTAACAAAATGAAAATGCTCCAATTCAATTTCAATGACAATCTAGAATAATATTTATAAATGCATACAAATTTTTATATACATGTTTCTGTAATCTTCATCAAGACTAGACGATATTAGACTTCATTAACTTCAAGCTCAAAAACATTTCTGAGATAAACTCATCTAGGCTCAACATTATCTGTGAGTATTTAAAAAATTGTAGTGCATGGATTCGAGGAAGAGACACAGGGGTCAGTGAATATCAACTTTTTGTACTCCTGCTGCATAGCTACTGATCAGTAACAGCTCATAAAAATGTGATTGGATGACGTTGTCTCATTTCATCCAAGAAATGAGGCCAAAAAGGCTGTTTTTATGAAAGTGGGTGGCTGAGCTGATATGATTGCTGTATATTTCAAAACACGTTATATTTATTCTTAGAGATATAGATTTAGAAAGATATATATAGATATAGATTTAAATTTTATGATTTAATGTGAAATTTTTATGCTACGATTTGAGACAGATCGGATAAGTTTTGCTGTTTCCATCTGAAGTGCTGTTTGAATGACACATAATAATAAATTATCAAGATCATTGAGAGTAGATAAATTTTGCCTCATTTTTAACAAACATGCTGTCAAAAGGACCATTACAAATGCTAGACCTTTTTTAAAAAAGAAATTGGTCTGGCCTAAATAATGGTCCTTTTGACAGGATGTTTTGCACTATGGACAAATGACCCGAAATATATTTACATTCGATAGTCTGTGCTGATCTTGAAAATTTGCACTGCCAAATTTGGAAGAGCATCAATTTAACGGTGAAGATTGTTGTCAATTAATGTTAAGAAAAAATTGTTATACTGCTGAAAATATGTGTGTGGGTCATTCAAACAGCGCTACAGTCGATAATAGCGAATAATTGGCTCTTACTTATTCGGTCTGTCTCAAATTGTTGCTTAAAATTTCACATTATTGATCATCAAATTTCAAAAACTTTGTGAAGTAAAATGCTGCAGTAGGCTCATCATGTATCATTTTCAAACAAAAATTGGGATGGTCTATATCACTTAGAAAAAATATGATCTGTTTTGAATTTCTTAGCAATCTAATAAGCTCAGCCATCCACATTATCTCATACATGGCGGACATGGCGGACATGATAAATTTCAGCTCTGATAAAAATTAACATAATACAAACAATACCAACACTCAACCTAGTACTACAGAACACTCAACCCTGCAGGAAGGTGTACCAAACCACAAGATCAGTTCCTGAACACTGCCAGCTGGATACAAGGAGTCTTTGGTACTCTTAGGAGGGTCACTGTGGCTGATCATTTTTGGCGGGAAACTGAAAACTGAGAAAGTCTAGAGTAGCTACACCAGTGGAACATCAAACAACTCTAACATCTTGGTATTTATAGTTCAAAATGTCAAAACCCCAACTGCACCATCTTATTCAAACCTATGATACCCCTTCTTGCCCATCCAAGAATAGCCATATACTATCCCCTGAGCTCTAAAGCTAGCGCTCGGTAGGTTAGTGATTTCAACTATTAATTACTATTGGTAGTTGTTGTATAGTTGAGCTTCGGAGTCAGAGATCACTATGAGGTGTATATTGATACTTCTCGTCTGTGACACAGTTCTGGTAGCGTAGACTTTGTTTCGCTTACTTGCACTGATCATAGTGTTCTGAGTTTGTCAAACATGGCTGGGGAGACTAGCAGTAGGCCTAACAGCAGAGATAGCAGTCCTGCCTCAAAGAACGGTGGCTGTGTTGTGTGTTCAATGAAAATAGGTAAGAAGCTAAATCTTATGTGTGCATGTTGCAATAAACCAGTCCATACCACCTGTATGGAAGACTGGAAAGAAATCACAACTGGTCAAGATCTCAAAAATATATTTGGTAAATCTGGTTTACTCTGATATTGTCATGCTTGTCTCCCTAAATTACCGACATACTTTCCGGCACCTGGTGTTCGAGAAGCACTAGATTCGGTTGACAAAAAGCTAGAGAATATGATGAAATTGATCGCTGTCACTAATACTAATATTGAATCATATAGTGAGGTGAGGTGAGTCCAAACCTGACCCAAATGTGAATCAAGTCTCAGGTCTAGCTCAAAGGCTTGAGGATGGACTCAAACAGGTTGATAAAGTCAATGCTAAGCAGATTAGGAAAACTTGTGCCATTTTGCACAACATATCTGAGGAATTGAATACACATTCCATAGTATTTGCTTCTCTTGCTGATCTATCTATGCATGAACACACTGTTGTAGAAATTAGCAGGTTAGACAAGCAAAAGAGTACCTACTCCAAACCTCGCTTGATAAAGATTCAGTTCACCTCCGAATTCAACAAGATCGAATTCAGGTGGTAATAAGGCCTTTTCTCAAAAAACAACAGCAGCTGCTGGTCAGAAAGCCATGTATAAGAAAGACTGCCTATATTGCAAATCTAACGATCATTTTATGTGTCTAAATGTCCGAAGTTTCGAGAGTTGTCTATCGATGAGCGCTGGATAGCAGTGCAGTCATGTAATAGATGTCTCGGAATTAAACACCAACAATCAGATTGTCAATTGATTGGAAGTGCAGTAAGTGTCAAACAAAAACACGCCACAGGCTGCTCCACCGAGACACTGCTACATCAGCCTACCAGTCTAGCACACAGCCATCTGCTAATACTGTTTGTAACGCCCCACAACCCCATTATGCTGAACACAGTATCTTTTCTCCAACAGTACCTGTTCGGGTTTCCGCTCTAAATGATCCACACAATGAAGTGATGACTTACGCAGTGATAGATTGGCAGTCTAGCAAGACATTCATAACTGATGATATATCCAATGCTCTTGATGCTAAATCTCTCAGGCAATCGTGAGATATCTACTATGACTAGTGTAAATAAGCAAGTGCAGTGTAAAACATACTAAAATCTCACAATCAGAGGTTTCTATAGCTCAGTGTATTACGACCTACCCAGGACTTACTGTCGTGACCAAATACCATGTTGTATCTCTGATATACCAACCTTGGAAAATATCAGGGATCTCAAGCGTCTAGAACCGATCGCAAACTACAGAGCACTCAGACTAAACTGTGATGCTGGTCTGTTGTTAGGTCATGATTTACTAAAGCAATTACTATCAAGGAAGTGATTGAACCTCCCGAAAGTCGAGCACAGGCTGTGAGATATGCCCTATTGGACCTAATCAACATGAAACTAATACTGTATTTTCTGATCAAGTCGGATTTAGTCACTTTACATATTCTGTTGCATCTGATGTATCGACCCAGTGTATGTCAACTAACGCCTCTATCTGTAATAAGTCTCAAGTCACGGATGTGACACCGCGAGAACTCATGAAACAAAAAGACGGTCTAGAGTTGCAGGATTTAAATTTAGGTCAAACTGTTTCTCAGGACGATTTAAAATTGCTAAACATTCTTGATGAGGCCACGTACCAGGATGAGAACAATTATTATGTCACGCCACTACAGTTCGAAGGCAGTTATACCAGCCTACAGTCGAATTATGAACCAGTGGTCAAGCGTTTTAATGGATTGCTGTCACAATTCAAACGTCGTGGTTCAGAATTTAGGGATAAGTATACTGAATTCATCAGCGGTGTCATATCCAGAGGCGAGGCCGAGCTGGTACCAGATTCTGATTTGAAAAGCGGGGAGGGTTGTTGGTAATTGCCACATCATGGAGTATTCCACAGCAAAACCAAAAAACTCCGATGTGTATTTGATTATAGCAGTAAATACAAAGGCATGAGTAGTAATGACGCTTTTTATCAAGGACCCGATCTTAATAACTCACTCTTAGGGGCGCTTATGAGATTCAGACAGAAACCTGTTGCGGTTAGCTGTGACATTGAAAAAATGTATCATATATTTTGTGTTACACCCGCACATAGAGATTATATGAGATTCTTATGGCTAGATCAAGAAAAGAATGAGCAGACCTATCGAATGTGTGTACATATTTTTGGCGCCAGATCTTCACCACGCTGTGCCAAATACGGACAACGCCGCTAAGCTAAATATCATGGTAACCAATATCCAGAAGCCCAGAAATTTATCATGCAACATTTCTATGTCGATGATGGTCTGCACAGTGTTGATATTCCAGAAGAGGCTACTAAGCTTCTTAATGACACTAGAGCTGTTTGTAGTAAGGGCAACCTCAGGGTTCATAAGCTGCTATCTAACAATAGTGGTGTGTTCAAGTCATTTCCACAAGCAGATGTAAATATTAATCAGTCCGGTGATTTTGAGTTACTGAGCACAGAACGCGCCCTCAGGATGCTTTGGTCACTGCAAACAGAGTCATTCAAGTATCAGTATATGCCTAAAGACAACCCATGTACTCGCAGAAGCATATTATTAGCTAATGTAGCATCTGTGTACGACCTGATGGGTCTAATCTCACCACTGCTTTTGTCTGGCCATAACATGATTCAGCAAACATGTAAATCTGGTCTTGATTGGGATGAGCCTCTAAGTGGCGCCACTGCTGATCAGTGGAAATTATGGGATGCAGAAATGTCAAGAATATCAGAAATACCTATTCCACTGTGTATATACCCTACAGGTTTTGTGCCAGCCTAATGTGAGCTCCACACATTTGCTGATGCCAGCCAGACAGGCTACGGAGCTTGTAGTTATGTACGTGAACTAAACTCTAACCAGGATATACATTGTTCACTGTTACTAGGAAAATCTTGTGTAGCTCCTATGAAGCCCACTACGATACCACGGCTTGAGCTTCAAGCTGCTCTACTAGCGGCCAAAGTGTGTTATCTGAAATGGACTGGAAGTGTGATTCATATTTGTGGTCCGATTCTAAGATAGTTTTAGGCTACATACACAATGGTGGCAAACGCTTCCACACTATTGTAGCTTATCGTTTGAGCCAAAACCTTGACGTCTCAGATTTATCTCAGAGGCATTATTATAGGACAAATAAAAACCCAGCTAATATAGCCTCTAGGGGTGTCAGTTCTGTAAATGAGCTTAGTAACTCTCAATGGTTTCAGGGACCTAGTTTTCTGTGGGAGCAATGTGATCTCGAAGATTCTGCCAGTAATAAATTTGATGTAGACCCAAATTATCTAGAAACCAAACAGTCGACGACAGTTTTGGCCACTGATACCAAATCTCTATCATGTTTGGAACAAGTAGCTGTAGATATAGCCAATCATTTTTCATCATGGTCAAAGACTCAGCACAATGTGGCTGTATTGCTCAAAATCAAATCTTCTCACAAGTTTAAAGGATCTGGCAAAGTCTCTGTCAATGAATATCGGAATGCCTCTAAGCTTATTATCAAGGCTGTACAAAAATCTGGATTCAGTAGGGGAATACAACTCCTACAATCAGATGAAGTTTAATTATGCTGCTAGATACTTTGTTACCACTCGCACATACAAATCTTCTGCAAAAAAAGTTTAGGTATCTTTACCAGTAGGGGTTGATCTAATGACGTCATTTGTCGAACAATCATGTAAGGTTATTGACATTTTAAGTTTCGGAAAATTTTTTTTGTGATATGGTTATTGGAGTATTTTGAGCAATAGTAGGGGTGTCGGTTAGAAGATGTCTCTTTGCCGATTTAAGCCTGCATTACAAGACTAAAATCCATGTTTTACAGCACAGTTGGAGCAATTGAACTTGTAAGAAGATAATTCCTAATTTAGCGATATGTTGGTGTAAACTTGTGAAACAGATAGTGGTGTGAACTTGATCAGTGCTGCCAAAAAAAATGAATTTATAATGGCATTCATTGTATATATGTAGCAAATTTTATTATTCTCAGTAGCGAGCCTGTCTGCCAGCATGTCTGACAATCAATGAAACCAATAAATTGGTAACAACTGTGAAAATTATTGCACAGGGTAGATTAGTCCAAAGATTGAATATTCCACTCAATTTCCTCATTGCTCCAATGAATATATTTAAAATAGTCCTAAGAGTGGATAACAAATGCTTAAACATCCTAAATCTAATTTGACTTAAAACTGTCACAAGGCATATCAATTCTATCATCAAGCGGTACCGTTATTTATACCTTGAACAGTATTCAAATGTATATAAGTGATGATGTAATAATTGTTTGAAATAAGGTTGTATCCCTAACCATGTGGATTCATATTTCTTGGGTGGCTCTGCTTACTGTAATGTTGTTAGTGTGCACACCTAATTCAACCTATTGAAGGCAAGAATTTGGCTATTATTCAAATTGTGTAGCTTGCTGTATGGTCATAACCTTTGTGTGTGATACTACCATGGCTCTGATGATTGTGTATACATTTTGGTTTCTTATTTGTACATATTTTTTTATTTACGTGTTCTGCAGCTAGCCGCGTACCAAATCTGTTTCTCAGTTTGTACCAAACTTTGAGAAGCCTAGGTGATGACAGTGATATATAGAGTTGTTTCTTCTAAAATCTTTCATTCAAGTAAGTTTTAGCAGAGAGCAAGTGTCGTTATTAATGACTTCTTAATTTTTGTGATGTTTTTATTATGTTCTCTCAAGCGAAGTTTTCCTTGTTTTACTCTTTCACTTCAGATTTTGAGCAGGAAATCTGAGAGTAGCCACATCTCTGCGTCTTGATCTTGAATAATATCCTTCACAGCACAAGAAGTCACTAATTCATAATAAATAAGCTATAATCAATAAATATTGGTTTGCGCCATAAACAGAAGTCAAATTTATGTCTGTTGTCAGGGGAACACCACGGCCACTGGGATCATTAATAAAAAAATTGAAAAGCAATAAATCTATTACAGAATAGGTGCTCAATTAGTCTGTGTGCGAGTCTCTTTCAACTCGGATTTTTCTGTCCAGTGACTACCAATGCATTATAAGTAACACCAAACAATACTTAATAACTTTGTCAAGGTATGTAGGCCTATTGTGATACAATACAATTCATTTGATACATGTGTGGTACCCAGTCATTACGCAGTGCAGTGAAGTGGAAAAGTTATGTTTGTCATCTAACATGTCAGCTCTTTGTTTTTTGATCTCAACCAAATTTTGTATGGAGTACATGTTTGGCACTGAAAATTTTAATCTGAATAATAAAAAGAAATATGACTTTGTATACAGAAGCTTACATTATTAGCCGAATGATTACTGGAAATAAGCGAAAGCTCTCAAAAATTATTGATCCTACTAATCTGTGACTTTCCCTTGTACAGAGACAGCTAGAGCCTGATAGTTGTATCATCACAAAATGCAGCGGTGTTTCTTAAATCAGTTAATTATTGATATACAGGCAGCTGAATAGAGTGCTATATTGTTGATTTAAGGTTGATTGTTTGATGAGATAGATCTTGACGAAAAACTTCCTGAGAAATTTATCCCCCTTGTTTTACAAAATTGTGCCCATTTTCTACCTCAACAGGTATTTTCCAATTAACCCTTATTGAAATGTTTGATTGGGCTTCGTGAAATATTAAGGGAATGAAAACAGATTGATCATGGAATCTCTGGTTGCCAAGAAATTCACATGTGAAGTTTGTTCATGCGAAAGTTTACAAGATCACTTTGCAGTGAAAGTAAGCCAACGACTAACTGAGTGTTAAATTGTGAGTTCAATACTTGCAACAGGGCCAACTGATAGCAAGTGTCATTACAGCTGCTATCCCTACAAATTCAATACAAATTTAACTCGACTTGATTTTTTCATGCACGAACTCATCTTGGCCGAGAACTGTAATGTAAAATGATAAGTTATTCTTTTTTTCAGTTATCGCTTTTGTTGTGACAGCTCATGCCCGCCCAAGTAATTGTTGGTTGTTTTATTCGTTTGTTAATTTTCTAATCAAGTTTTACCTAGAACACGCCTCCAAGACCCAGTAAATTCATTAATTTGCGAGGTCTCGTTGGAGGGAGGGGTGGGGGGGGGGCCTACACCGCCTCTGTCAAACCAAAAAAGCTTTATCTCTTTAACCCAAGAGTTCATTTGGTGTTGAAACTGTGCTGCACAGGATAGTCAATGATGACAGGATCACATCTGAAAGCTAAAAATCCCTCCTGGTTAGGAAGCCCTAACCTGAGCAACTCTGATTATCACAATAGACATTATTTTAAATGCCTTAGATTTAGATATGTTTATAATCTTTTCTTAAAAGTTAGTCATTGATAGATCATTGAACTGAGGCAGTTTTTGACATTGTACGGGACAACCTGTACTGAAAAGGCATAGGCCTAAGCAGATGGAAAATTTGTTTTAATGGGCAGACAGTTTTAGCTGGACGGATATACCAAATTGAATGGCCAATTTTTTTTTCAGCTAAATGACCTCCTCCCACTTGCTCTAAATTAAATGACATTGGCGGCAAAGCAATTTTGGACTGATCAATTTAACAATCCACCCGGGAAAGAGGTATGTGTTGGGTATACCATGAATTGGCTACATTTTTATAGAAACAGAGGGGCAACAAAAATAATAACATAGTATACCACCTGTATTATTGAACCTTATCGGAACAGACCTAAATAGACCTAGATGAACAAACATTCAATGGCTGGTTCATGCTACAAAGCTAAAATTAAAAATACGCTCTATTCATCCTCATATTAACTAATATGGCACTTATCTGTACTTCTTGTGACAAGCCTATTAAGACAATATTAGGGGAATGAGTGACAAAACAACAGACTGATCAGTTTAAACATTCCTCCATCTCTAACCCACATTTTGTGAAACTCACTTCTTTTTGCGATCATTGATTTGAGTTTCATATTATTGCCAATGCAACGTCAATCGAACCAAGTCACAATTTATTGAAGTAGTCTTTTAGAAACCAGTCTTTGATTTAGTCAATCACTTATTTTCTCTTGACATACTCATTTGAGATCAAAATACTGCAGCCTGTCTAGCAATTCTGGATAAGGAGGGCAAGTTGTTATACTGTGAAGAATATTTGAATACTAGATGCATTGTGTGCATAATGAATATTGCTAATATTATTAAATTGTTAATATTGAATCGTAATACAATTGCATATGTATGTGCTTTCATTTTCCTTGCGCCTAATTAAATCGATGATGCACCAACTAAATCATTTGCACCTAAAACCAGAGTTCCCTATTTTAAGTTTTCCTCAAATGAAAGTTAGTGTAATGGGGTCATTCGAATGTTGTCCCGACCTCTTTTAGCACCACTGTAGGGAAGCGCATCTCACTTACTCAAAGGTACTACTGTTGCAAGCATCTGACTCACATGTTTGTTTCAAATATTCAAAGGTATTTCTAGTGATGCAAGTTACTTGATTCAGATGTGAAACTCAACCTATAATTGCTGACTAAAAATATAGACCTAATATGTAAATATAAATGCTTAACTAAACTTGTTTTCTAGTGATGCATGTTATGCCATTCAATTTATCAATCCATAGTAACAATTCACTCCATCCTTAAAAAATGTGAATAATTCACTAGCCTTAGCTTCTGACTGGTATAAGTGTGATGCATTGATACTCGATGCATTGAAGACAGATGTTATAACAGTCTCCTATATTGATGTTGAGTTGATTTTTCTCCAACTAATTTTTCAGGGCATGTTGTCCTCAAACATTCTGAAAAACTTAAATATTTAGGAGTAATCTTTAGAAAAAAATATGAGTTTTAAATCCTATGTCAATGGGATTAAACAAAACCTAATCCTGTCATAGCAAACTTTAAGAGAAATCACCATACTCAGGGGGAACAAACTAGTTCTACAAAAAGTGTGATATACTACTGTTGCAAGCATCTGACTCACCTGTCTGGAAGGCTGGTCAAGCCACAGCTACTCGCATCTATACTCTTCAATGATGCAATTTCCCCCAATCCTGCAGGTAATGTCTGTAGGGCTTCATTGTTATAGACTTGTAACGACTCCAGTCCTGGCAGTTTGCAGATGCTGTGGTTGATAAATAACAGAATGTTAAAATACCATGCAATACTGCTTGTCAGTTGATGGAGCAAACACAATCGAGCAAAGCATTATATTAATAGGAGAAAGTTTCAGATTGATCTGTTACCCGCGTAAGTTGTAACTTTCAGATACAGAGAAATGTATGAATTTTACAGCGCTTCTGCCGAAGCTGAGGTTAATTGATATGAGGATAGTCAATGATGGCAGGTTCACATTCAAAAGCTTGAAGTCCCCCTGCTTAGGGAGCCTTATCTGAATATAGGCTTCATGGAATATTAATAGAATGAAAACAGAATTAACACGGAGTCACTGGTTGCCAAGAAATTCACATATGAAGGTTTTTCATGCGAAAGTTTACAAGATCACTTTGCAGTGAAAGTAAGCCAACGACTAACTGAGTACTAAATTGTGAGTTCATTACTTGCCAACTGATACCAAGTGTCATTACAGCTGCTATTCTTACAAATTCAATTCAAATTTAACTCCACTTGATTTTTTTCAGGCATGACCTCATCTTGGCCGACAACTGTAATGTAAGATTTCTTTTTTGTCAGTTATCGCTTTTGTTGTGACAGCTCATGCTCGCCCAAATAATTGTTCATTGTTTTATTCGTATGATAATTTTCTAATCAAGTTTTACCTAAAACACGCCTCCAAGACCCAGTGAATTTATAAAGTTGTAAGACCCCGTTGGAGGGGAGGGGGGGGGTTTAAAGCGCCTCTGTAAAACCAAAAAAGCTTTATCTATTTAACCCAAGAGCTAACCTGAGCAACCCTGATTATCACAACAAACAGCATATTAAATGATTTAGATATGTTTATAATCTTAGCAAATGAATTATGGTGATCTATTAATAATATAAGTAAAATTAGTAATTGAAAGATCATGGAACTGAGGAAATTTTAAGTTTGATAGGCCAGATAATCATGAAAACAGCGTCATTTCGCTCTATTTTTCAGTAACAAAGTTTTCTTATTCACTGGTAATTGGCTACATTTTGTTATTTTTACAGGATAACACAGCCTTGGCATCGTAAATTTTAACATACTATTACTTGATAGAGTTGAAAGTCTCAGATTATCACTATCAAAAAACTTGTCTTATTGACTTACTGTACAAATTATTTTTATTTCAAATTGGTACAGAGTTGATTTGTTATTACATGAGGTGATGAGGACTAATTAATTTGCTAAATATAGTCTCATCATACTGCATTTTTGTTCTGGTCGATTTTCTTGCTAATTGATTCAATATCCGATAGTTATTTTGTATCAAGTCTGCCCTGTATACTTAAGAAGGTTTGAAAAGGTTACTGTCCAGTAGATTTAGGATAGGCAAGATGTATTCCATAGAAAGATAAGCAAAGTAGATATTTCATGTCAGCTTGGAAAAGCTCCATTGGGCTATGTACTGAAATGCCGATAAACTACAAACCCAACATGAGGAGCATAGAGCACCATTATAAAGTGCTGCTTTGCACCCTCAAGGATTATTACTTTCCCTATATAGATCAGTCTTTGAGAAATGGCACCGGTATTGAAATATTTCATAATAGTTTAAATGACACATAATATTATACCCTACCTAATTTCAATTTGGTAAAATCGCAATTCAAATCTGTATGCAGCATTACTTTGAAGAGTATTAAGAAACCACATCACTTGCTGGTGTCTTGCTGAACATTGTGCCAGTATGTTGTTTATACATCTTCCAAAATACTATTTCCAAGGTGGTAGAGAGACATTGCGGTAGCAGAAATCATATCCCATCACACTCATGATATTAGTTGAGAGGACAATCCAATGCTCTCATATTATTGTAATGAGGAGAGTCACCATGGTGAAGAGATAAAGCACTGAACATTGTGACAGTTTTATGAAAAAACATTACCACAATGCATCTCATTTTGAACATTATCGGTGCCAACTAGGTGGTTGTCACAGCATCATAAAACAGACATCATGAGATGATAATAAAATAATGCTGTAGTGATGGAAGAACTGTGATGCTATAACATTGTTAAAATTGAATACTTTTTGATAGCATGATCATAACATCATTAAAGTGCTAATTATAAGCTGTTTTCTGGTATTCAACAGTGATGTATCACAACTCTGGAAATTGGTATTGCATATCTTTTTCAGCATATCAAAAACGCTCTGAATCATCAAAATCAAAAATATAGTCTGCTGTGGCTGGCCGGTGGCTTTATTTTTGTGTGCCTAATGCTGTTTGCTGACAAAACACTATGGTCTAGAAGTTTTGAAATATTACAACACAACGCAGTGGAATTGCTGTGTGTGCCCCTGAGCGATGTAAGATGGTTGAGATACAATGCTTGGATGCTGCTTGAATTTGCTACTCTGCGACAGGGATTTGCGAGATCTAGTTTCCATTATCAGTGCTAATAGTGTTGCTTGATGTGTAAATTTGATGTAAAGTTATGATCTGGGCAAGATGCTGAAACTTGGTGGCCTGAAGTTAGAAGAGGAAAGCTCAAAAGACTTGACTAGTTATCTTATAGGTATTAAAAAAATTTAGAGTGTATTGTGATCAGATTAACCCCCCTGTACTGAAATGACTTAGGTAAAATAATGCATAAATCTGCCAGACCATGTTTTACGATCCCAATATTTCTCTGTCATGTGGAGGTTTCTAAAATCACTGGTTCTTCTATCATACCTGGGTACTCTTTATATTCTGCTTTCACAATTAAATATGGGTTCCATTTTCATATTACGAACAAAAATCTAAGTCGGCATTCGATACTCATAATCTGATATTGTTTTAAAGTGCTTGTAAAGAAAACAGGTTTTTGGTATCGTTCTAGAGCTCTCAGTCTAGTTTAGAACATTATGCTATGTCCAAAAGCAGCCTGTGGCCCAGTTAAGAATTATTTTCACTCAAAATTGGGATGAGAAGGTACTAAAAAGGTACTATTTTTCTCCTTTAGAGTTGTGATCACTTGTAGAAAATAGTACCTTTTTAGTACCTTAGATTATAATGGGAATATACAGTATCTTGTCAATAAGACTTTGTTATGACACAGTGGTTTTGATATTCCCTGCATACAATATTAAACCACACAGAATTTATCTATTGAATGAATGAGTGAATACAATGCAAAGTTAATCTGTCCCATGTTATGTGGCTTAGCTGGTAAAATGGGATAGTGTATAAAATTTCATAATTGACTGACAAAGCAAACGATTGAAATCAAGCACGGCAAAAAATTACAACTCTAGCTCATCCGACAGCGACAGTGAAAATTGTAGGGAGATTAACAGATCCAGTGAGAGCGAGATTGAATATCATTCAGGAGGCAATTGTAGCCAATCGACGTCGAGTCCATGTGATTATCATAGGGAAAATGTCCCTGAGGTAGTCACACCAATGAACTTAGTTCATTGGTCACACCACTAAGTTTAAATCTGTATGATTTCGGCCACTTGAAATAACCCACAGTGCTTTGACAGATACAGCATTTTCAGTTAACCATGGTTACTGCTCGAGATAGAAATTGGCAATGTAAAGGCAGATCAATACATGGATCAAGTATTTCAAGGTTTTGTTTATATTTATTTGATGAATAAATGAGATTATGGCTACATGGATTGTATTGAAGATTATGAATACTAAGATATGACATTCCAATCAAACTCTGTCTTCAGCCGTTATGCTTTATGATTAGTGGCTTTCAATAGAATTTTAATGGAAGATACAAAATTTACACATGTAGACTGGATGTTTTTCTAATTTGCACAAAAATCTAAAATAATTTGTTTTAAATCTCGACATTTCAGGCATTAGGATGATGTTAAAATCCAAAGCATGCGATGATTAATACTGAGTGATTTAAAGTTTTGGAATCTTTACAACAATTTTTGCAAATATTCTGATGGTTGGACTCACAAGATTTTCTCGGGTAACTTTGTTGTTTACATCAAAAACTGGAATTTACAAGTCACAAAGTAAATTGAAGTAAATAAAATTGTCATCTAGTTATTTCGGACTTCAGGGTGATGAAAAATGTAAATGAATTTGACTGCCCCCTAAAGAGAGGAGTATTGATAATCGTGTAAGCAGTGGAATACCTTGAGAAACTTTCTATATTATTTTACATCAGATCTTGTCCATTTGTGCATCACAGATACTCAGCACATCTAAACATGGACTATCATATATTACTGACTGAGTGCAGCATGCCATATGAGAACCTATGTCAAAGCACACATCAGTCACATAGGAAATTAATTTGTCGAGATTTTGAGTTATTTCATCAGTATGGATCTTATTTGGGGGGCTAGTGTTGGATATTATCGCAATATTTGGTACTAACCATAAAGCATTGTATGGACCATTTTTAGGTAAATCTGAAATAAGCAATTGGCTTTGTCAGCAGGAAGAATCCATTGCTCCAGTGTAATCTTATTTAAACAGAGCAAACAAGCGCAGCGGTATGAAATGAAAATCACTCGCTTGAAAAGCTGTGGACAGGGAATGGGTCATAGTCATTGATTGTAATGTACAGTCAGTATTTATAATCTTTGGTACAGTGGTTCTTCTAATCTCTTCTTCAACATGGGCTCATAACAGAAATGAAGGTTGTTTTGATTAGCGGTCTCAACTCATTAAATTTGAACTTTTATGTCATCGACAGACTTGTGAGTGACTTGGTCATGTATTTGCAAAAGTAGTTATCCAACCACAATAGTCACTAATATTACTGTATATCCCCCATAATAGGCTCATTACAAATCGGCTGGACAAGTTGGGCTGTGCATGAGTAGGCAACTCAATAGTGTTAACTTATAACCCCCAAACCTACCAGACCAAGTAACCCTGAAGACTTATTTTTCATGCAAATGCATGTGTGATAGCTGTCTTAATCTCAATTCAAGCTCAAAAATAATACCAAGAACCCTGTTCCTTTACAAACACTTTAAGTGATGTCATGTTAGAAGACAAGACTACAGGTTCACATCAAATCTTCAGTGTGATATTAATATTGTATCACTGTAATGTGCTGAGTGTGAGGCCTCTATACAATTCAATGCTTTTCATTGTTTCAACCTTTGGTAAACAAAATAATCCTTTATATGCTGTATCTGATTCTTTTCAATAGAGGATAAATGTAGCATGTCTGCTTGAATCCAAAGTTTATATGAGAAAACTAAGAATAAATTTTAAGAAATGCTGCATTAAATGAAGGGACAATTTGATAGAGTGACCCTGAATGATTCATCTATTGGTAACGTCACAACGAGGTCACAAAAACTTTGACGCTTCTAGCATTTGTAGAAGTGCATTTTAATTGATTCATCTGGTTAATAAAAGATAATTTTTTTGCCAACATTCCATCATGTTTAATGAAATTCATCATTTTTCATAATTCATTTCATTATTTGAATAGTGATTAAACCACCAAGTCTGGACAATAACTGTCAATCATTTTGTGATGGTTTCTGCAACAAATTTAAAAATCGTAGAGGGAGATAAAGAGGATACCATATAAGTCACTGAGAAGCAGAAATAAGATCAAGTTGTTAACAAGATGCTACTGTTTGTAAAGTAATTTTGAAACTCGAAATCGGATCGATTTGATTGAGTTATTTATGGACATGAAACCTGAATTGTTGACAGTAAGTAAATGATAATATAATTGCTTACTACACCTTCCAACGACGTTGCATTGCCCACAATTGAGTGCCTCACTTCAGCTATATGTAGTGTCCTGTCTAGGTTTATAATTAAGTCTATTGGTGCAATTGATTATGTTACAAAAAATAATATAAATTTGTTATCATATTTCAATTAAGGCGAAATAATCTAGTATTTACACTAAAACATACAGCC
Organism: Membranipora membranacea; assembly: GCA_914767715.1. Lineage (NCBI taxonomy): Eukaryota > Metazoa > Bryozoa > Gymnolaemata > Cheilostomatida > Membraniporidae > Membranipora > Membranipora membranacea. The sequence goes on from OU612069.1 coordinate 5,480,588, forward strand.
TATATCTTGTTCATAAAAGTGGTCACAGCTTTAGAGTGTCACGATACACAAATTAGTAATATTTTCTTCTAAACTTATCCGTGATAATTTATAAAAAATTAGTTGGGGGACAAAAAGCCATGCTGCTAGATATTTTGTTATCACTCTCACATACAAATCTTCTGCAAATAAGTGTAGGTGTACTCTTAATCTTTACCAGTAGGCGATGATCTAATGAAGTCATTTGCAGAACAATCAAGTAGGCCTATTGAGATTTTCAATCTCGGAATATTTTTCCATGACGTAATTGTTATTATTATAATAACCTAACTATGGATTTAATTACTTCTTTTTATAAGAATAATACGGAATCTTCAAGTGGGAGATGTGGGATGGAAGTCAACAAAAGTACTTTGGTATAGGAAAACATATTATTGTGATATGGTTACTAGAGAATTTTGAGCAACAGTAGGGCTTTCGGTTAGAAGATGTGTGTTTGCCCATGTAAGCCTGCATTACAAGATTAAAATCCTTTTTTTTCAGCACAATTGGAGCAATTGAATTTATTAGAAGATAATTCCTAATTTAGCGATATGTTGGTGTTGGTATTGTTTGAAATGAGAATGTATCCTTAACCATGCGGATTCATATTTCTTGGATGGATCTGAGGCTGTTGTTTGTGGTAACTGTAATGTTGTAAGTGTGCACACCTAATTCAACCTGTTGAAGTCAAGAATTTGGCTTTTATTCAAATTGTGTTGCTTGCTGTATGGTCATAACCTTTGTGTGTGATACTACCATTGCTCTGATGATTGTGTATACATTTTGGATTCCTATTTGTATATATTTTTTCGTTTACGAGTTCTGCAGCTAGCTGCCTACCAAATCTGTTTCTCAGTTTGTGCCTAACTTTGAGAAGCCTAGGTGATGACAGTGATATATAGAGCTGTTTCTTCTAAGATCTTTCATTCAAGTTTTAGCAGAGAGCAAGTGTCGTTATAAATGACTTATTGATTTTTTTAATGTTTTTATTACGTTCTCTCAAGCAAAGTTTTACTTGTTTTACTCTTTCACTGGAGCTTGTAAGCAGGAAATCTGAGAATAACCACATCTTTGCGTCTTGATCTTGAATATCTTTCACAGCACAAGGAGTTCCTAATTCATAATGAATAAGCTATAATCAATAAATTGGCTTGCGCCATAAACAGAAGTCAAATTTATCCCTGTTGTCAAGGGAACACCACGGCCACTGGGATTTAATAAAAAATTGAAAAGCAACAAATCTATTACAGAATAGGTGGTCAATTAGTCTGTGTCCCAATCTATTACAACTCAGATGTTTCTGACCAGTGTCCAGCATTGCATTATAAGTAGCACCAAACAATCATTAATAACTCTGTCAAGGTATGTAGGCCTATTACGATACAATACAATTCAGTCAATATATGTGTGGTACCCAGTCATTACAAAGTGCAGTGAAGTGAAACTGTTATGTATATCAGCTGACATATCAGCTCTTTGTTGTTTGATCTCAACCAACTTTTTATGCAGTACATACTTGTCACTGAGAATCTTACTCTGATTAATATCAGAAAATATGACTGTGTATACAGAAGCTTACTGTATTAGCGGAAGGATTTCTGAAAATAACCAAAGGCTGTCAAAAAACCGGCTCTCAAAAATTATTGATCCTACTAATCTGTGACTTTCTCTTGTTCAAAGACTAGAGCTCGATAGTTGTATCATCACAAGATGCAGCGGTGTTTCATAGATCAATAAATCATTGAAATACAGGCAGCTGAACAGAGTGCTATATTGTGGATTTAGATTTAGATGAGATAGATCATGACGATAAACAACAAATTAATCCCGTGTCTTACGAAATTATGCTCATTTTCTACCTCAACTGGTATGTTTCCAATTATCCTAATTAAAAGATGTTTCATTGGGCTTCGTGACATATTAAGAGAATGAAAACATAATTAAAAATGGAATCACTGTGTGCCAAGAAGTTCACATGTAAAGTTCATTCATGCAAAAGTTTACAGATCACTTTGCAGTGAACGTAAGCCAACGACTAACTGAGTAATAAATTGTGAGTTTGCTACTCGCAACAGGGCCAACTGGTAATCTCTCAAATCTTTGTAGATTAATCAAGAAGCCTTGTAGTCCAGAACAGTTACGAAGTCAATCCAAGAGTAATCTGTTTGTCAAATAGAAACTTAGGAAGACATCCTCAGACCTGCTTTCAAGTTTTGTGAAATGTTTGTTATGTGTACCTTCTGGACTGTCCGTAAGCATTCCCAAAACATAAACATAGCGAGAATATAAATAAAACAAAGTGCACATATCTCTAGACTACATTGAGTTTAGACTGTGAAAGTCCCCCAAATGAATCAAGCCCTAGCTTCATTATTCTTTCAACCTTATATCTTCCACGACTAGCACCGCTCTCCCTCCAAAAATCAATGGTCTGCTTTTATAACCAGTGTCTTCACTTTGCTGTCAACACATACTTATGCCTTTGACCATGTAATTGCATAAATTTGACGGGATCGATGGTGTCACATCTGTGGTTTAATTGCTTGACAATTATTTTGTATGTAATCTGAGTTGGTTTATGATTTTTCATCAAATATGGGAGTGTGAATTAATTTGGTATCAGAATGATAGGATTCCTACCCCGCTAAATAGCCTGAATCTTATTATATTATAATCATACCTACATACATTCATGAGTGGGCATCTATGTAAAGTTCATGCTGCATGGTGTGTCTAAATGTCTGAGGTAATATAGACAGCTTGTCATATCTTGTGTAACGGATATAGTATTGAACAATAGCAGGTATAAATAAATAGAAGTGACAATCGGGGGGGGGGATGGGGAGGGGGGCTTACAGCACCTCTCTCGAACCAAAAACCTTTATCTCTCTAACCCAAGAGTCTATTTGGGGTATCTCTGCGCTGCGCAGGGTATTCAACTATGACAGGATCACATCTGAAAGTTAGAAGTCCGCCCTGGTTGGGAAGCCCAAACCTGAGCAACCCTGATTATCACAATAAATAACATTTTAAATGATTTAGGGAGATATGTTTATAATCTTAGCAATCTTAGAAGTTGTGCCCATTTCGTCTTTTTTTTAAAATTAGTAATTGATAGATCATTGAACTGAGAAAATTCTAAGTTGAGTTCCTTGCAGAAAAGGATGTTAAATAACTCGATTTTAGGGTTTTCGTATTTGATAGGAATCGGCTACATTATAATGATAACTACGGGATAATACACCCTTAGCATCATACTTTTGAGCTCAATATAACTATATGGTATTGGAAATCTCAGATTATCTTAATCTTCACCAGAAAGGGATGACGTAATTCGTTTGGCAGATCACGCAAAATCAGGCTGGCCTACATCGCCATACAGAGCAGCACCAACTTTTCTTGAACCAATAAACAACGGCCAAAGGCTGTGAATATCATCCTGAAACTCTATTGATTTGATGACTGCTGGCCTTGTGGCCTTTTTCAAGAAAAGGTTGCCCACCCATGTATTGGACAATAACCCAATCCTATCATTTACACACCATGTAATACTTGATAAATTTATATGCAAAACGTTGTTACAATGTTCACCGTTTGCTGGGTTTTTGACCTTCATTTGTAACAAGAAGTCAAATAGTTTTTAGGTTATGAAATATAGGGATCACAAAAATTCCCAGGGATCAATATATTAATAGCATTTATAAACTTGGATTATCAGCTTTGTGATAGTTTAACTATAAAGATTAATTCCTTTTCTTTTATATCTACTGGTAGGAACATATGACGATTGTCTTAAACAAACTGCTCACATGGATTTATAATAAAAGGCAATATCACCTTGACTAGCATACTCTGCAAGTCTTCATCGAAAAGATAATAAGACTGCCAACACTGGTCTCCAAAATTTAAATTCACACTTCTGCTTTTAAATTTTATGTTATGGAATTAAATTTGGAATATTCACTAGCCTTAGCTTCTGACTGGTATAATTGTGATGCATTATTACTCCATGCATCAAAGACAGATGTTATGACAGTCTCCTATTTTGATTTGAGTTGATTTTCTCTAATTAACTGTTCAGGGCATGTTTTCCTCAAACATTCTGACAAATTTAAATATTTAGGCGTAGTTTTAGTAGTTTTAAATCCCATGTCAATGAGATTAAACAAAACCTAACCCAGTCATAGCAAACTTTAAGAGAAATCACCATACTCAGAGGGAACAAACTAATTGTACAAAAAGTCTGATATACTACTGTTGCAAGCATCTGACTCACCTCTCCGGAAGGCCAGTTAATCCACAGCTACTCGCATCTATAATCTTCAATGATTGAATTTGCCCCAATCCTGCAGGTAACTTTTGTAGGCCCTCATTCTCTCCCACACATAACCACTCCAGTCCTGGCAGTGTGCAGATGCTGTGGAGGAGAAATAATGTAATGATAAAATACCATGCAATACTGCTTGTCAGTTGATAGAGCAAACACAATTGAGCAATGCATTCTATTAATACGAGAAAGTTTCAGATTTATCAATTACACATGTAAGTTTTAACTATCAGATATAGATAAATGTATGAATTTTAAATCCCATGTCAAAGAGATTAAATGAAACCTAACCCAATCATAGCAAACTTTGAGAGAAAACGTAAGTTTTTGAATGAAACCTTAGCTGCAGTATTGAGCACAGGGTAAACAAAACCAAAGATTGAATATAACCTTACTGCTCTAATTGATATATCTAAAAGAGTCCTAAGAGGCGATAGCAGTTGTTTAAATATCATAAATCTAAATTGACTTAAACTTAGACAAGGCAAAAGCATATCAATTTCATCATCAAGTCGTGCCATTATTTATACCTTTTAACAGTTTTCAAACTGAATTGAATTGTTCTCACCAGTAAACTTTGGTGCCAAATTATTTAGTGACTTGCTTCTGATCATTAAGCTGTGCCCTGATCTCAAATTATTCAAGTTAGACGTCATAAGACACTTTTTTTGAGCAAAATTATTAAACTTTTCTATATCATAATAATTGTATTTTCATTCTTCTTCTTCTAAAAAATTCAGCTGTAATCTCTGTATTTTTTTTGTTTGTTTTCCTAGTAGTTCAAACACACTTTCATTATTTATTCTTTTAAAAGAAATCTTTGCTACCCGGGTTATGGACCATATTCCCTTGACTTATTTATTCTACCAGAATGAATATGGGATATATATAAATGATAAGTGAAGTGTTAAGGTTGTATCCCTGTTGATTCAGATTATTTGTCACAGGTTTCAAGATTATATATTACAAAGTTAGAAGATATCCATAGGTTGCTTGCTATGATAAACCAATGGCATGAAATAATTAAATTACAAATGAAAATCTGTTGCCACAACACTGGAAATTGGTATTGCATATCTTTTTCAGCATGTCAACAACACTCTGAATCATCAAAATGAAAAATATAGTCTGCTGTGGCTGGCCGGTGGCTTCATTCTTGTGAAACAGATAGTGGTGTGAACTTGATCAGTGCTGCCAAAAATTTGTATTTATTATTGTATTCATAAGCCTGTCTGCCAACATGACTGACAAACGAAAAAACCGATATGGTTGTAACAACTGTGAAAATTATTACACAGGGTAAATTAGTGCAAAGATTGAATATTCCGCTCCATTTCCTTATTGCTCCAATGAATATATTTGAAATAAAACTTGGAAAAGGCAAAGGCATATCAATTCCATCATCAAGCAGTACCGTTATTTATACCTTTAACAGTATTCAAATGTATATAAGTGATGATGTTATAATTGTTTGAAATGACAATGTATCCTTAACCATGCGGATTCATATTTCTTGGATGGATCTGAGGCTGTTGTTTGTGGTAACTGTAATGTTGTAAGTGTGCACACCTAATTCAACCTGTTGAAGTCAAGAATTTGGCTTTTATTCAAATTGTGTAGCTTGCTGTATGGTCATTACCTTTTGTGAGTGATACTACCATGGTTATGATGATTGTGTATACATTTTGGATTCCTATTTGTATATATTTTTTCGTTTACGAGTTCTGCAGCTAGCTGCCAACCAAATCTGTTTCTCAGTTTGTGCCTAACTTTGAGAAGCCTAGGTGATGACAGTGATATATAGAGTTGTTTCTTCTAAGATCTTTCATTCAAGTTTTAGCAGAGAGCAAGTGTCGTTATAAATGACTTATTGATTTTTTTAATGTTTTTATTACGTTCTCTCAAGCAAAGTTTTACTCTTTCACTTGAGCTTGTAAGCAGGAAATCTGAGAATAACCACATCTTTGCGTCTTGATCTTGAATATCTTTCACAGCATAAGGAGTTCCTAATTCATAATGAATAAGCTATAATCAATAAATTGGCATGCGCCATAAACAGAAGTCAAATTTATCGCTGTTGTCAAGGGAACACCACGGCCACTGGGATTTAATAAAAAATTGAAAAGCAACAAATCTATTACAGAATAGGTGGTCAATTAGTCTGTGTCCCAATCTCTTACAACTCAGATGTTTCTGACCAGTGTCCAGCATTGCATTATAAGTAGCACCAAACAATCCTTAATAACTCTGTCAAGGTATGTAGGCCTATTACGATACAATACAATTCAGTCAATATATGTGTGGTACCCAGTCATTACAAAGTGCAGTGAAGTGAAAATGTTATGTATATCAGCTGACATATCAGCTCTTTGTTGTTTGATCTCAACCAAATTTCTATGCAGTACATACTTGTCACTGAGAATCTTACTCTGATTAATATCAGAAAATATGACTGTGTATACAGAAGCTTACTGTATTAGCGGAAGGATTTCTGAAAATAACCGAAGGCTGTCAACAAACCGGCTCTCAAAAATTATTGATCCTACTAATCTGTGACTTTCTCTTGTTCAAAGACTAGAGCTCAATAGTTGTATCATCACAAGATGCAGCGGTGTTTCATAGATCAATAAATCATTGAAATACAGGCAGCTGAACAGAGTGCTATATTGTGGATTTAGATTTAGATGAGATAGATCATGACGAACAACTTTCTGAGAAATTTATCGCGTGTCTTACGAAATTATGCTCATTTTCTACCTCAACTGGTATGTTTCCAATTATCCTAATTAAAAGATGTTTCATTGGGCTTCGTGACATATTAAGAGAATGAAAACAGAATTAAAAATGGAATCACTGTGTGCCAAGAAGTTCACATGTAAAGTTCATTCATGCAAAAGTTTACAGATCACTTTGCAGTGAACGTAAGCCAACGACTAACTGAGTAATAAATTGTGAGTTTGCTAATCGCAACAGGGCCAACTGGTAATCTCTCAAATCTTTGTAGATTAATCAATAAGCCTTGTAGTCCAGAACAGTTACGAAGTCAATCCAAGAGTAATCTGTTTGTCAAATAGAAACTTAGGAAGACATCCTCAGACCTGCTTTCAAATTTTGTGAAATGTTTGTTATGTGTACCTTCTGGACTGTCCGTAAGCATTCCCAAAACATAAACATAGCGAGAATATAAATAAAACAAAGTGCACATATATCTAGAATACATTGAGTATAGACTGTGAAAGTCCCCCAAATGAATCAAGCCCTAGCTTCATTATTCTTTCAACCTTATATCTTCCACGACTAGCACCGCTCTCCCTCCAAAAATCAATGGTCTGCTTTTATAACCAGTGTCTTCACTTTGCTGTCAACACATACTTATGCCTTTGACCATGTAATTGCATAAATTTGACGGGATCGATGGTGTCACATCTGTGGTTTAATTGCTTGACAATTATTTTGTATGTAATCTGAGTTGGTTTATGATTTTTCATCAAATATGGGAGTGTGAATTAATTTGGTATCAGAATGATAGGATTCCTACCCCGCTAAATAGCCTGAATCTTATTATTATAATCATACCTACATACATTCATGAGTGGGCATCTATGTAAAGTTCATGCTGCATGGTGTGTCTAAATGTCTGAGGTAATATAGACAGCTTGTCATATCTTGTGTAACGGATATAGTATTGAACAATAGCAGGTATAAACAAATTGAAGTGACAATGGGGGGGATGGGGAGGGGGGCTTACAGCGCCTCTCTCAAACCAAAACCTTTATCTCTCAAACCGAAGAGTCTATTTGGGGTATCTCTGCGCTGCGCAGGATATTCAACTATGACAGGATCACATCTGAAAGTTAGAAGTCCGCCCTGGTTGGGAAGCCCAAACCTGAGCAACCCTGATTATCACAATAAATAACATTTTAAATGATTTAGGGAGATATGTTTATAATCTTAGCAATCTTAGAAGTTGTGCCCATTTCGTCTTTTTTTTAAAATTAGTAATTAATAGATCATTGAACTGAGAAAATTCTAAGTTGAGTTCCTTGCAGAAAAGGATGTTAAATAACTCGATTTTAGGGTTTTCGTATTTGATAGGAATCGGCTACATTATAATGATAACTACGGGATAATACACCCTTAGCATCATACTTTTGAGCTCAATATAACTATATGGTATTGGAAATCTCAGATTATCTTAATCTTCACCAGAAAGGGATGACGTAATTCGTTTGGCAGATCACGCAAAATCAGGCTGGCCTACATCGCCATACAGAGCAGCACCAACTTTTCTTGAACCAATAAACAACGGCCAAAGGCTGTGAATATCATCCTGAAACTCTATTGATTTGATGACTGCTGGCCAGGTCATACTGTAGGCTATTGAGATTTTCAATCCAAGACTATTTCTTGCCAAAGCAATTGTTATTATTATAATTACCAAATTATGGATTTACTTAGTTGTTTTTATAAATTCAGAATTTTCAAGTGGGAAATGTGGAGTGGAGGTTAACATAAATATTTTCCTGAATTTATATTGAAAACAATAATATTGCGCTATGGTTATTAGAGCAATGTACAGCTTTCGGTTAGAAAATGTGTCGTTCCCTTATTTAAGCATGCAGGACAAGAATAATGATACCATTTTTAAGAGCATGATTAGATCGTTGGAATTTGTAAGAACACAATTCCTATTTCAGCAATATGTGGGTGTAGACTCGTGATACAGATAGTGGTGTGAACTTGATATGTGCTGCCCAAAATTATATTCATATTTATTATTATTTTTATTTATTGTGATATTCATTGTTTATTTGAGCCAATTGTTACATATTAAATGCAATTACTTTCAGTTACATTGATTATGAGCCTGCCTGCCAGCATGTCTGAAAATCAACAAACCTACTCAGGTGGTTACAACTGTGACAAAATTTAATATAAACTTATTGCTCTACTTAATATATCTAAAAGAGTCCTAAGAGTTGATAGCAGATGTTTAAACATCATGAATCTAAATTATCTAGGTATTAAGGTAGGTATTAGGTATTAAAAAAATTAAGAGTGTATTGTGATCACATTAACCCCCCTGTACTGAAATCACTTAGGTAAAATAATGAATAAATCTGCCAGACCATGTTTTAGAATCCCAATATTTCTCTGTCATGTGGAGGTTTCTTAAATCACTGGTTCTTCTATCATACCTAGGTACTCTTTATATTCTGCTTCCACAATTAAATATGGGTTCCATTTTCATATTACAAACAAAAACCTAAGTCGGCATCCGATACTCATAATCTGATATTATATTAAGTGATGTCATGTAGAAGACAAGACTACAGGTTCACATCAAATCTTCAGTGTGATATTAATATTGTATCACTGTATTGTGCTGAGTGTGATGCCTCTATACAATTCAATGCTTTTCATTGTTTCAACCTTTGGTAAACCAAAGAATCCTTTATATGCTGTGCCTTATTCTTTTCAACGGAGGATAAATGTAGCATGTCAGTTTGTATCCAAAGTTTATATGAGAAAACTGAGAATAAACTTTGGGAAATGCTGCATTTAATGAAGGGAAAATACGATAGAGTGAGCCTAAATGATTCATCTATTGGCAAAGTCACAACGAGGTCACACAAAAAATTTGACGCTTCTAGCATTTGTAGAAGTGCATTTTAATTGAGTCATCTGGCTAATAAAAGACAGTTTTTTGCGAACATTCCATCATGTGTTATGAAATTCATAATTTTTCGCATTCGTTTCATTATTTGAATAGTGATTAAACCACCAAGTCTGGACAATAACTGTCAATCATTTTGTGATGGTTTCTGCAACAAATTTAAAAATCGTAGAGGGAGATAAAGAGGATACCATATAAGTCACTGAGAAGCAGAAATAAGATCAAGTTGATAACAAGATGCTGCTGTTTGTAAAGAAATTTTGAAACTCGAAATCCGATCGATTTGATTCAGTTATTTATGGACATGAAACCTGAATTGTTGACAGTAAATTAATGATAATATCATTGCTTACTACACCTTCCAACGACGTTGTGTTGCCTACAATTGAGTGCCTCACTTCAGCTATATGTAGTGTCCTGTCTAGGTTTATAATTAAGTCTATTGGTGCAATTGATTATGTTACAAAAATTAATAAGAATTTGTTATAATATTTAAATTAAGGTGCAATAATCTAGTATTTACCCTAAAATATTCAGCCTATATCTTGCTCATAAAATTGGTCACAGCTTCAGAGTGTCACAATACACAAGTTAGTAATTTTTACTTCTAAACTTATATCCGTGATAATTTATAATCATTAAGTTGAGGGACAAAAAATCATGCTGCTAGATATTTTGTTATCACTCGCACATACAAATCTTCTGCAAATAAGTGTAGGTATACGCTTGATCTTTACCAGTAGGGGATGGTCTATTGAAGTCATATTCCAAACAATCAAGTAGGCCTATTGAGATTTTCAATCTCAGAATATTTTTCCATAAAGTAATTGTTATTTTTATAATTACCTAACTATGGATTTAATTACTTCTTTTTATAAGAATCATACGGAATCTTCAAGTGGGAGATGTGGGATGGAAGTCAACAAAAGTATTTTGATATAGAAAAACATATTATTGTGATATGGTTATTAGAATATTTTGAGCAATAGTGGGGCCTTCGGTTAGAAGATGTGTCTTTGCACATTTAAGCCTGCATTACAAGACAGCGATCCCTTTTTTACAGCACAATTGGAGCTATTAAATTTGTAAGAAGATAATTCCTAATTTAGCATTATGTTGGTGTAGAGTTGTGAAACAGATAGTGGTGTGAACTTGATCAGTGCCACCATGTATTTAAATGTCCATTCTACGCAAGACTGCGGGAGAGAGTTGGCATTAACCAGGGACCTCTGGGCCTACAACAATTTATACAGTACTGTAGCAGTACTAACAGACTGTGATACCAGACGAGCACTCACTCAAGCTGGCCGCTCGGAGTACGGGGTCCCGGGACCCATCCACCACTGTGATTGCTGAATGAGCCAGGACAATCCGGAGATACAAAGACATAGCTTACTCCTTTGGTCGTGTTATTAAATGTATTAATTTTGTGCAAAAGTATAGATTTTTTTTTTGGAATTATTCGGAATTTTCTATTACCAGTGACTGACAGCCCGTATTTACCGAAGTATTATATTTCTAAGGAGACTGAGAAACCACCTTTTGTTTTGGGCCTTTAATAGCGCATTGCTTAAATATACTTAGCTCAAGTTATAAAATTGCATCAATAATCTAACTGCCCGTTCGATTTCATGTATACTTTTGCCACAGTCAATATATATTGTTACATTTTCATCTCTTTAAACGTTATAGACACATCTCTTTATAATGTCACACTATTAACCTCAAAAAAAAAAGATTTTCATTTTTGTTACTAAATTGAAAACAATTATCAATTTGGCAGACTGGATCATCATTTTTGCCTGCAAATAGAGGCTTTTGTGTTAATACTACTACAGTGCCGCCGAAAAAAATGAATCTACTATGGTATTCATTGTATATATGTAGCTAACTGGTACCAATTGAATTTAATTATTTCCAATAACTTGGACTATGAGCCTGTCTGCCAACATGTCTGACAAACAACAAAACCGATAAGGTGGTAACAAGAGTAATTATTTTGTCTTTTTGTCCTGTGACGGTAATTATTTTCTCTTTTTGTTTTTGTAAATACTTTTGAGAGAGAAACTGCTTTTGTTCATAAAATTAAGAAAGTGTAGCGGCACATCTGGCAGTTCCATGATTCAATGACAAATCAAGCTATGTTGATAGCTTTAGTCGGTGTTGATTTTTATTTTAAGCACTCACCACCAGGTAAGTGGCTGACAGGTTACCCGACCGGCAGCCGTGTCCATGCGAACACAGTTGGGGGGACAACCTTTACTGGACCGGCATAGACAAGAGCAACTTGTTTCATTGGACAAACCAGATTTGCTGAATAGGCATGGGTGGATAGTCAATACGGAATGCCAAACTTGTTCAGCTTGATCCGAAGCCTTTACCAACTGGCCCTCGTGAAATTACATTGTTGCTAGCATGGTGCCATTATGCTGAGAACAGCTTAAATTAAGAGATTGTATGTGCCAGTTAAAAGTCTTCATCCACAAGAAGAGATGTTAGAGCTCGTGTAAAATTTACACAAGTTTGGAGCAGTCAAGTGCTCTAAATAGCAAGATTGCTCTTGTATGATGACTGTAATGACTGAATACTTTAAAACACCACCTGTATTACTGACCCTTATTTGAGCAGACCTAAATAGACCTAGATGCATGCAATGGCTGGTTCGTTTTCTAGCTTGACTGATCAGTGTCAACATCCCTCAATATCTAGCCCACATTTGGTGATGCTCGCTTCCTTTTGCCATCATTGATCTAAGCCAAGATCTTACCAATGCGACGCCTATGGAATTTAGTCACAATATATCGAAACAGTCTTTTAGAAACCAATCTGATCAAACACCTATTTTCTCTTGACATACTCATTCGAGAACAATCTACTGCAGCCTGTCTAGCAATCATTTAAAAGGAGAGGAAATTGTGATACTGTTGAGATATTTGAATACTAGATGTATAAAAATGCCAAAAGAGAAGGTAATAAAAATTTTAAAATGTCCTGTTATGTCTTTTCTCTTTACATGAGAGCTCCAATTCAGTGTCGATCAATGAAACTTAATAGATGACCAATTTTGAATTGTGTGCATGATAAATATTGCTAATATTGTTAAATTGTTAATAGTTGATTGTAATATAATTGCATATGTATGTGCTTTTCATTTGATGATGCGACAACTAAATTATTTGCACTTAAAACCGGAGTTCCCAAATTTAAGTTTTCCTCACGGGAAAGTTATTGTAATGGGGTCAGACCAATGTTTTCCTGACCTCTTTTAGCGTCGCTGTAGGGAAGCGCATCTCGGATAATCAGAGGTACTACTGTTGCAAGCACCTGACTCACATGTTTGTTTCAGATATTCATAGGTATTTCTAGTGATGTAGATGTGAAACTCAATCTATAATTGCTTACAAAAAATATAGACTTATGTAAATATGTAAATATAAATGCTTAATAAATCTTGTTTTCTTGTGATGCATGCTATGCGATTTAATTTCGCAATCCATAGTGACTTTTCACTCAATCCATAAAAAATGTGGAATAATCACTAGCCTTAGCTTCTGACTGGTACAATTTTCATGCATCAAAGACAGATGTTATGACAGTGTCATATTTTGATCTTGAGTTGATTTTCTGTAACTAATTTTTTAGGGGATGTTGTCCTAAAACTTTCTGATAAACTTAAATATTCAGGAGTAATTTTACTTAAAAATACAAGTTTTAAATCCAATGTCAATTAGATTGAACAAAACCTAACAAGTCATAGCAAAATTTAAGAGAAATAACCAAACTCAGAGGGAACAAACTAATTGTACAAAATGTCTGATATACTACTGTTTCAAGCATCTGACTCACCTGTCTGGAAGGCCAGTTAATCCACAGTGAGTCGCATTTAGACTCTTCAATGATTGAATTTCCCCCAATCCTGCAGGTAATGTCTGTAGGGCTTCATTGTTATAGACTCGTAACAACTCCAGTCCTGGCAGTTTGCAGATGCTGTGGTTGATAAATAACAGAATGTTAAAATACCATGCAATACTGCTTGTCAGTTGATGGAGCAAACACAGTCGAGCAAAGCATTCTATTAATAGGAGAAAGTTTCAGATTGATCTGTTACCCGCGTAAGTTGTAACTTTCAGATACAGAGAAATGTATGAATTATTCGAACTAACATATAACGACTCCAGTCTTGGCAGATTGCAGATGCTGTGGTGGATAAATAACAGAATGTTAAAATGCCTTGCAATACTGCTTGTTAGTTGATGGAGCAAAGACAATTGAGCAAACGCATTCTATTAATAGAAGAGAGTTTTAGATTGATCAATTACCCATGTAAGTTGTAACTATCAGATAGATATCTGTATTAATTTTACAGCGCTTCTCCCAAAGCTGAGATTAATTGATATGACATTGCGCTGCACAGGATAGTCAATAATGGCAGGTTCACATTCAAAAGCTAGAAGTCCCCCCTGTTTAGGGAGCCCTAATCTGAGCAGCCCTGGCTGTCACAATGATCAACATGGAAAATGAATTATGGTGATCTATCAATAATATTAGTAAAATTAGTAATTGAAAGATCATTGACCTGAGGAAATTTCAAGTTTGATAGGCCACATAATCATAAAACCAGCGTCATTTCGCTCTATTATTCAGTAACAAAGCTTTCTTATTCAATGGTAATCGCCTACATTAAGTTATTTTTACAGGATAATACACCCGTGGCATCGTAACTTTTAACATAATATTACTTGATAATGTTGAAAGTCTCAGATTATCACTATCAAAAAACTTGTCTTATTGATTTACTGTACAAATTATTTTTATTTTAAATTGGTACACAGTTGATTTATTATTACATGAGGTGATGAGGACTAATTAATTTGCTAAATATAGTCTCATCAAACTGCATTTTTGTTCTGGTCGATTTTCTCGCTACTTGCCAAAATAGGTATAATTAATCAAATTAATATTATGCCTAATTGATAACTTCCCTCATACTAGGAAAGGTTGCTCCAACATTATAAAATGATAATAATAATAATAGAAATTTAGATAAAGATAATAATGATATATGTTTGTATTATGCACATGTATCTTATTGGATTAATAAGTATTGCCCCTCATGTTAATGGAAGAAGACAACTCAATAGAGCGGTCAAGATGTAAGGTCATTGACACAACATCTGATAGTTATTTTGTATCAAGTTTACCCTGTTTACTTAACAAAGTTTGAAAAGGTTACAGTCCAGTAGATCTAGGATAGGCAAGATATATTCCATCCCATCGAAAGATAAGTAAAGTAGATATTTCATGTCAGCTTGGAAAAGCTCCATTGGGGTATGTACTGAAATGCCGATAAACTGCAAACCCAGCAATTCATATTACTTGTCACAGGTTTCAAGATTATATATTACGAAGCAAGAAGATATCCATAGGTTGGTTGGCCCAAATGCCAATAATGCTGATATACCTATGACACAAAATAATTAAATTAAAAATGGCAATCAGTTGTCACAACTTCGGAAATTGGTATTGCATATCTTTTTCAGCATATCAACAACACTCTGAATCATCAAAATCAAAAATATAGTCTGCTGTGGCTGGCCGGTGGCTTTATTTTTGTGTGCCTTATGCTGTTTGCTGACAAAACACTAGAGTCTAGAAGTTTTGAAATATTCCAACATAAGGCAGTGGAATTGCTGTGTGTGCCCCTGTGCGGTGTAAGATGGTTGGGATGCAATGCATGGATGCTGCTTGAATTTGCTACTCTGTGACAGGGATTTGCGAGATCAAGTTTCTATAGTCAGTGCTAATAGTGTAGCTTGAAGTGTAAATTTGATGTAAGGTTATGATCTGGGCAAGATACTGAAACTTGGTGGCCTGAAGTTAGAAGAGGCAAGCTCATAATACTTGACCAGTTATCTTATAGGTATTAACAAAATTAAGAGTGTACTGTGATCACATAAACCCCCTTCATGATGTGTACTGAACTGACTTAGGTAAAATAATGAATAAATCTGCCGGACCATATTTTAGAGTCCCAATACTTCTCTGTCATGTGGATGTTTCTAAAATCACCGGTTCTTCTATCTTACCTAGGTACTCTTTATGTTCTGCTTTCACAATTAAATATGGGTTCCATTTTCATATTACAGACAAAATATAAGTCGGCATTCGATACTCATAATCTGATATTATTTTAAGTGATGTCATGTTAGAATACAAAATTACATGTTCAAATCAAATCTTCAGTGTGATATTAATATTGTATCACTGTATTGTGCTGAGTGAGAGGCCTCCATACAATTCCATGCTTTTCATTGTTTCAACCTTTGGTAAACAAAATAATCCTTCATATGATGTGCCTGATTCTTTCCAATAGAGGATAAATGTAGCATGTCAGCTTGCATCCAAAGTTTATATGAGAAAATTGAGAATAAATTTTAAGAAATGCTGCATTAAATGAAGGGAAAATACGATAGAGTGACCCTATATGATCCATCTATTGGCAACATCACAACAAGGTCACACAAAAAATTTGACACTTCCAGCATTTGTAGAAGTGCCTTTTAATTAAGTCATCTGGTTAAAAAAAGTTAATTTTTTGCCAACATTTCATCATGTTTTATGAAATTCATGATTTTTTGCATTCATCTCGTCGATTGAATAGTTATTAAACCACCAAGCCTTCAATCATTTTGTGATGCTTTCTGCACCGATTTAAAAAAATGTAGGGGGATATAAAGAGGAAACCATATAATAATCGCTGAGAAGAAAAAATAACATCGAGTTAATAACAATATGCAGCTGTTTGTAAAGCAAATTGAAACTCGAAATCCGATAAATATTGATTGAGTTATGAACATAAAACCTGAATTGTTGACAGTAAATCAATGATAATATCATTGCTTACTACACCTTCCAATGACGTTGCCCAAAATTGAGTGCCTCACTTCAGCTATATGTAGTGTCCTGCCCTGTTTATAATTAAGTATATGGGTGCAATTGATTATGTTACAAAAATTCATAAAAAATTGTTTTCATATTTCAATTAAGGTGCAATAATCTAGTATTTACCCTAAAATATATAGCCTATATCTTGCTCATAAAATTGGTCACAGCTTTAGAGTGTCACAATACGCAAATTAGTAATATTTACTTCCAAACTTATCGGTGATAATTTATCATCATTTAATTGAGGGACAAAAATTCATGCTGCTAGATATTTGGTTATCACTCGCACATACAAATCTTCTGCAAATAAGTGCAGGTATACTCTTAATCTTTACTATTAGGGGATGGTCTAATGAATTCATTTGCCGAGCATTCAAGTAGGCCTTTTGAGATTTTCAATCTCAGAATATTTTTCCATAAGGTAATTGTTATTATTAAAATTACCTAACTATGGATTTAATTACTTCTTTTTATAAGCATAATACGGAATCTTCAAGTGGGAGATGTGGGATGGAAGTGAACAAAGGTAATTTGATATAGAAAAACATATTATTGTGATATGGATATTAGAGTATTTTGAGCAATAGTAGGGCTTTCGGTTAGAAGATGTGTCTTTGCCCATTTAAGCCTGCATTAAAAGAGTAAAATCCATTTTTTAAAGCACAAATGAAGCAATTGAATATGTATGAAGATAATTCCTAATTTAGCGATATGTTGGTGTAGCCTTGTGCAACAGATAGTGGTGTGAACTTGATCAGTGCTGCCAAAAAAATGAATTTACTATGGTATTCATGAGCCTGTCTGCCAACATGTCCGACAAACGACAAAACCGATAAGGTGGTAACAACAGTAATTATTTTGTCTTTCTGTCCTGTGACAGTAATTATTTTCTCTTTCTCTTTTTGTTTTTTGTAAATACTATTGAGAGAGAAACTGCTTTAATTCATAAAATTAAGAAAATGTAGCGGCACTTCTGGCAGTTCAATGATTCAATGAAAAATCAAGCTGTGTTGATACCTTTAGTTGGCGTTGATTTTTATTTTTAAGCACTAACCACCAGGTAAGTGGCTGATAGGATACCCAACCGTCTGCCTGTGTCCTGTGTCCTGTGTCCTGTGTCCTGTGTCCTGTGTCCTGTGTCATGTGTCCTGTGTCCTGTGTCCTGTGTCCTGTGTCCTGTGTCTTGGTATAGACGGACGGGCCATTTGTTTTAATGGACAGACCAATTTTGCTGAACAGGTATGGGCGGATAGTCAAAACTGATCTGATCCGAAGCCTTTACCAACTGGCCCCTAGTGAAATTAAATTGTTGCTAGCATTGTGCCTAGTTGACATTATGCTGAGAACAGCTTAAACTAATCATAATCAAATCAAAGTGCACATATCTCTAGACTGCATTGAGTTTAGACTGTGAAAGTCCCCCAAATGAATCAAGCCCTAGGTTCACTATTTGTTCGACCTTATGACTAGCACCGCTTTCCCTCCAAAAATCAATGGATGGTCTGCTTTTATAACCATTGTCCTTACTTTGCTGTCAACACACACTTATGCCCTTGAGCTTGTACCGTGTAATGGTAATCTGAGTTGGTTTATGATTTTTCGTCAAATATGGGAGTGTGAAGTAATTTTATATCAGAATGATACAATTTCTAACCCGCCAAATAGCCTGAATCTTATTATATTGCATACCTACATACATTCATGAGTGGGCATCTATGTAAAATTTATGTTGCATGGTGTGTTTAAATGTCTGAGGTAATATAGACAGCTTGTCCTATCTTGTGTAAGGGATATAGTATTAAACAATAGCAGGTTGAAACAAATAGAAGTGACAATTGTCACCACCTAGCGTTTTTTATCTAATATTTGATACAGCCCTATACAAAATAACTATCAATTGATTGGATTCTATAGCATCTTTGGACGTTAACTATTCCTTGTTAGCCGTGGACAAAATTTGAAGGGTGGTAGCTTAGGAGAACAAATCTAGATGAATTTGGCGATGTCGTGAGAGAAATTTAACACTTTTTGTTTGACCATAGGAACAGTAAGAATTGGGGTGCCAAAAAGATCTGTATCGGCCCCATTCTCATTTGATTTTTATTAATGATCCTAATGATAATATTGGCATCGCAACTGAAATATACATTACTTTCAGATGACACTAATATTTTATGTTCAGACCCACCAACCTCAAAACAACATGTTTGTAATGATGAAGAGTGCAGGTGCGCAGCAAAGCACTTCATAATAAACACCAACAAAACTTTTAAGCTCGTGTTTACAGCTCACAATAAAATAGCATGATGAACCTCTAATACACATTTTTTTACTTACACATTATATATGGCCTGGAATTTTGGGACTACGCATCACTCAAGTTCACTGACATGTAAAAATTGTGTATAAGTACTGGCCTGTGGCTTTTCTTTTTGGTGCCTTCAGCAACTTTGTTGAAGTTGATGTGGTATACTGTTAGCACTTGTAACCTAGGATTCGCATAATCTTTGCGTTAGTCAGATGTTAGAGAGAAATTTGAGCAATTTTTATTGACATTCTATAATACATAATACATACCTGTAAACATGGTACACTAATACGATCTGCTTTAGTCTACATAATTTTGTTACATTATTTTCACCTGGTGTGATACTTAAAAGCATTTTTGTTGGTGTTGATGAATGGCTGAAGTGACTCAGCCATACCCGCCAGTCAGTCAAATAACCACTACAATAATAGTTTAAGCGCTCAAACGGCGGCGAGATGCTGGTAGAAGCATTTCATTATCAAACCCTTTCTTTTCTCAGTTTGGTACTTACCCCAATAATATGGTAGTAATGGCACTAAATTAATGAGGACAACTCCAAACAGTATGTAAAATGGAGATGAAGCTAGATAAAAAGACTGTTCATACAAGAGAAAAAGGTTCTGAGCAAGCTAATGGACAGTTATGTATAGGCAATCAAGACATATTGTTTCATATCCACCATACCAATATGCTGACATAATGTTTTCTTGAGAAGCAGGGTGTGAATGAACATTACTACACACATCTCAAGATAAACTCGGTCAATAGCTTGTTTGCCAGCCAAAGAAGAAGTAAAGCTTAGTGCATAAATTGATACTAAATGCATCAAAGACAGATGTTATAACAGTGTCTTATTTCGATTTTGATTTGATTTTCTCAAACTTATTTTTCAGGGCATGTCCTTCAAGCAGTCTGACAAACTAAAACATAAAGCAATTTGAGAAAAATGAGAGAAATTTATAAACTTTAAATCCAATGTCAATGAGATTGAACGAAACCTAACCCAATCAGAGCAAGTATTGAGAGAAATCGTATTGATGTATGGTCATGACTTTTGTGTGTGATGCTACCATGGTTATGATAATCGTTTTATACATTTTTTGTTCCTTATTAGGATATATTTTCTTATTTACGTGTTCTGCAGCTAACTGCGTACCTAATCTCTTTTTCGGTTTGTACCTAACTTTGAGAAGCCTAGGTGATGACTGTGAGATATAGAGATGCTTCTTCTAAAATCTTTCATTCAAGTAAGTTTTAGCAAAGTGTCGTTATAAATGACATTAATATTTGTTATGTTTTTATTACGTTCTCTCAAGCAAAGTTTTACTTGTTTTACTCTTTCACTTGAGCTTTTGAGAGGAAATCTGAGAATAGCCACATCTTTGCGTCCTGATCTTGAATATCTTTCGCAGAACAATAAGTTCCTAATTCATAATAAATAAGCTATAATCAATAAATTTGCTTGCGCCATAAACAGAAGTCGAATTTATCCCTGTTGTTAGGGGAACACCACAGCCACTGGGATTTAATAAAACATTGAAAATCAATAAATCTATTACAGAATAGGTGCTCAATTAGTCTGTGTCCCAATCTCTTACAACTCAGATGTTTCTGTCCAGTGACCAACAATGCATTATAACTGACACCAAACAATAATTATTAACTCTGTCAAGGTATGTAGGCTTTTTACGATGCAATACAATTCATTTAATATATATGTGGTACCCAGTCATTACGAAGCGCAGTGAAGTGAACAAGTTATGTTTGTCATCTAACATGTCAGCTCTTTGTTGTTTGATCTCAACCAAAGTTTGAATGCAGTACATGCTTGGCACTGAGAGTTTTACTCTGAATAATAAAAAAAATATATGACTGTGTATACAGAAGCTTACTGTATCAGCCGACTTATTACTGAAAATAAGCGAAGGCTCTCAAAAATTATTGATCCTACTATTCTGTGACTTTCCCTTGTACAGAGACAGCTAGAGCTTGATAGTTGTTTCATAACTAAATGCAGCGGTGTTTCTTAGACCAATTAATCATTGATATACAGGCAGCTGAATAGAGTGCTATATTGTGGATTTAAGGTTGATTGTAAGATGAGATAGATCTTGACGGAAAACTTCCTGAGAAATTCATCCCCCTCGTTATACAAAATTGTACCCATTTTCTACCTCAACGGGTATTTTTGGATTAATCCTTATCAATAAATGTTTTATTGGGCTTCGTAAAATATTAAGAGAATGAACACAGAATTAACATGGAATCACTGGTTGCAAAGAAATTCACATGTGAAGTTTTTTCATGCGAAAGTTTACAAGATCACTTTGCAGTGAAAGTAAGCCAACGGCTAACTGACTACTAAATTGTGAGTTCATCACTTGCAACAGGGCCAACTGATACCAAGTGTCACTACAGCTGCTA
Source organism: Membranipora membranacea (assembly GCA_914767715.1). Lineage (NCBI taxonomy): Eukaryota > Metazoa > Bryozoa > Gymnolaemata > Cheilostomatida > Membraniporidae > Membranipora > Membranipora membranacea. The sequence goes on from OU612069.1 coordinate 5,502,290, forward strand.
TCCCTAGAAATTCAATGCAAATTTAACTCGATTTCTTCAGGCATGACCTCATCTTGGCCGACAACTGTAATCCAAAATGATATATGTTATGTTATTCTTTTTTTTTCAGTTATCGCTTTTGTTGTGACAGATTATGCCCGCCCAATTAAATTTTGATTGGTTTATTCGTTTGATAATTATCTAATCAAGCTGTACCTAAAACACGCCTCCAAGACCCAGTAAATTTTTCTTTGTAAGGCCCTGTTGGAGAGGAGGGGGGGGGATTACAGCGCCTCTTTCAAACCATAAAAGCTTTATCTCTTTAACCCAAGAGTTTATTTGGTGTTCCACTGCGCTGCACAGGATAGTCAATGATGATAGGATCACATCTGAAAGCTAAAAAACCCTTCTGACTATTTTTATTCTTCTTATTCTAAAAATTTCAACTGTAATCTCTATATTTTTTACGTTTTGGTTTTCCTAGTAGTTCAAACACACTTTCATTATTTATTCTTTTAAGAGAAATCCTTGGTACCCAGGTTATGGACCATATTCCATTGACTTATTAATACTACCAGAATGAATATGCAATATATATAAGTGATTATGTGAGCATTGTTTTAATTAAGGTTGTATACCTGTTGATTCATATTACTTTTCACAGGTTTCAAGATTATATATCACAAAGCTAGAAGATATCCATAGATTGGTTCTCCCAAATGCCAATAATACCGATATACCTATGGCATAAAATAATTAAATTAAAAATGGCAATCAGTTGCCACAACTCTGGAAATTGGTATTGCATATCCTTTTCAGCATATCAGCAACACTCTGAATCATCAAAATCAAAAATATAGTCTGCTGTGGCTGGCCGGTGGCTTTATTTTTGGGTGCCTAATGCTATTTGCTGACAAAACACTAGGGTCTAGAAGGTTTGAAATATTACAACACAGCGCAGTGGAATTGCTGTGTGTGCCCCTGAGCGATGTAAGATGGTTGAGATACAATGCTTGGATGCTGATTGAATTTGCTACTCTGCGACAGGGATTTGCGAGATCTAGTTTCTATTATCAGTGCTAATAGTGTTGCTTGATGTGTAAATTTGATGTAAGGTTGTGATCTGGGCAAGATGCTGAAACTTGGTGAAAGACATAGAAGAGGCAAGCTCGTGAGACTTGACTAGTTATCTTATAGGTATTAAAAAATTTAGAGTGTATTGTGATCAGATTAACCCCCCTGTACTGAAATGACTTAGGTAAAATAATGAATAAATCTGCCAGACCATGTTTACAATCCCAATATTTCTCTGTCATGTGGAGGTTTCTAAAATCACTGGTTCTTCTATCATACCTAGGTACTCTTTATATTCTGCTTTCACAATTAAATATGGGTTCCATTTTCATATTACGAACAAAAATCTAAGTCGGCATTCGATACTCATAATCTGATATTATTTTAAGTGATGTCATGTTAGAAGACAAGACTACAGGTTCACATCAATCTAAAGTGTGATATTAATATTGTATCACTGTATTGTGCTGAGTGTGAGGCCTCTATACAATTCAATGCTTTTCATTGTTTCAACCTTTGGTAAACAAAAGAATCTTTTATATGCTGTGCCTGATTCTTTTCAATAGAGGATAAATGTAGCACGTCAGCTTGAATCCAAAGTTTATATGAGAAAACTAAGAATAAGTTTTAAGAAATGCTGCATTTAATGAAGGGAAAATATGATAGAGTGACCCTAAATGATTCATCTATTGGTAACGTCACAGCGAGGTTACACGAAAAATTTGACGCTTCTAGCATTTGTAGAAGTGCATTTTAATTGATTCATCTGGTTAATAAAAGATAATTTTTTGCCAACATTCCATCATGTTTAATGAAATTCATCATTTTTCGCATTCATTTCATTAATTTAATAGTGATTAAACCACCAAGTGTGGACAATAACTGTCAATCATTTTGTGATGGTTTCTGCATCAAATTGTAGAGGGAGATAAAGAGGGTACCATATAAGTCACTGAGAAGCAGAAATAAGATCAAGTTGATAACAAGATGCTGCTGTTTGTAAAGTAATTTTGAAACTAGAAATCGAATCGATTTGATTGAGTTATTTATGGACATGAAACCTGAATTGTTGACAGTAAGTAAAGTTTTGAAATGGAACGTTAGCTGCAGTCGTGTAGGCAGGGTAAATAAAACCAAAGATTGAATATGCCACTCCATTTCCTTATTGCTCTAATGAATATATTTAAAGTTGTCCTAAGACTCAATAACAGATGCTTAAACATCATAAATCTAAATTGACATAAACGTGAGAAAAGACAAAGGCATATCAATTCCACCATCAAGTGGTACCATTATTTATACCCCTCAACAGTGTTAAAATGTATATAAGTGATGATGAAATAATAGTTGAATTAAGGTTGTATCCCTAAACATGTTGATTCATAATTCCTAGGTGGACCTGTGGCTGTTATTTGAGATTACTGTAATGTTGTAAGTCCGGAAACCTAATTCAGCCACTTGAAGGCAAGAATTTGTCTTTTATTCAAATTGTGTAGCTTGCTGTATGGTCATAACCTTTGTGTGTGATGCTACAATGGTTATGATAATTGTGTATTCATTTTTCGTTTCTTATTAGGATATATTTTCTTATTTATGTGTTCTGCAGCTAGCTGCGTACAAAATCTGTTTCTCGGTTTGTACCTAATATAGAGAAGCCTAGGTGATGACTGTGAAATGTAAAGTTGATTCTTCTAAAATCTTTCATTCAAGTAATTTTTAGCAGAGAGCAAGTAATGTCTTTATAAATGACATTAATTTTTGTGATGTTTTTTATTATGTTCTCTCAAGCAAAGTTTTGCTTGTTTTACTCTTTCACTTGAGCTTTTGAACAGGAAATCTGAGAGTAGCAACATCTTTGCGTGTTGATCAGTAAGTCCCAAATACCGATAATACAGATAAACCTATTTCATAAAATAATTAAATTAAAAATGGCAATCAGTTGCCACAATTCTGGAAATTGGTATTACATATCTTTTTCAGCATATCAACAACACTCTGAATCATCAAAATCAAAAATAAAGTCTGCAGTGGCTGGCCGGTGGCTATATTTTGGTGTGCTTAATGCTGTTTGCTGACAAAACACTAGGGTCTAGAAGTTTTGAAATATTACCACACAACGCAGTGGAATTGCTGTGTGTGCCCCTGAGCGATGTAAGATGGTTGAGATACAATGCTTGGATGCTGTTTGAATTTGCTACTCTGTGACAGGGATTTGCGAGATCTAGTTTCTATTATCAGTGCTAATAGTGTTGCTTGATGTGTAAATTTGCTGTAAGGTTATGATCTGGGCAAGATACTGAAACTTGGTGGCCTGAAGTTAGAAGAGGCAAGCTCATAAAACTTGACAAGTTATCTTATAGGTATAAAAAATTAAGAGTGTATTGTGATCACATTAACCCCCCTGTACTGTAATGACTTCTACCATACCTAGGTACTCTTTATATTCTGCTTTCACAATTAAATATGGGTTCCATTTTCATATTACGAACAAAAATCTAAGTCGGCATTCGATACTCATAATCTGATATTATTTCAAGTGATGTCATGTTAAGAGACAAGGCTACAGGTTCACATCAAATCTTCATATGCTAAGCCTGATTCTTTTCAATAGAGGATAAATGTAGCATGTCAGCTTGCATCCAAAGTTTATATGAGAAATGCTACATTAAATGAATGGAAAATACGATAGAGTGATGCTAAATAATTCATCCATGGGCAACGTCACAACTAGGTCACACAACAAATTTGATGCTTCAAGCATTTGTAGAAGTGCACTTTAATTGAATCATCTGGTTAATAAAATGAAATTCATGATTTTTTGCATTGATTTGTGGATCAAATAGCAATTAAACCACCAAGCCTGGACAATAACTTTCAAACATTTTGTGATGGTCTCTGCATCAAATTTTAAAAATGTAGGGGGAGATAAAGAGGAGACCATATAAGTCACTGAGAAGCAGATATAAAATCAAGTTGATAAGAAGATGCTGCTGTTTGTTACGCAATTTTGAAACTCGTAAATCCGATCAAAATTGATTGAGTTATGAACATAAAACCTGAATTGTTGACAGTAAATCAATGTTAATATCATTGATTACTTAACCTGCCAATGACATTGCGTTGCCCACAATTGAGGCCAGTTATACTTCAGTTATATGTAGTGTCCTGTATAGGTGTATAATTAAGTCTATGGGTGCAATTGATTATATTACAAAAATTAATAAATTTTTTTTTATCATATTCAAATTAAGGTGCAATAATCTAGTATTTACCCTAAAATGTACAGCCTATATCGTGCTCGTAAAATTGGTCAGAGCTTTACAGTGTCACAATTCATAAATTAGTAATATTTTCTTCTAAACTTGTCCGTGATAATTTATAATCATTTAGTTGAGGGACAAAAAATCATGCTGCTCGATATTTTGTTATCACTCGCGCATACAAATCTTCTGCATATAAGTGTAGGTATACTCTTAATCTTTACCAGTAGGGGATGATCTAATGAATTCATTTGCAGAACAATCAAGTAAGCCTATTGAGTTTTTCAATGTCGGAATATTGTTCCATGAAGTAATTGTTATTATTATAATAACCTAACTATGGATTTAATTACTTCTTTTTGTAAGAATAATACAGAATCGTCAAGTGGGAGATGTGTGATGGAAGTCAACAAAAGAAGTTTTGTATAGAAGAACATATTATTGTGATATGGTTATTACAGTATTTTGAGCAATAGTAGGGCTTTAAAAGATGTGTCTTTGCCCATGTAAGCCTGCATTACAAGATTAAAATCCATTTTTTTACAGCACAATTGGAGCAATTGAATTTGTAAGAAGATAATTCCTAATTCCGATATGTTGGTGTTGACTTGTGAAACAGATAGTGGTGTGAACTTGATCAGTGCTGCCAAATAAATGTATTTAATATGGTATTCATAAGCCTGTCTGCCAACATGTCCGACAACAGCAAAACCGATAATGTGGTAACAACTGTGAAAATTATTACACATGGTAAATTAGTCCAAAGATTGTATACTCCGCTCCATTTCCTTATTGCTCCAATGAATATATTTGAAATAAACCTTAGACAAGACAAAGGCATATCAATTCCTTCATCAAGCGGTACCGTTATTTATATCTAGATCAGTTTTCAAATGTATGTAAGTGATGATGTTATAATTGTTTGAAATAAGGTTGTATCCCTAACCACGTGGATTCATAATTCTTAGGTGGACCTGTGGCTGTTATTTGAGATTACTGTAATGTTGTAAGTCCGTAAACCTAATTCAGCCAGTTGAAGGCGAGATTTTGGCTTTTATTCAAATTGAGTAGCTTGCTGTATGGTCATAACCTTTGTGTGTGATGCTACCATGGATATGATAATTGTGTATACATTTTTTTGTTTCTAATTAGGATATATTTTCTTATTTAAGTGTTCTGCAGCTAGCTGCGTGCCTAATATGTTTCTCAGTTTGTACCTAGGCGATGACCATGAGATATAGAGTTGTTTCTTCTATATTCTTTCATTCAAGTAAGTTTTAGCAGAGAGCAAGTGCCGTTATAAATGACATTATTATTCGTGATGTTTTTATTACTTTCTCTCAAGCAAAGTTTTACTTGTTTTACTCTTTCTCTTGAGTTTTTGAGCAGGAAATCTGAGAGTATCCACATCTTTGTGTGTTGATCTTGAATATTTTTCACAGAACAAGAAGTTCCTAATTCATAATAAATAAGCTATAATCAATAAATTGGCTTGCGCCATAAACAGAAGTCGAATTTATCCCTGTTGTCAGGGGAACACCACGGCCACTGGGATTTAATAAAAGATTGAAAATCAATAAATCTATTACAGAATAGGTGCTCAATTAGTCTGTATCCAAATCTCTTACAACTCAGATGTGTCTGTCCGGTGACCAGCAGTGCATTATAAATAACACCAAACAATAATTAATAACTCTGTCAATGTATGTAGGCTTATTACGATACAATGCAATTGATTTAATATATATGTGGTACCATGTCATTACGAAGTGCAGTGAAGTGAATAAGTTATGTTCGTCATCTAATATGCTCTCAAAAAATATTGATCCTACTAATCTGTGCTTTTGCCTTGTACAGAGATAGCTAGAGCTTGATAATTGTATCATCATAAGATGCAGCGGTGTTTCTTAGATCAATAAATCATTGAAATACAGGTAGCTGAACAGAGTGCTATTGTAACAGCCATCACCTGTCATGTATCAGGTCATGACAGTGACCGTTCTGGCTGTCACTGGAAAAGCCATAATAATAAACATTTTTTATTAACTTCCAGTGGCAGAAATAATAGCCTTTTAATAGACATTTATTACATTAATAATGACCAACTTATGGGCTGTGTCCTGGTGTGCAGTGTTACGCTTTGCCATCTTGATGAGTGTGAGCCAATTAATTATCGCTTTGCTATTGCCTAGTTTTTGCAGTTTAATTGATATCATACGATGTCCTGTTTTCACATCCTTTTGGTGATACTATATAAGAGATTGTTTTTACTCAGTTTAGTGTGTGTTGTTTGAGAGAGCAATAAAGATGCTGGTGTGCAATTAAAAGTCTCGTCAATTCACCCTAGTAACCGCTCAGTGTGCGGCATAGTGGTTTAGTGCCGTCACACTATATTGTGGATTTAAGGTTGATTGTATGATGAGATAGATATTGAGGAAAAACTTCCTCATAAATTTACCCCCCTTGTCTTACAAAATTGAGCCTATTTTCTACCTAAACAGGTATTTTTCAATTAATCCTTATTAATAAGTGTTTTATTGAGCTTCGTTAAACATTAAGAGAATGAAAACAGGATTAACATGGAATCACTGGTTGCCAAGAAATTCACATGTGAAGTTTGTTCATGCGAAAGTTTACAAGATCACTTTGCAGTGAAAGTAAGCCATCGACTAACTGAGTACTAATTTGTGAGTTCATTACTTGCAACAGGGCCAACTAATACCAAGTGTCACTTCAGCTGCTATCCCTACAAATTCAATGCAAATTTAACTCGACTTGATTTTTCTCAAGCATGACCTCATCTTGGCCGACAACTGAAATGTAAAATGATAATATCATTTTACATTTCAGCTGTCAGCCAAGATGTTATTCTTGTGACAGCTCATGCCAGCCCAAATAATTGTTGACTGTTTTATTCATTTGCTAATTTTCTAATCAAGTTTTACCTAAAACACGCCTCAAAGACCAAGTAAATTTATTAATTTGTAAGGCCCCGTTGGAGGGGAGGGGGAGGGGGGCCTACAGTGCCTCTGTCAAACCAAAAAAGCTTTATCTCTTTAACCCAAGAGGGTATGTGGTATTCCACTGCACTGCACAGGGTAGTGAATGATGACTGGATCACATCTGAAAGCTGAAAATCCCTCCTGATTAGGAAGCCCTAACCTGAGCAACCCTGATTATCACAATAAACATCATCTTAAATGATTTAGAGTTAGACATGTTTATAATCTTAGCAATCTTAGAAGTTGTGCCCATATTTTCTTAAAAATTAGCAATTGATAGATCATTGAACTTAGCAAGTTCTAAGTTGAGTTCCTTGTTCAAAATGATGTCAAATAACTCTATTTCAGTTAAAAAGGTTTTTGACATGGTAGCAATCCGCTACATTTTAGTAATTGCTACAGGATAATACATCCTAGGCATCGTACTTTTGAGCTTAATATAACTTAAATGTATTGGAAATCTCAGATTTAATTGATTTCCCTTTTTGCTTGTGGTATATACTTTTGAGAAATAAAGTGCTTTAGTTCTTCAACTTAAGAAAGTATAGCCTCACATCTGACTGTGCATCGATACAATGGTAAATCGTTGATTTTTATTTTTAAATACCCACCAGAGGTGTGATGCTGATTGGATTCCAAACTGTCCACCTGTGTCAATGTGTCCTTTGCCCATCTATTGGACACATTTTACGGAAAACCTGTACTGAAAAGGCATAAGCAGATGGAAAATTTGTTTTAATGGCCAGACAGTTTTATCTGGACGGATAGACCAAATTTAATGGCTAATTTTTTATCAGCTCAATGACCTCCTCCCACTTGCTCTAAATGAAATTACATTGGCGGCAAAGCGATTTTGGACTGATCAATTTGACAAGCCACCTGGGAAAGAGGTATATGTTGGGTATACCATGGATTGGCTACATTTTTTATAGAAACAGAGGGGCAACAACAAATAACATAGTATACCACCTGTATTATTGAACCTTATCGGAACAGACCTAAATAGACCTAGATGAACATGCATGCAATGGCTGGTTTATGCCAAAAAGTAAATATTAAAAAACCGCTCAATTCATCCTTTTATTAACTAATATGGCACTTATATGTACTTCTTGTAACTCGCCTATTAAGACAATAATAGGGAAATGAGTGACAAAACAGCAGACTGATCAGTTAAAACACTCCTCCTTCTCTAGCTCACATTTTGTGAGACTCACTTCTTTTTGCAATCATTGATTTAAGTTTCATATATTGCCAATGCAAGGTCAATCGAACCAAGTCACAATTTATTAAAGCAGTCTTTTTGAAACCAGTCTTTGATTTGGCCAAACACTTATTTTCTCTTGCCATACTCATTAGAGAACAAACTACTGCAGCCTGTCTAGCAATCCTGTATAAGGAGAGGAAGTTCTGATACTGTTGAGATAGTTGAATACTAGATACATAAAAATGACAAAAAGAGAAGGTAATGTTAATTTTAAAATTTCCAGTTATGTCTTTTTTCCTTACACGAGAGCTCCAATTCAGAGTTGATCAATGAAACTTAATAGATGACCAATTTTGAATTGTGTGCATGATAAATATTGCTAATATTGTTAAATTGTTAGTAGTGAAGCGTAATATAATTGAATATGTATGTGCTTTCATTATCCTTACGCCTAATTAAATCGATGATGCGACAACTAAATTATCAGCACTGAAAACCGGAGTTCCCAATTTTAAGTTTTCCTCAAAGGAAAATTATTGTAATGGGGTCAGACCATTGTTTTCCTGACCTCTTTCTGCGCCGCTGTAGGGAAGCGCATATCGCTTACTCAAAGTTACTACTTATTTTTCAGGGCATGTCCTTCAAGCAGTCTGACAAACTGAAACCTAAAGCAATTTGAGATAAATGAGATCAATGTATGAATTTTAATTCCAATTTTAATGAGACTGAACGAAACCTAACCCATCAAAAACAAACTTTGGGAGACTTTGTGAGTTTTTGAATGGAACGTTAGCTGCAGTCGTGTAGGCAGGGTAAATAAAACCAAATATTGAATACATTCAATACTCATAATCTGATATTATTTTAAGTGATGTCATGTAAGAAGACAAGACTACAGGTTCACATCAAATCTTCAGTGTGATATTAATATTGTATCATTGTATTGTGCTTAGTGTGAGGCCTCCATACAATTCGATGCTTTTCATTGTTTCAACCTTTGGTAAACCAAAGAATCCTTTATATGCTGTGCCTGATTCTTTTCAATAGAGGATAAATGTAGCCTCTCAGCTTGAATCCAAAGTTTATATGAGAAAACTAAGAATAAATTTTAAGAAATGCTGCATTAAATGAAGGGAAAATAGTATAGAGTGACCTTATGATTTATCTATTGGCAACGTCACAACGAGGTCACACAAAAATTTTGACGCTTCTAGCATTTGTAGAAGTGCATATTAATTGAGTCATCTGGTTGATAAAAGATAATTTTTTGCCAACATTTCATTATATTTCATGAAATTCATGATTTATTGCATTCATTTCGTGGATTACATAGTAATTAAACCACCAAGCCTGGACAATAACTTTCATTCATTTTGTGATGGTTTCTGCATCAAATCAAAAATTGTAGGGGGAGATAAAAGAGGAAACCATAAAAATCACTGAGAAGCAGAAATAACATACAGTTGATAACAGGATGCTGCTGTTTGTAAAGCAATTTTGAAACTCGAAATTCGATCAAAATTGATTGAGTTATGAACATAAAACCTGAATTGTTGACATTAATTAAATATCATAATATCATTGCTTACTACACCTACCAGTGGCGTTGCGTTGCCCACAATTGAGTGCCTCACTTCAGCTATATGTAGTGTCCTGTCTAGGTTTATAATAAATTTGTTATCGTATTTCAATAATAATAATCTAGTATTTACCCTAAAATATACTGCCTATATCTTGCTCACAAAATTGGTCACAGCTTTAGAGTGTAATATTTACTTCTAAACTTATCCCTTACTTTCAAACTTAATATAACTAAATGGTATTGGAAATCTCAGATTATCTTAATATTTACCAGAAAGTGATGACGTAATGGAATTGTAATTGTAATGGAACGTAATTTGCCAAATTATCAAGTTATTGATGTTCCTAAACTGGTTTGGCAGATCGAGCAATATTTATCAAGCTGGTGTACATTGTCATACAGAGCAGCACCAACCTTTCTTCCACTAATTAACAACAGTCCAAGGCGGTGAATATCATCCAGAAACTCTATTGATTTGATGAATGCTAGGGTTTATTGCTATGTAGGGGAATTGAGATTTTCAATCCAACAATATTTCTTGCCAAAGTAATTGTTATTATTATAATTACCAAATTATAGATTCACGTAGTTGGTTTTATAAATACAGGGTTTTCAAGTGGGAGATGTGGAGTGAAAGTCATCACAAATATTTTCCTGAATTAATGTCAAAAACTATATTATTGTGATAAAATTATGGTTATTAATTTACTGCTCAACTATAATTTGTTTGCAGTATATACTTTTGAGAAATAAACTGCTTTAGTTAAAAAATTCATTGATTTTTATTTTTAAACACCCACCAGAGGTGTGCGGCTGATGGGATTCCAAACTGTTCACCTGTGTCCATGTGTCCTTTGCCCATCTGTTGGACACATTTGATGGGACAACCTGTACTGAAAAGGCATAGGCAGATGGAAAAATTGTTTTAATGGACAGACAGACAGTCCAAAATACTATTTCCAAGGTTGTATCGAAACATTGCGGCAGCAGAAATCATATCTCGTTACACTCATGCTATTGGTTGAGAGGACAATCCAATGCTCTAATATTATTGGAATGAGAAGTGTCATCATTTTGATGAGACAAAGCACTGAACATTGTGACAGTTTTATGAAAAAACATTACCACAATGCATCTCATTTTGAACATTATCGGTGGCTATGAGGTGGTTGGCACGGCATTATAAAACAATCTTCATGAGATGATCATACAATAATGCTGTAGTGATGGAAGAACAGTGGTGCTATCACATTGTTAAAATTGGATGCTTTTTGATAGCATGATCATAACATCATTAAAGTGCTAATTATATTATGCTGTTTTCTCGCAATTAAAAGTGATGTATCATGTCAAAAATAATGTTTGACTAATACTTAGAACCAAAGATTCTGCCATAACTGACTCTGAACATTGTGAATACTATTCTGTATCCTATTAGACCATAACCCAATCCCATCATTAACACCATGTAATACTTGATAAATTTAAATGCAAAACATTGTTAGCATGTTCACCGTTTGCTGGGTTTTTGACCTTCATTTGTAACAAGACGTCAAACAGTTTTTAGGTTATGGAATATAGGGATCAATATATTATTAGCTTTTATAAACTTGGATTGTCAGCTTTGTGATAGGTAAACTATAAAGAATAATCCCTTTTCTTTTATATCTACTGGTAGGAACATATAACAATTGTCTTAAACAAACTGCTCACTTGGATTTGTAAACAAAAGGCAATATCACCTTGTCTAGCATACTCTGCAAGTCCTCGTCGAAAAGGTAATAAAACTGCCAACACAGGTCTCCAAAATTTAAATTCACACTTCTGCTTTTAAATTTTACTAATCGCAGTCACGTAGATATGTTGGTAGTCGGTTTTTTGACTGAACTAAATACAATATCTTTATTTTCAGTTTTAACGCTTTGTATATTTGGTATTTTTGCAGGTCCTTGCAATCATTTGAAGGACAAATCCTCCACCTGTACCATTTAAATATTTGTAAATGTATTCAACTGTCAACAAATTGATAATAAACCTAGACATGACACTATATGGATATTGAGGCACTGAGGGACTTAATTGTGGGCAACGTAACGTCGTTGGAAGGTGTAGAGGCAACGATGCTATCATTGATTTTCTGTCTACAATCCAGATTTTTTGTTCATAACTCGATCAATTTTGATCGGATTTTGAGATTGAAAATTACAATAGATTTAGCAGCTTATCTCATTTACGCCATAAAAGATTTGGAACTCAGTGACTTGTTACCCCACAAATTTGATATACATATAGAAAGTCTTTTGTTCTGCTATGAAAAATCCACATGAAATTTAGAAGAATAGAAACAAAGGACAGTGGATATTCTAGTTTGTATCAACTGTTGTGTCTTTTGATTGAAAGCCCAGCAGTTTTGAATTTGACACACTATACTAAAATTAAATAAAAAATTAATTTCACACAGTTAAATTTTAATTTGATTCTGCAAGGTTTTGGTCTTTATATTTTTTAATATGCCTAACGTATACCATGCTCACTGAGTTAGAACTTTATCGACAGAGGACTGAGGACTAGGGGGTATAAAGATTTCTTAGCAAAACTTTTCAAATTGATGATAATCCAGAGCGGCAGAATTTCACTCAGGATGGCAGCATTAGAGCTGCAACAGTTTAATATCCAACAGTTTCCTCTACTCTTTTGTCTCTATGATAATTTTGAATTTCTTGCCACAAGCTGGTATTGCTGGTATGTCGGGTAGATGCAGTAGTGAATTTGCCTAGGGGACTTGACCCTACCAATTTTCAGCGTGTCAATTTTGAAAAACCTCTTGTTTTTAATTACCAAGTGCCCAGAGGGCCTCATTGTGAGATTAGTTGGAATTATGAATGGATTACGCTGGTTTACTTGGTGCAATAGCCAATTACCATGATTTTCCCCTTTGATCTGAGCAAATAACTATAGCCAACATCACTAGGCACTGATTTTCTTCATCCTTGATTTCGGTACACCAATCTACACATATTTAAAATTAAGACCAATAAAACGATGGTCTTTTATAACAGACTCAGGCATTAAAATTTGAGTCCATAATGGCAAACAATATGATATGGTCTTCTAATCTAAAGCTCATCTGCAGGAGTGAACTCTCACTGCAGGAGCCATCGAATGTTCTCAGGGTTGACAATAACAGGATAATCTCATTTATTGAACCCACCATACACAGACCATTTATGAGAGATTTCACAAAGGAACATTACACAGGACACTTTTTTGTGTAAATACCTAGAGATAATAATCAGCCTTCACTCTATTGTTTCTTTGGAGATTAGGCATCACATCCTTTTTAAATTTAATGTAAATGAAATTATCCTAAGAAGACAGGAGACACCTATACTTGTTTATGTGAACAAACTCAGAGTAGTTCTCACAAGATGATGTCTCAATAACAATAACAAACCCAGGTGAAATCAACAAGCGGAATTTATGGTTATGGTTAATCTATCACATTTGGCCTATTTTAAAACTGGCAATATACAAAAAATGTAAACAATTTGTATTTAAGTGTTAACAGCTGAGAATAAATGTGTTTCCCTGATCTGAAAAGACACTAAGACTTGACGAGTTATCTTATAGGTATTAAAAAATTAAGAGTTTACTGTGATAACATTAACCCCCTTCAGGTGTACTGAAATGACTTAGGTAAAATAATGAATAAATCTGCCGGTCCCTGTTTTAGAATCCCAATGTTTCTCTGTCATGTGGAGGTTTCCAAGATTTCTGGTTCTTCTATCATACTTGAGTACTTTTTGTATTCTGCTTTCACAATTAAATTTTGGTTCCATTTTCATATTAGGAACAATAATTTAAGTCGGCATTCAATAATCTGATATTATTTTAAGTGATGTCATGTTAGAAGACCAGACTTCAGGTTCACATCAAATCATCATTGTGATATTAATATTGCATCATCGTATTGTGCTGAGTGTGAGGCTTCTACACGATTTAATCCCTTTCATTGTTTTAACCTTTTGTAAACAAAAGAATCCTTTATATGCTGAGCCTGATTTTTTTCAATAGAGGATAAATGTAGCATGTCAGCTGGCATCCAAAGTTTATATGAGAAAACTGAGAATAAATTTTAAGAAATGCTGCATTAAATGAATGGAAAATGCGATAGAGTGACCCTAAATGATTCATCCATAGGCAACGTCACAACTAAGTCACACAAAAAATTTGACGCTTCTAGCATTTGTAGAAGTGAATTTTAATTGAATGATCTGGTTAATAAAAGATATTTTTTTGCCAACATTTCATCACGTTGTATGAAATTCATGATTTTTTGCATTCATTTCGTTTATCAAATAGTAATTACACCACCAAGCCTGGACAATAACTTTCAATCGTTTCGTGATGGTTTTTGCATCAAATTTAAAAAATGTAGGGGGAGATAAAGAGGAAACCATATAAGTCACTGAGAAGCAGAAATAACATCAATTTGATAACAAGATGCTGCTGTTTGTGAAGCAATTTTGAAACTCGATATCCGATCGAAATTGATTGAGTTATGAACATAAAACCTGAATTGTTGACAGTAAATCAATGATAATATCATTGCTTACTACACCTGCCAACGACGTTGCATTGCCCACAATTGAGGCCTCACTTCAGCTATATGTAGTGTCCTGTCTAATTGTATAATTAAATCTATGGGTGCTATTGATAATGTTACAAAAATTAATACAAATTTGTTATCATATTTCAATTAAGGTGCAATAATCTAGTATTTACCCTGAAATATACAGCCTATATCTTGCTCATAAAATTGGTCACAGCTTTAGAGTTTCACAATACACAAGTTAGTAATATTTACATCTAAACTTATCCGTGATAATTTATTATCATTTCGTTGAGGGACAAAAAATTATGCTGCTAGATACTTTTTTACCACTCGCACATACAAATCTTCTGCAAAAAAGTGTAGGTATCTTCATCAGTAGGGGATGATCTAATGACGTCATTTGCCGAACAATCATGTAGGGTTATTGACATTTTAAATTTCGGAATGTTTTTCCATAAAGTGATTGTTATTATTATAATTACCTAACTATGGCATAAATTACTTCTTGTTATGAGAATAATACGGAATCTTCAGGTGGGAGATGTGGGTTGAAAGTCAACAAAAGTATTTTAATATAGAAAAAAAATGTTGTGTGATATGGTTATTGCAGTATTTTGAGCAATAGTAGGGGTGTTGGTTAGAAGATGTCTCTTTGCCGATTTAAGCCTGCATTACAAGACTAAAATCCATGTTTTACAGCACAATTGGAGCAATTGAACTTGTAAGAAGATAATTCCTAATTTAGCGATATGTTGGTCAGTGCTGCCAAAAAAATGAATTTATAATGTCATTCATCGTAAATATGTAGCAAATTTAATTATTCTCAGTAGCGAGCCTGTCTGCCAACATGTCTGACAATCAACAAAACCAATAAATTGGTAACAACTGTGAAAATTATTACACAGGGTAAACTAGTCAAGGATTGAATATTCCACTTGATTTCCTCATTGCTCCAATGAATATATTTAAAATAGTCCTAAAAGTGGATAACAAATGCTTAAACATCCTAAATCTAATTTGACTTAAAACTGTCACAAGGCAAAGGCATATCAATTCTATCATCAAGCGGTACCGTTATTTATACCTTGAACAGTATTCAAATGCATGTAAGTGATGATGTAATAATTGTTTGAAATAAGGTTGTATTCTTAACCATGTGGATTCATATTCCTTGGGTGGCTCTGAGGCTGTTATTTGAGATTACTGTAATGTTGTTAGTGTGCACACCTAATTCAACCTGTTGAAGGCGAGAATTTGGCTATTATTCATATTGTGTAGCTTGCTGTATGGTCATTACCTTTGTGTGTGATACTACCATGGTTATGATGATTGTGTATACATTTTGGATTCCTATTTGTATATATTTTTTTGTTTACGTGTTCTGCAGCTAGCTGCCTATCAAATCTGTTTCTCAGTTTGTACCTGACTTTGAGAAGCCTAGGTGATGACAGTGATATATTGAGTTGTTTCTTCTAAAATCTTTCATTCAAGTAAGTTTTTGCAAAGAGCAAGTGTCGTTATAAATGACTTCTTAATTTTTGTGATGTTTTTGTTACGTCCTCTCAAGCAAAGTTTTATTTGTTTTACTCTTTCACTTGAGCTTTTAAGCAGGAAATCTGATAGTTGCCACATCTTTGCGTCTTGATCTTGAATATCTTTCACAGAACAAGAAGTTCCTTATCCATAAAAAATAAGCTATAATCAATAAATTGGCCTGTGCCATAAACAGAAGTCAAATTTATCCCTGTTGTCAGGGGAACACCATGGCTACTGGGATTTAAAAAAAAAATTGAAAAACAATAAATCTATTACAGAATAGGTGCTCAATTAGTCTGTGTCCCAATCTCTTACAACTCAGATGTTTCTGTCCAGTGACCAGCAATGCTTTATAAGTAACACCAGACAATACTTAATAACTTTGTCAAGGTATGTAGGCCTACTACGATACAATACAATTCATTCTATATATGTGTGGTACCCAGTCACAGGTTACGAAGTGCAGTGAAGTGAATAAGTTATGGTTGTCATCTTACATGTCAGCCCTTTGTTGTTTGATCTCAACCAAATTTTGTATGCAGTACATACTTGGCACTGAGAATAATATAAGAAAATATGACTGTGTATACAGAAGCTTACTGTGCAAGTCAACACAAATATTTTCCTGAATTGATATTGGAAACAATATTATTGTGCTGATGTTATTAGAGTAATGTACAGCTTTCGGTTAGAAAATGTGTCGTTCCCTTATTTAAGCCTGCATGACAAAAATAATAATACCATTTTTAACAGCATGATTAGATCGTTTAAATTTGTAGGAACACATTACCTATTTGAGCAATATGTGGGTGTAGTCGTGTGATACAGATAGTGGTGTGATATGTGCTGCCCAAAATTATATTCATATTTATTATTATTTTTATTTATCGTGATATTCATTGTTTAGTTGAGCCAATTGTAACATATTAAAGGCTATTATTTTCAGTTACATATATTATGAGCCTGCCTGCCAGCATGTCCGTCAATCAACAAACCTAATCAGGTGGTAACAACTGTGATAATACTTAATTTCCTTTTTTTACAGTATATACTTTTGAGAAATAAACTCCTTTAGCTCATATAATCGAGAAAGGGTAGCCTAGTAGCTAGTGCATTTTACAAGGAAAAATAGAGCTGCATTGAAACCTTCAGCAGGTACTGATTTTCGTATTTGATCACTCACTCACTGCAGCTGATGGAATTCCAAACTATCCACCTGTGTCCATGCATCCTGTGCCCATCTGTTGGACACTGTTGGCATGCAACCTGTACTGGACGGGTGTTGACTGACGGGCAATATGTTTTAATGGATGGACAGGTTTTTGCTGGACGGATAGACAAAGAAGTATGGCCAATTTTTTTCAGCTCTTTCCACCTCTTCTGACTCGCGCTAAATAATATTACTTGGCGGCAAAGTGTTTTTAAACTAATCAATTTAGCAAGCCATCTGGAAAAGAGGTGTGTGTTGTGTAGTGCCCCTATACCATGAGCTGGTTACATAGACACAGAGGGGCAACAAAAAATTACATAGTATACCACCTGTATTATTTGACTAGACCTTATCAAAAAAGACCTAAATTGACCTAGATCAACATGGATGCAATGGCTGGTTCATGCCACAAACTTAAAATTGAAAAACCGATCATTGCATCCTCATATGACACTTAGATGTACTTCTTGTGTTTTATATATTGCCAATGAAACGTCAATCAAACCAAATCACAATATATTGAAGCAGTCTTTTAGAAACAAGTCTTTGATTTGGTCAATCACTTATTTTCTCATTCGAGAACGAAATGCTGCAGCCTGTCTAGCAATCCTGTATAAGGAGGGCTAGTCGTGATGGTGAGGTGATTGGACTGTCCACCTGTGTCCATGTGTCATTGCCCATCTGTTGGACGCATTCGATGGGAAAACCTGTACTAAAAAGGCATAAGCAGATGGAAAATTTATTTTAATGGAAGGACAGTCTTAGCTGGACGGATAGACCAAATTGAATGGCCAATTTTTTTTCAGCTCAATGACCTCCTCCCACGTGCTCTAAATGAAATTACATTGGCGGCAATTTAACAAGCCACCTGGGAAAGAGGTATGTGTTGGGTACACCATGAATTGGCTACATTTTTTATAGAAACAGAGGGACAAAAAAAAATAACATAGTATACCACCTGTATTATTGAACCTTATCAGAACAGACCTAAATAGACCTAGATGAACATGCATGCAATGGCTGGTTCATGCAACAAAGCTAAATTTTAAAAACGCTCAATTCATCCTTATATTAGCTATATGATAGCATGATCATAATATCATTAAAATGCTAATTATAAGCTGTTTTCTTGCATTTAACAGTGATGTATCATCGTGCCAAAAATAATGTTTGACTAATAGTTAGAACCGAAGATTCTGCTATAACTGAATCTGAACATTGTGATTACCATTCTGTATCCTATTAGACAATAACCCAATCCCATCATTTACACACCATGTAACACTTGATAAATTTATATGCATAACATTGTCACAATGGTAAATGTTTGCTGGGTTTTTGACCTTCATTTGTAACAAGAAGTCAAACAGTTTTTAGGTTATGGAATATAGGGATCACAAAAATTCCCAGGGATCAATATATTATTAGCATTTATAAACTTGGATTGTCAGCTTTGTGACAGGTAAACTATAAACAATAATCCCTTTTCTTTTCGATCTGCTGGAAGGAACATTTATAACAATTGTCTTAAACAAACTGCTCACATGGATTAGTAAATAAAAGGCAATATCACCTTGTCTAGCATACCCTGCAAGTCCTCATCGAATAGGTTTTTTTAAATTTACACTTGTGCTTTTAAATTGTACTAATCCCAGTCACGTAGATATTTTGGTAGTTGGTTGTTTGACTGATCTAAATACAACAGCTTTATTTTCATTTAAAGTGCTTGTAAAGGGAACAGGTTTTTGGCATCATTCTAGAGCTCTCAGTCTAGTTTAGAACATTATGCTATGTCCAAAAGCAGCCTGTGGCCCAGTTAAGAATTATTTTCACTCAAAGTTGGGATGAGAAGGTAATAAAAAGGTACTATTTTTCTCCTTTGGAGTTGTGATCACTTGTAGAAAATAGTACCTTTTTAGTACCCTAGATTATAATGGGAATATACAGTATCTCGTAAATAAGACTTTTTGTTATGACACAGTGGTTTTGAAATTCCCTGCATACAATATTAAACCACACAGAATTTATCTATTGGATGAATGAGTGAATACAATGCAAAGTTAATCTATCCCATGTTATGTGGCTTAGCTGGTAAAATGGGATAGTGTATAAAATTTCATAATTGAATGACAAAGCAAACGATCAAAATCAAGCACGGCAATAATTACAACTCTAGCTCATCCAACAGCGAGAGTGAAAATTATAGGGAGATTAACAGATCCAGTGGAAGCGAGATTGAATATCATTCAGGAGGCAATTGTAGCAAATCGACGTCGAGTCCATGTGATTATCATAGGGAAAATGTCCCTGAGGCATATCAGAACGCCATGACATACATCAATAAGTTGTATGGAAACCATTTTCTCATGGCCCAAGCTCTCAATTCTAGGCTTTCCTCATGGTCCAAGATTGGCAATAACGATGCTATGGGGATATTTAAACTTACAAATTATCTAAAACAGTGCCGGACAGCTATGAACGAAATTGTTGATCTTCAATGCCTGAATTTAAGTGAGAAAAATCAAGAGATAGTCAATCTGCTTCCGCTCAAAGCCACAGTCCTTAAACAGTCAGGCAAAGCCCAAACCTAGTCTAGCACACAGCTATCTGCTAATACTGTTTGTAACGCCCCACAACACCATTATGCTGAACACAGTATCTTTTCTCCAACAGTATCTGTTCGGGTTTCCGCTCTAAACGACCCACACAATGAAGTGATGACTTACGCAATGATAGATTGGCAGTCTAACAAGACATTCATAACTGATGATGTATCCAATGCTGTTGATGCTAAATCTCTCAAGCAATCGTGAGATATCTACTAAGACTAGTGTAAATAAGCAGTGTAAAACATACTAAAATCTCAGAATCATAGGTTTCTATAGCTCAGTGTATTACGACCTACCTAGGACTTACTGTCGTGACCAAATACCATGTTGTATCTCAGATATACCAACCTCGGAAAATATCAGGGATATCAAGCGTCTAGAGCCAATCGCAAACTACAGAGCACTCAGACTAAACTGTGATGCTGGACTGTTGTTAGGTCATGATTGTACTAAAGCAATTACTATCAAGGAAGTGATTGAACTTCCCGAAAGTCGAGCACAGGCTGTGAGATATGCCCTATTGGACATAATCAACATGAAACTAATACTGTATTTTCTGATCAAGTCGGATTTAGTCACTTTACATATTCTGTCGCATCTGATGTATCGACCCAGTGTATGTCAACTAACGCCTCTATCTGTAATAAGTCTCAAGTCACGGATGTGACACCGCGAGAACTCATGAAACAAATAGACGGTCTAGAGTTGCAGGATTTAAATTCAGGTCAAACTGTTTCTCAGGACTATTTAAAATTCCTAAACATTCTTGATGAGGCCACGTACCAGGATGAGAACAATTATTATGTCACGCCACTACAGTTCGAAGGCAGTTATACCAGCCTACAGTAAAATTATGAACCAGTGGTCAAGCGTTTTAATGGATTGCTGTCACAATTCAAACGTCGTGGTTCAGAATTTAGGGATAAGTATACTGAATTCATCAGCGGTGTCATATCCAGAGGCGACGCCGAGCTGGTACCAGATTCTGATTTGAAAAGCGGGGAGGGTTGTTGGTAATTGCCACATCATGGAGTATTCCACAGCAAAACCAAAAAACTACGATGTGTATTTGATTATAGCAGTAAATACAAAGGCATGAGTATTAATGACGCTTTTTATCAAGGACCCGATCTTAATAACTCACTCTTAGGGGCGCTAATGAGATTCAGACAGAAACCTGTTGCGGTTAGTTGTGACATTGAAAAAATGTATCATAGATTTTGTGTTACACCCGCACGTAGAGACTATATGAGATTCTTATGGCTAGATCAAGAAAACAATGAGCAGACCTATCGAATGTGTGTACATATTTTCGGCGCCAGATCTTCCCCACGCTGTGCCAAATACGGACAACGCCGCTAAGCTGAATATCATGGTAACCAATATCCAGAATCCCAGAAATTTATCATGCAACATTTCTATGTCGATGAGGGTCTGCACAGTGTTGATATTCCAGAAGAGGCTACTAAGCTTCTTAATGACACTAGAGCTATTTGTAGTAAGGGCAACCTCAGGGTTCATAAGCTGCTATCTAACAATAGTGGTGTGTTCAAGTCATTTCCACAAGCAGATGCAAATATTAATCAGTCTGGTGATTTTGAGTTACTGAGCACAGTACGCGCCCTCGGGATGCTTTGGTCACTGCAAACAGAGTCATTCAAGTATCAGTATATGCCTAAAGACAACCCATGTACTCGCAGAAGCATATTATTAGCTAATGTAGCATCTGTGTACGACCCGATGGGTCTAATCTCACCACTGCTTTTGTCTGGCCATAACATGATTCAGCAAACATGTAAATCTGGTCTTGATTGGGATGAGCCTCTAAGTGGCGCTACTGCTGATCAGTGGAAATTATGGGATGCAGAAATGTCAAGAATATCAGAAATACCTATTCCACTGTGTATATACCCTACAGGTATTGTGCTAGCCTAATGTGAGCTCCACACATTTGCTGATGCCAACCAGACAGGCTACGGAGCTTGTAGTTATGTACGTGAACTAAACTCTAACCAGGATACACATTGTTCACTGTTACTAGGAAAATCTTGTGTAGCTCCTATGAAGCCCACTACAATACCACGGCTTGAGCTTCAAGCTGCTCTACTAGCGGCCAAAGTGTGTTATCTGAAATGGACTGGAAGTGTGATTCATATTTGTGGTCCGATTCTAAGATAGTTTTAGGCTACATACACAATGATGCCAAACGCTTCCACACTTTAGTAGCTAATCGTTTGAGCCAAATCCTTCACGTCTCAGATTTATCTCAGAGGCATTATGATAGGACAAATAAGAACCCAGCTATATAGCCTCTAGGGGTGTCAGTTCTGTAAATGAGCTTAGTAACTCTCAATGGTTTCAGGGACCTAGTTTTCTGTGGTGGCAATGTGATCATGAAGATTCTGCCAGTAATAAATTTGATGTAGACCCAAATTATCTAGAAACCAAACACTCGACGACAGTTTTGGCCACTGATACCATATCTCTATCATGTTTGGAACAAGTAGCTGTAGATATAGCCAATCATTTTTCATCATGGTCAAAGACTCAGCACAATATGGCTGTATTGCTCAAAATCAAATCTTCTCACAAGTTTAAAGGATCTGGCAAAGTCTCTGTCAATGAATATCGGAATGCCTCTAAGCTTATTATCAAGGCTGTACAAAAATCTGAATTCAGTAGGGAAATACAACTCCTACAATCAGATGAAGTTTAATTATGCTGCTAGATACTTTGTTACCACTCGCAGATACAAATCTTCTGCAAAAAAGTTTAGGTATCTTTGCCAGTAGGGGATGATCTAATGACGTCATTTGCCGAACAATCATGTAAGGTTATTGACATTTTAAGTTTCGGAATATTTTTCCATAAAGTAATTGTTGTTATTATAATTACCTAACTATGGATTTAATTACTTCTTTTTATGGGAATAATATGGAATCTTCAGGTGGGAGATGTGGGATGAAAGTCAACAAAAGTATTTTAATAAAGAAAAAAATATTTTTGTGATATGGTTATTGAGTATTTTGAGCAACACTAGGGGTGTCGGTTAGAAGATGTCTCTTTGCCGATTTGAGCCTGCATTACAAGACTAAAATCCATGTTTTACAGCACAATTGGAGCAATTGAACTTGTAAGAAGATAATTCCTAATTTAGCGATATGTTGGTGTAGACTTGTGAAACAGATAGTGGTGTGAACTTGTTCAGTGCTGCCAAAAATAATGGATTTATAATGGCATTCATCGTATATATGTAGCAAATTTTATTATTCTCAGTAGCGAGCCTGTCTGCCAGCATGTCTGACAATCAACGAAACCAATAAATTGGTAACAACTCTGAAAATTATTGCACAGGGTAGATTAGTCCAAAGATTGAATATTCCACTCAATTTCCTCATTGCTCCAATGAATATATTTAAAATAGTGCTAAGAGTTGATAACAAATGCTTAAACATCCTAAATCTAATTTGACTTAAAACTGTCACAAGGCATATCAATTCTATCATCAAGCGGTACCGTTATTTATACCTTGAACAGTATTCAAATGTATATAAGTGATGATGTAATAATTGTTTGAAATAAGGTTGTATCCCTAACCATGTGGATTCATATTTCTTGGGTGGCTCTGTTTACTGTAATGTTGTTAGTGTGCACACCTAATTCAACCTATTGAAGGCGAGAATTTTGCTATTATCAAAATTGTGTAGCTTGCTGTATGGTCATAACCTTTGTGTGTGATACTACCATGGCTATGATGATTGTGTATACATTTTGGAGCCTAGGTGATGACAGTGATATATAGAGTTGTTTCTTCTAAAATATTTCATTCAAGTAAGTTTTAGCAGAGAGCAAGTGTCGTTATTAATGTCTTCTTAATTTTTGTGATGTTTTTATTACGTTCTCTCAAGCGAAGTTTTCCTTGTTTTACTCTTTCACTTCAGCTTTTGAGCAGGAAATCTGAGAGTAGCAACATCTCTGCGTCTTGATCTTAAATATCCTTCACAGCACAAGAAGTTACTAATTCATAATAAATAAGCTATAATCAATAAATTGGTTTGCGCCATAAACAGAAGTCAAATTTATGTCTGTTGTCAGGGGAACACCACGGCCACTGGGATCATTAATAAAAAAATTGAAAAGCAATAAATCTATTACAGAATAGGTGCTCAATTAGTCTGTGTGCCAATCTCTTTCAACTCGGATTTTTCTGTCCAGTGACTACCAATGCATTATAAGTAAAACCAAACAATACTTAATAACTTTGTCAAGGTATGTAGGCCTATTGTGATACAATACAATTCATTTGATACATGTGTGGTACCCAGTCATTACGAAGTGCAGTGAAGTGAAAAAGTTATGTTTGTCATCTAACATGTCAGCTCTTTGTTGTTTGATCTCAACCAAATTTTGTATGGAGTACATGTTTGGCACTGAAAATTTTAATCTGAATAATAAAAAGAAATATGACTTTGTATACAGAAGCTTACAGTATTAGCCGAATGATTACTGGAAATAAGCGAAGGCTCTCAAAAATTATTGATCCTACTAATCTGTGACTTTCCCTTGTACAGAGACAGCTAGAGCTTGATAGTTGTATCATCACAAAATGCAGCGGTGTTTCTTAAATCAGTTAATTATTGATATACAGGCAGCTGAATAGAGTGCTATATTGTTGATTTAAGGTTGATTGTTTGATGAGATAGATCTTGACGAAAAACTTCCTGAGAAATTTATCCCCTTGTTTTACAAAATTGTGCCCATTTTCTACCTCAACAGATATTTTCCAATTAACCCTTATTAATAAATGTTTTATTGGGCTTCGTGAAATATTAAGAGAATGAAAACAGATTAATCATGGAATCACTGGTTGCCAAGAAATTCACATGTGAAGTTTGTTCATGCGAAAGTTTACAAGATCACTTTGCAGTGAAAGTAAGCCAACGACTAACTGAGTGTTAAATTGTGAGTTCAATACTTGCAACAGGGCCAACTGATAGCAAGTGTCATTACAGCTGCTATCCCTACAAATTCAATACAAATTTAACTCGACTTGATTTTTTCACGCACGAGCTCATCTTGGCCAACAACTGTAATGTAAAATGATAAGTTATTCTTTTTTTCAGTTATCGCTTTTGTTGTGACAGCTCATGCCCGCCCAATTAATTGTTGGTTGTTTTATTCGTTTGTTAATTTTCTAATCAAGTTTTACCTAGAACACGCCTCCAAGACCCAGTAAATTCATTAATTTGCGAGGTCTCGTTGGAGGGAGGGGTGGGGGGGGGGCCTACACCGCCTCTGTCAAACCAAAAAAGCTTTATCTCTTTAACCCAAGAGTTCATTTGGTGTTGAAACTGTGCTGCACAGGATAGTCAATGATGACAGGATCACATCTGAAAGCTAAAAATCCCTCCTGGTTAGGAAGCCCTAACCTGAGCAACTCTGATTATCACAATAGACATTATTTTAAATGCCTTAGATTTAGATATGTTTATAATCTTAGCAATCTTAGAAGTTGTGCCCATTTCATATTTTCTTAAAAGTTAGTCATTGATAGATCATTGAACTGAGGCAGTTTTTGACATTGTACGAGACAACCTGTACTGAAAAGGCATAAGCAGATGGAAAATTTGTTTTAATGGGCAGACAGTTTTAGCTGGACGGATATACCAAATTGAATGGCCAATTTTTTTTTCAGCTCAATGACCTCCTCCCACTTGCTCTAAATTAAATGACATTGGCGGCAAAGCAATTTTGGACTGATCAATTTAACAATCCACCCGGGAAAGAGGTATGTGTTGGGTATACCATGAATTGGCTAAATTTTTATAGAAACAGAGGGGCAACAAAAATAATAACATAGTATACCACCTGTATTATTGAACCTCATCGGAACAGACCTAAATAGACCTAGATGAACAAACATGCAATGGCTGGTTCATGCTACAAAGCTAAAATTAAAAATACGCTCAATTCATCCTCATATTAACTAATATGGCACTTATCTGTACTTCTTGTGACAAGCCTATTAAGACAATAATAGGGGAATGAGTGACAAAACAACAGACTGATCAGTTTAAACATTCTCCATCTCTAACCCACATTTTGTGAAACTCACTTCTTTTTGCGATCATTGATTTGAGTTTCATATATTGCCAATGCAACGTCAATCGAACCAAGACACAATTTATTGAAGCAGTCTTTTAGAAACCAGTCTTTGATTTAGTCAATCACTTATTTTCTCTTGACATACTCATTTTAGATCAAAATACTGCAGCCTGTCTAGCAATTCTGGATAAGGAGGGCAAGTTGTTATACTGTGGAGAATATTTGAATACTAGATGCATTGTGTGCATAATAAATATTGCTAATATTATTAAATTGTTAATATTGAATCGTAATACAATTGCATATGTATGTGCTTTCATTTTCCTTGCGCCTAATTAAATCGATGATGCACTTACTAAATTATTTGCACCTAAAACCAGAGTTCCCTATTTTAAGTTTTTCCTCAAATGAAAGTTAGTGTAATGGGGTCAGTCGAATGTTGTCCCTACCTCTTTTAGCACCACTGTAGGGAAGCGCATCTCGCTTACTCAAAGGTACTACTGTTGCAAGCATCTGACTCACATGTTTGTTTCAAATATTCAAAGGTATTTCTAGTGATGCAAGTTACGTGATTCAGATGTGAAACTCAACCTATAATTGCTGACTAAAAATATAGACCTAATATGTAAATATAAATGCTTAACTAAACTTGTTTTCTAGTGATGCATGTTATGCGATTCAATTTATCAATCCATAGTGACAATTCACTCCATCCTTAAAAAATGAGAATAATTCACTAGCCTTAGCTTCTGACTGGTATAATTGTGATGCATTGATACTCGATGCATCGAAGACAGATGTTATAACAGTCTCCTATATTGATGTTGAGTTGATTTTTCTCCAACTAATTTTTCAGGGCATGTTGTCCTCAAACATTCTGACAAACTTAAATATTTAGGAGTAATCTTTAGAAAAAAATATGAGTTTTAAATCCCATGTCAATGAGATAAAACAAAACCTAATCCAGTCATAGCAAACTTTAAGAGAAATCACCATACTCAGAGGGAACAAACTAATTCTACAAATAGTGTGATATTCTACTGTTGCAAGCATCTGACTCACCTGTCTGGAAGGCTGGTCAAGCCACAGCTATTCGCATCTATACTCTTCAATGATGCAATTTCCCCCAATCCTGCAGGTAATGTTTGTAGGGCTTCATTGTAATAGACTTGTAACGACTCCAGTCCTGGCAGTTTGCAGATGCTGTGGTTGATAAATAACAGAATGTTAAAATAGCATGCAATACTGCTTGTCAGTTGATGGAGCAAACCAATCGAGCAACGCATTCTATTAATAGGAGAAAGTTTCAGATCGATCTGTTACCCGCGTAAGTTGTAACTTTCAGATACAGATAAATGTATGAATTTTACAGCGCTTCTGCCGAAGCTGAGGTTAATTGATATTAGGATAGTCAATGATGGCAGGTTCACATTCAAAAGCTTGAAGTCCCCCTGCTTAGGGAGCCTTATCTGAGTATAGGCTTCATGAAATATTAATATAATGAAAACAGAATTAACACGGAATCACTGGTTGCCAAGAAATTCACATATGAAGGTTTTTCATGCGAAAGTTTACAAGATCACTTTGCAGTGAAAGTAAGCCAACGACTAACTGAGTACTAAATTGTGAGTTCATTACTTGCCAACTGATACCAAGTGTCACTACAGCTGCTATTCTTACAAATTCAATTCAAATTTAACTCCAATTGATTTTTTTCAGGCATGACCTCATCTTGGCCGACAACTGTAATGTAAGTTTTTCTTTTTTGTCAGTTATCGCTTTTGTTGCGACAGCTCATGCCCGCCCAAATAATTGTTCATCGTTTTATTCGTATGATAATTTTCTAATCAAGTTTTACCTAAAACACGCCTCCAAGACCCAGTGAATTTATAAATTTGTAAGACACCGTTGGAGGGGAGGGGGGGGGGGGGGCTTAAAGCGCCTCTGTAAAACCAAAAAAGCTTTATCTATTTAACCCAAGAGCTAACCTGAGCAACCCTGATTATCACAATAAACAACATTTTAAATGATTTAGATATGTTTATAATCTTAGCAAATTAATTATGGTGATCTATTAATAATATAAGTAAAATTAGTAATTGAAAGATCATGGAACTGAGGAAATTTTAAGTTTGATAGGCCAGATAATCATGAAAACAGCGTCATTTCGCTCTATTTTTCAGTAACAAAGTTTTCTTATTCACTGGTAATTGGCTACATTTAGTTATTTTTACATGATAACACACCCTTGGCATCGTAAATTTTAACATACTATCACTTGATAGAGTTGAAAGTCTCAGATTATCACTATCAAAGAACTTGTCTTATTGACTTACTGTACAGATTATTTGTATTTCAAATTGGTACAGAGTTGATTTATTATTACATGAGGTGATGAGGACTAATTAATTTGCTAAATATAGTCTCATCATACTGCATTTTTGTTCTGGTCGATTTTCTTTCTAATTGATTCAATATCCGATAGTTATTTTGTATCAAGTTTGCCCTGTATACTTAAGATGGTTTGAAAAGGTTACTGTCCAGTAGATTTAGGATAGGCAAGATGTATTCCGTCCCATAGAAAGATAAGCAAAGTAGATATTTCATGTCAGCTTGGAAAAGCTCCATTGGGCTATGTACTGAAATGCCGATAAACTACAAACCCATCATTGAAAGTGCTGCTTTGCACCCTCAAGGATTATTACTTTCCCTATTTAGATCAGTCTTTGAGAAATGGCACCGGTGTTGTAATATTTCAGATAGTTTAAACGACACATAATATTATACCCTACCTAATTTCAATTTGGTAAAATCGTAATTCAAAGATGTATGCAGCATTACTTTGAAGAGTATTAAGAAACCACATCACTTGCTGGTGTCTTGCTGAACATTGTTCCGGTTTGTTGTTTATACATCTTCCAAAATACTATTTCCAAGGTGGTAGAGAGACATTGCGGCAGCAGAAAATCATATCCCATTACACTCATGATATTAGTTGAGAGGACAATCCAATGGTCTCATATTATTGTAATGAGAAGTGTCACCATGATGATGAGAGACAGCACTGAACATTGTGACAGTTTTATGAAAAAACATTACCACAATGCATCTCATTTTGAACATTATCGGTGCCAACTAGGTGGTTGTCACAGCATCATAAAACAGACTTCATGAGATGATAATAAAATAATGCTGTAGTGATGGAAGAACTGTGATGCTATAACATTGTTAAAATTGAATACTTTTTGATAGCATGATCATAACATCCTTAAAGAGCTAATTATAAGCTGTTTTCTGGTATTCTACAGTGATGTATCACAACTCTGGAAATTGGTATTGCATATCTTTTTCAGCATATGAAAAACACTCTCAATCATCAAAATCAAAAATATAGTCTGCTGTGGCTGGCCGGTGGCTTTATTTTTGTGTGCCTAATGCTGTTTGCTGACAAAACACTAGGGTCTAGAAGTTTTGAAATATTACAACACAACGCAGTGGAATTGCTGTGTATGCCACTGAGCGATGTAAGATGGTTGAGATACAATGCTTGGATGCTGCTTGAATTTGCTACTCTGCGACAGGGATTTGCGAGATCTAGTTTCCTTTATCAGTGCAAATAGTGTTACTTGATGTGTAAACTTGCTGTAAGGTTATGGTCTGGGCAAGATGCTGAAACTTGGTGGCCTGAAGTTAGAAGAGGCAAGCTCATAAGACTTGACTAGTTATCTTATAGGTATTAAAAAAATTTAGAGTGTATTGTGATCAGATTAACCCCCTGTACTGAAATGACTCAGGTAAAACAATGAATAAATCTGCCAGACCATGTTTTACAATCCCAATATTTCTCTGTCATGTGGAGGTTTCTAAAATCACTGGTTCTTCTATCATACCTAGGTACTCTTTATATTCTGCTTTCACAATTAAATATGGGTTCCATTTTCATATTACTAAAAAAATCTAAGTCGGCATTCGATACTCATAATCTGATATTGTTTTAAGTGATGTCATGTTAGAAGACAAGACTACAGGTTCACATCAAATCTTCAGTGTGATATTAATATTGTATCACTGTATTGTGCTGAGTGTGAGGCCTCTATACAATTCAATGCTTTTCATTGTTTCAACCTTTGGTAAACAAAAGAATCCTTTATATGCTGTACCTGATTCTTTTCAATAGAGGATAAATGTAGCATGTCTGCTTGAATCCAAAGTTTATATGAGAAAACTAAGAATAAATTTTAAGAAATGCTGCATTAAATGAAGGGATAATATGATAGAGTGACCCTGAATGATTCATCTATTGGTAACGTCACAACGAGGTCACACAAAAACTTTGACGCTTCTAGCATTTGTAGAAGTGCATTTTAATTGATTCATCTGGTTAATAAAAGATAATTTTTTTGCCAACATTCCATCATGTTTAATGAAATTCATCATTTTTCAAATTCATTTCGTTAATTGAACAGTGATTAAACCACCAAGTCTGGACAATAACTGTCAATCATTTTGTGATGGTTTCTGCAACAAATTTAAAAATTGTAGAGGGAGATAAAGAGGATACCATATAAGTCACTGAGAAGCAGAAATAACATCAAGTTGTTAACAAGATGCTACTGTTTGTAAAGTAATTTTGAAACCCGAAATCGGATCGATTTGATTGAGTTATTTATTGACATGAAACCTGAATTGTTGACAGTAAGTAAATGATAATATAATTGCTTACTACACCTTCCAACGACGTTGCATTGCCCACAATTGAGTGCCTCACTTCAACTATATGTAGTGTCCTGTCTAGGTTTATAATTAAGTCTATTGGTGCAATTGATTATGTTACAAAAAATAATATAAATTTGTTATCATATTTCAATTAAGGCGAAATAATCTAGTATTTACACTAAAATATACAGCCTATATCTTCTTCATCAAAGTGGTCACAGCTTTAGAGTGTCACGATACACAAATTAGTAATATTTTCTTCTAAACTTATCCGTGATAATTTATAATAATTTGGTTGGGGGACAAAAAGCCATGCTGCTAGATATTTTGTTATCACTCTCAAATACAAACTTTCTGCAAACAAGTGTAGGTGTACTCTTAATCTTTACCAGTAGGGGATGATCTAATGAAGTCATTTGCAGAACAGTCAAGTAGGCCTTTTGAGATTTTCAATCTCGGAATATTTTTCCACGACGTAATTGTTATCATTATAATAACCTAACTATGGATTTAATTACTTCTTTTTATAAGAATAATACGGAATCTTCAAGTGGGAGATGTCGGATGGAAGTCAACAAAAGTACTTTGGTATAGAAAAACATATTATTGTGATATGGTTATTAGAATATTTTGAGCAACAGTAGGGCTTTTGGTTAGAAGATGTGTCTTTGCCCATGTAAGCCTGCATTACAAGATTAAAATCCTTTTTTTTTCAGCACAATTGAAGCAATTGAATTTATAAGAAGATAATTCCTAATTTAGCGATATGTTGGTGTAGACTTGTGAAACAGATAGTGGTGTGAACTTGATCAGTGCTGCCAAAAAAAATGAATTTATAATGGCATATATGTTATATATGTAGCAAATTGAGTCGTTCTCAGTAGCGAGCCTGTCTGCCAGCATGTCTGACAATCAACAAAACCAATAAATTGGTAACAACTGTGAAAATTATTACACAGGGTAAATTAGTCCAAAGATTGAATATTCCACTCAATTTCCTCATTGCTCATTTAAAATAGCCCTAAGAGTGGATAACAAATGCTTAAACATCCTTAATCTAATTTGACTTAAAACTGTAACAAGGCAAAGGCATATCAATTCTATCATCAAGCGGTACCGTAATTTATACCTAGATCAGTATTCAAATGTATGTAAGTGATGATGTAATAATTGTTTGAAATAAGGTTGTATCCCTAACCATGTGGATTCATATTTCTTGGGTGGCTCTGTTTACTGTAATGTTGTTAGTGTGCACACCTAATTCAACCTATTGACGGCGAGAATTTGGATATTATTCAAATTGTGTAGCTTGCTGTATGGTCATTACCTTTGTGTGTGATACTACCATGGTTATGATGATTGTGTTAACATTTTGGTTTCTTATTTGTACATATTTTTTAATTACGTGTTCTGCAGCTAGCTGCCTACCAAATCTGTTTCTCAGTTTGTACCTAACTTTGAGAAGCCTAGGTGATGCTGTGAGATATAGAGTTGTTTCTTCTAAAATTTTCATTCAAGTAAGTTTTAGCAGAGAGCAAGTGTCATTATTAATGACTTCTAAAATTTTTTTGACGCTTTTATTACGATCTCTCAAGCAAAGTTTTACTTGCTTTACTCTTTCACTTCAGCTTTTGAGCAGGAAATCTGAGAGTAGCCACATCTTTGCGTCTTGATCTTGAATAGCCTTCACAGCAAAAGAAGTTCCTTATTCATAATAAATAAGCTATAATCAATAAATTGGCTTGGCCATAAACAGAAGTCAAATTTATCCCTGTTGTCAGGGGAACACCACGGCCACTGGGATTTAATAATAAATTGAAAAGCAATCAAGCTATTACAGAATAGGTGCTCAATTAGTCTGTGTCCCTATCTCTTACAACTCAGATGTTTTTGTCCAGTGACCAGTAATCTATTATAAGTGACACCGAACAATACTTAATAACTCTGTCAAGGTATGTAGGCCTATTACGATACAATACAATTCATTCTGTATATGTGTGGTACCCCGTCATTACAAAGTGCAATGAAGTGGAAATGTTATGTTAATCAGCTGACATGTCAACTCTTTGTTGTTTGATCTCGACCAAATTTGTATGCAGAACATGCTTGTCACTGAGGATATTACTCTGAATAATATCAGAAAATATGACTGTGTATACAGAAGCTTACTGTATTAGCCGAAGGATTACTGAAAATAAGCGAAGGCTGTCAACAAACCGGCTCTCAAAAATTATTGATCCTACTAATCTGTGACTTTCTCTTGTTCAAAGACTACAGCTCGATAGTTGTATCATCACGAGATGCAGCGGTGTTTCATAGATCAATAAATCATTGAAATACAGGCAGCTGAACAGAGTGCTATATTGTGGATTTAAGGTGGATTGTATGATAAGAAGTTTATCCCGGCGCCTTACGAAATTATGCTCATTTTCTACCTCAACTGGTATTTTTCCATTAATCCTAATTAAAAGTTGTTTCATTTGGCTTCGCGACATATTAAGAGAATGAAAACAGATTTAAGATGGAATCACTGTGTGCCAAGAAATTCACATGTGAAGTTCATTCATGCACACGTTTACACAATCACTTTGCAGTGAACGTACGCCAAAGACTAACTGAGTACAAAATTGTGAGTTTGCTACATGCAACAGGGCCGACTGGTACCAAGTTGCACTACAGCTGTTATCTCTACAAACTCAATAAAAATTTAACTCAACGTGATTTTGTTTCAGGCATGACCTCATATTGGCCGACAACTGTATTGTAAAATGAAAAGTTATTCTTCTCTGTCAGTTATCAGCTCATGCCCGCCAATTTAATTGTTGATTGTTTTATACCTTTGATAATTTGACAATCAAGTTAATTTATCAATTTGTAGGGTCTTACATTGTTATCTAGGCTTTGGGGAAGGGGCTCTGTCCTGAACCCCATTGGAGAGGAGGGGGGCTTACAGCGCCTCTCTCAAACAAAGGAGCTTTATCTCAAACCAAGGAGCTTTATCTCTCAAACCCAAGAGTTTATTTGGTGTGACGCTGCGCTGCACAGGATAGTAAACTATGACAGGATCACATCTGAAAGTTGGAAATCCCCCCTGATTGGGAAGCCCTAACCTGAGCAACCCTGATTATCACAATAAACAACATTTAAATGAATTAGGGAGATATGTTTACAATCTTAGCAATCTTAGAAGTTGTGCCCATTTCGTATTTTCTCAACAATTAGTCATTGATAGATCATTGAACTGAGGAAATTCTAAGTTGGGTTCCTTGTAGAAAAGGATGTCAAATAACTCTATTTTGGTGTACAAGCTCTCGTATTTGATAGTAATATGCTACATTTTTATTATTACTAAGGGATAATACACCCTTTGCATCGTACTTTTCAACTTAATATAACTAGATGGTATTGAAAATCTCAGATTATCTTAATCTTCACCTGAAAGGGATGACGTAATTAATTTGGCACATCAAGCAAAATCAAGCTGGCTTACATTGCCATACAGAGCAGCACCAACTTTTCTTGCACCAACAAACAACGGCAAAAGGCTAATATCATCCTGAAACTCTATTGGTTTGATGACTGCTGGCCAAGTCATACCTAGGGGTATATCGCTATGTAGGCCTATTGAGATTTTTAATCAAAAAATATTTCTTGCCAAAGAAATTTGTTATTATTTAAATTACCAAATTATATATTTACTTAGTTGTTTTTATAAATACAGAATTTTCAAGTGGGAGATGTGGAGTGGAGGTCAACACAAATATTTTCCTGAATTGATATTGAAAACAGTATTATTGTGCTATGGTTATTAGAGTAATGTACGGCTTTCGGTTAGAAAATGTGTCGTTCCCTTATTTAAGCCTGCATGACAAGAATATTAATACAATTCTCAACAGCATTATTAGATTGATGGAACACAATTCCTATTTCAGCAACATGTGGGTGTAGACTTGTGATACAGATAGTGGTGTAAACTTAATATGTGCTGCCCAAAATTATATTCATATCTATTATTATTTTTGTTTATCGTGATATTCGTTGATTTTTTAAGCCAATTGTTATATATTAAATGCAATTATTTTCAGTTACATAGATTATGAGCCTGCCTGCCAGCATGTCCGGCAATCAACAAACCTAATCAGGTGGTAACAACTGTGACAATATTGGATTCATAGTGGATTCATAATTCTTAGGTGGACCTGTGGCCGTTATTGAGATTACTGTAATATTGGAAGTCTGGAAACCTAATTCAGCCAGTTGAGGGCGAGAATTTTGCTTTTGTTCAAATTGTGTAGCTTGCTGTATGGTCATAACCTTTATGTGTTATGCTACCATGGTTATGATAATTGTGTATACATTTTCGTTTCTTATTAGGATATATTTTCTTATTTACGTGTTCAGCAGCTAGCTGTGTACCAAATCTGGTTCTCGGTTAGCACCTAACTTTGAGAAGCCTAGGTGATGACTGTGAGATATAGAGTTGTTTCTTTTAAAATCTTTCATTCAAGTAAGTGGTAGCAGAGAGCAAGTGCCGTTATAAATGACATTAATTTTTGTGATGTTTTCATTACGTTCCCTAAGCAAAGTTTTACTTGTTTTACTTTCTCACTTGAGCTTTTGAGCAGGAAATCTGAGAGTAGCCACATCTTTGCGTCTTGATCTTGAATATCTTTCACAGAACAAGAAGTTCCTAATTCATAATAAATAAGCTATAATCAATAAATTTGCTTGCGCCATAAACAGAAGTCAAATTTATCCCTGTTGTTAGGGGAACACCACGGCCACTGGGATTTAATAAAACATTGAAAATCAATAAATCTATTACAGAATAGGTGCTCAATTAGTCTGTGTCCCAATCTCTTACAACTCAGATGTTTCTGTTCAGTGACCAGCAATGCAAACAAACAATAATTAATAACTCTGTCACGGTGTGTAGGCTTATTACGATACAATACAATTCATTTAATATATATGTGGTACCCAGTCATTACGAAGTGCAGTGAAGTGAACAAGTTATGTTTGTCATCTAATATGTCAGCTCTTTGTTGTTTGATCTCAACCAAAGTTTTTACGCAGAACATGCTTGGCACTGAGAGTTTTACTCTGAATAATAAAAGAATATATGACTGTGCATACAAAAGCTTACAGTATCAGCCGAATGATTACTGAAAATAAGCGAAGGCTCTCAAAAATGATTGATTCTACTAATCTGTGACTTTCACTTGTACAGAGACAGCTAGAGCTTGATAGTTGTATCATCACAAAATGCAGGGGTGTTTCTTAGATCAATTAACCATTGACATACAGGCAGCTGAATAGAGTGCTATATTGTGGATTTAAGGTTGATTGTATGATGAGATAGATCTTGACGATGAACTTCCTGGGAAATTTATCCCCCTTGTTTGACAAAATTGTGCCCATTTTCTACCTCAACAGGTATTTTTCAATAAATTCTTATTCATAAATGTCTTACCAGGCTTCGTGAAATATTAAGAGAATGAAAACAGAATATACCTGGAATCACTGGTTGCCAAGAGATTCACATGTGAAGTTAGTTCATGCGAAAGTTTACGAGATCACTTTGCAGTGAAAGTAAGTCAATGACTAACTGAGTACTGAATGGTGAGTTTGTTACATGCAACAGGGCCAACTGATACCAAGTGTCACTACAGCTGCTATCCCTACAAATTCAAGACAAACTTAACTCGACTTGATCTTTTTGCAGGCATGACCTCATCTTGGCCGACAACTGTAATGTAAAATGATAAGTTATTCTATTTTTTCAGTTATTGCTTTTGTTGTGACAGCTCATGCCCGCCCAATTAATTATTGATTGTCGTATTCGTTTGATAATTTTCTAATCAAGTTTTACCTAAAACACGCCTCCAAGACCCGGTTTATTTATTAATTTGTAAGGCCCGTTGGAGGGGAGGGGGTGGCTTACAGCGCCTCTGTCAAATCAAAAAAGCTTTATCTCTTTAACCCTAGAGTTTATTTGGTGTTCCACTGGATCACATCTGAAAGCGAGAAATCCCCCCTGATTAGGAAGCCCTAACCTGAGCATATGTTTATTATCTTTGCAATCTTAGAAGTTGTGCCCATTTCATATTTTCCTAAAAATTAGTAATTGATAGATCATTGAACTGAGGAAGTTCGAGTTCCTTGTAGAAAAGCATGTCAAATTACTCTATTTAAGTAAACAAGTTTTCGTATTTTATAGTATTCGGCTACATTTTAGTTATTGCTACGGGATAATACACCCTGAGCATCGTACTTTTTAATCTAATATACCTTGATGGTATTGGAAATCTCATAGTATCTTAATCTTTACCAGAAAGGGATGACGTAATTGAGTCATTTGCCCAATAATCAAGTTATTGATTTTCCGAAACTGGTTTGGCAGATCGGACAAAATTTATCAAGCTTGCCTACGTTGCCATACAGAGCAGCATCAACTATTCCTGTACTATTTATCAAGGGTCAATGGTTGTGAACATCATCCTGAAACTCTTCTGATTTGATGACTGCTGGCCTGATTCATACCTGGGCTATCTAGGCCTATTGAGATTTTCAATCCAAGGATATTTCTTGCCAAAGTAATCGTTATCATTATAGTTACCGTATTGTGGATTTACTTGGTTGTTATTATTAATACAGAATTTTCAAGTGGGAGATGTGGAGTGGAAGTCAACACAAATTCATGAATTGATATCGGAAATAATATTATTGTGTTATGGTTGATAGAGTACTGTACGGCTTTCGGTTAGAAAATGTGTCGTTCCTTATTTATTATGACTGGTATTATTGTAATAAATTGATACCCAATGCATAAAATAGAGATGTTATAACCGTTTCCAATTTCAATAGCACAAATTGTCCCAAATCGAATTTTTAGGGCAAGTCATTCAAGCAGTCAGACAAATTATAACATTTAGGACTAATTTTAGATAAAAATATGAATTTTAACACCCATATCAACAAGGTTAAACGAAAACTATACCAAATCAAAGCATATTTTGAGAGACATTGTGAGGTTCTGAATAAAACCTTAGTTGCAGTCTGATAGACACAGTTAAACAGACCAAACATTGAATATTTTGCTTCAATACTTCATTGCTCTAATGAATATTATTGAAAGAGAGTTGATAACCGATGTTTAGAAATCATAAATCTACATTGCCCAAAAGTTGAGATAAGGCAAAAGAAATCACCAAGGGATATTATGATGTATTCTTTTGACATTTTTTCAACTGAAAAACAGATCGGTCTCAATTATTGATGCCAGTTTTATGACTGTAAACTTAGAAAGACATATATTAGGACTTGGTAAGAGTGAGGGTGTGATGCAGGTTCTCCCTTATGAATTTTGGTGCTGGTATCAGGATTATATTTTACATCATCAGAAGATATCCATAGTGTGGTCATGTTGGTTGTCTAAATGCCAATAATATTGATAAGACTAAGGGAGGAAGTAATTAAATTAAAAATGATTAACTGTCGCCAAGGAACTCTGGAAATTGATAATGCATATTTTATACAGCATATTAACAAAACTCTGGATCATCAAATATCTGCTCTGGCTGGCTAGTGGCTTCAATTTTGGGTGCCTTTGTTGTTTGGTACATAGCTTTTTGTGAGTGTTTGCTGTATTCACCTGTGGTTTGATAAAGGGATTGTCAAATTATCTAAGATACTCAGAATAACCTAAAAATGAATTGTGAGGAGGGGGCAGAATCAGAAAAATATCATCTTTAAAATCAATCGGAATGAAAATTGCCATTGCAAATATCGATTATCTTGAATGGAATATTATATTGGCATCAGTTCATACTCAAATGTTTCATTCATGTATTTGGATTCATACATTTGTTGCATTGTTACCAAACCAATTCTAGATTAATCTGGAGTCTTAGAGTCAACTCAATTGAACTGAGAGGGGGATCTGTATAATTGAAAACTTTCAACCATATCAAAATCAGCTGAAAATAGTCAAAATCAAAGATGGCAGCCCCCAGGCCAAGAAGCAGAATCTCAGTAGATGATGATTTTGATGAGATTATGAATGACAGTGACAGTGAAGTAGATTCTTCTGGATCAGATGATGAAGGTGAGTTGTTACTCATTTCATTTTGGAAGTTTTTATCAAACTAGCACTCTTTACAGCCAAGATACAGCCTGTGAAGAGGGTGTCTCAAAAACCAGATTTATTTTGCTGATTTATTGGTGTCAATGTAAACAACACTCACAGCCCTCACCTCCTACCTCAGTGAAAACCTAAATATACTACACCCATGCTAAACTGTCAGACCATCATTCTGGTGTATTGTAACTGACGATGAGTAGCTTTTTTCTGTACATTAGATCTCTTAGAAAATGATGGGATCCCAAGATCTGATGATGCATTGAGTCAGTTGACTAGGCTTACTACGACTTGTCTCTAAATGCATTCATTTGTATATTAT
Source organism: Membranipora membranacea (assembly GCA_914767715.1). NCBI lineage: Eukaryota > Metazoa > Bryozoa > Gymnolaemata > Cheilostomatida > Membraniporidae > Membranipora > Membranipora membranacea. The sequence goes on from OU612069.1 coordinate 5,541,647, forward strand.
TTTGTTTTACACAGTGATCCAAATTACATAGATGCTACTGGTGACTCAGATAATGAAAGTAGAGTGGGAGATGGCCCAGGGAGTGATGCTGGAGAAGGTAGTGATGGTGCAGGTAGTGAACCAGGTCACATTGGCAGAGATATGATTGATCAACAACTATCATCTGATGAGGAGGAACCAGGTATGTTCACCGTGCTAATTATGTCCAATGCAATATCATACTACAATGTGATATAGATATATACATATATTTATGATATATATATATACTCCATTACGGTTGTGGCGTTTATTTTATAAAAAGCCTTCTATCGCTAGACTTACATGCGTCAGATGGAGTTGTTTATTGAAACATGCGAGCCATTGAGACATGAATGTTTATATGAACACTGGTGCAAGGGTTACATGTTATAGCCTCACTTCATGCATAGGCCTATAATATGAACTATTTTTGCTTGAATAGAACCCTGCTGGTAGGGGACGTGGTGGTAGGGGACGTGGTGGTAGAGGAGGTGTTGGTAGAGGAGGTGGTGGTAGATGACGTGGTGGTCGAGTTGGTTGTGGTGCTGCTGGTAGAGGTGCTGGTGTTAGAGGTGCTTATGGTCGTGTACGGGGTGGGAGAGGACGTGGTCCTGGTGTGAGACGGAATAGACCTGATGGAGGTATGATGTCGACAATTACGTTTTTGGCTTTTTATCTTTTCACCTACGAATGCAACTGCTCATCACACTGAGCAGAAAAAACTTTGTACCTCTGAATATAGAACATGTGTTCATAAGTTTATGTCTATTTATCGATCTCTATGCGGTTTCTTACCTTCACGTTTATATACATGGAGAAAAGATACCACAGTGACGCCATGCGGAGAGCACTTACCTTCATGTTTATATATATGAAGATAAGTGCTTTTTGCATGGTGACACATGATATGTAGTTATGTTATAAATCAAAACAGATAATTGTTTTGTTTTTCTAGATGAATTCGTCTGGCAGATGGCTACTGACGCAGCTCGCCAGGTACCTGACTGTACTGCTCAGCATGGTGTAAATACAACAAAACTTTCAGCAGGATGTAGTGAGATAGATGCATTCATGTAATTTTCGATCGTACCTTTTACACTACCGTCAAATCTGAGACCAACCGCTACACTCGAAGTAACATGTCTGACGCACAGGCCGAATCATGGAAAACTGTAACACTGTCATGCATGTACCGATTCTTCGCCATAATCCTTCACATGTGTATCGTGAAAAAACCAACCATAGCGGACTATTTCTCCACAGATGCTGTACTGCATAGTAGCTTCGCTAGTTCAACTGGCATGGGCCGCAACCGATTCCAGCAGATAATTAGGTACTTGCACCTGAATGACAATGCCGATCACGTACCCCATGATCAGGATGGTCATGACCCACTTTTCAAAGTACGACCGATATTTGACAGTCTGTTAGCTAAGTTTGGAGAGTTGTATACTCCTTGGTCAAATCGTCGACGAAGCGATGTGACCATTTCGTGGTAGCGTAGGATTTCGGGTTTACATGAAAAATAAACCAAACAAGTATGGAATGCGAGTAGAGTGTGTATGCGAATCTAACAGTGGCTATGTATGTCAGATGGAAGTCTACACAGCCACAGGAGACAACACCGTAAATAGCCTGGTCACCCGTATACTCAATCCCTTTGAAAATAAAAACTACAGAGTTTACATGGACAGACGCTACTCATCTCCTATTCTATTCCGTGAGTTACCGACTAAAGGCATTTATGCAGTTGGTACTTGTATGTCAAATCGTCGAAATTTGCCAGGTGACGATGCACAAAATCTGCAGAAGGGTGAGAGGGTAGCTAGGCAGTGGGGTGATATTCGGACAAGAGAGACGTAATAACTTTGTCCACCGTAGATGCTGACGTAATGATCGACACAACAAATCCCAGGTCTAGATTTCACGATCACCAGGTAATGAAGCCGCAGACTGTCCTAACCTACAACAGCAATAAAGCTGGTGTTGAAAGACGAAAGTCGCTCAAATGGTGGAAGAAGCTCTTCTTCTGGCTGTACGTCATGGGAGTTGTAAACTCATTCAAAATCTAAAAATTCTCAAATCCAACATCCAAACTCAGACTATCACAATACATCATAACATTGGCCAAAGAACTATTGAAAGAAGCTGGTATCGAAGAGCGAAATCAACCCCCGAATGCTGCAGCTGAACCACGCAGGCATGTAACTGGCAATCACTTTCCCGCCCCTTTACCACCGAACCCTGTAAAGCAGAACCCCATTCGACTTTGTGTGAACTGTTCATCCGAGCCCGGCCCTAATGGCAAGAAACCTAGACGTGAATCAAGATACATATGTCTGGAATGCCAGGTAGCTCTTTGCTTGTTATGCCTTCATCCATATCACCGTCCTCATAGCAGACGATCTTTAGGTTATCTTTGACCTTTGCTGACATTCATATATATATTACGCTTAGCTTCATTGATATTACATTTCAGAACTTGTCATGCATGGTATATAACATATTTTATTATACAATCATATTTCAATATGTTACTTCATGGCTTTTGTCTTTTGAAATGCTCGTAATTTTTCCACAATCTTCTCATACGTCGAATATAGAATTTTCTAACAGTCTGACGCTCTTTTATACCTGTATTTCTTTTGTCTTTTACTGTCTCTCACAATTGAAAAGAAATAGAGTTGTCACCACAGCATTTTTGATCCCTCCTGACAAAAAAACCCATGATAATCTTTGGTTCAGACTTGAGATTTAGCATGAATTCAAGCATACACGACCAGTCAATCGGGGAAAAAAAAAATTATCTTCTCAGCTGATTACGGCCTCCACTTTACCCCTACCCTAGCAAGCTATATATTTCTCTAACCCTGGAAAATTTATGCTCATTGGAACGATCATGAGCTGGGCATTCCAATGATATGCATGATAACAGGGCTTCTACCAGCTGTGTTTCGGTTATGCTGCATTGAAAATCCCTGAAAGCGCCCGGTCACAGCATGTATTGTTATATAATAGGCGGTCGGTAGTCAAAGTGTTAATCATGTATTTGTAAGCAATTTGAGTTGGTTTATGATTATGAAGTAATTTTGTATCAGAATGATAGGATTTCTATACCGCTAAGTAGCCTGAATCTTATTATATTGCATACCTACATACATTCATGAGTGGGCATCTATGTAAAATTCATGTTTCATGGTGTGTCTAAATATCTGAGGTAATATAGACAGCTTGTCCTTTCTTGTGTAAGGGATATAGTATTGAACAATAGCAGGTATAAACAAATAGAAGTGACAATTGTCACCAGCGAGTTTTTTTATTTCTAATATTTGATACAGCCCTATACATAATAACAATCAATTGATTGGATTCTATAGGATTTTGGGACGATAACTATTCCTTGTTCGCTGTGAACAAAATTTGAAGTGTTGGTAGCTTAAGAGAACAAATCTAGATGAACTTGGCGATGTCTCGAGAGAAAATCAACACATTTGGTTTGAACAAAGGAATAGTAAGAATCGCAACGCAATGCATCGCAAATGGATATATTTTATTTGCAGATGACACTAATAATTTATGCTCAGACCCACCAACTTCAAAATAACATCTTTATAATGATGAAGAGTGCAGGTCAGCTGAAGTTGATGTGGTAAACTGTTAGCACTTGTAACCTAGGATTGGCATTATCTTTGCGTTAGGCCGATGTTAGAGAGAAATGAGAATGAATTGGAAGGAGGAAACATAGCCCAACTGACATGGACACCAATAATTTTCAGAGATGCTCATCATTTCATGGTGAGATTGACACACTGTCCGGATTTGCCAATTCTTCATTCCAATTATATTAAGAAAAGTTCAGAATGTGATCCACTACTGAATATTTTACCATGAGCTTGCAAGAGCCAGCAGTAGGCACTCCTGTGCTATATCTTATGCTATGTGCTATGGTGATGGAGATAGTTATACAGAATTCACAAGGCAGTGTGAATGGGATTTAGGTTGCGAATAACCAAATACTTCTGCCAATGAGGGCATTTATGGACAAGGCTAAAGTTGTGGCTTCAATCTTTAGACTGTATGAGTTGATAAAGAGATGTGCGATGCGATTCAAACCTAGCTAGAACCAGTCCCTGCCTTTGTGTTGAGGCAAACCTGTACCATATACCTAGAAACTGAGCTTATTCCCACGCCTGCAGAGCAGCCGGCGAAGTGCTTACGAAGATGTTATAGCTTGCTGATCACAGACAGGTTTCGCTGTCACATTTTTATCCTGCACACAGTATTGGTTGTTGCTAGGCAGACCATTACAAGACATAAAATGGGCAAGAACATACTCAGTTCATTAAAAGTATTTTGGCTTCAAGTTGCTGTAGAGTTATCTTCTCATTTTCATAAAATGTCGTACCAGGGACCTATTATGAATTAGAAGTTATCTCACTATGCCTAATTTGTCATATCCCGTCCTTGTATCCGGCTAAACATACAAACTTAAATGAGACAATTATTTAAAGAAGAAGAATCTAGGATCAAAATCAAGCACCAAGCGGAACAATCAATTGTGTCAATCTGGTTAGATAACTCTTTATAAACCCCTTATACTTGCGTGATAGCAATAGAATAGAATAGATAGCAATATAGCGATATAGCGATTTACTATTTCCATTCTAAATTCAATACAACTGGTTTTAAATTTTGCTGGACCAGGTCAAAGTTTTTGAGTGGGTGTATTAAATGAGGTGGCATGATTTTTCTACTGGTACTTGAATCAACCCACCTTATGCAGCGATATGAATAAAATCTGGGCAAGAGACACCCAACCATAAATTATGAAATATTCTAATACACAAGAAGGCTTGACACTATCACATTTCAAACAAGGATTAATCAAGGAAACAATGTCAAATAAAAATTATTGAAGTTTATTAGGGTTGTTTCAGACATAAATTACTGTCTTTCAAGCCAAATGTTTAAGTATGGATTCGGCAGTGTGTCTGATTTGAGCAAAAATAAGTGTCACATTCAGATCCGAAATCTCACCATATATAATAAGTGATAAATGGATTCATGTAGAATGTAATGTGTATTGTTTTACAATAAAGTATACCTAGCGTGCTGACTTATGATGAATAACAACACATTGGAGTACGCTTATCATGGTAAGGTTAAAGCAAAATCTGTAAGTGAGATACGTAATGGTCAGCTGCAACAAATCCTAGACAAAATGAACGAGAACAAGAGGTCAGCTGACAACCAGCACAAGGCCTTAATGACAGCAGCAAGCAAGATCAACACTCGTCTGAATGCCATCGAGCCTGATTAAAGAGGTTTCTTCACTTCACTGGAATATGCACAATGAGATGTAACTGGTGTAAAAGCAAGGTTTGAAGAACTCAACAAATACAACAACTACAAGCTTATAATGAAGACAAATCAGAAAAAGCTTAGGCCGTCATCCACACTGTCGATAAAATCAACGAACGCTGTAAATAGCTAATATCCCGGAGAGCCGCAATGAAGCACATCAAAAATTGTTCTATCACTAGCAAGTCACCTGGATACTACCATCTCACCAAGTGACATAGATGCCTTGTAAGCCTTTCATTATATTTAAATAATTAGTCTGGTATGCTAGAAATTTGAAATCCTTTGTAGACCATCGTTCATCGGACAATATTTAGCTTTGTATCGGCAATATATTTTGGTAATGAACTTTCATGGGGGATGGGGTTGTGCGCGATTGTCATAACTGTGGTACATATTGGATGGTATCGCATGTCAAATACCATATTAACAGCAGCCCAATATTTTGAATCTTGAATTCAATCAATCTAATAGTCATGTCATATCCTCTACCTCCCATGTCAAACCAAATGGAAATAATTTTGAACGGCCTGCAAAAATGAGATACCTTCGTGTAATAGTGGATAAATGTAAAATGTTTCATGAGCATGTGCAATCTGTTTTTATCGGCATCAAGAAGAATGTATGTTATGGATGATTTTGTGTATCTAGCTCTAAACCTATAGCAACTATGTTTTTCAAAAGCCCGTGATCCATATTTGTTTACCTTGTATATTTACTGTAGCTACGCCAATTACCAATAAGCCTATCAGAAGAATATCAAAATTTCTCAATAGGCTAAAGCCAAAAAATTTCAATGGAATAGCGGCAAATCAAGGGAGTTGGGTATATCCTAAGCAACTGCTGTTATGAAATTAATTTTGTTTGTTCGTTCAGATGATCTGAGCCAATGCACTATGCCAGATGATTGCTTCACAGGTCCTCAAGATGTTCACCCAAACACCGCTGCTTGAAGTCTGAAAATACCTCACAGCTCATCGCGACTACCTGCAGGTTCTGCAAGGCATCCTATTGGCAAACCGTTTGTGTATTGTGTTTTCATGCATCCAATTCAAATGACATGTCATGCTTACAAAAATCAATTGTCATGGGTATTCATTTTCTGCATTGGGTGTGACCGTCCAAAAGCCAATGATGAGAGCAATTTTCCGTTAGTTGTCTCAACAACTTGAAGGTGTTATGTATTTGTTTGTGTAGATAATTCCGTCGGGTGTATTCTGAATTCCTGCTGAGCTGTTGTGGCTAGAGGGTAGGGAAAATCAGGTGTATAGGGAAAAAAATCCATTGCAATTCAACCCTGGTTCTTACTCCGCAACTCGGAGTGCAAGTGCAAGTGCATCTCTACCTACTGTTTTTCAAATTTCCTTGTAAAAATTGAATTTTCATGTAATGAATCAAGTCGATTTTATGATGATATTTTTGGTCGGACCTAAGAATAGTGGTAGGTATGGCAATAGATATTCAATAGGTGAATATGAATTGAATGTCAGTAGCAAATACATAGGTGTATGCATTGCGGAGGAAGGAAAAAAAATGTACGATGGTGAAAATAATATGGAATAGAATATAAGAGTAAAATTAAGTATTAAGTTTATATTCCAATAACCTAAATGACAAAAAGTCAATATTATGCATTAATAGTAACTTTTAGCCAAACGGCGCAAAATTCAGCTCCCTGTACTCCCGTCAGCAGTGCTGTGCTGCCAAAGGAGAAGACCTCAATTTCAAAACAGCCTCTTGAAGACCCCAAGTGGAAGACCCAAAATATCACATGCATGCTATCATAATAGATTACAGGCCAGGTAGAATATTGGTGTCGCTCATTGCTGTTCTTACATCCGCTTGTTTCAATGGATCTTTTTCTACTCTTTCTTGTTTGAATTTCATACAGGTTGTAAATGATGTCACAGTTATCTTTTCTTGTGAGAATGAAAAATTGATTGAAATATGAACTTTTCCATATTCTGCTAGCCATCCTTAAGATTCAGATCACTTTAACTGTTTTATTACAGTACCTCAACCCTTACAGTGTTACAATGTTGTGATGGGATATCTTTCCACGCAATTCCTGAATACATTTAGTTAGGCTTGAGAGTAAAATTGGCTTACTATTTAATATCAATTTTTAGCTTGGTGTAATATGTGTAGTTGTATATCTTTGCCCAATTTTGTTTTTGGCAGCGTGTTATATTTTGTAATTTATTGAGGTGAGTTTGTGTGTGAGAAATTTCAATAATTTTAGATACTTGAACTGCATATCGAGTTACCAGCTTTTTAGCATAATTATATTTATGTTTTCCTTGGCTTTTATGTTTTGAACATTGTCATCTCTATCAATGACAAACCATAGTTGTCATGACGTCAACTACTGTGCAGGAACTTATCTACTAATTCAAAGGTGAAACAGGATTGGGGTGCTCACCACCACTAAGCCCTGTTATATCCCATGTCACTTATAACTATGAGATAATGGCCTGTCACGTCTCTAAATGCTGAGACATTATCAGTATTGTATTGTAGGGTGAAATGAGGAAATTAACATCTTTCTACTCAGTGTCTTGGACTTTGAGTGAGTTATTAGCTGCCAGTATTTATCTCACAAGTTAAATTATTCTCGCAATATTATCTACTTAAAAACATTAAACATTTATATAGTACAGTTGAACTTTGTATGGTTGAGGTAAACAGTAGCTGTTTGGTGTCAGTAATAGGGCACCAATTTGAGTACAATGATAAACACTTATCAGCTTTTCTAGGCTTTTAATATAGATATCTGCGATCAGATCAAACAGCAAATAAAATGAAATTGAACAGCTGTTACAACTACTACCTAGTACTACTAGTACAGGAAGTAGGGATATGACTTACCTCTCTGGTAGACTAGTGATGCTGCAATCAATCACATACAAACACTTTAGTGATTTCAGCTTTCCTAACTCTGTGGGTAATGTCTCTAGCGTCTCACTATTCACTAAATGTAACAGCTCAAGTTCTTTCAGACTGCAGACACTGTGGTGGAAAAAAAACATGTGAAAAACCATAAATATAATACCATTGTAGGAAATATTGCGCAATAAAATGCGACAAGAGAACTTCCAACAAAGTCAGAGTTTGATCATACTAGTATCATTGATATCTCAAACTAGAATATAGTAACATTTGATAGTGAATCATATGTGACTCTAGACATAATAATATAAACATACTACATTGTTGTATGTAATTTCATGACTCGTGTAACTACACTCTGATATTAAGTTATATAAAGATACACAAAGATAAGTAGTATGTTTGCAAAGAGTGAATGGGCTAGGCGAAACAATTTATTTCATTGGCATCTAGATCAGTACTTGAGAAATTGTTTTTCAAAAGTGCTGAACAAGAAACCAAAAAAATCGACTGAGTGTTTATAGATTGTTATTGTAGCATGTAATATTTAATTATGGCTTTCTTGAAAAAAGAAATGCTGCCTCACATTCTTAAAACGATGCCTCCAGGTACCTCGCTTTGCAGATGCTACCCTGGATAAAGTATATGCTATTTTCTTATTGAGTATTGTGCAATAGTGCTAGGAAATAATAAACATTATATTATTGGCAAAGATTAAATTCATCTAGATAATTATCGAGCTTTGGAGTTATCATACTTAAATAATATATTTAAGTTTTTTATCAGAGTATTCTAGCCTACAGAATCGGAATTGGTTGATCTATCAACCTGGATAGGGATGGAAGAATGTGAATCTGAACTGAACTCCCTCATTAATGAGAGAAAGTTTTAGGTTGATCAATTAACCATGTAACTTGTCATTTTTCTGATTTAGATTTTGCTGTCTGGATAGATTTGCTTTCCTTGTAATGTAGGTATCGAAGGATATAATAGTAACCATGAATCAATGAATCTCAATCAGATGTTGCAGATAATAATGTGAATTTCTGGTGTTGCAAGTTAGGTGATCCAGATGGGAAACTTAATCTATAAATGCTGACTTAAGGTATAGTAACGCCTAAAAAAGAAGTTGTCCGAATTAGTTGATTTTGGCATATATGGAAGACCATCTAGGTAGGAGTATATTTCTATGAGAGTCGAGGGCGTAACGTCTTTTGACGTCGCGTCATGACTGCACGAAAATAACGTATTTTGCTGGAAAGGAAACTTTCAGGCAGCTGTAGCATAGAGATGGAATTGGTTTTCTTCTTCATTTTTGAATAGCGGTTTATAAAGAAGGTGAGGTTGAATTATTTATCATCATATTCCTTCAAATTGGCTCTTGAGTGCTTTTTTGTGCACGATAAAGTAACGCATAATTTTGTGCCAGACATGAGGTTTCTTATTGGTGTCCTCACAGCTGAATTCTAATCTGACAGCATAAAAAACACTAGTTAACAATTCTAGAGACTTCAAAATGTATATATATGGAAAAAATATTCTCCTACATAGACTTTGTGAGTGGACACCACCGTGTAAAGGAAAGTAAGATTTGCTCATTAGCTCAACTGTGCATTTAGTTATTTATCTAACACAATTTGAGCACCTGACATGATTTATTGTATCTGTTGCATGCATTGACTCCTCATGACAACGGCGTGACCAATGTGTAAGTGATAAACAATCATCAATGCTCTACATGCTCTCATTTCTATCAGTAGGGGATGTTTGGTTATTTTCTCAATGACAAAACATGGTATGATATGGAGTTATTTTTCTGAAGATATACATGGCCTCAGCCTTGATTGATTGCCAATTATTTTAGTAAACCAACTTATAACAGCGGCGTGATGTTGCTCTTCAACTTAGCTACCATGGCAACAACTGTATCACCTCTCAAAGTTGACCTACTGAACACAGGAAGCAAATCTGCTCTATGGGGGTGACTCACCTCTTAAATCACAATTTGTCGCTTATCCCCTTTGAATTCCATATTCATATTTCTTGGAAGGTGTGAGTTATGATTTCATCTTTGTTTTATGATGGTTTTTGACGAGTTTGGACATGTTTATCCAAATCTATGGCCAATAATACAACATAATCTCCACTTCGGTAATCAGATAATAATTGTTTATGAACGAAACAGAGATGTTTCCGGTTGACCTAATTTGATGACCAATAATTTGGGAATCAGCAGGATATTTCAACATCAGCTGTAAAAAAGACAGAGTGAATTGTCTTCCTCCTGACATTGAAAAGACAACTTTGTGCATTTTTTAGCCTGTTCTGTCATATTCAAATATCCTATTGTTTCATGATCAATGCTGTCATTATCCTCTGATTGCCGTGCCCAAAGCAGTTGTTTGTGTTATCAGACTGCTATCACACCACCATTTCCAGCTGATAGCTGATTTCACACACTGCTGGTATAGCTCGTTGCGTCATGCGCAAAGTGTGAATAATTTAATTCATAAATAATTTTCTCGCGCTCTGTTTCATAGTATTCGTAGTAATTGTAGTAAATACTGTAATAAGCAATAAAAAATAAATCGATGAAGATATTGCAAAAAAATTTTTGTATAACCAATAGTTTCAAATTACCTATCCGACTATAATGGTATTATAAAAATTCACCGACACCGTTACTATACCTTAAACCCACAGTGATGCTGGCTTGACAATGATTGAAATAAGAAAATATAGCCTCACTCATATGAATGCCCCTATCTTGTAGAGATGTTAATCAATTGATAGTGAATTTTGTACGCTCATTGAATATGCTAATCAATTCTTACAAGCGATTCCTGGTCAATTTATGATTTACCAGTAGTTGATAAAAAATGAGGAAATCAGACAAAGGCGATTAGAGTAATACAAATATCCCTGAATCAAACTATTTTGTTATTTTGAAAACTGTAATAAAATGACATTCATGTCTGTTTGGAGTTGATAATCCAAGTATAACTTTCGAGCTGCACTTTCTAGGGGATTTGCTCTGGAACCTCCACTGACCAAAACCTTCTCAAACTGGTGAATGAAATATGATGTATATCATCTGAAGAATTCCTTGTCAATTTTTAAACCTTGCTGCACTGGACATCAAGAAATTTTTTGACTGTGTAACTCATATAGTTACTGAATTTACTCAAAAATTCAACAGTACACAATTGGTAGCATCCTTTATGAAAAAAATCATTTATCAAACAGGTCTTAAACCATGAAGGTTAATGGTATTTTTATCGATGATCTTACTAAATTGTTCTCTGTTCGCCAATGACTGTCTCATCATGACCAGTGGAAATGGCCCAAACCTGTCCATAAACAATATAGAGTATTCACTAGCCTTAGTTTTTGACTGGTATAATTGTAATAAATTGATACTCAATGCGTCAAAGACAGATGTTATGACCGTCTCAAACAAACTTTCCCTAAGCAAATGTTTAGGGCAAGTCATTCAAGCAGTCAGACAAATTAAAATATTTAGGAGTAATTTTAGATAAAAATATGAATTTTGTATCCCATGTCACAGAGATTAAACAAAAACTACAACCAATCATAGCAAATTTTAAAAGAAATTGTACAGTTCTGAATGAAACCTTAGCTGCAGTCTGGAACACACAGTTAACAAGACCAAACATTGAATATCTTGCTCCATTAGTTTTTGCTCCGATGAATATTATTGAACAAGAGTTGAATACCGATGTTTAAGAATCATAAATCTAAATTTCCCAGAAGTTGAGAAAAGGCATTTGAAATGAAATCACCAACGGGTATTATTATTTATCCCTTTTTACATTTTCAATCGATTGACGAAATGGTCTCTATTATCGATGACAATTAATGACTGTAAAATTAGAAACACATACAAGACTTGGTAAAAGTGAGGGCTTGATGCTTTTTATAGACAGATACAGGTTCTTCTTTGTGGAATTTTGTGCAAAATTATTTTATCACTTGCCCCTGACCGTTAAGCTATGCCATGATCTCAAATCATACAAGACGTCAAAAGCCACCTTTTAAGTGCATAAATTTTTAACTTTTCTACTCCTCAATACTTGCATTTTTATTCTTCATTTACTCCATCAGATAGGAAATAGTTCATTGAAAATTTTCTGAATTTTCTCAATTGCCTGTAATCTCTGTATTTTTAAACCTTTGTGTGTCCTAGTATTTCACCCACACTTTCATAATTTACTTTTAATTTAATTTTAAAAGAAATTCTTTTCATCTTTGGTTAATGAATAAAAGTTCCTGAACTTATTAATACTACCAGAACAAATATGCAATACATATATAAGTGATGATGTAATAATTGTTTGAAATAAGGTTATATCGCTAACCATGTGGATTCATTATTCTTAGGTGAATCTGTGGCTGTTATTTGAGATTACTGTAATGTTGTAAATGAGCACACATATAATTCAGCCAGTTGAAGGCGATAAGTTGGGTTTTATTCAAATTGTGTAGCCTGCCGTATGGTCATAACCTTTGTTTGTGATACCACCATGGCTAAGATAATTGTGAATACATATTCGGTTCTAATTTATATCACTTCGAAAACTAAATCACATGTACATAGTTTTGATTTTCATATTTTGGGAGTTGTGCTCACTCGCAAGCGAGAAGTGTCAGAATTACTCTCAAAGATAAACAAAGGCTAAAACAAAGGGATCTGAATACCCTAAAGATTTAAATATAAACTGTCTCCAATAACCCTGTTTCATCAATCAATGTTACATTTCCCTAGATATCAATCTCAACTAGGAAAATTAGCGTAGAGTGCTATGAGAATAACATCACTATCAGAAATGGTCGAATGTACCTAGTTTTCCTTAAAAGTTTTCTATAACTCACTAAATTACATAAATGCAGTGAAAACTCCTTTATTACACTAAAATTATTAGATTAATCATCAAAGCAAATTTTGCCCTTGCCAAGTATTAAATACATATAATATAAAGAAGACCAAATAGTGGAGTTGATATGCAAGGTATCAGAGCTTTTATTACTATCATTAAAATCATCCTCTCCCGAAATAGGACAGCGGCCATACATTTGTGAAACATCATAAGGACTGCTGGCAATAGATCAGATGAGAAATCCCACTGCAAAGAAGCTATCCATTGTCAGGCAAAATTATATTGCAACCCCACCAGAAACTTTCTTAAATTGTCAGGAAATATCTTGAATTATTTGCCCTCAAGATCAGGTTTCGTTACTTGAGTTTTCCTCAAAATAACAAAACAAACACTCCTGTTTACTAATTAATTTTATTGGTTTTCGGCCCCACTTTTTGGAAAAACTTAGGGCTTTTTTAAAGGTTACAAACTTGCGAAGGAGCAAACACGATTGGGCAATACATTCTAAAGATGAGAAAAGGTTTTCTTAAATACCCATACTTAGGATCTCTGACATTATATTTTGCAGTCTAAATAGGTTTGGATGTCCTTGTGATGCATGTATTGCAGGAGGTAACATTTACCATAAATAAATTGACTCGATCTAATTTTTTTTGGATATAATGGTTTATAGGTATTTCTTGTGATGCAAGTGTTGCAAAACAGATATGGAAGTTAATATATGAATGCTAGTTTAAACCCACAACTTTGCTTGCTTGAGGACCAGTCGGTGTTGTTGAAATGTAGCCTACTTCCTATTTATGTTGATCATTCTCAAAGTAGATTTATATTACCAGACTCAAAAACTCTTTGAATATTTGAATGCTTTATTCTTGCGAGCGATCCCATTTGAAGTTTTGGGTTATGCAAATTCAGGAATGCATTCAAATGTCATCAGAGCCAAGCTTCAGACTATGGTATTAGCTGCTTGCCGTTGAGTGTTAAGAAAAGTGTTGAAAGTGAAAATGAATGTCGATATGGTTTTTGAATGTAGGTCATGTTACTATTGTTGGCTTGAGTATGAATTGGAAGGAGAAAATATAGCCCACATGGATACCTATAATTTTCAGAGATGCTCATCATATCATAGTGAGATTGACACACTGTCTCGATTCACAAATTCTTCATTCCAATATTATTTTTTTTAAAAGTACGAAATGCGATCCACTACTGGGTACTTTACCACGAGCTGGCATAAGCCAGCAGTAGGCATGGGATGGGATGTGCTATATCCCCTTCGCTATTCGTTATGGTGATGGATATAGTTATACAGAATTCACAAAGCAGTGTGAATGGGATCCAGGTTGAAAATCACCATATACTTCTGCCAATGAGGGCATTAATGGACAAGGCTCAGGTTGTGGCTTCAATCTATAGACTGTATGAGTTGATAAAGAGATGTGTGATGCGATTTAAACCTTGCAAGAGCCAGTCCCAGTTCCAGTATCTGTGCCAAGGCAAACCTGTACCAAATACCTACATCATAGGAACAGAGCTTATTCTCACGCTAACAGAGCAGCCTGCGAAGAGCTTAGGAAGATGGTATAGTTTGCTGATCACAGACAGGTTTCCCTGTCACATTATTATCCTGCACACAGTATTGGTTGTTGCTAGGCAGACCATCAATCCAAAACATAAAATCAACAAAAACTTATCCTAAGTCGGATTCAAAGCCCTAAATAATTAGCCAACAAGTTATATTTGATCAAAATTTTGCATTTTTCATCCTTGTTGTGTCCTCAGGTCAGTTTACGATTCAGTGATTTATTTTTTTTTTAAATTTGGCTAACTCTTCTGATTTGTATAAGGTTGAATGAGCAAAGACTATTTCTTAAAAGTTATTTCTAACGGTTTCTAGAGAAACCACATATAATAATAGAAATTATGACTTGTATGTTAATAACGACAGAACACATCATTTAAAATCATCTTTCTCTTTCAATAAACCATGTCAACATTTGTTTTCAAGAAGACCTGGACCTTTAATTGACTCAACTACAGAGCCTGTGTAGAAATAAGTGTTAGTTTCATATTCAAATGACCATAATGACAAAAAGTCAATGTTATGCATTATTGATAGCCTTTAGCCAAACTGCGAAACATTCATCTCCCTGGACTCCTCGTCAGAAAAGCTGCCGAGGGAGAAGACCTCCAGTTCGAATCAGCTCCTATAAAGGAGCAGCCAATGGTCTCTCACTCACAGCTGTTCTAACATCAACTTGTTTCAATGGATTTTTCCTACTCTTTATTGATTGAATTTCATACAATTGTCAATGATTTCGCAATTGTATTCTCTTGTGAGAATGACATTCAAATTGGACGATTCAAAAATCAGTAAAACTATCAGAAACGCAGAGTTCGGTGGCTGTTTTGGGAGTCTATTGCATTTGTGAAATCGAAATTGTAAAATTCAGCTAATCTGGGGTGACCCATAATATCTTATACAAATTGGCTTCGGTATAAAAGATGAAAAATCTCAAATCCATGTCTGGAAAATCAATTAAGTATACCAAACACAAAGAATCAATGAATATCGTGACAAAAAGTCCTTCGTTTAATGGTTTTGGTTGAGTCTTATCTTATCTAGTTTAACTGCTCAAAGGGGTCAAGATGCTGGTAGAGGCATTTCATTATCAACCACTTTCTGAAGGGAAAGTGGTTGATAATGAAATGCCTCTACCAGCATCCCGCAACCGTTTGTGCGCTTTAACTAACCAGTATCGTGTTGTTGTGCAGCACAAAAAAAGAGTACAATTGATGATGACATTTAATTCACACAATTTATCATAAATTTATCATAACTTGGTTAATAATTGTATGACCCTGAAGCTATACACTACTTTTAGGTTTTATTGAGCCAAGGGGACAAATTTCCAATGTTCAGAGACTAGTTGGAAAATTTGGATATCAAAGTTATATTATTAATAGCATGATCAGCGGTATTCTACACAGAGCGAGAATGACATAAAGCTAACTGGTTAGTCAATGTCTACACAATAGTAATCAACTACTCTTGAACAAGATAATGGCAGTGGCATTAAACTACTGGGTGAAGAGCAGGATAAATTTGTATTCATCATAATTTGTTTGGTTTTTTTGTTAGAGTTAGGCACTGGTGTTGGCATTATGCGCTGTAAGATTGACAGAAACACATCGCTAGGTTGTGTTTTTATTATTTCATATTTCCGAGGATTTCATTTGCGATCACCTAGAAATTGCCTAACGCAAAACTATGAAGCAACATCATCATGTATGTTGTTATATCAACCTCACAAAAACATTCATAAAGATGATTCTATATTGACCAAAAAAAAACTCACATCTACTGCTTGTTCTAAATCTCATAACACTACAGGCAAAACGGATTGGATTCTATGAAATTGGAAAATAACCCACCCTTCCAACACATAAAGATGAACCTCAGAAGCATTTAAAACATTTTCACCAGGATTGTCAAAAATAGCTTCAATTCAACAGTTAGAAACAGTTTATCTTGGAAATCAAAATCTCATCTGATTTATCAGCAATAGAGCATGATTTGGTCCTGTTTCACACTATCGAACAATAAATTGGGCATCAGCTCAACCTGCAAGATCAAATTTGTAATACAGTGTGTAGGCACTCAGTTATACATAAAACATATTACAGCGTTATACAAACTCAATCATATATATATGAACTCTTACCTCTGTAGCTGATTTACATGTGGTATTTCGTAGAGATCGAGCTCTATCAGATGAGGAGCTACCTCACATAGATTGGGAGGGATATGACCTCTGATGAGCATATGTGTGATATTGAGACCTCGAGCTTCTGCTGTAAGCTCTGATAATGACAGTGATTTTAGTGTCTTCTCATAAATGGTAGGTATTTCATCAATCTCAGGATCTCCAGTATGCCGGTACCAGACCTCACACCCTAGACAGCAAATAAAGAAAAAGAATAAAACAAAATGGACTTACTTAAGAGGGACTGACTGGTCGAGCCGAAGTTATCAATTACAAATATTTGGTCATGGGATCGGATACTTGATCCTCATAATACTAACCCTGTCCTCAACTTAGCACCCATCCAATAGAAATCTCAAAATCAAGAATATAGTCCAGTCAGATGAATTACACAACACTGCACTTAGGACTATAATTGTTTCTCATTAACAAATTTGCTTGTCATCAGTTTTGTGCTAAAACTCCTACCTTGGGTCTCATCAGCTCTTGTATGGGTGTCTCTTGAGATACTTAAACGAGCCCCGAGCCTAGGTTCTTCATCCCGTGGCCTGATCTTAGGGGGCTTACTTTTATTGTTTCCCATGATTATCCCTCGGCACCTACAAGCTAAACGAGGTATAATAAATAACACACTGATATATGTGTATGTATACTGATTTTTTACTCTGTTGCCCAACCATGCATAATGAAGAGATGAAACACCAATGACTTCGAGACAATTGAGCATCTGTGACTAGAAATCAGAATAAGAAAATATGGTATCATATCATATCATATCATATCATCGTATCATATCGCAATTTTCATTACCAATATTCATCTTATGTTGCAGTTGACCAAATTTGATTTGATTATTACGCTAACTAACCTGCACCAAAATTTTCAATTGTCAAAATCTTAAAACAATAAAACAAGTTTACAATTACAATTAACACCGGCAATGCTTCCCTAACTCGCCGCAAACTTGGACGCCACCTCAGCCGCCCACTCTGTAGCCACCATTCTGGGGCCCACACTTAGTCGCCTACAAGACAATTGAGCATGTGAGACTAGAAATCAGAATAAGAAAATATCAATCAATCCAGTTGCAAAACCGTAATCCTATAGAAATTTTCATTACCAATATTCATCTTCTGTTGCAGATGACCAAATTTCATTTGATTAATACGCTAATTAACCTGCACCACAATTTTTAATTGACAAAATCTAACAACAATATAACATGTTTGCAATTGACACCGGCAATGCTTCCCTAACTCTCCCCAAACTGGGACGCCACCTCGGCCGCTCACTCTGTAGCCACCATTCTGGGGCCCACACTCAGTCGCCGCAAACGATTTATGAGGGCAATATCCCCCTCTAAGGTTTTGAACTATAGACATTTTTCTGAGCTCTAATTTCAGACTCTATTCGGAGTTGTCCTGTTTGCAGTGTACAGCGTATCCCACAGGTCATAGGTATAGACATAGGAAAGAGGAGTCAAAAAGCGCTTACTATAGAATAGAAACGATCAAATTCTGCCTGTTTTGCGGACAAATTTCTTGGAATTTTTCATGAATTTCGTCACTAAAATTGAGATTTATGAGCTTTTCAAGATTTTCGATTTTGGAATTGCTCCCCTGGCAAGTACACTCTGAAAAACATTCAGCACATAGCTAACCAGAGTAGGTTATTCACCCTGCAACTGGGCACTGCACATAAATACAAGTTGACACTGCAGGCAACACCAGCCACTAGCAGACTATGACGTTTACTTGTATGATGAGATAATTTGTAGCAAAGAGAAGTCAAGCGTGAATCCCCCTTCTACCCTGTCAGACCAGAAATAATCTTCAGTCTGATAGCCAGCCATAGCTGCCACACTCAGCCACAAAACTCAGCAACAACACCTAGCAGCAACACTCAGCTGCTGAGATGTTCTCAGGCTGCATTTGAGATATACATTTAGGCTCCCAAGACCTCTAAAACAAGCGTGATACATGGGTGGAACTTCAATCAACTCTGCTGAAAGAACCTTTGTTGACTTGGAATCATCTCAAAGTATCATCTCTAGTATTATTCAACCAGGCTGAAATAAACAGAAATCAAGTAATCAAACCTAGTCAACCTCACAGCCAACTGGAACTTAGATGAAGTACCATCAAATTCCCTGCCTTTGAAGTTGCTCCCCCCTGTCGAACAGGCAGTAGCATACCGTTAAAGTTTGAGCAACTCAAATGAAGGCATGATTAATCATTTGATTACTTAGCGATTGGCTTGCTTAGAAGTAGCCAGGCTAGCTTGAAAATCCTGCAAGAAGAATTGCACGCAAATGCAAGCTAACACCAGAAACAAGCCACTAGCAGACCAAGAAAGAGTGACCTAGGGTGAAAAAACTTACAGCAAAAAAAAGTCAAACATGTGACAAATTAATTGTCTTTTCCCTCATGACTATGTTAACATGAGTTGCTTTACCTTGCTAATGTTCAGTAGAAAACTCTTTACATGATCTCTCTGTTTGACTGACTTATCTGTTATGGGGTTAAATTCCCAGTACGGTAGTAGACTGTCTACACTTCCTGATTCTCTAACTTGCGGAATTATCTGCATTGAACCGAACAATACGATACGGATAATAATGTTTCATTTTCCCAGTGAGAGCTCAGGAAAAATAAAGGAACTCTGCTATATATTCTGGTAATTGATGGTTATTCCCTTGTGGTTCCAAAAATTATTTTCCATATATTTCGAAGGCTACAGTAATGTTAACCGGTATGTAACAGGGGTGTGAATCACTAATCAATATGAATCACATAGCAGCCCGAGTTGTGAATGAGAAAAGTACATTCGTCTAATTCAGGATTCAGGATATTCTTGGCATTGAAACAATAAAACATTTTCATGCAACAATTTTGTTGCATTCCAAAAAGTCAAACAGTGTAATTCATTAATCATTTAATTATGTCTCCGTTTTCTAAAGGAATGAAACTTTATACTCCCATGACTAGGACTATCAGCATGAGATAAGCGAAGTATGTGATAGGCTGGGAGTGAAAACTCAATTGTCTAAAGCAAACATGAGAACATGTCACTGCCTAATACTGCCTGCTATCTATAGTTGCTAGTCTACACTGGGATTTCAATACAATAGAGTCTAGTGAATATACTCAACATAGTCTGAGCCCCCAGACTTGTCTGCCCTTGAGTGCTATAAGTTAATCAAGGGGAGCACTAAAACTGCAATATCTATTGATTTCTATTCATGCCACCTACTATATTGCTCCAGGTATGTGAGTTTTCCAGTCAGACTCTGGGAAAAGTAGCCTTATGTTTGGGAAATACCCATGAGCAGAGATATTCACTGCCAAGTAGTGAAGAAAATGTCAGCAAGAATTTCTTTCATTTTGAATAAGGGCGGTCATTCATGACATTGACAACAGGTCATACAATGTGTATCATTGGACCCTAGGCTATATGAAGTAAGATTAATGTAGAAGTAATAAGAGGAAAAATCCAAGCATATCCTGCAAAGTGCATAGACTATACTCAACACAGTCTCTTATTGATGAGAACTTCATGTAACAACGGCTCATACTGAATCCTGACTGCTAAACATGTACATACCAATTTACCAATGCCGACAAAATGTAAAGATTATATTTATGTCCAAATGGACAATGGATTGACAACTTTCAATCTTGAGATAACAAGTGATAGCTTAGAAGCATTGCAACTGAAATTGTAAGGGCTAGGGTGAATGAACTCTTGCTAACACAAATTAAGAATCCAAACCAAACAATCAAAGTGATCCTCAGTGGACAATGACATCCGTGAACAACTAACACATGAGGCGAAAGCAGCTCACGGAATAAAACAATACTTAGGGCTGACTGCTTGCGCTGTCAAGCTAATGGTAAACATACCGTGGCCGCTTTGCAGTGGTAGGTCACTGGCGCTTCCTGGTTGTACAGTGGTTGATTAAAGAGGACTTAAAATTGAGATAGACAAATTTTTGCTCCCAAACAACAATCGATAGGGGCTTGATAAACCCCTTCCTCAAATTAATATAAAAAGTAAGCTATGCATATTTGGAAATATGCTATTAACTTTTAAATAGCTTGAAGATGTTTTGTAATTGGAAAAGCCGTACAACTCAAACAATAATAAATTGTTTATATGAGTGTTTTTCACGAACAACATTCCAGTATCACAATGAACATGACAAATCAAAAGATAAGCTAAATTAAATTTATTGGTATGATGATTGTCGTGTTCATAGAGAGTGGCACTTCAATTCTTAGCTCCACATGGTGCTGCTTTCTAATATTCAAGTATTGATGCGCTATGATCCCGTAAAAAGATACACCTTGAGACGTGATGTAAATCAGATTAGGCATGCTCTTTAATATAAGTCTGAACAACAAATAGACCAGCAGTCTTTGAATATGATATGACAAAAAAAGGCTGCGAGTCACCTATTTCAAGCGCCAAATCTTAATAATTATATATGAAACCGAGCCGCCGATGGAAGGGATCAACAGGTTCACAATTCACTCCAGTCTTCAGTTTATTTACATTTAACCCCTTGACAAAAAAAAATTGACATACAAGGCATTGCAGGTTCTTTTACACAATCAAACCGGAATGTGAAACAATACACATATTCGTAAATTGTTGACAGCGATTTACCAGCAAGCCTGAATACTATGGTGGTAGTCACCAAATTTGTTCTTGTGGTAATCTGTGGAGGAAACATACAGCCCTGTCCACATGGTAGTTTCAATTTTGATTCTTCTCAAAGTTTTATCCATACCACGCAGATAAAGTTGAACAAAAATATAATATTGTGTCTCTCTTGGCTTCTCCTACATACTATATGTTTCTGCAAAATCTGTGAGTTTTATTGATATAAGATTTCTTCTCGTTTCAATGATTACTGATAGCCAGTGCAGGTATTAGTTTGTTAATAAAACAAGACCAAGACAAGTAAATGAATGTACAGATGCTCCGCTCTACAGTTGTGAAAGAGACGACCCGAGAAGTTTCCACCTGATGCCTCAATTTTGAGCTGAGAGACTGACAATCGCTTTATTCTTAATCGCCTATAATACCTCTTCTGCCCTTGAGAATCGGTTAACATGAGTGTCTTACCTCCTTTCAGCAGGATGTCCCTCTACATGATCTCTTTGTCCGTTGTTCTAGGAGTTATATATCCTATTACAACTTGTGGCCGTCTAATGGCTACAGTCTGTTTTTCTATTTCTCCATGTCTTTGTGTGGAACTTGATACCAAGGAATGAATGCCTGTCACACGGCACTGTCACACTTTCTAGGTGAAGTATTCCATCATATAGGCTGTACCCTAATTGGAAATTATGCGCTTAGCTCAGCAGTACTGGCGATAGTGAAACCCTTAGTTTGCTAGCGATCTATCACCTAGAAGGTTACACTTGAAGAGATTTGATGTTAGCATAAACACATGTGGGCCGTAGATGAATTGCATATTTCCCCTAATATCAGAACTGAGCATAAATAGACAATATTTTTTTACTACATTACTAAAGGTAAAGCCAGGTAAAGCTACAGTTTATATTGAGAACAATTGACAATATCATTTGTTCTGCCTATAAATATAGCTCACCTGATTTTTTATTCTAATACTATCTTTAATCTACAGTTTGATCACCTTACGAGGGTAGTTACTGCGAGTCTGATATTTTAAAGAAACACAATTTGATAATACACATTTATAATCATGACAATACTATACTATCAATATTATGAAATCGAGAAGGAACAATACCCAAGGTCCAAGGAATCTAAGTTGTCTTCACAGGGATTCTTTATACACCCCTGGCTTAAATAAAAAAGTAAGCAACTCAGAACTTAGCATCAACTATTCAATAGAACAAAAGACAATAATAAGCCGTTGACAACACAAAATCAAAAAAATCGATAAGACAAGTTTCTATGCATGCTTTTCATTATCTACAAATTTCTAAAGCCACATACTATTCATACGGACATGTATGCTGAACATAAATAGCACTATAATTGTATGCTTAGCCTGTTAGCATTTGATCAGATTTTGAAAGCTGGCAGGGCAATATGTACTTTCCCACTATTGTCTTGTGATTTGTGTAGCAGCTCTGCTAGCGCTTTAGCTTTCAACTTAGCACAGCTTGGCCTTATAACACAAATTGCGTTTTTTAGATTCTGTGTTTTCATTGCCACGGGCTGCTTACATTCACTAAGGAGCCGGCGCTTAGGCCCAGCTGGCAATACAAAGGAATTTAAATTTGTAGAATAACAATCAGTTACCGAGTGAAAGAAATTAAAGGTTCGATGTAGAATAACCTAGTTGCCCTACTGTGCTAATTTCGCCTCCACGAACGGTTCTAATTCCGTAAACACTTATCTTTGATATGATTGTGTGTCTAGTGAGCTCCACCTCTCAAAGTTTTTAAGAAGCAGGTGTACAAGATACAGAAGTGAACCGCAGCCCTAGTATAAAAAGGCTTACAGTTCCCATATAGTTCACCGTTTACCCTTTCATAGGAAAATCTCAAGTAGGCCTACAAATATGGATCTGCCATTGGGGGAGATCAAATATTGTGGACGTAGCTTATTTGCTAATGTACTGGATTGTTGGATCAATATTTCCAAGGCAACAGATCCTACAAACTTCCTGATCTCTCGTATCAAATGATAAAGCTCATTGCTCTTGATACACCCGATACTGTCAGAACTCAGGCTAATCTAACAAACAGCCTAAACTACACTGACGCTCATGGCATAAGCTTCTGTCAGAACTCAGGCTAATCTCACAAAAATTCTAAACTACACTGACGCCCATAGCATACCGTCAAAAGAAATCGGGCTCACAAACTGCCTAAACTATACGGACACCAATACCATATGCTACTCTCAGAACTCAGGCTTATCTCACAAATAAAATACACTGACACCCATAGCATTAGCTACTGTCAGAACTCAGGCAAATCTCACAAACAGCCTAAATTACACTGACGCCCATAGCATCAGCTACTTTCAGAACTCAGGCTAATCTCACAACCTGCCTAAACTACACGGACACCAATACCATACGCTACTCTCAGAACCCAGGCTAATCTCACAAACAACCTAAACTACTCTGATGCCCATAACGTGAGCTACTGTCAGATCTCAGGCTAATCTCACAAACAGGCTAATCTCACAAATAGCCTAAACTACACTGACGCCCATAGCATGAGCTGCTGTGAGAACTCAGGCTAATCTCACAACCAGC
Source organism: Membranipora membranacea (assembly GCA_914767715.1). NCBI lineage: Eukaryota > Metazoa > Bryozoa > Gymnolaemata > Cheilostomatida > Membraniporidae > Membranipora > Membranipora membranacea. Next base: position 5,565,850 of record OU612069.1, read on the forward strand.
CTAAACTACACGGACACCCATATCATACCGTCAGAAGAGATCGGGCTCATAAACTGCCTAAACTACACGGACACCAATACCTTACGCGACTCTCAGAACCGAGGCTAATCTCACAAACAACCTAAACTACACTGATGCCCATAACATGAGCTACTGTCAGATCTCAGGCTAATTTCACAAACAGGCTAATCTCACAAACAGCCTAAACTACACTGACACCCATAGCATTAGCTTCTGTCAGAACTCAGGCAAATCTCACAAACAGCCTAAATTACACTGACGCCCATAGCGTCAGCTACTTTCAGAACTCAGGCTAATCTCACAACCTGCCTAAACTACACGGACACCCTTATCATACCGCGAAAAGAAATCGGGCTCACAAACTGCCTAAACTACACGGACACCAATACCATACGCTACTCTCAGAACCCAGGCTAATCTCACAAACAACCTAAACCACTCTGATGCCCATAACATGAGCTACTGTCAGATCTCAGGCTAATCTCACAAACAGGCTAATCTCACAAACAGCCTAAACTACACTGACCCCCATAGCATGAGCTGCTGTGAGAACTCAGGCTAATCTCACAAACTGCCTAAACTACCTAAACTGCCTAAACTAATCTCACAAAAAAGCCCGTAGCATACGCTTCTGTCAGAACTCAGGCTTCTCTCACAACTCAGGCTTCTCTCACAAACTGCCTGAACTACACGGACACCCATATCCTACAGTCAGAAGAAATCGGGCTCATAAACTGCCTAAACTTCACAGACACCAATACCATACGTTACTCTCAGAACTCAGGCTAATCTCACAAACTGCCTAAACTACCTAAACTGCCTAAACTAATCTCACAAAAAAGCCCGTAGCATACGCTTCTGTCAGAACTCAGGCTTCTCTCACAACTCAGGCTTCTCTCACAAACTGCCTAAACTACACGGACACCCATATCCTACCGTCAGAAGAAATCGGGCTCATAAACTGCCTAAACTTCACAGACACCAATACCATACGTTACTCTCAGAACTCAGGCTAATCTCACAAACAGCCTAAACTACACTGACGCCCATCGCATAACAATATTGAAGCATACCAGAAAGTCAAACAGAGTAATTCATTAATCGTTTAATTATGTCACCGTTTTTTCTGAAGGAATGAAACTTTATACCCCCATGACTAAGACTAGGCCTGAATAAGCGAAGTATGTGATAGGCTGGGAGTGAAAACTCAATTGTCTAAAGCAAACATGAGAGCGTGTCACTGCCTAATACTGCCTTATATCTACAGTTGCCAGTCTACGCTGGTAGTTCAATACAATAGAGTCTAGTGAATATACTCATCACAGTCTCTTATTGATGAGAACTTCATGTAACAGCGGTTCATACTGAATCCTGACTGCTGAACATGTACATACCAATTTACCAATGCCGACAAAAAGTAAAGATTAGATTTATGTCCTAATGGACAATGGATTGACGACTTCTGCTCTTGAGATAACAAGTGTTAGCTTAGAAACATTGCAGCTGAATTTGTAAGGGCTAGGATGAATGAACTTTTGCTAACACAAATTAAGAATTCAAACCAAACAATCAAAGTGATCATCAGTGAAAAATGACATCAGTGAACAACTAACACATGAGGCGAAAGCAGCACAGGGAATAAATCATTACTTAGGGCTGACTGCTTCAAAGTCAAGCTGATGGTAAACATACTGTGGCTGCTTTGCAGTGGTAGGTTACTGGCGCTTCCTGGTTGTACAGTGGTTGATTAAAGATGTCTTACAATTGAGATAGATAAATTTCTGCTCCCAAACAACAATCGATGGGGGCTTGACAAACCTCTTCCTCAAATTAATATAAAAAGTAAGCTATGCATATTTGGAAATATGCAACTAACTTTTAAATAGCTCGAAGAAGTTTTGTAATTGAAACAGCCTTACAACTCAAACAATAATAAATTGTTTCTATGATTGCTTTTCACAAACAACATTCCAGTATCACAAGAACGTGACAAATAAAAAGATACGCTAAAATACATTTATTGGTAGGATGAGTATCGTGTTCATAGGGAGTGGCACTTCAATTCTTAGCTCCACAGGGTGCTGCATTCAAATATTCAAGTATTGATGCGCTATGATCAGGTAAAAAGATACACCTTGAGACGTGATGTAAATCAGATTAGGCCTGCCCTTTAATATAAGTCTGAACAACAATTAGACCAGCAGTTTGTGAATATGATGTGACAAAAAAAGGCTGCAGGCGACCTATTTGTTCCCTTCACTTCAAACGCCCAATCTTAATAATTATGTATGAAGTCGAGCCGCCTACGGAAGGGATCAACAGGTTCACAATTCACTCCAGTCTTAAATTTATTTACATTTAACCCCTTAACAAATAAGATTGACATACAAGGCATTGCAGGGTCTTTTGCTCCATCGAACATCATATTCGTAAATTGTTGACAGCTATGTACCAGCAAGCCCGAATACTATGGCGGTAGTCACCAAATTTGTTCTTGTGGTCATCTGTGGAGGAAACACACAGCCCTGTCCTCATGAACTGACTATCCATTAGGTAGTTTCAATTTTGATTTTTCTCAAAGTTTAATCATACCACACAGATAAAGTTGGACAAAAAGATATTGTGTCTCTCTTGGCTTCTCCTACATACTATATGTTTCTGCAAAATCTGTCAGTTTGAAGATATAAGATTTCTTCTCATGTCAATGATCACTGATAGTCAGTGCTAGTATTTGTCTGTTAATAAAACAAGACAAATAAATGAATGAACAGACGCTCAACTATACCTAGTTGTGACGGAGACTACCCAAGAAGTTTCCATTTGCTGCATCAACTTTGAGCTTAGAGACTGACAATCACTTTATTTGTAATGGCCTCTCATACCCCTTCCGCCCTTGATGATTGGTTAAAATGAGTGTCTTACCTCCTCTCAGTAGGATATTCGTCTACATAATCTCTTTGTCCTTTGTTTTAGAAGTTGTATATCCTATTACCACTTGTGGCTGTCTAATGGCTACAGTCTGTTTTTCTATTTCTCCATATCTTTGTGTGGAACTTGATACCAAGGAATGAATGGCTGTCACACGGCGCTGTCACACTTTCTAGGTGAAGTATTCCATCATATTGGCTGTACCCTAATTGGAAATTATGCGCTCGGCTCAGCAGTACTGGCGATAGTGAAACCCTTGAAGAGTTTTGATGTTAGCATAAACACATGTTGGGCGTAGATTAATTGCATATTTCCCCTACTATCAGAACTGAGCATAAATAAATATTATTTTTTTACTACAGTACAATAGGTAAAGCTACAGTTTATATTGAGAACAATTGAAAATATGATTTCTTTTGCCTCGAAATATTCTTCACCTGCTTTTTTAATATGATACTATATTTTATCTACAAGATTATCACCTTACAAGGGTAATACTGCAATTCTGATTTACGAAAGAAACGAAATTTAAACTTTGATAATTAACATATATAATCATGACAATTACTATACTATCAATTTATGTCCATGTGATGAATTTTAGAAGGAACAATACCCAAGGTCAAAGGTATCTAAGTTGTCTTCACAGGGATTCTTTATACACCCCTGGCTTAAATAAAAAAGTAAGCAACTCAGAACTTAGCATCAACTATTCAATAGAACAAAAGACAAACGTAAGCCTTGGATAACGCAAAAACAAGTTCCTATGTATGCTTTTCATTGTCTACAAATTTCTAAAGCCACATACAATTCATGCGAATATGTACACTTAACATAAAGAGAACTATTGTATGCTTAGCCTGTGAGCATTTGATCAGATTTTGAAAGCAGGCAGGGCAATATGTACTTTCCCACTATTGTCTTGTGATTTGTGTAGCAGCTATGCTACCTCCTTAGCTTTCAACTTAGCACAGCTTGGCCTTATAACACAAATTGCGTTTTTTAGATTCTGTGTTTTCATTGCCACGGGCTGCTTACATTCACTAAGGAGCCGGCGCTTAGGCCCAGCTGGCAATACAATGGAATTTAAATTTGTAGAATAACAATCAGTTAGCGAGTGAAAGAAATTGAAGGTTTGATTTAGAATAACCTAGTCGCCCTACTGTGCCAATTTCACCTCCACAAACGGTGCAAATTCCGTAAACACCTATCTTTGATGTGATTGTTTGTCTAGTGAGCTGCACCTCTCAAAGTTTTTAAGAAACAGGTGGTACAAGATACAGAAGTGAACCGCAGCCCTAGTATAAGAAGGCTTCCAGTTCCCATATATTTCACCATTAACACTTCCATAGGAAAATGTCAAGTACAAATATGGATCTGCCATTGGGGGAGATCAAATATTGTGGACGTAACTTATTTGCTAATGTACTGGATTGTTGGATCAATATTTCCAAGGCACCAGATCCAACAAACTTCCTGATCTCTTACATCAAATGATAAAGCTCGTTGCTTCTGATACACCCGATACTGTCAGAACTCAGGCTAATCTCACAAACAGCCTAAACTACACTGACGCCCATGGCATAAGCTACTGTCAGAACTCAGGCTATCTAACAAAAATCTCAAACTAGACTGATGCCAATAGCATGAGCTACTGTCAGAACTCAGGTTAATCTCACAAAGTGCCTAAACTACGCGGACACCCATATCATACCATCAGAAGAAGTCTGGCTCACAAACTGCGTAAACTACACGGACACCAATCCCATACGATACTCTCAGAACTCAGGCATACCTCACGCACTGCCTTAACCACACTGACACCCATATCATACTGTCAGAAGAATTTGGGATCACAAACAGCCTAAACTACACTGACGCCCATAGCATAAGCTACTGTCAGAACTCAGGCTAATCTCATAAAGTGCCTAAACTACATGGACACCCATTTATCATTCCGTCAGAAGAAGTCTGGCTCACAAACTGCGTAAACTACAAGGACACCAATACCATACGTTACTGTCAGAACTCAGGCTAACCTCACGCACTGCCTAAACCACATTGACACCCATATCATACTCTCAGAAGAATTTGGGATCACAAACAGCCTAAACTACACTGACGCCCATAGCATAAGCTACTGTCAGAACTCAGGCTAATCTCACAAAGTGCCTAAACTACATGGACACCCATTTATCATTCCGTCAGAAGAAGTCGGGCTCACTAACTGTCTAAACTATACGGACACCAATACCATACGCTACTCTCAGAACTCAGGTTAATCTCACAAACAGCCTAAACGACACTTACGCCCATGGCATAAGCTACTGTCAGAACTCAGGCTACTCTAACAAACAGCCTAAACGGCACTGATGTGCATAGCATAAGCTACTGTCAGTACTCAGGTTAATCTCACAAAGTGCCTAAACTACACGGACACCCATATCATACCTTCAGAAGAAGTCTGGCTCACGAACTGCGTAAACTACACGGACACCAATACCATACGCTACTCTCAGAACTCAGGCTAACCTCACACACTGCCTTAACCCCACTTACGTCCATATCATTCGGTCGGAAGAAGTCTGGCTCACAAACTGCCTAAACTACACTGACGCCCATGTCATAGGCTACTGTCAGAACTCAGGCTAACCTCACGTACTGCCTTAACCAAACTGACACCCATATCATACCGTCAAAAGAATTCGGGCTCACAAACTGTCTAAACTATTCGGACACGAATACCATACGCTACTCTTAGAACTCAGGCTTATCTCACAAATTGCCTAAACTACACTGACGCCCATAGCATGAGCTACTGTCAGAACACACGCTAATATCACGTACTGCCATAGCCAAACCGACACCCATATCATACCGTCAGAAGGATTTGGGATCATAAAGTGCCTAAACTACACGGACACCTGTATCATACCGTCAGGAGAAGTCTGGCTCACAAAGTGCGTAAACTACACGGACACCAATCCCACACGTTACTGTCAGAACTTAGGCATACCTCACGCACTGCCTTAACCACACTGACACCCATATCATACTGTCAGAAGAACTTCGGATCACAAACAGCCTAAACTACACTGACGCCCATAGCATAAGCTACTGTCAGAACTCAGGCTAATCTCACAAAGTGCCTTAACTACACGGACACCCATATCATACCGTCAGAAGAAGTCTGGCTCACAAACTGCGTAAACTACACGAACACCAATGGCATACGCTACTGTCAGAACTCAGGCTAACCTCACGCATTGCCTTAACCGCACTGACACCCATATCATACTGTCAGAAGAAGTCGGGCTCACTAACTGTGTAAACTATACGGACACCAATACCATATGCTACTCTCAGAACTCAGGTTAATCTCACAAACAAACAAACTACACTGACGCCCATGGCATAAGGTACTGTCAGAACTCAGGCTACTCTCACAAACAGCCTAAACCATACTGACGCCCATGTCATAGGCTACTGTCAGAACTCCGGCTAACCTCACATACTGCCCTAACCGAACTGACACCCATATCATACCGTCAAAAGAATTCGGGCTCACAAACTGTCTAAACTATTCGGACACAAATACCATATGCTACTCTTAGAACTCAGGCTTATCTCACAAACCGCCTAAACTACACTGACGCCCATAGCATCAGCTACTGTCAGAACACACGCTAATCTCACGTACTGCCTTAACCAAACCGACACCCATATCATACTGTCAGAAGAATTCGGGATCATAAAGTGCCTAAACTACACGGACACCCGTATCATACCGTCAGAAGAAGTCTGGCTCACAAACTACGTAAACTACACGGACACCAATATCATACATTACTGTCAGCACTCAGGCTAACCTCACGCACTGCCTAAACCACACTGACACCCATATCATACTCTCAGAAGAATTTGGGATCACAAACCGCCTAAACTACACTGACGCCCATAGCATAAGCTACTGACAGAACTCAGGCTAATCTCACAAAGTACCTAAACTACATGGACACCCATATCATACCGTCAGAAGAATTAGGGATCACAAATTGCCTAAACTACACGGACACCCGTATCATACCGTCAGAAGAAGTCTGGCTCACAAACTACGTAAACTACACGGACACCAATATCATACGTTACTGTCAGCACTCAGGCTAACCTCACGCACTGCCTAAACCACACTGACACCCATATCATACTCTCAGAAGAATTTGGGATCACAAACCGCCTAAATTACACTGACGCCCATAGCATAAGCTACTGACAGAACTCAGGCTAATCTCACAAAGTACCTAAACTACATGGACACCCATTTATCATTCCGTCAGAAGAAGTCGGGCTCACTAACTGTCTTAACTATAAGGACACCAATACCATACACTACTCTCAGAACTCAGGCTAACCTCACGCACTGCCTAAACCACACTGATACCCATATCATACAGTCAGAAGAATTCGGGCTCACAAACTGTCTAAACTATTCGGACACCAATACCATACGCTACTCTTAGAACTCAGGCTTATCTCACAAACCGCCTAAACTACACTGACGCCCATAGCATGAGCTACTGTCAGAACACACGCTAATCTCACGTACTGCCTTAACCAAACCGACACCCATATCATACCGTCAGAAGAATTCGGGATCATAAAGTGCCTAAACTACACGGACACCCGTATCATACCGTCAGAAGAAGTCTGGCTCACAAACTACGTAAACTACACGGACACCAATATCATACGTTACTGTCAGAACTCAGGCTAACCTCACGCACTGCCTAAACCACACTGACACCCATATCATACTCTCAGAAGAATTTGGGATCACAAACCGCCTAAACTACGCTGACGCCCATAGCATAAGCTACTGTCAGAACTCAGGCTAATCTCACAAAGTACCTAAACTACATGGACACCCATTTATCATTCCGTCAGAAGAAGTCTGGCTCACAAACTGCGTAAACTACACGGACACCAATACCATACGTTACTGTCAGAACTCAGGCTAACCTCACGCACTGCCTAAACCACATTGACACCGACACCCATATCATACTCTCAGAAGAATTTGTGATCACAAACAGCCTAAACTACACTGACGACCATAGCATAAGCTACTCTCAGAACTCAGGTTAATCTCACAAACAGCTTAAACCACACTGACGCCCATAGCATAAGCTACTCAGGCTAATCTCACAAAGTGCCTAAACTACACGGACACCTGTATCATACCGTCAGAAGAAGTCTGGCTCACAAAGTGCGTAAACTACCAGACACCAATCACATATGTTACTGTCAGAACTCAGGCTAACCTCACGCACTGCCTTAACCACACTGACATCCATATCATACGGTCGGAAGAAGTCTGGCTCACAAACTGCCTAAACTACACTGACGCCCATATCATACCGTCAGAAGAAGTCGGGCTCACAAACTGTCTAAACTATTCGGATACCACTACCATACGCTACCCTCAGAACTCAGGCTAGTCTCACAAGCAAACAAACTACACTGACACCCATAGCATGAGCTACTGTCGGTACTCAGGCTCATCTCACAAACAGCCTAAAACACACTGACGCCCATACCATACGCTACTGTCAGAACTCAGGCTAACCTCACGCACCGCCTTAACCGCACTGACATCCATGTCAAACGGTCAGAAGAAGTCTGGCTCACAAACTGCCTAAACTACACTGACGCCCATATCATACGCTGCTGTCAGAACTCAGGCTAACCTCACGCACTGCCTTAACCACATTGACACCAATATCATACTGTCAGAAGAATTCGGGCTCACAAACTGTCTAAACTATTCGGACACCAATACCATACGCTACTCTTAGACCTCAGGCTTATCTCACAAACCGCCTAAACTACACGGACACCCATATCATACCGTCAGAAGAAGTCTGGCTCACAAACTGCGTAAACTACACGAACACCAATGGCATACGCTACTGTCAGAACTCAGGCTAACCTCACGCATTGCCTTAACCGCACTGACACCCATATCATACTGTCAGAAGAAGTCGGGCTCACTAACTGTGTAAACTATACGGACACCAATACCATATGCTACTCTCAGAACTCAGGTTAATCTCACAAACAAACAAACTACACTGACGCCCATGGCACAAGGTACTGTCAGAACTCAGGCTACTCTCACAAACAGCCTAAACCACACTGACGCCCATGTCATAGGCTACTGTCAGAACTCCGGCTAACCTCACATACTGCCCTAACCGAACTGACACCCATATCATACCGTCAAAAGAATTCGGGCTCACAAACTGTCTAAACTATTCGGACACAAATACCATATGCTACTCTTAGAACTCAGGCTTATCTCACAAACCGCCTAAACTACACTGACGCCCATAGCATGAGCTACTGTCAGAACACACGCTAATCCCACGTACTGCCTTAACCAAACCGACACCCATATCATACTGTCAGAAGAATTCGGGATCATAAAGTGCCTAAACTACACGGACACCCGTATCATACCGTCAGAAGAAGTCTGGCTCACAAACTACGTAAACTACACGGACACCAATATCATACGTTACTGTCAGCACTCAGGCTAACCTCACGCACTGCCTAAACCACACTGACACCCATATCATACTCTCAGAAGAATTTGGGATCACAAACCGCCTAAACTACACTGACGCCCATAGCATAAGCTACTGACAGAACTCAGGCTAATCTCACAGAGTACCTAAACTACATGGACACCCATATCATACCGTCAGAAGAATTAGGGATCACAAATTGCCTAAACTACACGGACACCCGTATCATACCGTCAGAAGAAGTCTGGCTCACAAACTACGTAAACTACACGGACACCAATATCATACGTTACTGTCAGCACTCAGGCTAACCTCACGCACTGCCTAAACCACACTGACACCCATATCATACTCTCAGAAGAATTTGGGATCACAAACCGCCTAAACTACACTGACGCCCATAGCATAAGCTACTGACAGAACTCAGGCTAATCTCACAAAGTACCTAAACTACATGGACACCCATTTATCATTCCGTCAGAAGAAGTCGGGCTCACTAACTGTCTTAACTATAAGGACACCAATACCATACACTACTCTCAGAACTCAGGCTAACCTCACGCACTGCCTAAACCACACTGATACCCATATCATACAGTCAGAAGAATTCGGGCTCACAAACTGTCTAAACTATTCGGACACCAATACCATACGCTACTCTTAGAACTCAGGCTTATCTCACAAACCGCCTAAACTACACTGACGCCCATAGCATGAGCTACTGCCAGAACACACGCTAATCTCACGTACTGCCTTAACCAAACCGACACCCATATCATACCGTCAGAAGAATTCGGGATCATAAAGTGCCTAAACTACACGGACACCCGTATCATACCGTCAGAAGAAGTCTGGCTCACAAACTACGTAAACTACACGGACACCAATATCACACGTTACTGTCAGAACTCAGGCTAACCTCACGCACTGCCTAAACCACACTGACACCCATATCATACTCTCAGAAGAATTTGGGATCACAAACCGCCTAAACTACACTGACGCCCATAGCATAAGCTACTGTCAGAACTCAGGCTAATCTCACAAAGTACCTAAACTACATGGACACCCATTTATCATTCCGTCAGAAGAAGTCTGGCTCACAAACTGCGTAAACTACACGGACACCAATACCATACGTTACTGTCAGAACTCAGGCTAACCTCACGCACTGCCTAAACCACATTGACACCGACACCCATATCATACTCTCAGAAGAATTTGTGATCACAAACAGCCTAAACTACACTGACGACCATAGCATAAGCTACTCTTAGAACTCAGGTTAATCTCACAAACAGCCTAAACCACACTGACGCCCATAGCATAAGCTACTCAGGCTAATCTCACAAAGTGCCTAAACTACACGGACACCTGTATCATACCGTCAGAAGAAGTCTGGCTCACAAAGTGCGTAAACTACCAGACACCAATCACATATGTTACTGTCAGAACTCAGGCTAACCTCACGCACTGCCTTAACCACACTGACATCCATATCATACGGTCGGAAGAAGTCTGGCTCACAAACTGCCTAAACTACACTGACGCCCATATCATACCGTCAGAAGAAGTCGGGCTCACAAACTGTCTAAACTATTCGGATACCACTACCATACGCTACCCTCAGAACTCAGGCTAGTCTCACAAGCAAACAAACTACACTGACACCCATAGCATGAGCTACTGTCGGTACTCAGGCTCATCTCACAAACAGCCTAAAACACACTGACGCCCATACCATACGCTACTGTCAGAACTCAGGCTAACCTCACGCACCGCCTTAACCGCACTGACATCCATGTCAAACGGTCAGAAGAAGTCTGGCTCACAAACTGCCTAAACTACACTGACGCCCATATCATACGCTGCTGTCAGAACTCAGGCTAACCTCACGCACTGCCTTAACCACATTGACACCAATATCATACTGTCAGAAGAATTCGGGCTCACAAACTGTCTAAACTATTCGGACACCAATACCATACGCTACTCTTAGACCTCAGGCTTATCTCACAAACCGCCTAAACTACACTGACGCCCATAGCATGAGCTACTGTCAGAACACACGCTAATCTCACGCACTGCCTTAACCACACTGACACCAATATCATACTGTCAGAAGAATTTGGGATCACAAACAGCTTAAACTACACTGACGCCCATAGCATAAGCTACTGTCAGAACTCACACTAATCTCATCAACAGCCTAAAGCACACTGACGCCCATAGCATAAGCTACTGTCAGAACTCAGGCTAATCTCACAAAGTGCCTAAACTACATGGATACCCATTTATCATTCCGTCAGAAGAAGTCTGGCTCACAAACTGCGTAAACTACACGGACACCAATACCATACGTTACTGTCAGAACTCTGGCTAACCTCACGCACTGCCTAAACCACATTGACACCGACACCAATATCATACTCTCAGAAGAATATGTGATCACAAACAGCCTAAACTACACTGACGACCATAGCATAAGCTACTGTCAGAACTCAGGCTAATCTCACAAAGTGCCTAAACTACATGGACACCCATTTATCATTCCGTCAGAAGAAGTCGGGCTCACTAACTGTCTTAACTATAAGGACACCAATACCATACGCTACTCTCAGAACTCAGATTAATCTCACAAACAGCCTAAACTACACTGATGCCCATTGCATAAGCTACTGTCAGAACTCAGGCTACTCTAACAAACAGCCTAAACGGCACTGACGTGCATAGCATAAGCTACTGTCAGTACTCAGGTTAATCTCACCGACAGCCTAAACTACACTGACGCCGATGTCATAGGCTACTCTCAGAACTCAGGCTAACCTCACGCACTGCCTTAACCCCACTTACGTCCATATCATACGGTCGGAAGAAGTCTGGCTCACAAACTGCCTAAACTACCACAGTGTAGTTAAGGTCAGATTGTTGTCCAAGATGAGAAGTTTTGAAGCTTTTACCTCAAACACAAAAATCCCTTCCCTACCTTAGAGTCGAACCCAGGACCTTGTGCATTCTAAAGCAAAGCCTTACCACTGCGCTAAACTTGACACACTATCACATGAGCAAATACACAGCATAACTTCCAAGTGATGATCTCCATACAAGTACTTGTGGTTAGGGCATTGTGGTTAGTGCTATGAATAGTTGTGGTTATGGTTAGAGCGATGAATAGCGATGAATAACAATGATATGAAGCTTACGCTATGAAATATTTTGTGAGCAGTGACATTGAAAAATGTTTGCATTTGTCTGGCAAACTGTGGTATGATACCAGAGACTATTATCTATAGTCTCTGATGATACTACGAGCAAGCAGTGACCATGAAACTGAGCTGGAAAGTCGTGGGGTCGATTGTGTTGAAATGCTCAAGCCAGAGATGAAACTGAGGCTCTAAAAAAAACTCGCTGGCATCAAAAGACCGCCTGCATTGCTCTGTGGGCCGGATAGAAACAGAGATTTAGTATTGGAGTGTGAGGTTGCCCAGTTAAAACTTCTTCATGATCTGACGACAATGATAGGTACAAATCAGTTATAATCCTTCACTATGCTAGTTTTTGAGGCTGCTTGATTGAAATCTCTTTGATTGTGTACGCTGCTGCCGTTTTAAATCTCAGCATTGGCTAGACAAAGCTTCAGCCGTAACAGAGACTATAGATATTATCTATAGTCTCTGGACGTAATACAAATTTATTCCCTAATGATATCACACCATGTCTTGCTTGTAGATATTGAATGATAGTTCATCAAACATTTACTACCAGTTTTATCAATTACCAGACCGCAAGCACGTGTCTACTGCCTATGTGGTTAAGTTGTGGTTTCTGATTGCAGGCAATGTAATCAAGGAAATGATGTTTGTTGTATCGCAGCAGCTTCATGATTTACTAAAATCAGTACCAAAGATTGGTGACATTGAAAAATTAATGTTTGCTTTTGTCTGGCAAGCTGTGGTATGATACCAGAGACTATTATCTATAGTCTCTGATGATACTACGAGCAAGCAGTGACCATTTAACTAAGATACCAATCTTCGATCGGACAAAACAGAATCAAACAGTCTTCCTACCCAGTCTTCCAAGTCGATCCCAATCCACTGGTCACGCCGCAGGCCTGCGGCGTTACCAGTGGAAGGGAGCAACAGGAATGCAGACAATTGGATTAATCTTGTTCTAGAGTTAACATGACAAAACTAAATCTGAATCAAAACTCGAGAATATCGTTGTCTGACTCTATAATACTAAGATTTATTTGCTGAATATGGAGAAAATAGAATAGTGAATATGGATAAAAAACTATATATATATATATATATATATATATTTCAAGAGAAAGTTTAGCTCAATAACTGGCAGTACCTGCTAATAAGGAAGTCATGGTAATATAATAAGTTGCAAAACCATTTTCATATTTTCATTGAACAAGTTTTGTAAGACAGTTAACATCGAGAAAAGAAGAAGAAGAAGAAGTGTCTTTTATGCAACAAAAGTACAGCCACTTGCAAAAAAACAGAGCCAGGCATAGGGAGTCGTTCGAGCAGCATCTTGAGATGAAGTCATTCACCGGGAAGCACTGTAAAGGCTTTGTTTAGGCGATAGAGTAATCGATCTTGGCTCTTGCACAGTACTGTTTTTTCAAAACGCAATATGTCCAGTCATATAAGATGTCCACTAAAATCTCAATCTATAAAAAACAACATCATACAAGGAATTACCTCACCAGTTCATTCAAAAGATATGCAGAAAAAATTCTCACGGGCATTGACCATTGGACTACACACAGTTTTCGTGTGCGTGTCCTCTCACTTTCAACATGATAGAAATCTCCCCAGCGGTCTGGCAAGTTATTTATAAATCTTAACAATAGAAAGTGAAGCACCCAAAGTTAAATAATACCCAGCCCTAACTTCTTATAATCTTAGTAGCTGCAAAAAAAATAATAGATAGTGTGTCTATTTGACAGAGAGGTATTATTAAATTGCGCAACCACCATGAAAAGAAAGTCAAATATTTACTATATTATCTCAGCATGATTCCTGTTGAACTGCAATAGCCAAACTGTTATTGGAAAACGATCAAAGAATGCCAACAAACTCTCCCTTAATTAACAGAAATAGACCTGAGGGCTCTTTTATTTGTGTATATCATTCAAAAATAATTGTGATTTTCTCTTCTCTGAGACAGATATAGCTCCGTGGCTTTTTTCCATAGTACAACGGAAACTGGATTAAATTTTTTTTGAGTTCCTCTGTCCACAAATTACTGATAAGGGTGCTTTAGTCGGGATTTTACAGAGGTTTATCTATGTGATGTTAGATCCAATTAACAAGCACTGGATCGTAGATGACTTTGATCACAAAAAAACAAATGCCTGATGATTTTTCCTCCCGCAGACGATAACTAATACTTATTTACGAATGGTGTCAGGGCTTCATGAAATGTAAGTAAAGTTTTTCAATTGCTGATAGAAACAAAAACAAATTCTCATAAATGGTTTCTGAAATATTCAGACGCAAAGCCAATTTCTCCACAAGGGTAAACAACATCAATGTACAGCAGGGATCAAGTTGAAATCTGGATAGAACACCGCTATCTGCATCCCACAGATGTAGGTGATCACAATAGTTAAATTGGAAAGGAGTGGTAAACAGTATTCAGCCAATGCCACTTTTTCTAAAATTACCAGAATTACAATGTTCCCATTGACCTGGACTCTCTATAAAATCCAGAGAACTGTGTTACAAGTTAAATCAAAATATTCCTATAATGGAGACCAATTTCAAATGTGAAAAGATAAGTTGCAGGAGAAAATACCTCTACAGAAGTTCTCTGCTTTGTAGTTTGATTAAATACCCTCATATGTCGAGTGTATCGGAAATCTTTAGTGATTGCAGCTGCGCCAGAAGTTCTTCCGAGCCTCATGTCCTCAGCCTAAAGATATATGAAATACCCATCATCATAACATTTAAAAATGGAAAAAAAAGCGAGAAAATGTAACTAACCATGAAGAGAGCAACGATATGTTCATCATAGAATGGATGCCCGGGAGATGTCAATGCCCTTAACAACAACAAGATGGACACTACCGCTACAAGTTCATACCAGTAAAAAGAAAACAAATTGATTTGTTAAGGCTCATAAAATAGATAAGCATCCTTTTAGCAACTTTGTATTTAGAGCTTATGAGTGGCACTGTCACTGTGAAAAAGGCAGGCTCCGTTCCAAGGATCTGAACCTGTTTATGTTTGTTCTCTACATACATGCGGAATTGCGATCTGGCAGCAACAGCTTCACTTCTCAGTTGGATACATCATATTATATGGTGTCGATGCTCACGTAAAAAATGATGACTATCAATAAATGTTTAATTGAGGAAACTTCTATATTAAAATACAATTTAATAGTAGGCCTGCGATTCGACTGTCCTAACATTTGATTCAGTTTGTCATTGTACTTACCCTGCAATTGGTACATCCTCCGTTGATCTGATATCATCATGAGACTCGATATGATTGCCCGGTGGTGTACTGTATTTAGTAAGAAGAGCCATCCCATACAAAACATACATACTTCCTAGTTCGTAAAATCCGATTCAATCTATGTCAGCAAGTCAGAGTGCAATTGTTCTCAATTTATAGCAACTTCCCTATCCAGTATCAGTGATTGCTGGAGCAATTTAAGTTCTTCCCTGAGCAGCCGGCCTAAATACTGTAGAACGATTATCACCACTGGACAGTCTTGCAAAATAGGCAGTTACTAGCTGCACCTAGCATGCTCTGCAAGCGTGATCAAGGATGATCAACAAGTGCTCAATGGACCATGAATTAACACACCGCTTCAATTACAGCATATAACGCATTCGATAAGCAGGCGTGCTACAATATAAATTATCATTGCCCAAATAATGGCTAGAAAATTTATCATGAAAAATGGATGTTACTCACCTATGAAAGCCTCTCACCCCTTTAATATTATATCAAATGGCATAAGATTAAAAATGTACAAAAGATAAATATGTTTTCTACCATCTGAGAAACATCCATAGTGATAAGTTCAACAGGAAAGAAATTAAATCAGGTGGGTTAAAGGCATGTTTTTTGACCCTAAAAATACCCTTTTTCCCCCAAAAGTGATAAACATTTTGGGTCAACCCTCATGAAAGACAAAATGTACAATGACCCATTGAAAAACCTTTCAAATGATAGCTCAAATGTCCAAATCGGACAACAAATGGTCAAGTTATCGCAAGTGGGTAAATCTCCATTGAAGTCTATATGTCGCAAAAAAAGGCACAGATCTGACCTTAACTACACTGTGACACTGACGCCGATGTCATAGGCTACTGTCAGAACTCAGGCTAACCTCACTGTACCGGTATGTTAGTATACAGTAGGTAGGATAAATAGTTAAGATCTGGTCTAATGATTAACGTATAGATGTAGATCTTTATAACTATTGTAGATGTTATCCGTTTGGTAGAATAGAAAACAATACGGTTAAATAGAATGTTGAGTATGATCTGCTGACATAGTAACAAAGTCAGCGTCTGCTGTACTGATGTAAGATATTGTATCTCATAAAATCAGTGGTGTGATGGTGACGTACACATTAGAGTGCCCACTTCGGTGGCTAAATTGACACTAGCACATAATTGCCTTGCTGCATATGACTGGGTGTGTAACAGTGTATGGATAAAAGAAAGCTAAGTAATTATGGTGCTACAAGTGTAAAATTGTTAGAATCAGATATTCTGAATATACTGATACATCACATACCTAGGGTTTTGACAGATTATGTCTGTCAAAAGTATAACATAATTAAAGCTACTTAAAATAAGGCTCATGTCCGAAGCCAAATGATGAATGGCTCCGAATAGCAGCGCGGCGCGAGTCAAGAAAAAACAGTAAATGATGCGTGGCCGCCCACCCACAGCAGACAGTTCACATCCCTCCAACCAGAGAGGGTCCCGATAACTTACCCTTTTTATCTACTGCGGTTTCACCTGGTTATATCTTAACCATCAACGGGGACAAGAAGTGCTAGTCTATGTACACTCCTTGTAATAATCGTGTCCCCACCACCTGAATACTCAATGGTCTTACCTTGCACCTTATAGTTCTTATAGCATAAAGCAACTTTTCTTACCTGGCCATCTGCACTGGGGAACACTTCTAGTATCCGTGCTAGGCGATACTGTTTGCGGAGTTGGTTTGAATCAGTGACGAGAACTGTATCACCTACCTTGAAGTTCCTAGACTGCTTGTGCCACTTGTTCTGAGCTGCCAAGGTCGGTGCATATAACTCCATCCACTTTCGCCAAAAGTCGTCTACAATGCTCACCACCAGATTCAGTCTGTTCTTTAGGGAGTCATCATCTCTCCACTCTCCAGGGTTTCGTGAAAATGGTCGTCCTATAAGAAGGCAGTTCGGGGTGAGTATCGACACATCGGAATCCTCTGAGGGTAGAGTGCCTAATGGTCTCTCATTGACTAGATTTGCTACCTCATAGCAGACTGTCATAAACTCACTAGCAGACAGACGATTGTGTTCGACTGAAGGTTTCAGACACTTCTTTACAGTCTTGATAAGAGACTCTGCAGCGCCCTGGTACCAGGGGCTATCTCCAGGTCCAAACCGCCATTCAAGTCCATTCTCTATACCAACTTTCTTTATTCTCACTTCATCGAGACTCCTCCATACATCCTGTAACTCCTTCTCCGCAGCCACAAGTCGAGTTCCAGTATCCGAGAATATCAGTCTAGGCCATCCTTTCACACTAACAAATCTCTTCAGTGCCAGTAGAAAGGATTCTGTGCTGTATCCAAAAACTGCCTCAATGTGCACAGCACGTGATACCAGATCTGTAAAGAGCACTCCATAGGCCTTGCCGGATGTGTGCTTTTGGACTTCGCCTCTGATGACAAAGGGTCCAAACAAATCAAGCATTGTGTGATTGAATGGTGGTCCAGCTGTTAATCTTTCCACTGGTAGCTGAGCCATATTCTGACTGAGAAGTACCGGATTGTGGAGTTTGCAGTGTTGACATCCATGGATAACACTACCAACTATCTTTGTGCCTTGAGATATCCAGTATTCCTCTCGGAGTCGAGCGAGCTTCGCGTCACGACCTTTATGTCCGGAGTCGATGTGAGCTTGCATGATAGCTAAATTTGTGAACTCATGAGATGATGGTAGGAACTTCTGTAGATTTGTCTTGATAGCAGTCATGGGATTTCTCTTAAGGAGCCGAGAACCCATAATCCATACCCCCTCTTCAGTCTTGATAGGGTTGAGTTTCCAGTAGCGTCCTTTTTTGTCTTCCAGATCTCTCACCATCTCCTTCTGTACATCTTTCACGATCCAGAGCAGAGCATCCTTAAGATCCTGAACACAAGTATTGACGACTCGTCCATCTTCGCATTTCCCTCTCTTAGCCAGGTTTCTTAGTCGAGCGACAGTCCAGAGCAGAGATTTTAGCGACTTGAAGTTAGCATAGTTGAATATCTGTACAACAGGAGCAACTTCAGCTGCATTACAGATCTTCTTTTCTCCAGGAAGTGTTACTACAGGATCAACTTCACTCTTTGTACCCCATTGTTCTTCTGGTAGATAGAGGACTGGAGGTCCACGCCACCACTCTGATTCCGGTCCGATGTCCTTAGCTGGTTTTCCACGAGTGAGCCAGTCTGCTGTGTTGTCTGTGCCTTTGATCCACTTCCAGCTCGACAGATCTCCCTTTGTAGCGTTCTGTATTTCTCCCACACAAATTCCCTCATAGAGCTTGAACCTGATAGACTTGCGATTGAGCATACATAGGACAGTGGCTGAATCTATCAGTTGATGGATACTTTCATACTGAAAGCGAGTCTCCTCCTCAATGACTTTTCTGCCCCGCTTGGACAGGACAGCTGCGTTGAGCTCCATTTGGGGTATACTCAGTTTCTGTTTGAGAGGAGCGATTCTGCACTTGGCCATAATCAGACGGCACCAATACTCTCCATTAGTTAGCTTCCATCGAACATAAGCAAAGAATCCATATGCGTCTTGGCTAGCGTCAGATAGGATGATCAGTGATGGTTTTCCTACCTTGTTGTCAGGTTTTAAGCATCTGTAATACTGCTGTTGCTCTATGTGAAACATCTCCTGGAAGAATTGGATCCATTTCTTTCTCATGTCTGCGGGTAGGTGTTGGTCCCAAGCTAAGTGTAGGCACCAAGTTTCACGTAGAAGATACTTAGCTCTGAAGGTGAATGGACACAGGATGCCAAGCGGATCGTAGACTTTCATAGTTTGCTCTAACACGATCCTGCGAGTCAGCACATCAGGTATGGATTGAGGTATCTGGCCGATAGTAAGATTAGGCTCTGTATAGACACCCCGCTTCTTCTGCGAGAAATTGAGACTGGTAGTGAATGTAATCTTGTCATGTAGAGGGATCCAGTGCACTCCGAGAACTTGCATGCTGAAAGGCTGGTCTCTGGGCACAGGAACATCACTCAAATCAATTCTCTTTCCATCTTCACCACTAAAGATAAAACACTTGATCCTGAATCCAGTGAGCTCCAGTACGGTGTTTGTGTCCTTAGCAGTAGTTTCAGCTATCTCTTTCGATGGAAATGAGTCGATAATGTCGTCAACATAAGTGTTGCTCTTCAGCAGCTGAGCAGCCCTCGGGTATTGTCCTTGGAAAATCTCTGCAGATTTCTTGATGGCCTCCGAGCTTATCGCTGCAGCCGGTCGATCTCCCATATTCACTCTTGTAATGGCATACACATCTGGTTTCCTCTGCTCAAAGTTACGCCAGAGAAATCTGTGTGTGTGTGTTGCTCGACATCACCAGTGAATATTGAATTGTACATCTTTGTAATGTCTGCTACTACAGCGACTTGCTCTTCTCTCCATCGGAGAAGTATCCCAAGAATGTTACTCAAATATGAGTCTGGCCCTTTAGCTAGGCAGCTGTTGAGTGAGACTCTTTTGTATAGCTGGGAGGAGTTGAATACTATTCTCACGGGTGTTGATTCGGATTTGGGATTCTGCACTGCGAGATGGCTGATGTAATACACTGGCCCTTTACATTGAGATATCTCGTCCTGAGTGAGTTTACGAGCAACTTTCCTACTGATCATATCTTGGATCTGATCCGAGTAGATTTGAGCCCATTGCTTGTCTTCCCTAGAGTTGTCTCTGTACTGCGTAAAGTAGCAAGAGCTGAAGAAAAGTTGTCAGGAAGAGTTGAAGGATCAATCAGCCAGGGATAAGCCGTGGTAAATCGTTGGTTAGCTTCATCATAATTCAAGTTGGCTTGGATCATCTGTAGTTCTTGTTCTTCTTTGAAGGAGAAGTCTTGACCTTTGATAGGGCACTTTCCACAGCAGCACGCTCCACAGGCTCTATCTCTATTCCGAGTTCTTCACCTTGCATGAAATCTCCAAGAGCAGCTCGCTCAGCTTTGGTCAAACATGTGATGACTCTATCAAACAGGATATGCTGGGGACTGATTGGTGAGATTGGTTGAATGCGTTCAGTGATAGTGGCATGAGCTAATATAGAAGAATGAGAGCTCATATTAGACAGGGCGGGGTGACTTCCTTGTAGGCACAACCCAAACGGACTCCGTAGTACACTCAGATGTTTTCCGGCTGTCGCGACTTCGTTCTTTGGGTGCAGCCCAAAATAGTCGTTACCAACCAGAATGTCGACTTGACCAGCTTCTCTCATCAGTAGATTGACATTGATAGATGGAAATAGATTAGAGAGCGTATTCAGGTTCAGCTCCTCAACTCGAGATGTAATCTGCTCCATGCTATATGCCTTTTTAGAAACCGTAGTGTTGTCCTCTGTGAGTAAATCAAGTGAGTACAGATAAGACAACTCCGTCTTGCTACAGTTGCCTAGTGTTGTGACGTCTAGATCAACCTGGTGTAATCTCCTAGCGCCGAATCGCTTGACAGCATTATTAGAGATAAATGACGCATTCGACCCTCCATCGAAGAAGACAGTAGCCTTTCTGTTACTCTTGACAACTCCGACCTGCTGAATGGGAAACACTGAAGGGTTCCTTTCCAAGCTTCCATGATTGTTGCTTGCCTTGACTGTACTCTTGGAATCTTCCTGCTTCGCCTTGTCTTTGTATGAGACTTTAAATTTATATGACGATCCTGTTGAGGTCGGCCTCTTTACATTACATGATTTACTACTTGTACTTGTTGATTCTTGCTTTCCTCGACACAGTAAAGCATGGTTGCCCTGTTTGTCACACTGGGGGCAGAGCTTATCAAGTGTACAGGCGTCTCTGGGGTGTTGACCAAAACATTGAAAGCATAATGAATGAGATCTCAAGATATCATATCGCCGTTTAACATTGAACCCTAGGAAACTTTGACATTTATCTAATGAATGAGACTGAGTTCTATGTAATACACAGTATGATGATGGGTGCTTACTGGCATCACTCATTGACCTACTACTAGACTCGTCAGGATCTGACTCGCCATAAAAAGCATTGACGCTACGCTTTTGAGGTTTTTGAATGGACTGCCTGTTGTTACAGTTATGGGACTTCTCACGCTCTGCCCACCGTATGACCATGCTTCGCTCTGTCTCAAGGAAAGCCATAAAATGTCTGAAAGGTCTGGTCCTGTCATCTGGTGTCATTGTTGATACAGTTTTCATCCAATCCCGTTGAAGCATCATGGGTAACATGTCTGCTAGCCTATCGATGTGAGGCATGGTGATAGTTGAAATGTGTCCTACTTCCCCTAGCTGACAATAAGCTGCCTCCACAGAATTGATGAAATTCACTAAACTAGAGCGATCTTTATCCTTTACTGGGCGAACCTGGAGCAGGTCTTCGAGAACTGAGTCAACACACAAACCTGCATCACCATAATGATCATCAAGCTTTGATAGTATACGAGAATACGCCATGGGCTGTGTGGCATATATACACTGTACAAGTTGCTTGGCCTCACCACGTAATAGCTCTTTGAGAGAGACTACCCTATCATAATCATCATATAACTCTACACTAGCATATCTCATCCACATTGATCTAAATTCGTACCACTGTTTCCTGTCACCAGTGAATGGTGATGGTGGAATAATACGCTTATGTCTAACCTGTGCAGAATATTGCATATCATTGGATTGCATGGTAGCCATAGGTACATGAATGGGTGAATGTAAAGAGCCATGTGGTAATTGATCATAGGCACTAACAACTGATGACATAATATTGCCTGGCTGTGCCATACTCTGATTACTATCATTGTGATTGATATCAGTTACATGTAGAATAGAACGCGGTGGTGGGGCACTACGTGTTATACTTACTGGTGTAGATGTACCATGAGTGATAGTCACATGTTGGCGGCCATCACTCACCGCACTAGTGCTCACTGGTGCACTATTATGTATGGTGTCTTGTGTAGAAGTAGCTAATGACTGAGTAACATCATTATTAGAGCTCACTGGGGGGAGCGATGCTCCCTGTCCACCAGGGGGAGACGACCCCACCTCACCCCCGCCCTCCCAGGACCCCGGCCGCCTGCGCGCTGTGTCAACAACGCCATCATCACTAAGCTGCGGGTCATGAGCATGAGGGGCAGATTTATCTATACTGTTAGTTCTAGTATTAAGACTAATGCTTAGCCTAAATAAAATTGAGGTAAGCTCTTCTATTTTAACATCATAATCATTGCTACTGTTATGAGATTTTAGAATAGATATACACTGTTCAAACTGTTTGACAATAGTAAAAGCATAGCTATCATATAGCTGAATATACTGATACACTCACGTACTGCCTTAACCAAACTGACACCCATATCATACCGTCAAAAAATTTGGGCTCACAAACTGTCTAAACTATTCGGACACCAATACCATACGCTACTCTCAGAACTCAGGTTAATCTCACAAACAGCCTAAACTACACTGACGCCCATAGCATGAGCTACTGTCAGAACACACGCTAATCTCACGTACTGCCTTAACCAAACCGACACCCATATCATACCGTCAGAAGAAATCGGGATCACAAAGTGCCTAAACTACACGGACACCTGTATCATACCGTCAGAAGAAGTCTGGCTCACACACTGCCTAAACTACACGGACACCAATACCATACGTTACTGTCAGAACTCAGGCTAACCTCACGCACTGCCTAAACCACACTGACACCCATATCATACTCTCAGAAGAAGTATAAACAGAATAAACAGCCTAAACTACACTGACGCCCATAGCATAAGCTACTTTCAGAACTCAGGCTAATCTCACAAAGTACCTAAACTACATGGACACCCATTTATCTTTCCGTCAGAAGAAGTCGGGCTCACTAACTGTCTAAACTATACGGACACCAATACCATACGCTACTCTCAGAACTCAGGTTAATCTCACAAACAGCCTAAACCACACTGACGCCCATAGCATAAGCTACTGTCAGAACTCAGGCTAATCTCACAAAGTGCCTAAACTACACGGACACCTGTATCATACCGTCAGAAGAAGTCTGGCTCACAAAGTGCGTGAACTACACAGATACCAATCCCATACGTTACTTTCAGAACTCAGGCATACCTCACACACTGCCTTAACCACACTGACACCCATATCATACTGTCAGATGAATTTGGGATCACAAACAGCCTAAACTACACTGACGTCCATAGCATAAGCTACTGTCAGAACTCAGGCTAATCTCACGCATTGCCTTAACCGCACTGACACCCATATCATACTGTCAGAAGAAGTCGGGCTCACTAACTGTCTAAACTATACGGACACCAATACCATACGCTACTCTTAGAACTCAGGCTTATCTCACAAAGTGCCTAAACTACACGGACACATGTATCATACCGTCAGAAGAAGTCTGGCTCACAAAGTGCGTAAACTACACGGACACCAATCCCATACGTTACTGTCAGAACTCCGGCATACCTCACGCACTGCCTTAACTTCACTGACACCCATATCATACTGTCAGAAGAATTTGGGATCACAAACAGCCTAAACTACACTGACGCCCATGGCATTAGCTACTGTCAGCACTCAGGCTACTCTCACAAACAGCCTAAACCACACTGACGCCCATACCATAAGCTACTGTCAGAACTCAGGCGAATCTCACAAAGTGCCTAAACTACACGGACACCAATTTATTATTCCGTCAGAAGAAGTTTGGCTCACAAATTGCGTAAACTACACGGACACCAATACCATACGGTCTACTGTCAGAACTCAGGCTAATCTCACAAACAAACTACACTGACACCCATAGCATGAGCTACTGTCAGAACTCAGGCTAATCTCACAAGCAGTCTAAACTACACTGACGCCCATGGCATAAGCTACTGTCAGAACTCAGGCTACTCTCCAAAGTGCCACTGTGCCCGATATTTGGAAAGCGGCCAATATAGTGCCTTTAACTAAACTGAAAGGCGCAACAGAACCTAAAGACTTTAGGCCCATCGCCCTGACACCAATCCTCGCTAAGTGTCTTGAGAAACTTGTAGCGCTCCACATCAGTGCTCACATTGCCGATAGTAACCAGTTTGCCTATAAACAGCAGTACAGACGATGCACTATTGTTGTTACTTGACAAAATCACTAATCATCTCGATAGCTCTGCAAAGAATTATGTACGCTCGATTTCCATTGACTTTAGCAGTGCTTTTAATACAATCAACAGTAACACCCTAGTCCAAAAGATGTCATCTCATAAAGTAAACCCCAACATCGTATCCTGGTCATATAACTTTCTGTCATCACGTACACAGCGAGTGAAAGTAGGTAATCCTCTATCTAACAGCATCATGACATCAACTGGATGCCCTCAGGGATGTGTCCTCAGTCCCATCCTCTTCTCACTTTATGTAGACGACATGGCAGTAAGCGATGATCACACCATCATAAAATACGCCGATGACACTGTGATACTAGAATTCATCTCGCCAAAATCACCATCATCACTGCAAGTTGAAATCAATAATATCAGATCCTGGTGCACAAGAAACAGTCTGCTCATCAACACAAAGAAAACCAAAGAGCTTGTTTTCTGTAATCTACGCGATGATCCTGACCCTCCACCCATCATGATCAACAACTCCGCCATCGAACGAGTAGATGAATACAAATATCTTGGCACCACACTCAATCATAAGCTTAACTTCAACACGAACACCAAAAACATCATCAGCAAAGCTAACAAACGACTATTCATCATGAAGCAGCTAGCCTTTATGAATGTCAAGACAACTACCATTAAGCTGGCATACACCTCGTTTCTCGAATGTGTCCTACAATATCACCTATGTATTATATACGGACACCTCTCATCTGATATTAAGAACCAGTACAATCACCTCATCAACACAGCACGTAGACTAAGCAAAGGCAGGCTTGAAGTTACAACCATAGACGATATATTCGATAAATTCTTCAAAACTAAATGCCTGAGAATGTTTGCTTTGGGCAAATACACTGTCATAACGCTAGAACAGCTCCCATCTGGTAGATACAGAGTGCCAGCCTACCGTGTAAACTGCCGTAAATACTGTTTTCGCTCATTATGTGTAAAACTGCTTAATCGAATAGGTTGATTCATTTATTATAAATCTAGTCAATGTTTAATTATAATTTTTAAAACTTCATTTTTATTCACAGAGCACAAGAGAAACATTGATTTTATCATGAGAATTGATACAAATTCATACAAACATACATACATACATACGGAGTTATCCTCTCAAATTTGAATCTATTAAATTATTCGGAGTTGTCTTCTCCAAGACTCATAAGTTGAGACTGATATCCTTACCCTGCAATATTTCTTATATGACGGGGGGGGATAGGCTTGGAGATGTGAATGGTTTTTTGCTTTGTCAAGGTAATTTGAAAATCATAAAAGAGAAAACTTTCCCAGAGACAGGGAATGACACACTCTTTATATCACCATATCAATGATTGCTGTACCACTGGATGCAAGGAAGAAAGGAAAGGTAATCAACTGCCAGGCCTTGTTTATTCTGATTAAATATGGAAGAAAGACTTGTGGTATGTTAAGAAATATCCTATAATTATTTATTCTATTTTTTTGTTCCCCGGACTGTTTTAGTGATTCTGATTGATTATTATTCCAGTCATACTGTACATTTATTTGTAATATACTCATCAGGTACATATCTGATGCCAGTTACAGTCATATACCTGCTTCATCATACTAATTAACTAATCAAGACATTATTATTTTCAGTTCAGAAGTACTAGGCTAAATTTCTTACTTTTATCCAATCGAATCTATTGCACTCACTCTCGTCTCATAATAATTAGAGTATCATAAGAAATTTGTCACATGCTAGGCCTATTACTATTAATTTGAGAATCTTATCATAGTCTTCATTTTACTGTTACTGTACCCCTCATTCATTATATGATTAGAGGATTATCTTAACAAAAATGGCGAGACTGAATAAGACTAGCCTAGTCGATGTGAATTTGATTCACCACATTAGCAACAGCTCCTAGGGTCTGCAAGCCTGGATTTTTCCTATCTCTGGTATCATCCAGATGGGTAGGTAATGTTGACAGTTGCCACAGGGCTGTCCTGTAGAATGGATGATGCCGGATTGGTATTTTTAATAGGCAGACGGCCCTTTTGCAGAAGGGGTTGATGGTTGACTACAGGACATATTTTACTATTGCATCAACCACCTCAAAGGAGGGAGGAGGGTTGATCTAATGTGAATGTTGTTTGTTTGCCTTGTATGATAAGATATGACATGCTTCCTACTCTGCTGGGTGGCTGGTGCTGATTGATACTAGATTTGATTAAAACATGAATCCATTTTATAGCATTGAACCAGCCAGATTGGTATTCAGACCCGTAAAAAAGTATCGATCGGGATATGTTGGTACTACACGCTACACAGACCCAGGATATCTTTCAGAGAGCAAAAGTAATCACTCTCAACTCCCCATTTGTATAGCCCTAAATAATGACGGACTCATAATCATAACAATGAGGCCTACTTCACCTAAACTTAAATTGTTTAATTGGTTTCAGGACATAATACAATGCCGCCAAACACAGTCTTTATCACCGCATTGGGGGTTTACGAAGACAACTTGCAAGGATTGCTTCAAATATTATTATTCTGATATTGTATAGTGGTATAATATATTTTCAATAGTTTGACCATATTTCTATTAACAGCCCGAATTCGGCTGCAGCTGTGTCAACGTTACTACATTGGTAAGTTGAGATGAGCAGGCCTACCATGTAAGTTTCATACGTTGGTCAATGGAGAACTCTCGTTCAGCTTATATCAACATGGCTCCAATGGTAGAGCTTTCATGTCACAGTGTGATACTGTTATACAGATTTAAACATCTTATCTCAGTTTCCCTCATTTGAGTGTGGACATTATTTACTGAATGGTGGTTTTTATTGTGTGTTTGTGTTGTGCTGGGAATTTGGTGTTCACAAAGTTTCATCAAACATAACATGTTTCAATACTAGCTAAAGTGTGTTGGTATTTGGTGTGTGTGGTCTTATGTATCAATATTAATGTGTACCAGCTGCTCACTTTATACCCTTGATCCTTTTAGGCATGTGTCTCCCTTCAGAAAACTGAACAATACCCGGAAATAAATTCTCCACCAGGTTTGTGTCGATTCAAACATGTTACCACTCGAACGAAAGTTAATTACTGAGTTATTTTGATTCGCTTGTTGACTCCAACTAGTATGCCTCATTTCTCCAATCTCAACTTCACAGCCTGTATGTAATTAGATAATATTACTCGACTGACCTTTAGAGAAATAGGAGATTGGACATCAGTATATTGTTTTTATTTTCTGTTTGTCGTAGGTTGTCTTCTCTAAAATCAGTCTAAGAAAACTCCTCATCTTTCATTACTTAGATATAAATTGATATGAGAAATATTAGGAATTGGGCCAAACTTAGTGTTAGCACTAGATAGGATACAGTTAACTTTAGATAAATGGAATGGTAGATTCACTTAGTACCAAATAATCAGTTATTTGTAAAAGGACTGAGATAACAAATAGTGATATGTTTCAATTTTGTTTGAAGAGTAGTGGCTTATATTACTGACACAGGATGAC
Organism: Membranipora membranacea; assembly: GCA_914767715.1. Lineage (NCBI taxonomy): Eukaryota > Metazoa > Bryozoa > Gymnolaemata > Cheilostomatida > Membraniporidae > Membranipora > Membranipora membranacea. The sequence goes on from OU612069.1 coordinate 5,594,526, forward strand.
CTCGGAGATCAAAATACTCTTACTAAGCCAGCACTAGCTCTATATTCATTGGTAATAAAGAGGTATACTAAATTTCATATTGTGTGCATTAAATTTTGAATGTATCGTTAGTCTGGCATCCTCCTTATGGTTGAACGCCTGGAGTGTGCATCACACACATCATCCAATATTCTTATCACTCAATAAACAACAATAACGATGACATAGTCCTACCTTCCTTCATGGTGTTGTTGATACCCAGCTTGCCACAAAGACCCCATATCCCAGGTATTTCCATCTTCTCAATTGCAACTCTTACGCATAATTAGAACAAAATGCTTAGATTACACATTTTATGTTTTGACTGTCGGTGGAAAGTATTGTAATAACACAATGATGACAAACCCTGCAGAAGAGCAGACAGCACTGGGTAATAGTTATTTCACCAGGTTTGTGTAAATACTTTCTTGCGTTCACTCCATCAAACACAAACACCACATAAATTATCTTGTCAGCTACTATTAATGTACATCAGCAATCTAATGTCGTGTCATCATATCAAAATCGACAGCATAGACAGAATTAGAATACAATATCTTTCTGACATTTGCAGTTTTCTGTCCTTACAAAATTTGTGAAGGGACAACTATACATTGTTTACATTTTGTTCATGTGAGAAGACAATCACGCATAAACAAAAACATACGAACAATGCATATTTGTCTGATCTCCAATATTGTATGGGCAGAGAACTGTTATTGCCAGGAGGATCATCGCATCCTGAACTAGTCGTGGGCGTCTACTCACTTTTTGGTTGTGATGTGAGTAACTTTTGTTCATTGCGCTTTACCCACTGTGCGTACTAGCTGCGAGACAATTCACACTCAATTAGGGTTTTTATATCCTAATGCTATGGGAATATTCTAGGGATTTGTTAGTTATCTAGTTTAATAACGATAAAAGGCTTGAAAACAAAGCCCTCCTCAGCTTGTGGTTGAAAATGTTGAAAATAAGACTATCGTAATGCATCCAGATATGATGACTCTGTGTCCAAATTTCACACTATTTGACTCACTACATTATTATTTATTTTCAGTATGGAAACATGATGACATCTGATGTAACCTCTATATCTCAACACTTTGTGGTGCATTGACCAAGACGCCATTTTGGAGTCGGAAAGTATCAGATAACGGTATGTCATTTCACAATTTTTGCACTGTATTGGAAAAGTGATGTTGCAAGGGGGGTGGTCAAGGGAGCTCGCCAACTGTTTTATTCAATACCCCAGGGTATTTCAACACAGGATTATATGTAATATGTAAAACAAAGGTCCCCTAAAGTCCAATTTCCAATAACTACCAGAGAAATTTAATCTTATCAGGTCAATGATGACATTATAACATTTAACTAAATTTGCTATGAAATCCTGGACAAAATACCATAGAGAATTTTGATGATATAATATAGATGATTAGATGCCTACCTGCCTGGTCTCATTGAACCCAAGAAATTTGCAGCACCATACTAATGCTTGCTGCTAATGCTGCTTAGAGTGTTATAACCCTCATATTGCAGTTCAAGAAACGTATTTCCTTTAAATTTATTTGACTTTTTCAAAATTTACAGGGACGCGAAAAAAGGTGTAGCTTTAGGTGATGATAAATATCAAATTTTGTGTTTAGCATGTCTGTCATGGAGGCAAGTTCACCCCTAGGGTTACCTCATGTGAACCCTTTAGCGTGTGATATTCAAAACTGTTCAATAGTACACATATGTAGGCCAAAGGTACACACTATGTACCCCAAGGGTACCTATCCCAGCAAACGCAAAATGTTTTTAAAATGTTTTGTACCTCGTGATAATGTTGTGATCGGGCAATTGCATTCAAGAGCATACTCCCTGATATTGTTGTATGATATCGGGTTGACTGGCTGAAACGCAGCTCATTGGAGATATCATATTATTGTGTTTAAAACATCGCCTCAAAATGTTATTCCCATCACCTCACAAAATTATTATTTGTAACATTATCAGCAAGTTTTGACATAACGCTCTAACGACAAGCTATCCAAAATGTTCCCATAACTCCAATATAATATCTAGCAATATTGATATCCAATGTCTTTGTTTTAACAATTTTGTGTAACATTATCCACCTGTTGTGACATAACGTTCTAACGAGAAGTTTTCCAAAATGCTATGATAACTCCGATATAATATCCAGCATGATTGATATGCCATGTCCTTGTTGTAACAAGGTGCACCGACTGTTACTGTAACATCTAGTGGAATTGACTATATGGCAATTTGACAAAAATGCTTTCATGACACTCTGTTAATGTTCTGAATGACTTCGTGGAATGACATCACTACAACTTCTTGAAGCTTATCCAGCAATAACATCATGGCAAAACAGGTGTAAAACTGTTCTCTCAAAATCATTTTGTAACCTGATCAAAACAATATCAATGAATAATCATCAGTAATTATATGATTACTGTGTCTCAGAGCTTTGCAAAATTTTATCAATAGATATTACAGATAGTATATTTTATTATCTTTCATTTTATCTGTTAAGAAACATTTATTCTGACTGCAACTTGTGAGTGAATAAGTGGTTTCCACCATTTGAATAGCAAATTTTTAGTTGTGGGAGAATTTTAGGCTAATGAGGCTTGGGTCAACGTCCGGTTGAGTGTGGTTTACAGGATTGAACAACTTTTTGTGAAAGGTTGATAGTCATGCTGCGGCCCATCATGCTGGGCTTTGACGATTGGCTGTATTTTGCTGCAAGGCACGCAGCTAAGTTTAACGAGGTTTTATGTTTGTGTTGCGAGTTCATATCATGTTCACCGTCTACCATGTCCACAAGCAGTGCGAATAATAACCACCATACCAGTTCTAATTTGTTCTGAAAAATTGACATTTCTAACCCTCATTTTATGCGTATGTCACATGGGCTTATGCAAAATTAACATCCGATGATGAATTGGGAGTTGTTCTCTCATGAACCATAATTTCATTGGGACTGCATTACGTTTATCATCTAAGCATAACCCAGGAATTAAACACAGATGCTACAATTCCGTACGCAAACTGGTTGGACCACATGCCATCGGAATTTTAACTTCATGTAGGAAGATCATGTACAATAATATTAGCTGCTTTGAATTGGAAGATAGGAATCATACAATATGACTTTTTGTTGACTATGCAGGAATGTGCACAGCAGCGTATCAAGTTTGAGAACTACCGCTATTTCTGTTTCAAGGTTTAAAATCTGATGTCACAAAGACAATCAGCCATACATTTAATAACACAAAATTACGCCCGTACACGTGGGCACAGCAACTGCCCTATATTTAATAAATTGCTTTGCTTGCTTCAACATAAATAACTATAGAATACAAATCCTTGAATTAGGAGAAAAACTATTGTAAACAATTTTATGCACACGCTTAACAAAGAGTTGCTCCCACTTGCATAAAAAATCACATTTATACATTGTTCGAATAAATTCCTAAGGTTCAAGGATTCCGGACCATGCAATAATTGTTCATCACCTGAGGGATTGCTCATTGGGCACTATTGAATTACTTTTAGGGCCTGGTGTTGTCTGAATAAGTGGAAATTATATATAAAAAAAAGCGATGCTCGAAGCTTTTCTTGATCTATTGTGAGGAGAAAACTCTGAGAAGGGCACAATCGGATCGTTAATCCTGATTGACCACTATGGCTAGATTTGACCTGAAGGCATGCAGTCAGGGTAGAAATAGTTTGCAGGCAAACCAACAATAAACAATAGTGACCACTACATCATAGGTGCCCAAACTTGTCCTACCATGGGTTATATTTGCAGTTTAGAAAATGTCCGTGGGCCAAGAGTAGTTATGCTTGGTGATTGTTGATAGTCGCTAGGAGGCCCCATAACAAATATTTTGCTTCATAATTTTGAACATTGCATGAGGAAATAATTTTTGGGGCTAGTGAACTGACTAATCCAAATAATCACATGTCCTGGTTGAGGATTTTTCAAAACTGATTACATTCCGAAAATTAGCAAATGAGCGAATAAGAGGGCGGCTTATAAAAACGGGAGAATCACAACCATTCAGGGGCGTATTGTAATTATTTTTGATGTAGAGAACTAATTCAACAAGCGGGAATTTTTTTGGTGTCCTTTTCTTGCAGACTGATGTTCTCTAGTTCTGTTCTCTATTCAGTTGTAGGCCAATCCATGTAAGTTTTTTCAGAAAACAGACCATGTTGCATGGTATGAGTTATCAGGACATTTGCGCCCCGCATGAATTATCGCCGTTTGTAGAGTGTCACGATGGCAATTGAGCCACTTAAATTTGCTAGTTGTGGGCCACATTTGGCCCATGGGCCCCAATTTGGACACCCTTGCACTACATAGTCATGGTTTGAAGTTGAAATCTGGTTTTCAGTCTTCCTAAAATTTAAACGAATTATAAAGTACATTTAGTACAAAAATTATCACATTTACATGTTCACTTTTGAAATCTCAGCAAAAGACAATTCAACTTTGAGACATTCATAATGATTGATAGGGTTTGCTCCTCACACTTACATAGAAATTAATTAATCAAGGGTAAGTCCAACAAAAGAACTTTGCTGGCGAAGTGTTTGAGGATAAATACCATCAATCAATCAAGCAATTTATCAGTTCACAATGTATTACAAGTGTATCCCTAAAACTTCCGTCTCCATTACACATCGGCAATCTAGACAACAAATTAGTTATTTTGGTATCACATTTATACGTGGCTGTCTGCGCTGAAGGTAAAAAGCTCACATTTAAAAATCAGAAATTGAAATTCTAGCGATACATGCTATAGAAATGATTCCTAAGAGAATGATTTACAGGGTCGATTTCTCCCTTTTGATTGTGACCCTGCCATCTTTTACCAAAGCGCCTAAGTAAACCCAGCTGAGGGGTTGGGGGGCGCTGGAAGCCTACCCAACGGGGTTCGGCACAGAGCCCCGGCCCCAAAGCCTAGAGAGCAATTTTGGGCCTTTGCATTGCATTGACTGGGTTTTGTAGGAGTGTCTCAGGTGAAAATTCACAAGCAGATTACTAAAAGAATAAAGCAGTCAACCTAAATAGTATGGAACCTACAGCCACGATCGCCATCCCGAGCGCCATTAAGGGCTGCCTGTGGGTTGTTTTTTGTTGTAATCTATCTTATCATACAATCAAGGTGCTTGTCAATTAGATCAGGAATAATTCTGCCTGGTATCATACCTAATAACCTAAAGCAAGACATAAGTATTCCAAATGACAGCACCTTAATCGGCCGCCTGTATATCAACGATGTGTTTTTTCTGAGGGAGATCAATTAAATTAGCTTGAGCAGACACAGCTGAATTTTATTGTGAAAAAACTACTGAGCTTAGCTGACTTTGAACAAGAGAAAATCACAGATGAGTATGGGCTAATAAATTCTGTGTTAATTTGGCCTCAGTTCAATCTGTGCTAAATAAGGGACAGTTTGTTGACACCCTCTGATTATTATGATTATAACACTGGGCTAATACAATTCACTGCTAAGCTTCTGATCCCACTGTTGAATAGAGTTGATGATTGACTGTCCATTTATACAGTTATAAAATTGTCAATGTAAATAAACATACATCATCTAGTATTGTCATTTACATGAAATAGGCCTATATTATGTAACTTTGGGGTGTGGCGGTATACTATAGAACATTCCTGTTGCTCTCTTCCACTGGTCACGCCTGTGGCGTAACCAGTTGATCAGGAGCGACTCGGAATGCAGGCAAATGGACCAAACTTGGTCTAGTATACTAGGACATGGCCCTTATATTTTAATTAAGAGGTAACATGAGTGAATATAATTAGGCTGAGTATTATGTAACCTCAAGGTCAGATTATCAAACCATTACTGGCTAGGTTTCATCTGGCTGAAAAGTGGGATGGCAGTCATAAGATCAAAGTGATAAACATCATGAAATTCCTTTGCCTTGATAATGATCGATCAATCACATGCAGGTATGGTGTAAGACTACCTGTCATGCATGACAAGTTGGCAGACCCAGAAATCAGGAGGTCTCCAAGGACGAACTATAAACCCGGACTACCACTCTGCGTCCAAGAGTGTGGATGCAATTTAGGCCTAGTGTATAATATTTCCAAGCCAAAACTTGACTGTAAATTTTGTTAATTGCATAATTTTACCTCAATATGTGGATGAAATTGTCTTGATTTAACCAACTTGGGAGGAGCAGCCTTAACAACACTGGTAGGTAAGGCTCGAATATTGAATAGCCACTTACAATACGTAATGTTAATAAGCAAATACATAGGTATGTGTACTGTGATGGTAGGAGAACACAGTAACACTTGCAAAGGGTAGCTTCAAAAACTTTCTGAGTAAAGGAAGCTGAAAAAGGGAGGAGAAAGGGAGATAGGGAGGGGATAGGAATTACCCCTAAAAACTGGGAGCCTCCCTACCAAAAAGGGAGACTTGTCAGGTATGCTACCTGCATGTGATCACAGAGTAAGGATATATATATATATATATATATCCTTGCTCTGTGATCATAATGCTGTTGACTGTAGTAATAATTTTTTCTAAGTTTGCATTTGACATGATCTGGCAACTGTCACTGCGGGAGGTTAATCTTCGACTATGTTGTCCTTTTTATGAACTCAGGGACTGTGGAAATAGTGTGCAAATCCTCTGTCTGTTTAGACAGAATAGTTACGGAATGCACTTTCTATTGAATAAGTCAGAGTCATACACTTAGGTGCAAGATTTACTAGCTTACAGACTATGCATGATAATATCGCGCATTATTCAATTTCCATAGGCTAAGTAATTGGCTCATCCAACATTCCCTAAAACCACAAACTGATTGATTCAGCAGCCACACGTTTCAAAATGATTATGATGTAAACAATTTCAACAGTTCAATAAAAGGACAGATAATAGTGACTGCAAAATAAGCAGTAAGCCCAAAATTGACCAGGGGTCTATGAACAAGGTTTTTAGGCCACATAAATCTGTACGTACAGGGGGGGGGGTTCTCCTAGTTTTCGCCACATTCTACTGCTCAATAATTTATTTTTAACTGTTACCAGTTCCTAGTCTAATTTAAGCTCGACAAATCTTCATCCATGCTTTTTATATTGACCCAGGACGATTAAATGAGGCTAGGGTGTCAACTAAAATTTTTAATAGTTTTTATACCCTTGTATACTGCTGCATTCCTATTCTGCTGTGATAGAATTAAGAGAGTATGGAGTTTTGCAAAAAAGCGATAAAGAAAATCGGAATCAATATAACACATCACATGTAATAATCTGTGGAGTGCCAAAGAAAACTATTTCTTTGTTTGTAAAGAAACAGGAAAAGGTCGAGACTTGATATAATTTATTACTTATTGGTTATTTCTGAGCGATGAATGAAATAAAAAGAACGACATGAAATTAAAAAGTCTACTTTAATGAAAAGCAAATTATATCGGCGAGTGAAAAAACTGTCAAATTGCTATACAGCAGCATTTTGTTCAATGTTGATGTGTGTTTCGTGACACATTATGCTTACTGCAACTGCTAACTGCAATTATGCTAACTGCATAATACAGAGGCACTACACAAATGATCATTGTGTAGACCACAACAAATACCTTATGCTATCAGGACCTATGATATTATCTATAATAATAGCAAAATTTATAAATAGCACATATGGATTACATTGACCTAGCTCAGTGTCAATCCTCTGGCATCCTGTGACATCATGCATCTAACCCTACCATAAAACATCTTGCTAAAATTTTACAGTATTTTCCGACTGTTCAGATGTTTTACCCAATCGCGGGCACTTGGTGTCATGGTGTCAGGTAATCAACACACAGTCTTTTTCTGTGATTTGGTTCCGCTTTTCCGATGTTTGCCAGATTATAGGCAGTACCTAACTACTTGCATGTCCATGCATGTCAAAGCATGATTTCCAAGCAATAGCATAATACTAATTAAATAGTACATCTCCAAACAAGCTTTGATCTTTTGAGTGAATAATTTGGCCATTAATTTGACACTTGTTACCTGGTTATTTCGGAAAGTTTTATATTCGACTTTTAAACGTTTGCAGGGAAATGAGTATACGAGTCATCATTCTGTCTAATTTACCCAGTCTCCCTATCTTATTTAAATTTTGTGCGAAATATATATTTTTATCAATTAAATATTTATGATCTGTGTCTGACACAATTAGCCTATTGATAATCTCATGCAGTTATAGCAATTCTACCCCATATCATTCCTATGCACACATGGTTGGAGCCACCAAAACTCGTTCGGGCTTCTTGTTGTACTAAGGTACACAAAGAGACAACATCTTCATGTGTCGACTTTCTATTCATGATGAACACAGACAACAGTTTCATACAACCACATGAAAAAATCACAGGGTTATGTGAAATAGAGCTTATTTCAAGAATTGTGTTGTTGCAATATGCGGTCAAAACATTTTATAATTGACCACTATTGATAAGCACCCTTGTGACTTGTAAAGCACAGCCAGCCGAATAATTGTAGCTGGCATCAACCACTTGTGCCATCATAGGATACCTCATTCAATTGAAATCTAATCTGAAAACAACATCAGTCACTCGAACTAGTACAGCAAAATGGCTCCAAAAGCACCATTGTATTACATCGTCAGCTCCATTCGAAGAGAGGAAGTAAGCATTGTTAGCAGTAATTGGATCAAAAAGTCAACTTTATTAAAGGAAAAGGACAAGCTAAAACACTCAGTTGTGGTGAGTCATAAATTTTCTTAGCAAAACACATTTTTTTTAAATTTCCAATATTCAAATATGCAGTTTTATCTTAATGATTTCAAATCTATTTTTTAAGATTTATCAAGTTGGTTCATTTGAAAAGAGTGCCATATGGTTGAAATGCCCCAAATACTAATTTTTGGTATACATTGGTGTTTAGCAGCGCCAACATGGATTGACAAGACAAAGCCTCGCAAGTGCATATGCCTTACTGATCTGTGGATATTCCAAATGTTATCTTGGAGTCCTTTCTTATTGACTAGTGTAACAGCTGCTCTGATTATTTTTTCCAGAAATGCTATTGGCCACCACCCACCACAAACGGAAAAAGCCTCAGGAAGGAGCATGCATTTCCAGATATTGGCAATTGGACGTTGTATGACGCGAAGATATTGCAGCTTACAGGTAATGAGACAAAGCTAACATTGTCTACGGCATTGGTTTCAATAATTTATCATGATTGCATCACACTATAGGAAAGTACTATATTACGCCGATAAATTCTTGTGGGATATCCCATTCACTTGGTATTATCGGCTGTGGAATCTTCGAGGGTGGTTATAGCGGAGATTATAGCTCAAAAAATAATTTCTAAAATGAGAGATTTTCAAAAAAAAGCACAGCTGATACATATATCCTCAGTAACAGGATGGAACTCGGAGTTGCAACCTCAGTCAATTCATATGTATTTGAGCGCTGCACACATAACATGACCACCGCATGCACAATAGAGCCAAACTTAAGTTCAATCTACAAAAGTTTGCAGTATTAAGCAAGATTGTGTTGCAAACATATGCCAGCATCCCTCTCACTAAAATGTTACGCATTTTCTTTCCAGAGGACCACGAAAAGGCCAAGGTGTATGAGTCGCAAGCAAGAAAGAAGGATGGTATCACTACTGGTTAGTTAAACTTTACACAAAAATATAAATAAATATAACTGATGTCCCCAGCAATGTGGTTGCTGTTAGGTTGGAGGTAATGGTTCGGTTTAAAGGCTGTCCTTTCCTATGTCTGAATTAATTACTATCACTAAGCATCAATATTTACACTAAGGATTGAGGTAAAATCTCATCCAAAATTCTTCAACTGCTTCTTCTGTGTTGCTGAGACATCAAAATTTTCTATCCGCAACAACCAGGAATCAGAATGGGGTAATTCTAAAAAAATTTGTCAATCATTCAAAGAAATATTCACATGGCCTGACATTCAAATCAAGTGTCTGCGCTTTCGACCATTGAAAACTCAAGGAACAGCACTGCATATGTATATATTTAGTCCTGTTTGATCTCGATGCTTCACAGGTCGCTGTACTGCTACATAAAAATTGGTGCTGCTTAAGATTTCCCTTGTAAAAAGAGTCAAGGATTTGTATTTTAGGAATTCTTACAAGTATTTGGGTTGTTGGATGTTGTCAATATAAACTATTGGCGAGGCAATTTATTTCTGGTAAACAAGCGCAGACTGAACTAATGATTTCATACCACAAACAGGTTAACATTGATGTTTTGGTTTGAAAATACTGTGTTTATGTAGATACAGAGGCTGGTGAACAAAGCTTGAGGAAACAACTCTGTCATCTCCCCAGCGAATTCAGAAGGACCCTAGTAAGTGTATGCAACATTCTTTTATTTTCACATTTAATTTAGGGCATGCAGTTGCGGTTGGTTGGTTTATGTAGCGAAAAGGACCACTAAATCTTTGGTTGGGAACTGATAGCAGTAAGGAGTGGTCACTGTCATGATGTGTATGTATGATTTGCAGTACCGGTATCGGTGTTTTGATATTTGGTGTGAGTTGATCATTACTATAAACGTTATGGCCGGTCTAGGTCTTGCTGCCAGTCAGCGTTTCCTTTATACTGTGATATATATTAAAATGTATCCCACATTGAGCACCATTATCGATTTGTTGCACTCAAACCCCTTGCCGGCAATACGGCAATACGTTAAATATGATCTGTGGTTTGTTATGGTCCATATAATAAACAATTTTGTGCCCGGTGCAATCATTCGACTAAGAAAATAATTCAGTTGTAATTTTTTAAAGATGATGGTGATGGAGAAGAGAGGAATGGTGCAAATGATGACAATAGTACACATGATGGCAGTAGTATGGCTATACCACTACCGTCATTTGATCTAAAGACCTCTCATGGTGAGTTATAACTCAAGATTGATTCATGAGATAAAATGCATTACCAACTTAAAGACCGATTATAGAAGAATCATGATAGCGGGCCCCACCAGATGCACTTGACTCAGAATTGATTTAATAACCTATAATGTTATTCGAGGCAGCCTCTTCCCAATATATATGTTCAATGATTCGATATCTCTGAATTTTGCAACACAATAAACTAGCCCAATCATCCGGGCGTTGTTGTAGTCGCAGGAAGGGATCATTATTATCAGCCAAGTCTATTTTTGACATTGCCTTGGAGTTGCGATGTCACGGGAAAGGGGTTGACAACTCCGACCATCTGTGAACAATAATTGAAATACACCAGAAGTGCTAAACATCTATTTCTCTCTTGGTATCTTCAATATCAACTAACATCCGTTGACAGTTAACGTCCACCATGGGTTCAATATTTAGATGGTTTCTGCCAAAGATGAATATCATGGATCCATTTCGGTTCATTGATAACCCATATTTACATTAAAAGCAGCCACTTTGTTTTGTTGTTAAGTTTAGAGAGAGTGAAAATACGACTTCAGAATAAGTACCTAACAATTTATCGATTGCTAGCAAAAAAATTCTTTGTTTTTAGATGAAGATCTCATTTCAACTCCGAAAGAAAAAAGCCCAGAATTATGAGTCCAGAACCATCGCCTAGTACGCGTAAGTATCCCTTTCTCCTTTTAGTCTCTGTACAAAAATCAGGCTCATTGCAACAAAGATACAGTATCCAGTTTTTTCTGAGACTTGAACTGTATTGCTCAAATGAGAGAATAATATTGGAACAGATAATAGCCAGACAACTTTGGACAGGAACTGAGATCTGCTTCCGCTTCTAACACTTAATTGGAATGCCTCAGAAACATGCATAGGTGGTTCAATATATCAGTGCACTCTTTAAAACATGTTCATTGCAGTAAGATGAAGTTGGATTGAACCTATAGCAGGACAATTTCAAAAAGATTACAGATATGCTAAAGATTTTTGAAAACTTATCATCTGAAATCCTTTTCACATAATTTGGTCAAATATTTGAATAAATTCCAACCGATAGATTGGCCGAGATCACTGCAGAGTAATCAATTTTGTTGCTGATGATAAATGTGACCAACTTGATCCGAATCGAAACGGTAATTTCCGGACTACAATAGCTCAGTCAAGTTTGCTAGACGGATATTTATCATCTGTTCCTATCAAAACTGTGGACCACCTCGCTACCTTTGTTATGTAACTATATTTAAGCGCATTGGTCACTTTTTCAGCTCAACAATGGTATACTATAACAACACAACCCTATTAGTAACGAAATGCATAAATATCTTATGAGTTGTCCCCCTCTGTGAAAAATGGTGGACAACTCCTGATTGAACTGTTGATAAGCAACTTTTAGCATTGAATGGAATACTATGATATTTTAATTCCAAGTTTTTATTGTAGATGGATATTCACAATCGTGTGTGGTGTTGGGGGAAACTTCAAATCAGAAAATTGAAAGTGAGTTATTTGAATGTTGATAAATAGATTAATACTCCCTGGATGGCAGCGACCATTTCAATCTAAATGATACACTTTTTTATCTGTTTGTCAATTATTAGGATGTCACTTACTGCCAACACCAACACAATCAGGCAAAGTAATTCATCCACAGTCTTCCCTCAAATACAGGACAAAGTACCCCAATATATTCTTTGCGAAACAAAAGACTTTGCCTTTGGTTGTATCGCTGGAAAAAACTTTGTGAATAATTGGTTGAATGGATTTTCATATTTCTTCTATAGGGTTGCTGACAAACCTTGATATGAAGGTCAGCAAGATAATCAGACACCTTGAGAGAGGAGAGAGTGGCAGTTTCTCTGCAGTCGAGAAAAACATAGTCGACATGTTTGAGAGCCCTCTGGAATCTCCAGAGGAGCTCATGCTTTTCAACGAGCAACTCAAAGAGGATGATACCAAGTATCAGCAGTTTGTAAGTAGACCAGTGGTTAATCAGTATTTTAATTTGCAATATCAAAAATTTTGGGTAGCAAATATGCTGCAAAAATAGGTGAAGGGAAGAATCATTTCTGCAGCACATGATCTACATCTGATGAATCATGACTGTGCTCGAATTAGTTTGCTCTTATTAACCATAACGGCAAAGAGAAGGCGAATTACAGAATGTCAACCATATCGCCAGATCGGCTACATGGGGGCCTGGACGGAAAAAAACAGACTTTTTAACTTTCATGACACATATACAGAGACGCCATTATAAAAATGTTGTTTTCAGTTTTCATAAAATTTATTCTTGCAGCAAAAATTCTGTGAGACAATCGGAGGAAGGAGCCTCACCGAGGCTGTTTTCACCACAATGAGGAGAGTGGCTTCAAACCATGTTTGGCAGCATTTCACGCTGCAGGGCACAAAGACAAAACAGTGCCTTGCAGGCACAAGAGTCTTCAAGACGATAGGAAGTAAGTAAAGGCTTTGATGACAAAATGCTGCCTCAAGCGTAATTTACACACCTTTGTTGATTCAATGAGTGCTTTCAGAATGTATAGCGGAAGTTACCTGCCCATGAGGTTTTGGAAGACAACTACTTGTGTAAGGCATTTAGTATGAACCCTCATGTGATGGGCAACATGGACAATTGTTATTCATTATTTACTCTGTGAGTTTTTAAGGGTATTTATGAGCAGGCAGGGGTAGTGGTTCTCACTGTACTTCAAAAATTTTATGATAAATCTAGACAGGACATTAAATGGAGTATTAGCAGTGATGCATTTATTCTAGGGTGCCATTACACCATTGGGATGTGTAGTAGCAACGGTGTTATCATCAATCATATTTTGAGTTTGAGCTTTTCGAGATCAACTGATATTAATTTTAATCTACCCTATAGGAGTTTAGTTTTCGCAGCATTTAGGATTCGCATTTCGGTTGATTCCTAGATTGCGAAATTTAGTGTATCTTAAATTAAACTCACTCACCATAGTTGCATAAACAATGTACAATTATACAGGAATACACCTTCCCAAGCATGCAAGCTAGCATGGTGTAGTGGTCTAAGTGTCTGCCTTGCAATCAGATGGAGAATTATGCCCTGGGTTTGAATCCCAGCTTTGACATTTTTTTTAAATTTTCACTAGTAAGCCTACTAGCGAAATTTAACTCTAGCTAAATTAAACTCCTATAGGGTAAATGATTTCTTTAACAAATAACAGCTCGAACGTGATTGTGGAACGCTGCTCAATCTCATGCAATTTCAAACTCAAAACCCAATTAAAGTTGATCAAGTAGTAAATAAAACCTGGACTGCAGACCAAATGAGAACAACATTGCCAATAAACATTTCAATGGTCAAACCTCAAGTGCCTTATCTGTATATTGGGCTTTGTTTAAGTTTCTTATGTTCACAATGTTTTACCCCACTTTTGTTTGACTGCCTGCACTGCCTGCGCTGCCTTCTAGTAATTGATATGTTTATCTTTCAAAGGAGCTGTGAGGGCACTGGGATACAATGACACTGCGGTGATAGAGAAGATGGGGGATCTCTGTAGAGCCGCACCTACTCAGAAGGGCGGCATCAACTTTAGTGTTGGAAAAAAAATGTAAGTTGAGTGGCAAATGGCCTGTCATGACAACCTTTGTTGGGTGGGGAGGGGGCGCCGACAAAGCTTGTCAAGACATACTATCTGGCTCAGTACAATGAATTGCACACAGACTGGCACTTTTAGGTTAATTGCAGTTCAAGCTCCAGGTAGTCAAGTTTAATTGAAAGACTTAAGATTGTTTAAGGTCTTTCAAGTAAGTTTCTCTAAACAAGTTACAAATATGTATGCAGCTTGTTAGAACTAAAAGTAGCGAGCAAATAACAAAGGTCATTGCTAAGCCGATGCTCAACGAATGATAAATTTTTATTTTTGGAGCCCTTTTTGAGTTTACTATCTGACTCTGTTACCATTCAATCCAACGAATCATATAACTATTTTGAGCTTTGAGCTCAGACCTCTGTACAAGAGCGGACAACTCCTTAAAATACAAAGGAGTCTTGAAAGAAGCATTGTATCGGTGAAGTTGAACCAAATACATTGTAGGAAACCAACTGTAATAAGAATGTGTTGTTATTCTCTTCTTTTAGAAAATCACAGAGCTTACTCTGAATGGGGACAGCGATGACTGCAGCATAGATAGCCAATAAAGTAAAAAAATAGATATCTAACCAATTTTATTTTTCTCCACCATTAATGTTCATTTTTTACTTTTGATAAACAAAATTGTTGATTACACGTATATAATCATCATTGAACATTATTTTGCAATGAATAAAACAACTTGGAACATCACTACACTCTTTGCTAATCAAATGACGAATATGAGGATTTGATAGACTTGTGAGGTAAACAGAGCTTTGAAAGTTGTAGTGCTGAAGCAATGGCTGTTGTCTTACTGTCATTGCTGTGCCGTGCAAATCGTCAAGTCATTTAAATTTGGAAATTTTAATAGAGTTCAGCATTGACGAATTGGATTGTCATGATGACGTTATATAAATGGTTTCTCCAAATATCGGGCAAAAACGTGTTTTTAGTAGAGTTCGACGATGACGGATTGGATTGTTATAAAGACATTATGTAGATGGTTTCTTCAAATATCGGGCAAAATGCGCTCAGGGAATCGCCACGATACTGGGTTTCAATGATAAAAAATTTTATCGTGAAACTGTTATGAAAACATTTTGTAAAACATCGTTCGAAACTATTATCACGGCAATAAAATTGTGTCTACACATTTTGCTATTTTGATGTCGTGGCACGACGTTATCACGAGGACCACTACTGTTATGATAATGTTATCAGAAGGTTTTCATAACATTTTGTGTTTGCTGGGATGTCATATGAACCCTAAAAATCTGGGCAACCGTAAAGTTGTTGCCTACAAATACAATCAATGATGCATTGATGAATGAAGACCAAATATCATTATTAGCAACATTAGGCTATTATATGCACATTGGTAGCAGGGTAGTACTAGTAGCAAGGAGTACTCCTTGGTAGTAGTTAGGCAAAACAAGTCCAAAATTGAACCTAGAATGAGAGATTCTAAAACCGTCTAGTCTGACCAATTGAAGTGTCCTGATTCCAAATCTGGTTACAGTTTTCTTCTAGGCCTAGTGGATCACGAGATACAGGAGCTGGAAACCATTCCAACTTATGTGAAAGTCTCATATAAGTTTACTATATGTTTTATATAAGGATTATCATTGAGCGAAATTCGCAAAATTATGAAGTACGACTCTGGAGCTCAATATCTCGGCTTCTAAGGTACCTAGATTCGAATTTCAACTTCCTGTGGGTGCGGAAGACCTTGACCTTGACCTTGACAACCTCCAAGTTGAATTTTGACTCTAGGACTCTTAGATTTTCCACAATCGGCCGTTTTATACACTAAGCTATCACCTGCGATTTGGGGACATATTATTTCAATGCAAAGTTTTGTGCATTATGCACACTACTAACTGGAGTATTTGTAGTGCCTATAGTAGTAGAAGTTGTAGCAGCCAGGCCTGCCAACATCCAACCTCAGACTGGGGTATTGGAGCAATGATATAAATTGATTGGAGTGAGATTTCACAGTCAGAGAAATTATTCTCCAAATGATCATGATGCTGATATAATCTCACTCATAAATCATAGCCACTGTTTGCGTATGCTGACATCATTTCACCACTCTGTATTTCGCTACTACCACATTATTTTTAAGGGCTTGGGGAAGGGTGTTTGTGGTTTGGGCTATTTGATTTGTGGTTTGGTCAATTTGAGCTTGGGGTAGTGGCGAAATGTTATTGGCGAAATGTGTCGCGTTCACTGTTTTCAGTGGGGGATCGGGCTGGGCTGTAGATTGTTCACAGCTAAGCAGCAGTTATGTTTCCCTTTCATTAGATCTACGATCTCCCTCTAGCCATTCATTCACCACCACTGTCACAGGCATTCGTATGGTGTTTGGCACCTGACAATAGCTTGACACAGACTGGTTGTTGGCCAATGGCTACTGCATAAAAAAGGTATCATCCATTTGGGGCAGTTTGGGGCCCCAGGGGTTCAGCCCTCAAAAAAACATACACCATGCTCAAGTCATTTTCAAAGTCTAGGGGGGCCTTCTAACGTCAACGTATCCTTTTTGGTCTGAGTAGTAAAATGCTTCTTGGCACAAATAAAAGCATCTACAAAGAAACGAACGTGAGAAATGGCTGCTCTGAATGAGTAAATATTGTGTGAATACTTTATTTTCAGGATGAGTACAAGAAAAACTCGAAAACGTGTAGCAGAGGTAAGCTGATAATAATTTAGCATTGACATTCGCATTTCGTGCTGTAATGGTGCATTAGCTGATTAATGTCTAACTGGTAAACTGCCTAACACAGCCAAAGCTTGGTTGTTTACACCTAAACAGAAAAATGTCGGTAACATTGACTCACTGGTATTGTCATTACAGGTTTCTGTCAGTTACGAGGTAGGAGAGAATGTGTTGGCGCTCTGGCCACCGGATGGCAGATGGTACAATGCAGTTATTATAGAAGTGGTGAGCACCAGTGGAATCAGTGAGAAATTCGATGATGGTTTCACAAGGACACTTAAAGTGCATCAAGTAAATGAGAATGGAGTAGAGTTGTGTAATGTGTACATGCGATAAAGTGAGCAGGATGTGCTTTTAAGTCATTATCCTACTGTTAAATTCAGCATAGGATTGCTATTCGTTTTGAATTAAGGTTAAAAGTGTATTAGGTAAACTGCACTAGGACCTTTTTGTCGGTCAGGAAAGCTTTGAAGCAAGTCCACAACAGTGTCTGTCTACTTCTGTTTTCTTGAATTTGTACTATGTTTAACAAGTATTTCTCTAACAGGTGTGTCTAAGGTAAAGAATTGCTATGAGCTATGATTCATTGTTTTGAATGTTACAGTTTGATGGATTGATACCTATTATAGTTAGTATTCACGTGACAGTTATATGCTAATTTTTTGATGCGATTGCAGAAAGCTTTGTTACAATTTTGAAACCTTCACATGATGTAAAATTATGTCATAATCCACAGGAGCTGCCATTCTTTGCCTGATAGTACTCTCCACAATAATGACTCTGGGTAAGGCGTAAGTTTAGTTGGAACATTGTCAAGTTGGGTGTTCTTTTTTTGATGGGGTGGACTCAGTGGTCAATGCTTTCCGGCTGGTTGTATTATACTAATCGGCAGATACAGAAAATGTCGTAGATGACCTCGTGTGAATCTTGTCTTGTGTTTGTTGCAGACGTAAAAACTCAGAGAACGCATAAGAATGTGAGAGATCCCGCCCCAGCTGGTCCGTTGCAGTCATCATCTGCCTCAAGGAGAGAAGTCTCTAGTAAGTATACATGTTGGCCAGAACGGAGATATGCAAATCTGATGTCTCACTACCCATTTATTTTATGCAGCCGTCAGCCATCTGCGACCTATGAGGGGTTATTTAGCGGGAGTACACTGTAGATGCATACATAGAGACACTACGTGGTTTGAACAACCCTAGATATAATACAGGCTTAGATTCCTTCACATGTGAACAATGATCAATTGCATTTTATTTGGACCCCCAGTATGCCTTTTTTTAAAACTATTGCAAATCTTTGTATAACTTTTCACCGTGTATAATAATGCATAATAGTATTTGTTCGTTGGAGTTGAACCTATCTATATCAAAGATTGACATTGTTCGATGTTGACTCTTCATTTATCAAATATTTGGGATTACCTAGCCATAATTGCAGTAGAGGATACGGTAGTGGATACAGCTACAGTATATTGAAATCACTTTATATCCATTTTGATTTAGACTATCTTACCTGCTTTTTTTTGACTCAGTGACACATGGGAAGAATTAAGAGAAGGAACTTTCAGACCCGACAACTTTCAGTACCCATACAAATGCTGGTCAGTTGCAGTCATCATATGAGCCGAACGCTGACAGCGGTGTACTAATTTCTTCTGCCTCTAGTAGAGAAGTCTCTAGTAAGTATAAATGTTGGCTAGCGCAGAGATACACAAATTTGTGGCCACCCTACCCATATTATATGTTGGCCACAGCCGTCTGCGGCCCACAATTAGGCTTTGACTTGGAATTGTCTAAGACCGCTGGTGTGTTAACTTGGAATGCTAAGGCTATGATCACTATTCACTGTACAGTCTATAGTATTGCAGGTATAGCATAACCAGAATGGGTACTTATACAATAACCTTTAGGTAGATATTATATACTCTTGTATGTACCTTTTCTTGTGTTTGTTACAGACCTAACAACTCAGAGTGCGGACAAGAATGTGAGAGAGCCAATCCCAGCTGGTCAGTTGCAGTCATCATATGAGCCGAACGCTTGCAGCGGTGTACTAATTTCTCCTGCCTCTAGTAGAGAAGTATCTAGTAGAGAAGTCTCTAGTAAGTATATTTATGTTGGCTAGCTCAGAGATACACAACTTTGTGGCCACCCTACCCATTATATGTTGGCCACAGTCGTCTGCGGCCTACAATTAGGCTTTGATATGGAATTGTCTAAGTCCACTGGTGCTAGTGCATTAGCATGGAATGCTAAGGCTATGATCACTATTCACTGTGCAGTATATAGTAATGCAGGTATAGCATAGCCAGAATGCGTACTTATACAATAACCTTTAGGTAGATATTCTATACTCTTGTATGCATCTTGTCCTGTGTTTGTTGCAGACCTAACAACTCAGAGTCTCAGTACGGACAAGAATGTGAGAGAGCCAATCCCAGCTGGACAGTTGCAGTCATCATATGAGCCAAACACTGGCAGCAGTGTACTAATTTCTTCTGCATCTAGTAGAGAAGTCTCTAGTTAGTATATAATGTTGGCTAGCTCAGAGATACACAAATTTGTGGCCGCCCTACCCATTATATGTTGGCCACAGCCGTCTGCGGCCTACAATTAGGCTTTGACTTGGAATTGTCTAAGACTGCTGGTGTGTTAGCTTGGAATGCTAAGGCTATGATCGCTATTCACTCTACAGTATATAGTATTGCAGGTATAGCATAGCCAGAATGCGTACTTATACAATAAACTTTAGGTAGATATTCTGTACTCTTGTATGCATCTTGTCTTGTGTTTGTTGCAGACCTAACAACATAGAGTCTCAGTACGGACAAGATTGTGAGACAGCCCATCCCAGCTGGTCAGTTGCTGTCATCATATGCGCCAAACGCTGACAGCGGTGTACTCATTACTTCTGCATCTAGTAGAGAAGTCTCTAGTAAGTATATATGTTGGCTAGCTCAGAGATACACAAATTTGTGGACACCCTACCCATTATATGTTGGCCACAGTCGTCTGCGGCCTACAATTAGGCTTTGAAATGGAATTGTCTAAGTCTGCTGGTGCTAGTGCGTTAGCGTGGAATGCTAAGGCTATGATCACTATTCACTGTACAGTATATAGTATTGCAGGTATAGCATAGCCAGAATGCGTACTTATACAAAAACCTTTAGGTAGATATTCTACACTCTTATATGTATCTTATCTTGTGTTTGCTGCAGACCTAACAACTCAGAGTACGAACAAGAATGTGAGAGAGCCCATCCCAGCTGGTCAGTTGCAGTCATCATATGAGCCGAACGCTTGCAGCGGTGTACTAATTTCTTCTGCCTCTAGTAGAGAAGTCTCTAGTGGAGAAGTCTCTAGTAAATATATATGTTGGCTAGCTCAGAGATACACAAATTTGTGACCACCCTACCCATTTTATGTTGGCCACAGTCGTCTGCGGCCTACAATTAGGCTTTGATATGGAATTGTCTAAGTCTGCTGGTGCGTTAGCGTGGAATGATAAGGCTATGACCACTATTCACTGTGCAGTCTATAGTATTGCAGGTGTAGCATAGCCAGAATGCGTACTTATACAATAACCTTTAGGTAGATATTCTATACTCTTGTATGTATCTTGTCTTGTGTCTGTTGCAGAACTAACAACTCAGAGTCTCAGTACGGACAAGAATGTGAGAGACCCCATCCCAGCTGGACAGTTGCAGTCATCATATGAGCCGAACGCTGGCAGCGGTGTACTAATTTCTTCTGCCTCTAGTAGAGAAGTCTCTAGTAAGTATATATGTTGGCTAGCTCAGAGACACACTAATTTGTGGCCACCCTACACATTATATGTTGGCCACAGCCTTCTGTGGCCTCCAATTAGGCTTTGACTTGAAATTGTTTAAGTCTGCTGGTGCTGGTGTGTTAGCTTGGAATGCTAAGGCTATGATCACTATTCACTGTACAGTATATTATAGTATTGCAGGTGTAGCATAGCCAGAATGCGTACTTATATTATAACCTTTAGGTAGATATTCTATACTCTTGTATGTATCTTGTCTTGTGTTTGTTGCAGACCTAACAACTCAGAGTACGGACAAGAATGTGAGAGACCCATCCCAGCTGGTCAGTTGCAGTCATCATATGAGCCGAACCATGAAGATGTTCCCAGACTTTTCAATAATGCACCTGACCTTGTAGCAGGTTAGTGACTACATATTTGTGGTCTTGGCTAACATGGTGCTTAGTAGATATGAGACCAGGTCATCATCAACAGCCGCCCAATTCAAGATAGAGTACAACCATTAAACATAATGGGAAAGCCTTCTATTAGCTTAAGTGTAGGCTTCAGGGATGTAAGCGAATGGTTTACCTGATAGCAAAAAAGATATTTCATGAAAACAATTTAGCTGTCCTTCAGAACTCAACTGATATTGTCATTTACTGATCAATATCAATGAGGAGAGTGTGGTCAGCAATTGTCTCCCATGAGTTGCACAATGATAGACTGATCCTCTTGTAGTAACCACACAATTTCATATGCAAAAGGAGAAAATGAACTACAAGTTCTGAGTAGAGGCTTTCACAAATCAGAGTGGTGGCTAGCTTTTGCAAAGCATGCAACATAGAACACAGGCAGCACTGACAGCTGGATGAAATTGAGCAAAGGCACAATGTCAGTGTCTGCTTGAGTTCCAAGCATAAACCTAACATTTACACATAAAATTGAATCTCATAGAAATGAAGTCTTATCTAGTGTATCCTGTTAGGGAACTGATCCTTAGAACTAGGTCAAACAGGGCTTACCGCCAAAATAAATATAGGGTAAAGGGTAAACCCAACTTTTTGTCAACATAGCACAGCACGCTGAGGCTTTATGTAATAATCTTTAATATGATTTTAAATGTCCCTTAGAGTAACCTTTACCATTTATTCTTCATGTTTGACAAATATAAGGAATTAAGAAACATATTCATTGGAATTGGCCACACCTCCTAAGCCCTGTTACTATTTGTAAGACGCTGATAGATCAGGCTACGCCCCTAGACAGGATACAGTGGAATGACAAATCAGAAATTCAGTTCTATTAATAGAATTTTGTGCACTTACTACTGAGTGTCCCTCAACCTAATAGCTTTATTTTGAGAATTGTGGCTTGTTTTCTCTAAATGCATGATAAATTGTGTGGTTTCCACAAGAGGATCAGTCTATCACTGTGCAACTCAGGGGAGAAAATTGCTGACTGCACTCTCCCCATTGACCAATGTGCACTAGGAATTGTTATGCAGACGTCTCGCTGGTACTTCATATTTTCTTATCACTAGACTCAGATGATGATGAAGAGGACAAGGTTGTAGCTGGCCCAGACTTGTATCGCCAGAAGCTCAGAAATGGTATGGCATAATGCATTTGGGTTGCGTTTTTTTTATGTGGATGCGATCCATTTCACTAATCACGTTATTGCCGCTCTTCCAAATTGCCCAAACTGCAAGACATCAAATCGCAAAACTCAAACAGCAAACACGTGCACCCCAGGACCCCATCTCAAAAAACCCGAACTCCAAACTCTTGAAAATAATGGTAGTGGTGAATATAGATTGACGAAATGTCTGCATACCCTTATTTTTGCTACTGCTTTGATAAAAACATGTTGAGCATAATGTTATCTTAGTATCAGAATGAGGGACTGTAGCCTCGGTTGGAAAACCTTTCCTTGTAACGGCTGGCTTTCGTATCGATGGTTTGGAACATTGCCTACTACCTAAATGTAAACATTGCCATTCTGTCAATGAGATTAATCCAGCTAATCCATCATTCAGAATATTTCTCTTATTTAAATAGTATCGGTACCAGTTTACAACCCTGGTGGGAAAAAGAAGGATTACTGTAAAAGGGTGAGATGCTACTTCTGTGGCCTCTACTTTACATCTCGCATGTCTCGTCATCTAAAAAGAAGTCATAAAAGTCAAGCCATGGTGCGGGAAGCCTTAAGACTCAAGAAAGCGGAGTCAGTGGAGAAGTTTTGGAAGATTCAGCAGCTGGGACATTCTGTTCACAATTGTGAGGTAATATAGACTCTCTTGTCATATTACCAGTAATGAACTTTGGTTCTTGTGATTACTAGCCCACAGCTCTAACCTCTCAGCCACAGCCATGCCATACTGTACATGATGTTCTCTCGTCCCTATATTGGACCAGTTTATTCAAGTAAAATTGCAGGGCACTTTATAGAAATGTGTCTGAAATCATTAGTAAGAAATATTAGTAAGTTATGCACATTTGATAGGTCAATATGTCTGCATTTTTTTTTAACTGTCTGAATAGCTCAAGTAGTTAGATCCTGCGCTGCAGTTCCATGGGTCCTCAGTTTGAGACCCTGTGATGGAGGTGTTTTTTCATCAATATTCAACATGATTTCACTGATACAAAGAGGTTATCACTTTATATGTTAATTTTTAGTGAACATGGAGTTTATAAATCTTATTTTGATTGTATTTTGACAGGTTTTTCATCCAATTTTAATAGTTTTATTTCCTTTCCTTTAAATTCGCGTTAAGTGTAAGTCTTTTTTCAAATGGCAGTTAGGCTAAAATTTGCGCGCCAATCATATACATTGATGTGCTCACCAGATGCACAGCTTGTGTCAGTATAGAGCAATAGGTAGCGCATCGGTTGTTAGATCGGAGTGTCCCAGGTTCAAACCCTGTCACTGGTGGTAGTTTAAAATGAGTAACATATTGGTGGGAAACCAGTGGTGGAGAAAGCAGCTATCAATATTGTTTTGCTGTTTGTTAATGGACGACCTGCTTTTGTAGGTTATAAAACAGGGAGAGGGAGAGCTCATTGTGGTCAAGCGACCTCCACATCCTACAGCTGCACACCACTACTTACCGTGCTCTTATTGCTATGGCTTTTATCACTTCTCTAATATAAATCAGCATATGAGACGCTGCAATACATCCAGTCCGAAACGAAACAACAGCTTAAGCCAGCGCCGTGCTATGATGACACCCTATATAATGAGTGATGACAAGATAGAATCTGATTTGGACACATGCCTAGGTGGCCTGAGTGAAACTGCAAAATATCCAGGTTAGTTATCGATATGCTGTTATTTGACACGGTCTTAATGATATCTAGCCAGGTTCAAATTGACGTGTTACCATAAATATTGGAATCCTGGCTGAGCTGAGCTCAGGCTGAGCAAAGAAAAAGCTAAAAGCTGAGAGATAGCATAGCCTGACATTGCATAGTCTTAAAAAGCCTTATAGGGGTGGGTGTCATGTCAGAAACCCATCACATACAAGTCATAACACTTTAATATGATTCTGTGTACATTTTGAATCCCTAGGTTTTGTTTCCCTTCGTATAGTTATATAATTAGAACATTATGTTGCTAAAATTACATCCAACTTTCTTACCCATAAAGCCCAGAGCCCATTATAGCATTTTTTGCAAGCAACCTTATGCACCTATCTGAGCACACTTTAGTGTAAATCGCCCCTGTATGATACATCAATGAAAGTTGGATTAATCATGAATGAATAAACTCGTTCTGGGTCAATGATCAGCAAATGACCAATTGGCCGATGAGAACACCGCCCATGCCACATGGGTTGATGCATTTTTGCTTAGCGTTAGTGATAATTTCATACACAAGCGTAAGCTTACGCCTGCCAAAAAAAACACGCTATAGTGGGCTCTGGACTCAAGACAGACAGCTTCAGCAGTGTTGTTGGATTACATAATGAGGTTGTTAGGAAGCTCCATTATAACGGGGAGAAGTGGGGTTGCAGAATTTATTGCCCATTGGACTCACAAAACTCTGTGTGAAATTGACCTCGAATATCACAGTGTTGTGTCCCACCTATTGCTTTCATTTGTTGAGTTTATCATTGCAGGGCTTCGATCCATTATACTGAAAGATCGGCTTATCCAAGATTTTGCAAGAAACCTTATCCTCAGATCTGGTGGTGAAGAACTTAGAAGATCCAATGCATTCAACCCGCTTTGTCAGAAATTGCGAGCAGTTGCATTGCTGTTATCAGAAAGCAAGAAAACAGATAGAGATATTGAGGATATGGCCACACTACTTACTCCAAAGTTTTTCCAACCGTTTCTCAATGCCAGCAAAACCGTAGCGTCCCAGAATGACCAGATGGGGCTAACCATCGGATCATACATCAAGCAACTTATCCTTCTAAAGATATCTCGTGCAATCCAAACAAACGATATGACAAAACAAACTGAAGCAGAACGAAACAAACAAACATTTCGCTATCTCATGGATGCTCACTTCTTAAGTGAAGTAACCTCAGTTGCGGGTAAGAGGCAGCGTTTAAAGCGTATAAAAAGGCCGGAAGAGCTACCTTTAAGTAGCGACCTCGCTGATCTCCCTGCTCATCTGAAAGAGCAAATATTTACCACCCACGATGTACACAGACTCGCGAAACTATGTCTCTGCTACCTTATTGTGTTTAACAAGCGTAGACCCATGGAGGTGGCTGAGATAACGACGGAGGCTTATATAACAGAGATCCAGCGGCCAATTGAAGACAATCCTGAGATCCTAAACTCACTGGAGTTCATGGAAAGGCTTATGGCAGAAAGGTAAGTCGCTTAAATTTGCTGTCGGCTTGTATCCATTTTATTGCATAAAAAATCAGGAACTATTTTCATATGTGAAAATACTTCCTGCTTGTTCATGCATAAACCCTGAAAAAGGTTGCTTGCATTCTCACATCAAACTAGATTAATTTGTAAGCTGTTTAATAGCGATTTAACTCAATTCTCTCTCAATGTCCATATACAGAAACCTTATTGTGAGCCCAAGCAATAGTCCAAACAAATTCCTACTCAATATGCATAGGAATGCTTAGCAGCACAGTTTCAAGCTTGCTTTGGACAAGGAATATTTCTTGAGGAATGAACTTCCTTGCTCTTGAAAAGACAGGCGATTGTAAAACCTAACCCATTGCTTGTTTGATCTACTAATCCCAACTCCCAAGTAATACCGGCATCACATGATTTAATATTCAACGTAATCAAATGTAAACTTAATTATATTAGTGCAGGGGGTGTTACATTTATCAGTGTAGTAAAAAAAAATTGAAAATTGATTTTGAGTCGCTGGTTCTAATCCAATCAGAGGTGATTATTTGATCGAGCAAACAAGTATCTGATGAAATATATTCTGTGAGACTTTTTTTTCAACTCTACAGGACAAGAGCTATCCAAGTGCGTGGTAAAAGTACGAATGGGGACACGAAAGGTGTCCGTTGTTGTTCCAGACTTCTTGTTACCCAAACTGGAACATCTGGCAGCAGAGAAGAAGCACTTCTTGTTTTTTTGGTAATTACACTGTAGGCTGAATATATTATACGTCAATTAATGAACATCCCTATTATCTAGCAAATAGATTGTATGCCCATTGGGTATGGGAATCCTTTACAATAGTTATATCATTGGCTGAATGGCTTACTTACTATTGATGGTTTTGTGGAACATAGCTTATACATCATTCTTGATTTTAAACTGACTGGCAGACTGACGTTTACTAAGCAGGATCAAATCAGCCAAGCGAATCTTCCTAGCAACCAGTAAAAATCATATAAGCTATCATGTGTACCGAATTCGCCCTAATATCAAACATTGCTTGATATCATGGCGGAATACGCTTGGTCAAATGATAGGACATGTATATAGTTTCGCTCCACTAATTATTAGGGCAATTACAGTACAGATTCTCCAGTCTGTTTCTAACTTTACCGATGATCTAGCTAAGTCTATTTCATTGCTCTCACTACCTCTGCCCTGTTGTATTGTTGAACTGTTGGATGGCTTTGTGCTTACATACAGGACTACGCAAAAGCTGCTGATAGGGACAGTGATAGTAAAGGAGATGGTCGACTAGTGTTGTCAATCAGTGGAACTCCGAAGACCCGACTTATTACACAGCCAAATGTTCAGAAAATATTTAGCAACGGTTTGTCAAGTAGGTTCAAATCATTTATCAAAGTACCTGGCACCTTTTGGGATGCTATACGAATAAAATTGAATGACGCATTATCAATGCTAATTTGATTAGGTCAATGATTGGTAACTACATTTAGCTAATGGCGTCTATTATCCCAGAGTGGCTACCTAGCCAATGTCTGTCTCATCTGAATGGAATAGTCCTGCCCTTTTCTCCTTGTGTTAAAATATTTCAACAACAATAACGGCTATATTCAGCAATAAAGGGTTATGTTTTCATAATCAACAACGAAAAAAATAAGAGTTAAGTAGTTGGCACACACTTTGCGTAATCTGTTAGATAATTGAATCAGCTTAGTATATGATTGATAAGAGAATTACTGAACTGTCTATTTGTATAGGTTGCAGATATGACTAGAGATGAACTAGAGATGGTGGCGGACCACCTTGGTCACTCCGTAAATATTCACACAGGTGTTTATAAGATGCAACAAAATCTGATCGAAAGATCGAAAGTTGCTCTTGTTCTATCCGGAGTAGAAAATGGGCTATACAAGAAAACGGAACAAAAGGTGTATCTTGACACTCTGAATATCAGAGATCTAGGTGAGTTTTCTCCATCTTGCTCCTCTCATCCAATCAAGTTCTGAATATGGAATAGAACTTTTCATGGTTCAATGTGTCTATGAATTCAATTATAAGCAGAGTTGATTTACACAAAATTTACTTTTTCGATAAATCCCCCCCCCCACTTCCAGGAATGAACTGCTTTATATACCATATAGGTAGCAAACAACCAACTCTCGTATGATTGCATTAGTAGTATTGTCCATAATGAATGCTGTGCCATGGAGGTATAGTTTATGTTATGAGTACAATACATGTCGTTTATTTGAGCGATAATTGAACATAAAACTCACTCGGCTTGATGCAGACTAACGGGAACATGTATCACTATTGGGACAGTTGTAGACGCTATGTACTAAATGTTCGGTGACAATGCCAAACCTAACCATTGGTTTCCATTCAGCATAAGCAGTCTACTCTGTTGTTAAAGTGTTTTCTAGCTGACAATCTTTTTCTTTGCATTTAAGCTTCATGTGCGGCAGAAGAGGAGATTGATGATGAGGCATCGACCTCTCAAGTTGTGCATATCGTGAATCGACCGGGCACTCCAGTTGATATTGTAGCAGACACCAATTCAACTTCTCAGGTCAGTAAGGCTTCTATATATCTATAAACAAGCGTAAGCGATCCTTTGACAAGCTGGCTAAGTAGTCTATCGGGAGCAAAACCCAAAGGTCTGGCTTTTTGCAGATAGAATCTTTTGGGCATCATTCATTTGGCTCATAGTTCCATCACTACAGAAAACTGTTTCCTCTGAACAGTCATATTATTTAACACTGGGATGTAAGTTGTGAGCACAGTATGTCCTTAAAGTCTTAATAGTGGCACTGCACTCTAAATTAAAGGACTTGAGACATGAACAGGCATTTGCCGGAGGTTGTTAGAAAGCTAAGAAATTGTAAGAAATAAAAAGCTAACGACAGCTACAGAAAACATTGTTTTATATTGCAAAGCCTTGACAAGCCTCAAAGGGTAGGGTGTTACTAAACCCAGACATATGTTAGGCAATTACACACCTCTGGCAAATAGCTGTTCATGTGACTAGTACGTATTAACTCTTGACTACTCTGAGCCTCGCATTATACTTTACTGCTGAACCTGATAGCTTAAAATCATCCTGATACCAATTGTATGCATGATTTCTTTGAAATTGCAGTCAGATCGGGAAAAGAGTACCGATTCAGAATCGGAATCGGAAGAAGATCAGGCGCACAGAGGTAAATATGCAAGACTTGGAATCATACCCCAAGTTTAACAAAGAAAAAGCTAACATAAGCTAATGAAAGCTGATAATGAAAGCAGAGATAGCTTAGCTTCAAATTGCGCAGCCTTGACAAGTCTTATAAGGGATTGTGTCACTAACCCCAAACACATGTTAGAAACTTGTCATATTATATAGGTCACAATTGGGTATGATTCCAATTCTACCGGTAAATATTCTAACCGTTTTGGCAATACTTGTGACATCATCAACGTTGCGAGGAATACCTTAAAAAAGGAGTTGTCTTCTGTCGTATTACGTATGTATTTGAACCATTGAATTCCATATCTGGAATAGCATCATTAGCTTTCTTTTGCAAAACAAAGGGCTTGCAAAAATAGCCAGTCCCTAGTAGCAATCTAGAAATGCCCTAATCATCGACACTGTATGGGGTATAATTACTGTTTGCAATTTTGTAAACAAGACAATTTCTCAGGCTAATTATTCATGCTACTAGGGACAGCCAATCAGAGAACAGTCAGATGGGTCCCTTTGTTTAGTGTCCTAACCGTATAACGCTATGATACTATTTCCATTCTAAGAGAAGAATCTAATTCAGTGATTTGAACCCATAATATTTATGTGGCAGAGTAGCTGACATGGTAGTGAGCTTTTCCTCTAGGCTACGGTAATACTCGTAGTGCTCGCCATAAGATCCTACTACCACAGGAGGGATCAGCTGTACTACGCTCTCATGATTTAATGTCACAGTTTCTAAACTGAAATTACGTGCCAGTTCATTATAATAATTCAACAATGCGATAACATTGAAGGAAGCTATGCATTGAATGTGTTTTTGGTGGATTTGAGAAACTAAAACAAAGTAAATAGTTTACGTCTCAATCTAATTGAGCGTGGCAACTTATTCTTTTGTGTTATCCGAACTTTTCAGTAAAATCAGAGTTGTCTCCAAATGACTTGTATTATCTGTATCACTAGCATGTGCAGTAACTTCTACTAGGTCTATTGACCCCCAGTTGTACAGGTTTGCAAACAACTAAAAAGAAACAAGATTGCCATGTTGCATTGCATTTTTTACAATCGTTGTTACATATCCATTTGCGTGACCTTGCTTGTAGGTAGAGGTAAGCAGAGAACGGGAGCTGAGCAGAGTAGTCAGGCTGGTACTGGGAGAGGTGAGTGTGTGGGAACTTTGGTAGATCATTTTGGAACTGTATTTAATCGCTGAGCGGGGTATTTAGAACTGTGCATTGGTGTACATGGGTTATGCACCTATATGCTGAGCGACAAGGTTGAGAAACAGTGCAGAAAAACATAGATATACAATGTTAGAAAGCCTATCCAACTTCAGATAGAAATAATTTATCTTTTGCCGACTGTCTAGCTAAGGCCACACCAAATTGATGACTTGATCTAGATTAAAAAGAAGAACCAAGCACAGAGGAGGGAGGAGGTATATTATTTTTCATTTTATGCCAAAATACTAGAGGACGCTTGAGGGAAATTCATTTTATCACATATTTTGTGTTATTTTTATAATAATTTAGAGAATGATCAACTGGAGGAAGCTTTTTTAGTTTATTTCTATAATAAACCAGACAATATTTTTGAGGAGGGAGGTAAATCTAGATCAAGACATCAATTTGGTGTGGCCTAAAGCTCATCGATACAATCTGCCTGTGTCTACAATGAGCAGGCCCAATGCTTTCAGTCTGCCGACGTATCACCTGTTATTCGATTTACTCCATAGGAAAGAGTAAGATTGCCTGGACGGCATCAGAGACGGCGGTTGTCCTGAAATATTGGGACCCAGATAGTGGGGGACTACCCAAGAAAGAGGCTCTAGAGAAGGTGGCGGCACGTCTACCAAGAAGATCTGTACTAGTGATACGAGCTCACTGTGCCAACCTGAGGCGGCGTAAATCCAACAAACCATAAACATATCAGATATTACAACATAAAATCTAAACTTGTAATTCATAAATATTTCTGGCATTTCCAGGCCCTTGTTAATAAAGCACTTTTTATGGCATGTGAATCGTAGTAAGTATGTTCTACATTCTGCAATAATTATGTGTTATAGTTTGTCATTATTTGCTAATGTTCTAGTTGAGACTTTTTCTGTTTCGATCGCAGATGCATAGAGTTTTGTTTTATTTTATTGTCCCAAAATCTGAAAACATATGTAAAAATCTAGAATGTTCAAGACCATTTGCATTTTTTTATTTTGTGTTTTCATCTTTGATATATGGACGGTGTACCATGTGCTTTTTATAACAGATCAATTTTTTTTAAATAGATGCAACAATACACGTATAACTCAAATAAAACATGACTGGTGTAAGATACTCTCATGCGTGAAATATAAATTATGTTTTATGAGCGACATCAATAACCACCATTTCTACATTGGTGCTAAGCAATATGATAATTCTGCCTTTAAGTAAATGAATTTTCATCTTCCATGATTAAAGTCGCAGGCTGTAGAATCCTCAGATTTTGCTGTTGAAGATGGATCTTGCTGACGTCCTGGGAATGCACTCAAATCGCGTAATAATATGCGTTGTCTCACAACTCTTGACTACAATCGCTTCATTTCTGATGATAAATGCTGTCATCTGTTCTTTGGCTCGCACTCAAAATTTGCTTATGAGTGATGCTGAAATGCAAAATGGCAGTCTGTAAAGTTCTGGTATTGATTCAATTCGCCAGTTTTATTACTGATGAGGAATTTTGGCAACACTCAAAAAATGAGAGAAGCCATCAAGGCAGCATTTTGAATTCTATCGCAGCTACCATGTTAGTCTTCAATCATTCTAGCGTACTTGCAAGCACAAACCCTAGTCTGATATGATGTAGCATCAATGCGAATAGCCTCCTATCCAATAAGAATGTTTGTATTTTCAAATTACCTCTGGTTGGGAATAGTTTCAACCTTATCCATAATGATTCTACATCTTCTGATTTCCAGGAATTGTTCTGAAATTATGGAAATATTATAAATTGACAGAGCAAGGGAGGCAAAATTGGACAGGCCACTGTAATTTGCTGAAATCCATAGTGCTGTGCTCTGGAAATTTGGATAATTAGCCAAGCAAGAGAGGCCTATTAGACAGATAACTCTAAATTACAGAACTTGGATGCATTAAACCTGCAATATAAATTTGTAAAATGAATCTGATGTTAGGAGGTTGGCCTATATAAAAGGTCTGCCTCCCTGACTATCAATGTTCTATCATTTATGGATTGTGAGTTTTCCCCCCAATGAAATTCAGTTTGTTTATCAAGGTAGCATCCAAATTTTCATATCATTCATTAAAAGTGGCCAATATGACTATTTTGTATAGGTACAGGAAGCTCTCTCATAGGAGGCCCCGAAAAGGCCTCCTATCATATATGGGCCTCCTTTCTTATCAGAATTATATGATCTTGCCTCCTATGAAGCAGGATATAAATCTATATATATATATGAATGACTCATTGTCCAGGGTTTTTATGGGTACAATAGTGGGATATATAATATATGACACTGTATTGCACATATGTGTGTATATATATATACACAATCCAGTTTTTCTGCGCTGATTAAAGAGCATTGCATTGATTCAGTATCAAGTCACCTAGGATCTTACCTGTATAGGCAGCACAAAACTCTTTCATGGACTTCCTCAATGCCTCATTGTCTATCTGCCAGTGCAGCTCTTCAAAAATCACTGCAATGACATTCTTCATATCATGGAGTGGCTCACACATGGCAACTTCATAAAGCTCTAGATTGAGGTCTGATAGGGTGTGCCCCTCTGTTAGTAAGGCAGGTAGCGAGGTCAGACCTATAATATAATAATAACATTTATATCACCAATGTGCAGACTAACTGTTGGTTTGTAGGCCGGTGATTTTACGATTGACATATAGTTGCAGTGTTGCTGACGGCGTTTGTTCAAAGCTTACCTCTTAACTCCTTCGCAAGTTTATCTTTGACCTTGTCCCTTAGCCATGTCGGTGGCACATCTCGACCTCTGTGCTCGAACTCATTGATGCACTCGTTTTTCTGTTGAAAAGATGTATAATGTTTTACAGTTACCAGTTTATTATGTACAGGAAATGTATATCATGAAATCCTAAATTGATACAAAGCCTTTTTTTAAATTCATAATCTGATACTGATTTTATGAATCTATTGGCGGCATGATTTGTTTTCGAATAATTGAATGTTGCTTTTTGCAGGCAAGTTGTGTAACTCACCTTTTTCAGAGCTCTGAAAGAGTAATCCGGTTTCCGGTCTCCAAAATGTATGATTGTCTTCTCAAGGCTGGAGAAATATCCGAACTTCAGACATGAGTCTGAGCTCCTGAACGTCTGACAAAGAGCTCCGCACCAGCAGGGATGATGGCTCTTTGGGCCTAACTGGCCCACCTCGAAGGCTCTAGCCGGTATGTCACCTGTTGTTGAATGAAAAATTTTTGTATCTATCAAAATTATCCATGTAATGAGACAATAAGAATCCACATTTAAGATTAGATTACCTCACAGAACCTCCCCCTCCCCAAGGTCCACATTATTAGGGTTTCTGTAGGCTAATCCGAGAGTGCAATATATGATGCACTTAAATTTTCCTCTTGCTCACAAATATTGGAAGCAGTTGCATCCCAAACCTTAGCCTTCTTATATACGAGAGGCTTCATTGTCATCTAATTCTCATATATCAGATATATTTATAATTTTGTATTGTATTTAGCAGAAAAGAGCCTGGGAGCGGCCCAGTATGTCCTGCCTTCAAACACCACACCATTCATGGTGGACACCATCTCGTCTATCCTTTCGGCAGTGTAATGCTGCATATCTTCTGATGAGGCTGACGATCTTCCGATCATGTGCAGATATGGCCTCTCTACCATTGCCTGAATGTTTTCCCTAAAAACATAAAGATAGCTGTACAGAGAAATTGGACACAATAGATAGATTGCATATGATCGCTGGCTGGTAAGAATCTTATATAAAAGAAATCATTAGGAGCAATGAAGAATCTGTTTTGTGTCAATAGGAACCATGAAATCTGTTGTAATGCTAAATTTTTAAATTACATGTTTGATTCTGTCTCTGTAAGGTACATGGCCTTGTCGTAGATGAACCCCACACTAATAAGGAATGTGCTGTGGCCATTTAGGGTGCTGTGGTCATGCCACACTTTCACATAGCTAGTAGTTTCCAGATCTTCTATTCTTTCTTTGATATCCCTGATGCAGTCATCGTCATTAACTTTCTCCGTAAGAGCAAAAGTACATTAATAATGTTGTTAGTACTGCACAAAAAAATTCTGGCTTCATCAGCAGGGAATGCTCACTAACGCAATTGATCGAGTTTGAACATTTCAACATAGCTGTTTACTTGTTTGCCAAATTAAGGACTGTTCTAAGTAAGGCTTTTGCATCATCATCAGTTCGCAACAACAGTTATAGAGCTAGAAAGAAACCTTATATCTATCTGTATGAAGAGGATACCTGGCTGATGCGGGATAGGCTATGTTTTATTTAGAAATAACTGCTCGTTTATCGTGTCCCTCTAGCTATTTCTATTATGCTCAGTCAGTGATTTGTAGATAATATTATCAAGTTAACATCTAAATATCTACAAGGTTAAGTTTGAATCTATATTTGGAACAGTGTTCCCGACATTGAATTTACAAGCCAACAAGGGTTTTCTTCCGCCTGTAATACATTGAGATTTTCAGTTGGTGTTCAGAAATTTGTATCAGGATGACACAACTATGCCTGAAATAGGTAGCTTGCTTATTTTAGATACACTTCGTTGAAACTCGGACCACTATTCCACCTTGTCGGATGATTCTGTCATTGCCAACTAACCTCCGCTGTCTTTGAGAATTTGTACACATTGCTGTTGGTTCAGCTGTGACAAATCTGTTTTTCTCAGAATTCCCATGTTCCCCATCTGTTGCAAATGGATTTGCCTGATGACTGCTAATGATATGACTCTGCCATAAATCTGCTTTTCTTCTTTTTGTCCATTTCTGAATGTGAACGTAGTGATCGGACAAATCGCTCGGCCAATGTTTATATCCCCACTTAAAATCCTTCTGTCTCGTTCTTTCACTGCAAATAACCCAAATATTTAATATGCTGGGTTAGAGTATCAGGCAATTATATTGGCAAAGTTGTTAAAATATCATCTTCCATTGCTCACCCATATCATATCCTTTATTCTTTCGACATCAGGAGTTGTTGTCCTGTCCTTAACTAACCAATGTTGTAACAATTGAAGGTGGTACCCTACTGAGGATACATTTAATCAGTGTTTTCAAATTACTCATACCTAGCTCGTCTGGGTTGGAAGTAGTGCGCATCGCAACACCATCAACTTTCCTGCACGTTGCTCTAGCTTGTTTTCTTGTATTGAAAGAATATCCTAGAGACTTTGCATATTCTTGTATCACCTAAAAGTGTATGTAAAATTTTCCATGATTAGTCAACAGTTGGTGGTACAGTATAAAGCTACAATATTTTTCCAACAACATTTAATTCTAAATGGTTTTTCTAACTGTTACAGATCTAAATAGACTTAGATGGTTTGTGGGTGTGCAGTATGTTCACAAACGATGATATGATAGATCAGGTTTGCATCGATATAATGGCAGCTGACAACCATCTCTATAGCCTAACAGTGTAAGAGTTTTAACCTTAATAATCATTACAAGTATGAGACAAAAGGCAGGTTTTCTTACTATGATTTGCCACCCCACGCTATACTATATATATAACTCAGCGGTTTCATGGGATTGATTCTAATTCTTCCCAAATATTATATTGTAATTTAAATCTTGGTAAGGATAGGAAGTAGTTGCTATGATGTCATATTCTCACCTGCTCTCTATTTTTCTCTAACATCGGCCCAGCTTTGCGAGACAGTTGGGCCCACCTTCTGGCCATTTTCTTCCCTAGCTGTTTGCTGTTCGGCGATAGCCTCCTCAAATAATCAGCGACACACTGGCGATCAAAATTGTAAGACCTTAAAGGACCAATATGGCTCTTGGCACGGTGCCTTACGTAAGTACAGCTCTGTCGAATCCTCAACTTTGCGTATTTGTTCATAGACAAGTTGGATGAATAGAGTGCCGTCGTATGAGCTTGCACGGAGTTTTGCTCAATCTTCCTACGTGCTGCAGCTGAGACTTGTGGTGTTCTAACTCTAGGTGTTCTCTCGTTTACTGTTCTAATGACTATTCTAGCTGGTGTAAGTTTGTCCTTTTCTGTTGTGATGAAAAGAGCGTTTGACTTTGTCGGATCAAGAAAGATCACGACAGTTCACTGCTGGCAGAGTTCATATGAGATTACTTCATAATACTGAATGCAGTTTTTCGGCAGTTTGATGATTTTATTACTGAACTACACCCTGGGGCAAATGCCCCAGGCAACTGATAAATTGCAACGCCAAGTTGTAACTGTCACACGTAACTCCCGATCTTAACTCGTAATTGTAACTCGCAATTGTAACTCGCAATTGTAACTCGCAATTGTAACTCGCAATTGTAACTTGCAATTGTAACTCTCAATTGTAACTGATTCTTCAGAGCAAAAACTACTGTTCTTTATACTGACCTGTATAAAAAGGCCGTAAAAATAGAAACGGGTGGGATGATACGTCATTATTTTGATGGCCAACCTCCGCATTTAGATGGTAATTAAATGTGCAAAAAATGGAAGTAAATGCGGAAGAGTATAACAATTAATCAGATCAGGACCATGGCAACCATGACAGTGCAATATACAACGCCTAACTTCATGTAGAGTCATGCACCTAGGCGTGTCACATACAGTGTAGGTGACAACTTCATCAATTCGAACTCAGGAATCATAGCACAAGCCTTACAGTCAAAGGCACTGTGTGTTGGCCTATCTTTATCTGCCATTTCATACCAGCTTGCCAAACTGAATCTATCCCTGAACTTCCTTTGCCCTTGTTCTCTCTGCAGAAACTTTCCTCTACCCATCCTGTTAAATATTCAATAAACCAACAATACATTGCCCTTCTAAGTACACACTTTACCCTGACTTAATGACTACACTCCAACTCTTGCCTGAAAATCAAAATCATTATCTTGCTTCATAATCTGATCTTAATTTAGAAGCTAAATGTACCTCTAAGGGGATGTCTGTAGCCCCAATTAGAAAGTGTTTATAATATGGAAATCAGTGGCGAGGAATAAACATCATGCTAAAAAATGCTACAATATTGCAATAAATGCTAGTTTAGGGTTGACATGATTTTAGCTGACACCAATTTTCAATAGCTGAGGTTGTGTAAATGTTAGCGAGTAAAGTATTTCACTATTGAAAGCCATTGCAAAAGGCTATATTTTCTCGCTGCCTGTACTTCACTCTTCCAAGGTGACGGATAATGCTAAATACTGCAAATAGTTTCCCTCTTCGTTGGTGTAGGATACGCTTGTTAGTTCCTAATAATTCATACAAAATGTGACATAACTCCCCCAATTACAGATATCCTTTGCAAGTTATGCTGAATTATGAAATCATATGTCCACATGTGAGTGATAAGACATCCGATTTTTTTTTAACCTCTTAAATATTGATGAAAGAGATACTTTTAGCCCACCATGAATATCCAGTGTGGCCAACTGATTGTAATCTCATATATTCATTAGAAAGGTTTTATTTTTAATTGATATAGTTAGACTTCAGGGAAGGTACTGTGTAAAAAAAAAAATAATTTTGTTACCATAGTTACAGAGCAGAAACATCGGTCAAATAGTGCTACTGTATGCTCTCAATGTTATGTCCTTAAAATTTTTTTTTGTTTTACAGGCTTGTTCCTGGCGGTGGCGAAGTCTCACATCATAAGGAAAGTCTGGACATGTATGTAATTGGGGTCTGATGTTGCATGTTGGGCAGCAGGTCAGATAGCATGCTTTCATGCGTTTAGCACTCATCTACTTTCATGGCTTTGGATTAGAAACGTCAACAACGAATACCTCTATCTATTTTAGATCAGGTAAGATTTGGGAATATACAGTAGTGTTAATGTTATTTTAATGCCAGTACAATTTTTTTGCATAACCAGCTGGCACTGTCATGCAATTGGCCCAGATCATGGGGCTAGTTTATCCTTAGCCAATACCCTGTTACTTCACCAAAAATAAATTTGCCTGTTAATTGTCAGATTTGTCACCTTGTGTCAACATCACAATCACAGAAGTAGATAGACATGAATGGTTTACTATTTTCTGCACTTTGAATTGATAGGCAGCAGTTGCTCTGAAGCGTCAATCCTCTGTGTATTATGACTGAACAGGTGACACCACCAGCTTGCTGTCAATGGATGTGCAAAGACATCTGATCTGGACGGGCCTACTCCAGGTAAGGAACACTTTTTCAATAGACCATTTTGGCACACAACCAAGTTAGTTGCTGAATTCCTTGCTTACTGCTGCTTGTGCTGCTGCAGAATATGTATCAGCTTTTCAAATTGGTAATCAAAAGTCCTATACTTCCTCCTTACCCAATAATTTACCTAGCGTTGATCATCATCTGTACCATCACAGCAAGCATTGACTACCCATTATTGCTTTATTGGTAGGCTAATCAGCAGAGCAAACTCAAATTGACCCAAAGTTGCAAAATCATTTGATCTTTTCGTTGGCTTAGTTGCTGCTTATGGCAATGAAAAGTTCGATAAATGA
The DNA here is from genome assembly GCA_914767715.1 of Membranipora membranacea. Taxonomy (NCBI): domain Eukaryota; kingdom Metazoa; phylum Bryozoa; class Gymnolaemata; order Cheilostomatida; family Membraniporidae; genus Membranipora; species Membranipora membranacea. Next base: position 5,633,376 of record OU612069.1, read on the forward strand.
TATCAGCATACATCAAAAAGCGGTGGGACCTGCTGGGTTTTTGGTGGTTAAGTTGACTGGGGTCCAGTATTACAGAGGTATCAATAGAGTTTGATCCATTTACCAGCGTTCGGCATTACCAGTGGAGGGGGGGGGCAACTCCAATGGATAAAACTTGATTTAGGCACACTACCAAAGTTGGTATAATTCACAAGAAGACTTTTGAGGACTATTCAGATGTATAGAGCACCAACTTAAAATATTGGTATATTCCAGCATCTAGCTGCCGATAAATGCTACTGGTCACGCTGCACAGAATTACCAGTTGGTTTTATGAATGTTGTTACACAGAAATGTTAGCCATTGCGATATATACTCTGGTCTGCGAATGGTGTGTATAACAGCTGGGTGTTTCTATGCAGATCAATAGTTACATACAATCTGAAGAGCTCTTTTGCTTTCTTTTTGCTACGTTCAAACTAGTCTTGTGTCACCTGCATCCAGGGTATATCTGCCATAAGTTCTACATTATAAAACCCTAAGTTTCTTAGATTCAAAAACTGTTGCTCTGAGAATAAAATCACTGTGGTATAACCACACAAAGCAGCAGATTTTTTCCTTCCCCTTTCACTCATGTTGAGGTCTCAGTGAACAATTACCACATCACACCCAAAAGTTCCCTCCATATTTCATTTCATAGCCTGATTGGTGCAAATTCCCTCCCTTTATTCCTATCTATATTAAAACCATTATAGAAGAGGTTTGTCCAAGGTTTTCTTATGCAAAACAAGTCGTTAGTCGTAAGTCACATCTAGAGGATTTGTCAAAGTTTTATAATGAGACAAAATCTCCGTGGTGCAGAGCGAAGCATTTGCAGCAAACCCCCTCCCCCCCTCCGCCACTCATAATGCAATTTTCTGGGGATTTACCAGTCATGGGAATTTTTGGTCAAAAGGTTTATGCGGGAAGGGGGACTGATTCTGACATAGAGATGTTTGAATATATTACAGCTCTTCACGGTTTATTCTTGTTATTTTGTAGGTGATGAGTCCAGGAGATGCTGATAGCTTGAAGCAGCTCATTGTGAGGCACAGAGTACTGGTAATCAGATATCAGATAAGACAACAGAGTCATTTCTTATACAAGGCAACAAATCGGCAGCAAGATGATGTAAGATTTGAGGTAGGCTTTCTGTCCAGCTGCTATCTCATAGAAAGCCCCATGTACAACATGTTTGTATTTTCTTCTTTAATGCTTTATGCTAGCCAGGTGATACGGCGCTGCTGCCTAGTGAGCTGCGAATAATTTATATAGCATTTTTTGTTGTCTCAAAGTGTAATTGTTATAACAATTATGGCTACGGTGTCAAGTGATCTAAATTTCCTCCTCCTTCTAAAAAATGGCAATAGCTCGCATTAGAAAAGAAAACCTCAAGATTGCGCCATAAGAGTAGCATCAAATTATATTGTGAAATGGAGTATCCCACAATGCAATTTTGTTTTAGTTGTCTTCACTTGTAAGATCTAAGCAATAGCTATTTGTGATCATCCAAGGAATTCATTGTCAGAGTTATAAACATGATAATAATCAAGTAATTGGTTAGAGGTTTTAGATTTTTCTAATACCATATCTTTGCCTGTTATCTACAGTGGTAGGAACAATGTTTTAATGAATGGCTCAACACATGGGAGATGGAGGTTTAAGTACATTTATTGACTAGACAGCAGAATATACAAGCACCACTCTGTCAGTAGATGATTTGCAGCTGGAGAATGAACATGTACGTTTAATTGGTAACTTAGTGTTTTTTATCCTTTTGAATTCCATTGTTATTCAAGAAATACCATAAACTTATGGCTCTCTTATACATTGAATCTATACTCATGGCTCAAGTAAATCTCTGGTAGGAGGAAGAGGTCCAACTCTGACCCCCTCAAATGATATAAAAGTGAATCAGGGCCCACAAGAAAAAATAGCACCACAGATGTGTATTAATGGCATATCTGTTGTAATAATAGTTCTATAGGTTGACTTGGGACCTCTCATTACTATAAGCAGATCTTTTAAGTGCCCAAAGTGGGATTTGATCCAGCAACCTCTTTATCATCCGCCACCAACCACCAACCAACCAATTACCATCATGCCAATCAAATTAAACATGCTCGATCAAGATCAAATTTAGCCTTAGCAACCAATTATTGTCATAGGTAAGGTGGTTATCCAGTATAATGCCCTGAGGCTACATATTTCACATTCTGCAGCATTGGCAGCTACGGGTGAGGGGGCTAAGTCCAATAGCTACAGTGGGGGGGGGGTCCAAAAACAGCAAGCTGCAATGCGTGGAGTCAATAATTTGTCTTTCGATTAATAATAAACTTCATGGACTCTATTTACACTGAAAGTTTATTAAATTACATGAAAACTCAATGACACAGAGAAAGTAACATTTTTTAATATCAAACTCATGGTTGTTTTCGAAGCATGTGCAAAAAAAGCTACAATACCTGATTATTTCAGATGCTGATTCTTAAAAATTATAAGATAAGACTGATGGCTACCGGCCTTTATTGTTTGCAACGATATAACATAAGTGTATAAATTCAATTCAGTGCTTACGTAAATATTTATGAAACTTGATCTAGGTGTACATGAAAATGCTAAGACAAACATAACTATTGAGAGGAACTTGTTGTGACTCATAACGTCACTCTGGGACTTTTACATCAGCAGATTTTATATCTCTTAGCGAGCTATGAACAATAATTTACAAAAATAAACATTGAATATTATTTGCATTGTCATCTGCATTCATTTTCATGTGGCAGAAAATGAATAATAATATTCTATCGTTATAAATTTTAACAGGGTATATATTATGTGTTGACAAGAATTCAAGGTTTTAAAACATCATCATTCTGGTGATTTTCAATTTATCAACCCATGGTATCGAATGTGTCGAGGAAAGTTTTTGGTAACTTATTGGCCTTGCACAGTGCACCAGATGCTGCCATAAAACTTTATATTTTCAGAAAGTGATTTGAGTAATTTGAATGAAAATAGAGTGTCACATGTCATGCAAGCTGTGTTGTTGTTGTCTGGATGAGGCTGCCACAAATGCTGCTGATGTAAAAGGCCTTATGGTTTTATCACCAGGGTCAGTGATGAAATTTTGACCTACAAAATAAAACAACTATGTATGAATAAGAATATAAGATGATCTGCATGCAGGATGTCAACAAATGTATTTTAAGAATTTGGATAGCCATGTCGGGTTATGAAGAATTTGTAAACTAGCTGTAAATTGATGTGTTGGATGTCCAGCTTGATTAAATGAATTTTCAATACCCAAAAGTTTAATTATGTGATATGACCATGAAAAATAATAGCAAAAGTAGTTTATTGATTGATATTGTTTCTAGGTATTCCAATGATTTCTTTCATTCCAGCATGATGACTCTACTGATTTGGTTGCAGCGGAAAACTTCTCACAGCTGGTAACGGTTACCTGGTTCTCCATAACATATCTGGTTTCTGATGGCTTTCAAAAATAGAGAGGCCGCATTAGGTAGCTCACCAGTAGAGAATCATCTGGAAAAGAAAGAGTGAAACTCTGGTTTACTGACTCGCCGCTAATATGCCACTCATGCAGTTGCTGAGGCATTCCACAGCATGAGAGAACCCAAAATCAAAAAAGTCGATATAATTTATGTAATCAATCAATACTTAGCTAGTCTTCCAACAACAGAGTGTCATGAGCAAAAGTTACTTAGCCCCATACAGCTGCTGAGGCATTTCACAGCATGAGAGTATCCAAAAATTAAAATCGAAATCAATATAATTCACACACCCAATCAATACTTGTTTCCTGTTCCTGTTATTATTTAGCCTGTGCTCTATAATTATTACAGCAAAGTCTTGGAACCTCCCCTAAACTGAAGTGTTACCCAGCTTAGAGTCAGCAACTACTTTGAGTTTTGCATCGCGTAATGCACAAAGCTGATGCTGCCCAGCACATTATTTGCTACCCATTAATGCATTGCTGCGAAACCTTGGTAAATTCATATTCTGTCAAATCAGCTGCACAGCTGAATTTCACAATGAAGATACTCCAAGATCATGACTTTTGCGAATCTAAGTTTAGTATCATACAATTTTGAGCGGTTTGAGAACGGATTGAACGTGGAGCTGAACTGAACTAATTCTCGGTTCACCAGCCTATATATCAGTTAAATAATAACTTTGTCTGGCATCACACAAAATAACTCATGTTCTCCTTTCATCGTCAATTGATATCAACCAAATTCAGTCATTCTAATTGAATCGATCAATCGATGAATATCCGCTGAACACGATGATACACTTTATAAGCTAAACGCCCTCAGCTTGCAGCAAGTGTCAATCTCTTCACAATTCAAAACCACAGATCGATATAAAAACTATAACTATGCATACAAAAATGGGAAAAATATCACACTAGAGACTATTGACAAGATAGGAGGCAACTTACCAAATTCTGGGGAGTACTGTCTGCTTCAATTACTTGACTGGCGATGAAATTAATCCTTAGAGAGTTTGCAGAGATTCGCCGAAACTGAGATGTAACATTTTTGCTAAAGAAAAAAAAAGGTGAAATATCAAAGCGGTACTTCATCTTTGGCTGGCGAACAAGCAACTGACCACTTCATCCTAAGATGTTTGTAATAATGTTGATTCATACCTTGCATCTCGTGAAAACATTATGTAATATTTTCATTAATCCGTATCTTTTACAATAAACTGACCGCTGAGCTCTAGCTGTTACTGTTAGTAAATAAATATATTTGATGGGAATTACGGGGAATGCCTTTGATCAGTGTTCAAGTTTTGTCATAAAGATAACATAATTATTTTATCTCTGTAGCATTGGTATAGTTTTCAAATGATAAAGTCATTTCTCGAAACCTAGTGCTCCCACTGATCTCAGACCTTTGACAAGGTTTCAGGTTTTGAAACACTAGCGAAAAGTTGAGACAGATATTTAGGGCTTTATTAGAACAAGTTTGTTCCTTCTGTGGTGGCCGATGGATATTGCAAATGTTTGTTGTCGCGGTGCCTAAATAGTTGTTCTAGGGTTTGATATGGTGGTAAGTGGCTCTTTGCAAGCCTTAATGTTATCTAAAACCTTAGAATAATGGTATGGAAAGATATGAGGTATATGGCTGGAAAACATTTCAACAATCACAATAATATCACTTATAACTGGTTTACACAGAGTGAATAATTAGAACCTACAACTGGACAATTTGTGGCCTGCTGAAATCCTAAGCATGCAGCACCACTTGATATGGCGTGAACAGCAGAATATAACCCCATTTCCTTTTGATCAGGAGCATCGCATATAATTTTTCAACAGTACCTACCTACAACAAGTTTAATCCAATTGCCTGCATTCGAGTTGCTTCCTTCCACTGGTCACGCCGCAGCGTGACTAGTGGATCGGGAGCAACTCTGAATGCAGGCAAATGGACCAAACTTGGTCTAGTACCAACTCTACCCTTACTCCATGGCCTAAGTTTAAACTGGGTTTTAAAAAAGTTTTAGCCTGGATGTAATCCAGCAATCTTGTTCCTGACTGTCCTGCTGCACGGTACCACTGATCCACAACATCTGTATCAAACAGTAAAATGTAATTGAGAATCAATCAGAATTAACTTGGCAATGATGTACAAACTCTGTAGTAATGCGTCTTCCATCTATAACATACTGCACCAAGTATAACTGGTTATAGGTTGTATAAATCAAACATTGACATTTGTGAGTGGCTAAAACTTGCAGGCTGCGATGTAACCAAATTTTCTTTTGAGCAGCAGCAATGCCATTGACTGTCTGAGTGTATCATTTTTATACCATTAGACTGCCGTGTAGACCAGCTGGTATAAGGTTTGAAGCTGTGAGGTCACAAAACCATTCTGATAGAATTTAGGTGTGGGGCGGAAAGACACAACCACCCACCCACCCGATACTGTGTAATGATTGATATCCTAAACTAAAATCCCCTTCTGATGTAAGCATGCATAACAGTCAATTATTCATGGTCCATGCTATATTGTACAAGGACCACTGCTATGAGCTGCAAATAAATAAACATGAACATTTTATCAGCCGCCAATATGATGATCTGTATTACTATTACCATATTTTCTTTCGAACAGCATTAAGACATAAAATTTCCTGACAGCTTCAATTTATATACTGTTTGATTTAATTTTGGCTGTAGCATGTATTTTTTGAAGCTGTTGGATTATATTAGTATTTTCCAATGTCAAAAAACCTTTCTCGTAAAAAAAACAACTGTAAATGCATTCTCTTTTGGGCAGCAGCAGCATGATCATCGGCTGTCTGACAGACTAATCTAATATACCACTATATTCCCTATTGTGGATAAATTACGCTCGTATAAGTTTAGAAGACGAAAGATCAGAAAGTATTTTCAAGGCCAAATATCCATTAACTTTTGAAGTTGCCACCTCAATGGTGTTATGACTGGCAGAAGAGATGGATAAGAATTCTTAAGATAAATAGCATCATGTTTCAAATCACTAGTGAGAATTTTTGACTCGGTTAAAAAGTGGAAAAAAAATCTTACGTATAACCACATCTTATTTTGAGCAGCAGCAAGGCATCAAATCATCTGACAGCCTCAGATTTTATACTGATGAACTCCAGATTGCCTGAAGATCAAGCTCATATAAATTTTGGAGCGGTGACGTATAAACATGATTTTATACGGTCAAAAAAATTTCATTCTCTGAAAAACTGCTGCCATAATATGGAGCTGAGGCAGCAGCGTTGAACAAGGGTCCTCAAGACTAAATTAGCACCAGGTTCAGACCTCCATTGATGAGTATGTGGAATTTAAGCCTCCTAGCTGGAATATTACTTTGTACTCTTTTAAGTAGAAGATTTGGTTTTTCATTGTTTTCAGCTCAGGTATGCCATTCATTGTGTACTAATTTTCCGGGGAGATAATCGAGAGTTGACCGAGCAACCTTGTTGAAGGGGAGTAAAATAACCTCTTATATCGGTATAAGCCAATGTGACAACTGAATGTTGTGATATCCCTTGAATCAGTATGCAACGCAAATTGCGTGAAACCTTCCTTCATGTCTAATTTGCTGAAAACCTTGCTGCCATTCATATCCTGTAATAAATCATCAACAGTCGGCATGGGATGTCTTTCCCCAATAATTGCCTGGTTTGCCCTATGCATATCAACACAAAGCCTAATATCCCCATTAGCCTTAGGTACACAAATCGAAGGTGAAATCCACTGTGTAGGCTTTGCTACTACCTCTATGATATCTGATTTAACTAGCTGTTCTAGTTTAGCCTCTACTTTACTCCTCAGTGCGCATGGAACGTGATTATATGGTTGACACACTGGAGCTACATTAGGATCTATTCCTATTTTTATATCTTTCGTTTGAATTTACCTACGCCTGAAAATAAATTCTTAAAGTTATCTAGCAGACTACCGTAATTACTGACATTAGAATCTAAGCTATTTACTCCTACATTGTAGTCTATTTTGATTAGTTTTAGTGCATGAGATGTATCATTACTCAACAACGATGACTGATTCCTATCTTTAATAATTATGATTTCAGCTGTTGCCAGCTGATTTCCTGCTTCTAGTTCCACATTGAAGCATCCGAACAAGTCTAAGGGCCTATCTGCAGTATACGGAAACAGTTCCAGGTCTGTCGGCTCTACTTTGACTCTAAGACCTCTTGACACAAGTAAATCAAATGTGTCTTTACTAATCACATTGCTCTGTGAGCCAGAATCTACAAGCACATCAAGCAGAATGTTTCCTACTCTGATTTCAAGCTTGTCTAGATTAAACTTCGGCCTCATAGTTCTGCTCTGAAATGCTGCCTGACCTTGATCAGCATTTTGACTACCAGCTGACAATATAGAATGTACTTTTTTCTAAGGTTCAACACTCCTACACACAATAGCAAAATGACCTATTTTTGAGCATTTATTACACTGTTTATCCTTAGCTGGGCAGTTAGTATCACTACCAATATGATTGGAAGAACCACACCTATAGCATGATTCAGCTGTCTTACGATTTGATGTACCTCTGTAGGATTTACCACCATTGGAGTTTTCATATCTGGGTTTTGGCTCGCCGCCACAATTTCCATGTCTAACAAATGAGCCTAATTGGTTGACACCACCTGTTGCATCGGGAAATTCATGAGCATTACTTTTAGCATTAGCGCTAGCACTAGGGTTTTGACCATTTTGACCTATTTTTGACTAACAATATAAAGTAATAGATTCTAGTCTGCTTTGTGTCCCCTCAAATCATGAAGATAATCAAGAGTATGGGCGAGATACAGAACTCATGTTGTCTAATCATAACATTATCGAATTGATTCCCACAGTGGGATTTTCTTGGTTACCTGCCACTAAATTTATCTTCAATGCAGAGAGGTTTTTCCAATCTAGAGTCTCTTGCAGGAAGCCATAATACTCAAACAACACCCAGCTACCCGGATTCCCGGATACCCTGGCTTTTTGGAGTTTTAAGGCCAAAATCACAATCTGATTGTTCACTCAATGAATGAGCGATATCTGTTACGGTCTTGCTCAGAAATTGCTCACTCATTGATGGAACCATATACATTCTGAGTGAGCGAATTTAGGAGGGATTTTGTAGAATTGAAAGACCAAGTAAGTGCTACTTTTTATCTATGTAGTAGTGATAATTTGCTTTAGAAAAGTATTACTCATTCTAATTGAAGGACCCTCTGGCTAGAATGATAGGCCTGCCACTACCAAATTATAATTAATTGCCGCCGCGGTTTATTGAAGCCTGACACTGGAGATCGAAGGTCCATGATGTTAACCATTAGCAGACCATTCCTCACTCTCAATATCCAGTAGCCGATGAAAACTATCACATGTTCTTATCTTTAGCAAGGATGGAGACATACCCTTAGGATATTATAATAAGGCTGCCCCTTATGACGATGATGAGGATGAGATTTGTTCCCCCAGAAGCTCAACAGATGTTATATCTAAGGGTCACCACAAACCAGTCAGCAGGTCGGCTGTCAAAACCGAGAGGCTGACTGCTGCTTCTATAGACCACGCTGAAGCAGACCACCCAGAAGCAGACCACTTAGAAGCGGACCACCCAGTAGTAGAACATAAAGCTCTGTTAAAGGCTGTCAGCTCTACTGTCAAAAGTAGGTGAAACATTTAAATCTAAACCGATGGTCAGTACTAGATCAAGTTCAATCCATACGACTGCCTTCGGAATTGCTCCCTTCTACTGGTCACTGCGGCATGACCAGTGGAGGGGAAGCAACACCTAATGCAGGCAAATAGACAAAACTTTGTGTAGGCCCGTATCCACAACTCAACGTCAAGTTCTGAGAGCTTTAGAGAATCCGATATTTGAATATTATTGCCATGGAAATTCAACTGGTTGATTAGACAGTAGTGTTTAATTTTTGAATCATTCACATAATTGATTTATGCGGTGGCCGTCTGACGAGGGGGGGGGTGAGTTGAGGGGGCTCAGACTAACGTCTCTTGTTCTTATGTTGTGTACAGGGGAGGCCAAAGATATAAACTCGACAGCTGATAATGTGACAGCATCCGAAGTTAAAGTGGAGAAGAAAACTCCTAAAGTAGTGGATCCGAGCACAGCTAGTAGAGCTAAACAACCTGTTAAATCTAAAGCCATAAGAAAGTCAACAATAAGTGAGTCATGACCTGTGTCAATATTTAATGTGTATGGTTGTGCTTTCACCTTGGGCTATTATCATATTCATATTTCAACACGATGATGCTAAATGGTTGATCACGGGTTGAGGTTGTCGAATGAACCGGCAGAGCTGTCTCTGACAGGGGAAGGTAACAGATGGTGCTGTTACTTTTTTTAAACTGGCTAATATTTGGTTGAATTGAGAGCCTTGTGGTAAGCTGAATAGCAACCTTAGGACACAGTTGATCCTTCAAGCTGAAAGAAAATTCTTCTCAATCTTCTTCAAACACCTAAGTTGTCCCCCATTATAGATTCACAGGTTATAATAAATTGTGACAAATACACTTTTTTTTGAGCATATTCCCTGAATAGCCATAGATTATGTGGTATGAGATAAGTCACATTAAGTATTTGCCACAGTAAATATCTCAACCCTTAGGCGCAACTATTCCTTAAAAGTTGTTCTATATTTGTTTTGTTCAGTTGAAGTGAGGTCAAGGCCATCTAAAAAGCGAAAAATCAAGGTGAAGGAATCCTCTGTGGAGAAGATAACTCCTAGTACAAAAACTTGCTGTCCCTCAGCTACAAGTAAAATGTTGACTGCAACAAGCAAGACTCCTAAAACTAAAACACCAGGTAATGAACTGTATTTTTTATGATAAGATAAGAATTTATTGAAACTCTCGCAGAAACTATTTGGTAGTTTTGAACGAATAAAAGGAGCAAAATTCAAAAATTGGGTCATTGAAAAAAGGTATTGGGGCAGGGAGGGGAGGGGTCTTTGAAGAGACTAATGCCAAAATTGATATCAGATTGTTTCTGGCATGAAACCTGCCAAAAGTTTAGTTTCGACTTATTAGCTGGTCATCCGTCATTTTCACAATTTTTAACATGATGTTTCAGATTCAGGTTATCGCTCAGTGAGGAAGCTGTACAACGCTAACTCAGGATACAGACTAGGTAGTGATGATGATCTGAGTCAGACTTCTAAATGTAGTAGTTATCCTAGTCAGGGTACGGGACGCGGGCGTAGAGCCCTCAAAGATAACAAGAAATCCAACAAACTTAGGTAATTATAAATATTCTAGTCAAGGTACGGAATGTGGGCGTAGAGCCCTCAAATATACCAAGAAATCCAACAAGCTCAGGTAATTATACATATTCTAGTCAAGGTATGGGACGTGGGCGTAGAATCCCCAAATATAACAAGAAATCCAACAAACTTAGGTAATTATACTTATTCTAGTTAAAGGTGTTGAGCCCTCAAATATAACAAGAGAATTAACAGACTCAGGGAATTGGAACTTCTTACAGTATGATGTGCTCTTATAGGCTTGTATCACTACAATGTAAAATAAATATATATCAATGTCTTGCAACGCTATAAGTTTACAGTGTTGAGTTGTCAATTAAATATTTTGAATGATGATCCAATGTAGCATTGGCAAGTAAGTCTGATCAAAAGAACTTTTGATACAAATTATCAATGACTCAACACGTCTAATTATCGTCATGTCATTAGCTAGCCTGTCTTGACAAGCTTTGTTCGGTGGGGGGAGGGAACAAAGCTTGTCAACTCTGGCATGCTCGACTGTCGAGCAGCCGATATTAAATTTTGTCTTCTATTGCGATCGGGAAGATGACTCCTTTATCTCACTAATCAAATTGTATAGTCGAGCAGCCGATATTAAATATTGTCTTCTCTTTCAATCGAGAAGATAACTCCTTCATCACACTAATCAATTTGTATATATTCCTATACAAATTGATTAGTGTGATGAAAGAGTTATCTTCTCGATCGAAAGAGAAGACAATATTTATTATCGGCTGCTCGACAGTCGAGCATGCAAGAGTTGACAAACTTTGTTCCCTCCCCCCCCACCGAACAAAGCTTGTCAAGACAGGCTAGTCATTAGCATGGGTCAGCATCTTTGATCTGTATGCTGTGTAGTGATATGGAGTTGTCTCCACACAAAACAAGGGAACCTAACTTCTAGTTATTATCAAATTTGAATTGTTTTACCTGCAAACTATATATACTCACTTTACAGTAAGAAAAGAACTCTGGCTACACCATCGAAACTGAAGGAGATTATGAATCTGATCAAGTTCTAAAGCCTGACTATCCTACCATCAAGCTACGGCACTGGGTCATTATCAGTGTTAGCAGTTATTATCTTTTTGTTGATGACCCTAATTTACTATACCTTTTTTTCATACCTTGATGTCTGAGAAAGGGCACACAATCACAAACAAGTTATTTTGATGTATTTTTTCATTGTTTTTTTGTTATTCAAATTGTTCGCTGACTTGTTGACATATTTTTCGGTATTCGTGATTGGTAATTTGTATTCGGATAATAATATTTTTCCCTGTCCAAAAAATGTTAACAACTGTTGTTTCTAGTTTTTATCAACCTGTTTCAAATTAAAAAAATATATTTGATAATACCATACAAATATCCAGGCATCCTATTAGGTGTACTGTAAAGTCTGTGTTGTGCAACAAACAGCTCAAAAATTAGTTTGAAAGTATGCAGCAATTACCTAGCTCGTCTTAAAAGGCGTCTAGTCATCATAATCATTGATATAGTGGCATATACTCAACACTTGGTTCTTTTCTTTCAACACACATACTTCATAGCTATCTTATTTAAATGTGGCAACTGTTGGATACAACTTCAACATTGTGCAGTAACTGAGGACAGGGAAATTAGGAATATTCAACCCGAACTCCCTGCTGAGAGTAACTGTACACATAATCATTCACCTAGACCTTATTGAGCTGAAGTGAGGCACTTTTTAATCTTGGGGTGACATAAAGCCGTTGAGTTGTGCAATGGCAATGATGAATGTTATCACTGATTGGGAAATCCAGGTTTTGTTGATTATATTTGTCAGTTTCAATGATAAATGCAGTTCAATTATAACCATAGGAATATAAAATGGGTTTATGTCTATGATTGTAACACTATTGCTTCTGAATAATTGAATGTTGTTACTTCACTATCAAATGACTGGTTCGATACTATGGCACCATATAGTGTCTTCTCTAGGATATTGACTAGGCCTATGAGAATAACCAAACTTCACTGTTTCAGTAAAACACCATCAGCTTCCAGTGAACAACATAACCACAGGATTCAAAGTGCTACGGAGTACCGTAAATACACTCTGAACACTCCCTTGTAATGATTCAAGGTTACAAATAAGATAAGATGGTAAGAAGTTTATTGAGTTGAATGATATACATTTCTAAATAGATAAAGCAAACCCACCAAAGACTCTAGTACTTAGCATGAAACAAATTATCTACAGTATGATGTATCTCGTGTTGTCATGGTGATTCTGACAGGATTTGTTCAATTCTTGCATTTTTATTCTACCCTATTGAGAAATCTAGAGAAGACAGAGCGCCCCTGCCTCCCTTATAGAACTTTGGGCTTGAATCCCTGATCTAACGATCAGATTGACTTGCCATCGCGCTGATCTCCTGAGATTACAGACCTTCTAGATGAAATTAAAACCAGTTGAGCGGTTGCTTCACTCAAAATAACACACTGCACACAATCTGTAAATGTCTATAATAAACACACTGAACACACTGACATTGAGACTACACTATTATCATGTTTATCTCTGATCATTAGAGACGATTTAGAAAGAGTACCTAACTTGAACCCGCTGATGATGGTACTTCCCTGAACATACCTAGTGAATCAAATTGAAAGTAGAAATAAATCCATTTCAATAATCCATACTGTCCTGAAGGGGCACTTAAAACAGGTGCTGGTGAGGGGTGTTGTGAGGCCAGTGGCAGGTGCTATATTACAGCACTCGATGTCTATTTTATAGCAGTGTTGTGGTTGCTGTAGGGGCTGCATGAGTGCTTTAAAGCATGTCACACATCATACAACAGTGGCCGTACCGGGCGTGCATCGGTGTTGGATTGGAAAAAGTACCTAAAATATATCCTAGCATGCACTCTGGACTGCACCAACGAATCCCTCCTCCAAATTGCTATCACATATGACTAGATGTGATGCTGTATTCCTTTGTCCATTATGATGTCTACAATGCAGTGGCTATTCCCCTTTTATAAAAACCATGTTACATGCTAGATGCCTCTGTAATTGCTCCCAATAATAAATCCATAAACACCACAAAAACATACGCAATAATGGTGACACATGCTGGTGAAAGTTTACTCAGACTATGAGGGAGGCATGCAGTATAAGGAAGATGAACTCGAAGACAAACTCCTGGCAAACCTATACACTGAAAACAGAGCACCTAAGAGAAACTGCTAAAACATGTCAATAGGTAAGGTACTTGAATATGATTGTAAAGATAAATAGCCAACGAGGCTGCTAAAAAGAAAAACATTGTTTTGACTGTGATTGGTAATGAAACTCTGAACTTATAAGCTTGAGCGTCCAAATCAAAGTAAAGGATTCCACATTTGATGCTCTTGTTACATTACTGGATCTACATTTAGAGCTGGAGTCAATGCGGTGTCGGAAGCTCTTAGGCTTGACATAAGAAATCAATTGCCTAATGAATCGGTTTCAAATTATAATGGAGCTTTATCAAAACTCAGCATGAATGCAAAGTTTGCTACAGGTAACTCTTCATACATCGTCTTCGTATTAAACTGATTTGTGGCCTGCATGTAAGCAAAAGTGAAATTTGTGAGGCATTGATTGATTGATTGATTGATTGATTTCATATATTTTTCATGAGTATTAAAAAAAACACTGTGATATTTGTTCTGGGTGTAAACTGTCCATAAAGTAGTGTAAAAAGTGTAAAAATATATGCACTAAAGCAGATTGTTTTAATAAAATACGTGAGATTGTGGGAGAGCAGAGGAGGGAAAAAAATAAAACAGCGACCAGAGAGTTAGAACAGGTTTGCATTTATGATGGGGACTAAAACATGATAAAACGAGTCTGTTCCCTTTGACGACCTGATCTTAGGAGCACGCAGGCGTCCTGACGGCATTGTCTCGATGATGCTATGAATAAAATGAGCCTCATCTCGATAGATCGTCAGCACATACTTCTGACATCTTAGTTTGATCGCTTCGTCTAGACTGAGTTGGATATTAGCACCGTGTTTTGTGGCTTAATTCAAAATCGATTGCATAGCATTTTGCTGAATACTATGCATGTGGGGATAATATAGAAAAATAGCAAACATCAATTTCGACTCAATTAAAGTTCTATAAAGCTGCGTGACTAGTTTTGTATCTGCACCCAGAGCATGAAAATGCCTCACAACATATAATCTCTGTTTAGCTTTAGAAATGACCATATCTGCATGCTCACTAAATCTTAATGTGTTATCAATCAATATGCCAAGATACCTGACAGAGCTGGAAAGCTCGATAGGCGTGTCGTCTAACACCAGCTGCGGGACATCAGGAGCGACTCGGGCGGAAGAGAAAACCAACTCATGTGTTTTACCTGCGTTCAATAACAGTTCGTCAGCAGCGCAGACACTGGCAATGCGGCTGACTTCATCAAAGTACAGCATGTTGTCGGTAGTAGGGTCACCAATAAAGCCCAGCAGCACTGTATCGTCAGCATACTTTATCACGGTAGCTTGGTCATATGAAGCCCGGATACTATTGGTGTAGAGGATAAAGAGAACAGGACTCAGCAGTGTCCCTTGTGGCATGCCGGTATTAGTGATTAATAAGTCCGAGATGGCATCAGGGCTGGTGCGGGTGTACTGCAGGCAGTTGGTAAAAACTCAAAACCCAGTTCATGATAGAGACGTCGAGGTGAGCCATTCTGGGGATTAGGGTACTAACGTTGATGGTGTTGAAAGCGGAGCTGAAATCTAAGAACAGCGCTCTGACGTAGTTGGTTGGTCTGATGTCGATGAAGCGAGTTATTGTAAGTGAGTAAGTAGACACATCAGGGCATCTTGCGACGATCTTTTGGTCTGATACGCGAACTGCAGCGGGTCGATGTTGGTGTTGGAGATTATATATGGTTTTATCAGCTTCTCAAGCACCTTACATAGATGGCAGGTGATGGCATTTGGTCGGTAGTCTTTGTTGCACTTTGGGTGTGGCACTTTCGGAACAGGCTTGATGACAGCAGTGCGCCACAACTTTGGAGTTGTCCCCTCTTCGATGGCACGATTATAGAAAACACAGACAGTACCTGCTAGTTGATCTACACAGTATTTCAACACCTTTGTTATGATCTTATCCGGACCGGGACCTTAATTTGTTGAAAGAGGGTGATGCATTAACCTCAATTATTGTGACATCTATAGACATGACAATTGGGTTGTTGCACATAAGCAACCCAGCTCAAACAATAGCCAACCAGCAGCAAGCAGCTTGCATACCGGCGTGAATAGAATGCGTCTTGAAGGACCTCATGATAGTAGAGAAACACGCATTTGCTGGTCCCCATAAGGTTGATGACTGTCAAAATGAGCACATGATCATGATATGTAGAAATTGTTCTAAAAAAATTTTTGTAAATGCTGATGACCATGGCAAAAGTGGTAACGTGAGTGCTATAGAGATGGTATTCACGCTAGAATTCAATATCATGGCAGATCGTCGCATACCGATCGATATACAAATGAAGGTTGAAGGTAAATATGTCAATTTATAGTTGGTTACAGGGCGTTGTTGGAGTCTTTTATCATTAAAATTGTATACCCGTCAAAATTCAGTCATTGTAAGTTGTCTGCTTGTTTTGACTTGACATTAAATGATTATAGTGGCAATCCAGTGAAGGTTTTAGGTGAGCTTTCTTCGTTGGGTATTGGTTGGGTTGTTGATCGAATTCCCAACCATTATTCTTAACTGACACTGTCCTTCTCTTCTATGGTTTCAAGCCAAAAGCTGCATTAAAGTGAACTGATAACTCTAACAGAACCTTTGCCTGTCACAGAGAATATCGTATCTACTGTTGAAGTCACAATAACAGTGAGCTTCCCAAAGTAAATAATCCGTCATTTCTACATGTGGTTTGCCTCACATTGGGTCCTCATCCAGTGAACCAAAGGGACCTACTAGAGATAAAAAGAAATGCATAAACGATGATTTTGCCTCTGGTGCGCAATGTCCCAGAATATAGAAATTGCCCCTCATGGGTGCTTCAGAGATGTTTTTTAAACATTATTCAGTTAATCGTCCTAAAAAATCCTCCTCGAAGACGATTATCCCTTTTAACAAAATAGCACAACGCCATGACATGGCGTCACGCTGAAACCATAATTTTCAGAATCAGTGTTTGATCAAATTTCCAATGATATACAAAATGTTCAAATCGGTCAACATTGGAATCATATCCTTAAGGCCACCGTGCTCTGCTCAAGTTATCCTCTAACTCTTACTTGAAACTACAGTCAGTACAGTTCACTTAATTCAAATTTTTGGAGACCACAAAAATTTGTTCTAATTAAGCAGAGTTTGAAATAAGTGACATGAGAATGCATTGAGTTGAGAACTGACTATAGGGACCAATTTTCCTTGTCTGAATTAACAGGAGTTTTGAATTACAAAGTTTGAATTAACCAGCTTACACTGTACTTTGTTTTTTTCTGACTCCTTGAGAGGTTTACAAAAATGACAGTCTATCAAAGTCCTTCCCTGACCATTGAATGTGTTGCAGGTAATATCCAAACTAAAGAATAATACTACAGAGACAAATTAACCCTGCCACCATTTATTTTGCATCATCTAGCTAGAGAAAAAGAAGAAAACTTAGAAATCGGAAAACATCATGTTTTAAAAAGAATCTAACTATTGTATATGGTTAATAAAAATATTAAAATACTAAGTTTGAATACATATCTGACTTCTGTCTATTAAACAAAGCATTCAAAACAACTAGAGAAAGGAACCCATCATAGAACTCTCCTTATCAAGTTAATGATAATAGTAATGTGTAGTAAGTAAAACCATAGTGGTTTGTAGAATGTTATGACAAAGTTGTCATAGGGATATCAGTCATCCTTGAGCATCCTATTCAAAATAAACGCAAGTTTGTGTTACCTGCGGATGTATAAATATAAATCAAGACAATAACTCAAAGTATCCAATATCTGATAGGGAAATAATCTAACCTTGTAAAATAATCTTAATCAAACTGAAGCATGATACACATGGGATTGTAGTGTAATATAGGAATGAAGCTCTACTGTCTACCCTAAGCATTATGTTGATAATAAGGTTCAGTGTGAATAGAAAATGTAAGGAGCAAAAAAACACGTGTAGACATTTTCTATATTAGTCATTACACCAACTTGCTCCCTGAACTGATAGCAGCAGATTACTATAAAAATGGTAGAAAATATGTAGCATATGGGTGCCTTTTACGGTATAATGTTAGCTCATTGTAAGAATGTGATTGAATATTATGATGGCGCGCTATTACATTCACCAAGTACCCTTGTCTTGTTGTATGAGTGCAACCACTGTGAGAGGATGGTAGTTATGTATGTGTGACAGTCCACTTATAATACTCAGCAGACTGGACTACACGCCCCCCTCGTTTTATCTCTCTGACTTCTTTCTCTACAAGTAGAAAAAAATCTGATAACAACAGATAGAGATTATTAAATTAGCAGATCAATTCTACTGACAGCATTCAGGATTATTTTGGATATAATTATATACATTATGAAGTTATCGTCAGATGCCCTGCTCATCCATAATAATATCTTTAACTTGCCTCATTTATAGTACTAGTACATGAGTCAAAAATACAGTATCATATAAGCATCCAAATAAGAGGAGTGAGCTTACCTAGAAGTGGTTCAATCCTAGTAACCACCTGGTTTGGCACATTCGCAAACATCTCAGGTGAGTTCTGAATTTGGACTCCAGGTAGCAGATACAGTTTTCTCAGATTAGTGAATGTGCAGACAGTTTTAGGCATCTGAGAGACATAAGAGGCAGCAGTGGGAGCTGCAGCAGCACCTCTGTTCAGGTTCTGATCTGTTCTCTCCACTCCATATCTTGTCACTGATTCTCTTACCTGCAATTTTGATGGTTGAAAATGGTAATGCATCATCTGTAAGAGTTTGAATGACTTCATGATTGGTTAAATGATTTCAGAGAGTGTAAGGTTGAATTATATTTATGAAATATTAGAGGTGAGAATGACTCCGATCAAGAGATTTACTTCAATTGATGCATCAGTAGTTTAGAGTAAGTTGGGTTAGTCAGTTGCATTTATAGGCACTTAACCGTTTGTGTCCATGAAGAAATATCTCAATATAACAAGGAACTTATGCAAGACTTACTATTTCAGCCAGAGATACAACATCATGCCTATGTCCCAGGGTGTATAAGGTCGCCACCAAAGCCCTGATGAAGGGTGATCCAACGCCAGGGTTCCTTGGTGCAGCAAAAGCTACAATAGAAATTACTCTATGATACATAACAAATCCATTGACCCATTAATACCTAAGGTGGCTGTAGTCCTGCTGTAATTTTATTATGGAAGTATTCTTGAAATAATCTTCAAATGATAATACGAGGGATAGTCCCCTCTAGTGCGATGGAATCATGACTGTACTGTACTGACTGTACTGTACAACCCCAAACAACTGCCACTTCTAAACTTATATTGCTGTTTAAGCTGAATTTTTCTGCTGTTGAATACTCACAATCAAAGCTGGACTGCATAATGATCATATCTGATACAGATATGTCTTGTGTATCATTGTCCACTTCAAAGTCATTAGAACTCGGCATTGTCACAACTTGAGTGCTGCTATCAGTTTGGGGAGCTCTAACAGCTGCTGTTCCAGTAGTGAGGTCGTCTCTCAACATTTCCCGATTACCTTTTTGAAAAAACGCGGATATGATCATCAGCTGCAAGACTTAGTAGATATGCTATAAGCCTGTACTGTATTGTATCAATTTCTTGATTTTATAAGCTAACTGTCTTGTTGTTTATGTCCTTTCAGTTTCAACTTCAGACATAGTGTTATAAGCTACATTCTACTTAAAAACAAAATCTGGTGCTGCTGCCTGATATTATTTCTCATTCAAATTTAACAAAACTTACTGCCAGCACATGCTTGTATGATCACAATCTTTGGTCGGCCTCTCATCACCGAGAAGTTCTTAGGAGAGAGTAGATTGTAAATATCCGTTAGTCTGATGAAGACTCTGTCAGAGCCAATAATACAGCCCTCGTCTCCATGACTGGTCAGAACGAGTACAAACGCCCCCATATGCTTGTGTACTGATTGACCGCCTTGATCTGTTAACTGTGTCTCGCAGTGTATGGCTTCGATGATTTCCTAGTAAAAAAATACTAACGTAAGTCCTCCATAAAAGGTTTAGTTTCTCAAATTATTGACTGAGATAGTTTACTGCATTGATGTCATAGAGCAGTTACCCTGGAGCGTGGTCTGATATTGTCAAGGAGGGATGATTCTAAAGCCTGGTCATTCGTAACAATCAATCGTACATGTAAACAATTCAAAGATTGTAAATGTTTAGCTTACCCTTGCAGTGTAGGTTTTGTGTTCACCTACAGTAACAAACCCTAGTTTGTCAAGCATACACTTGATATTCTGATAGTCATGTTCAGAACCTCTCCTTGTCTGGTTGTAGTCGTTAGAGACAATCAGAGCACGTCCTCGGCATTCTGTCATCTGGTAAACAGTCTGAAAATAATCAGAAAATGAAGCCTTGATGATATTTGAACTATTTTGTTGCCTCGTAAGCTTTAAGATCTGAGAATTGTACCAAGGAACTTCCGAACCACAGCTGTAATTATTCACTTCATAGACACAGCCTTCTAAGTTTGTGTGAAGACATGAAAATATCGATCAAAATCATAACAAAGTAGCAGCTTTATAAACCTGGCTTTCAGGGATTAAACTCTGATCTGCTTGTTGTGGTTCCATATCTATCTGGGGTTGTCTTCTTTTCATGATCTCCACTACATCCTGAACTTCGGACATCTGGATCTCTGGTATGCTCTGGCCAGGATCATCTGCTGTGAGAACAGGAGGAGGGTCAGGTTTTACATAGTGCTTATTAAAATTTGAATTTTCTCTGCCTGTTTTCTTTTCACCGTAGAAACCAAGTTTCGCATGATAAATTCAGTAAAAGACAGCTGTTGACTGACCTGATCCCGCAGTTGTCTCCTCCCTTCTTATGTAGTCATCAAGAATTCTGACTCCCTCCTCACTGATCTTAAGACCTGTTTGAAACAACAGCAAAAATGGCAAGGTTAGCACCCCTATTGAAACAATCACTTGGTTAACATGCAATCCCGAAAATTAATGCTACAAATGGTAACAAATGAATTAATCGTATCTGCTGAGGCAGATAATGATATTTTTCCATGAACTTACATGGATATCTGAGAGGTAGCGGGACACGCCTCCTCCCATCGTTGGTGTCACATGGACAAGTCTCCTCTCCAGTGTAGGTGGTATGACGGGGCTCTGGCAGTTTGTATCCGACACTCCTGTTGAACCACTCAGGATTGACAAATGTTGCTGGTGATAACTGTTTGGTCAGTAGGCAATGAGAGCAGTAGAAGACATGGTCATATCGAACTCCTTTCCACACGGAATCCAATTCAGATGTAAGCCGCTTCATTGTTTCTAGTTGGGTCTTCCAAGCATCGCTGATAAGCCTGGCCGGTGTTTGCGTGATGAGTGTCACTTGTTTTTCTTTCTCATTATGCAATAGATACCGCAAGACTCCGCTCATATCTTGCACACTCGCTCCATTTATACCAGCTTCAGGTGTGTTGAATGGATTGACACATATGTCTAGAAATCCTGCAGTGATTACATGATATACGTATTGCGGCACGGTGAGGCCGTTTAGATACAGATCGACTCTCAGCTGAAGGTGATTTGTGCCTTCTGTTGGGTTTGGTATGTTCTTAGTGCTGAAGTAGGGAACGATGAACTTCTCACTGCCATCACTTTCTTTAGGTCCAATGATCAGGTGAAATGTTTTCAGCAGCGTGATACCAACATCAACAGGTAGTTCCGTTTCATTGCTGAGCAGATTGTGTAGTAATGCAGCTCTTATGATTCCTGTGGCTTTGAAATCATTGACCATGCTGACATACTCTCTTCTGTCCACAGGTCTTCCCTTGTATCTGTAGGGTCTAAATTTGGTTATGCGATGTTCCCATGCTTGAGAATCTGCATGATCGTAAAGTGTCCTTATGACATCAGCAAGAACTGAAGGGCGATGGAATAAATAGTCACTCAGCTTCTCAACGTCCTGAAACCACATTATTCTTCCTGCTTCTTTGACGTACTGCAAAGCATGCTCACTGTTCTTACTGAAACCTTGTATGAAGTCAGTAACAGAAACATAAGGCTTTTGCTCTTCAGCAGTAAGCTTATTCAGCACTTCATACCAACTACCGGGTATATCAGTGATCAGCTTAGCCCCTGCTTCCTTTAGTGCGCTCTTTAATGATTTGATATCCATCTTGCTCGATGAAGCCGAGAGCTCTAGTATTGTTGTGATCAGGGGCTGTGCTGTGTCGATGAAAGATGTCATTGAAAAAAATGAGCTGTCAGGCATAGCAACACCCTCTTCTGATTGAATTACATCTAAACGCAGCTTCTCTGTTGCTGATAAAAGCTGTTTCTTCCTCAGTTTGAGGGTCTCGTTGCTAAGCAGATCACCATGAGTCAGTACGAGCACTGGTCTTCCTAGATTTGGTTGTGATGTATATAGGTGCGCTATCCACTGGAAGCATACATCCTGAGCTGCAGCCTCTACTCCATGTGAAGTTACTAAACTGTCAAACTCTGCTATATCTACCACTAGAAGTGGTACAGATTGTACTTTGGCGTTCACTTGATAGGCAAGGTGATACACCTCATGCCCTCCCAAATCAGTGAATACCAACTTCAATTTCTCATCAATGTCAGCCTCGCATACATTGAAGACACGTGTTGCCTCATCAAGCTTGATGTCGATATCCGAACGGGTTGTCAGCACACGCTGATCCTTCTGTACGCTCCTCACAATGCTTGTTTTTCCTGCTTTAGTCTTGCCTATGACTGTTACCGGAATGAGCCTGAAAATGTTATCTTTTTCAGCATGGAGATCCTGCAGATACTTCATTACAGCTTTTAAACCCCGTTTGCAGACAGCATAGGGAGGAGATACTAGTGCTTCGCATCGGTTAAATTTGAAGGACGTTAGCGTGCTGATATTGAAGATACTTTCAGGTATAGAGGAGAGTGATCTGTTTCCGCTAATATGAAGTCTTTCCAGTTTGGTGAGTTGCCCCAGGCTGCATGAAAAAATAAAAATATATTTACTTTCAATCATAATGAGCGTTGCCGACATGGGGATGAACTTTCAATCATGACTAGACAAGTGCAAGGTACAATGAGTGGTATGGTGGGTTGGCCAATGTTGCACAAGAAGATACAAATGTGTTTAAATTGATGCCATATTGCATAAACAACTTCCCAGCAGTGTCGAACAGGTCCTGGCATATTTGAAATTTGGGGAAATTGGCGCAGTCATTGCAGCCTCGCCCTCAAGGCACACACTATTTCACCGCCACGATGTGGTGAGTGACAAACACTTGTGATTTTATCCAAAATTTTTTAAGCCAACTAATGACTTACTACTAAATTGTGAGTTTGTTACTTGCAACAGGGCCAAATGATATCCAGCATCACAACGCCCGCTATCCCAGCAAATTAAAAAAAAAGTTTACTTTTATTTATTTTTCAATGTAATGCAATGTAATGTAGAATAATAAGTCATTCTTTCGTTTGCTATTTATCACTTCTGTTGTGACAGCTCATCCCCACCCTATTAATTTGATCAAAATTGTAGCGCTGATTGTTTTTCATTCTTTTGCTAATCTGCTAACCAATTTCAACATAAGACCACCTCCAGTATGCAGTGAATTTATTACTTTGTGAGGCCTTATGCTGTTCTCTAGGCTTTGGGAGTCAAGGTTCAACCCTGAACCCCGTATCGGGGGGTTGGGGGGGGGGGGCCTACAGCGCTTTTCCCAAAGCTGAGAATAATTGATATGACACTGCGCTGCACAGGATACTCAATGATGGCAGGTTCACATTTATCATTGAACTTGGGAAATTTTAAGTTCGATAGGCCACATAATCGTGAAGAAACCGTCATTTCGCTCTATTTTTCAGTAACAAAGTTTTCTTATTCAATGGTAATCGGCTACATTTAGTTATTTTTTACAGGATAATACACCCTTGGCATCGTAACTTTTAACATAATATTACTTGATAGAGTTAAAAGTCTCAGATTATCACTATCAAAAAACTTGTCTTCTTGAGTTACTGTACAAATTGTTTTATTTTAAATTGAGGAGGACTAATAAATTTGCTAAATATAGTCTCATCATAATGCATTTCCGTTCTGGTCGATTTTCTTGCTAATTGCCAAAAATAGATATAATTAATTAAATTAATATTATGCCTTATTGATAACTTCCCTCTTACTAGGAAAGGTTGCTCCAACATAATAAAATGATAATAATAATAATGAAAATTTAAATAAAGATAATAATGATATATGTTTGTATTATGCACAAGTATCTTATTGGATTAATAAGTATTGCAACTCAATAGAGCGATCGAGGTCATTGATACAATATCTGATAGTTATTTTGTATCAAGTTTACCCTGTTTACTTAACAAAGTTTGAAAAGGTTACAGTCCAGTAGATCTAGGATAGGCAAGATATATTCCATCCCATAGAAAGATAAGTAAAGTAGATATTTCATGTCATCTTGGAAAAGCTCCATTGGGGTATGTACTGAAATGCCGATAAGCTGCAAACCCGACATGAGGAGCATAGAGCACCATTGACAAGTGCTGCTTTACACCCTCAAGGATTATTACTTTCCCTATGTTAATTATAGATCAGTTTTTGAGAATTGGCACCGGTATCGTAATATTTCAGACAGTATATATGACACATAATATTATATCATACCTAATTTCAATCCGGCAAATTCGCAATTCAAATCCGTATGCAGCATTACTTTGAAGAGTATTAAGAAACCACATCACTTGCTGGTGTCTCGCTGAACATTGTTCCGGTATGTTGTTTATACTTGTCTTCCAAAATACTATTTCCAAGGTGGTATAGAAACATTGCGACAGCAGAAATCATATCCCATTACACTGATTATATTGGTTGAGAGGACAATCTAATGTTCTCATATTATTGGAATGAGAAGTGTCACCATTATGAGGAGAGAAAGCACTGTACGTTGTGACAGTTTTACGAAAAAAACATTACCACAATGCATTTAATTTTGAAAATCATCGGTGGCTATGAGGTGGTTGTCACGGCATTATAAAACAAACTTCATGGGATGATCATAAAATAATTCTGTAGTGATAGAAGAACTGTGATGCTATAACATTTTTAACATTGAAAAATTTTTGATAGCATGATCATAACATCATTAAAGTGCTAATTATAAGCTGTTTTCTCGCATTTAACAGTGATGTACCGTCATGTCAAAAATAATGTTTGACTAATACTTAGAACCAAAGATTCTGCTATATCTGAATCCGAACATTGTGATTACCATTCTGTATCCTATTAGGCAATAGCCAAATCCCATCATTTACACACCATGTAATACTTGATAAAAGTTTATGCAAAACAAGGTTACAATGTTCACCGTTTGCTGGGTTTTTGACCTGCATTTGTAACAAGAAGTCAAAAAGTTATGAGGTTCTGGAATATAGGGATCACAAAAATTCCCAGGGATCAATTAGCATTTATAAACTTGGATTTTTAGCTTTGTGATAGGTAAACTATAAAGATTAATCCCTTTTCTTTTATATCTACTGGTAGGAATACACAACAATTGTCTTAAACAAACTGCTCACATGGATTTGTAAATAAAAGGCAGTATCACCATGTCTAGCATACTCTGCAAGTCCTCGTCGAAAAGGTAATAAAACTGCCAACACAGGTCTCCAAAATTTAAATTCACACTTCTGCTTTTAAATTTTACTAATCGCAGTCACGTAGATATGTTGGTAGTTGGTTGTTTGACTGAACTAAATACAACATCTTTATTTTCAGTTTTAACGCTTTGTATATTTGGTATTTTTTCAGGTCCTTGCCATCATTTTAAGGACAAATCCTCCACCTGTACCATTTAAACATTTGTAAATATATTCAACTGTCAACAAATTGATTATAAACCTAGACATGACACTATATGGATATTGAGGCACTGAGGGACTTAATTGTGGGCAACGTTACGTCATTGGAAGGTGTAAAAGCAATGATGCTATCATTGATTTTCTGTCTACAATCCAGATTTTTTGTTCATAACTCGATCAATTTTGATCGGATTTTGAGATTAAAAATTACAATAGATTTAGCAGCTCGTCTCATTTACGCCATACAAGATTTGGAACTCAGTGACCTGTTACCCCACAAATTTGATATACATATAGAAAGTCTTTTGTTCTGCTATGAAAAATCCACATGAAATTTAGAAGAATAGAAACAAAAGACAGTGGATATTCTAGTTTGTATCAACTGTTGTGTCTTTTGATTGAAAGCCCAGCAGTTTTGAATTTGACACCCTATACTAGAATTAAATATAGATTTAATTTCACGCAGTTAAATTTTAATTTGATTCTGCAAGGTTTTGGTCTTTATATTTTTAAATATGCCTATCGTATACCATGCTCACTGAGTTAGAACTTTATCGACAGAGGACTGAGGACTAGGGGGTATAAAGATTCCTTAGCAAAACTTTTCAAATTGATGATAATCCAGAGCGGCAGAATTTCACTCAGGATGGCAGCATTAGAGCTGCAACAGTTTAATATCCAACAGTTTCCTCTACTCTTTTGTCTCTATGATACTTTTGAGTTGCTTGTCACAAGCTGGTATTGTTGGTATGTCGGGTAGATGCAGTAGTGAATTCACCTAGGGGACTTGACCCTACCAATTTTCAGCGTGTCAATTTTGAAAAACCTCTTGTTTTTAATTACCAAGTGCCCAGAGGGCCTCATTGTGAGATTAGTTGGAATTATGAATGGATTACGCTGGTTTACTTGGTGCAATAGCCGATTACCATGATTTTCCCCTTTGATCTGAGCAAATAACTATAGCCACCGCCACTAGGCACTGATTTTCTTCATCCTTGATTTCGGTACACCAATCTACACATATTTAAAATTAAGACCAATAAAACGATGGTCTTTTATAAAAGACTCAGGCAATAAAATTGGAGTCCATAATGGCAAACAATATGATATGGTCTTCTACTCTAAAGCTCATCTGCAGGAGTGAACTCTCACTGCAGGAGCCATCGAATGTTCTCAGGGTTGACAATAACAGGATAATCTCATTTATTGAACCCACCATACACAGACCATTTATGAGAGATTTCACAAAGGAACATTACACAGGACACTTTTTTGTGTAAATACCTAGAGATAATAATCAGCCTTCACTCTATTGTTTCTTTGGAGATTAGGCATCACATCCATTTTAAATTTAATGTAAATGAAATTATCCTAAGAAGACAGGAGACACCTATACTTGTTTAGGTGAACAAACTCAGAGTAGTTCTCACAAGATGATGTCCCATAACAATAACAAACCCAGGTGAAAACAACAAGCGGAATTTATGGTTATGGTTAATCTATCACATTTGGCCTATTTTAAAACTGGCAATATACAAAAAATGTAAACAATTTGTATTTAAGAGTTAACAGCTGAGAATAAATGTGTTCCCCTGATCTGACAAGACACTAAGACTTGAGTTATCTTATAGGTATTAAAAAATTAAGAGTTTACTGTGATAACATTAACCCCCTTCAGGTGTACTGAAATGACTTAGGTAAAATAATGAATAAATCTGCCGGTCCCTGTTTTAGAATCCCAATGTTTCTCTGTCATGTGGAGGTTTCCAAGATTTCTGGTTCTTCTATCATACTTGAGTACTTTTTGTATTCTGCTCTCACAATTAAATTTTGGTTCCATTTTCATATTAGGAACAATAATTTAAGTCGGCATTCAATAATCTGATATTATTTTAAGTGATGTCATGTTAGAAGACAGGACTACAGGTTCATATCAAATCATCATTGTGATATTAATATTGCATCATCGTATTGTGCTGAGTGTGAGGCTTCTACACGATTCAATCCCTTTCATTGTTTTAACCTTTTGTAAACAAAAGAATCCTTTATATGCTGAGCCTGATTTTTTTCAATAGAGGATAAATGTAGCATGTCAGCTTGCATCCAAAGTTTATATGAGAAAACTGAGAATAAATTTTAAGAAATGCTGCATCTTTCAATCGTTTCGTGATGGTTTTTGCATCAAATTAAAAAAATGTAGGGGGAGATAAGGAGGAAACCATATAAGTCACTGAGAAGCAGAAATAACATCAATTTGATAACAAGATGCTGCTGTTTGTAAAGCAATTTTGAAACTCGATATCCGATCGAAATTGATTGAGTTATGAACATAAAACCTGAATTGTTGACAGTAAATCAATGATAATATCATTGCTTACTACACCTGCCAACGACGTTGCATTGCCCACAATTGAGGCCTCACTTCAGCTATATGTAGTGTCCTGTCTAATTGTATAATTAAGTCTATGGGTGCTATTGATAATGTTACAAAAATTAATACAAATTTGTTATCATATTTCAATTAAGGTGCAATAATCTAGTATTTACCCTGAAATATACAGCCTATATCTTGCTCATAAAATTGGTCACAGCTTTAGAGTTTCACAATACACAAGTTAGTAATATTTACATCTAAACTTATCCGTGATAATTTATTATCATTTCGTTGAGGGACAAAAAATTATGCTGCTAGATACTTTTTTACCACTCGCACATACAAATCTTCTGCAAAAAAGTGTAGGTATCTTTACCAGTAGGGGATGATCTAATGACGTCATTTGCCGAACAATCATGTAGGGTTATTGACATTTTAAATTTCTGAATGTTTTTCCATAAAGTGATTGTTATTATTATAATTACCTAACTATGGCATTAATTACTTCTTGTTATGAGAATAATACGGAATCTTCAGGTGGGAGATGTGGGATGAAAGTCAACAAAAGTATTTTAATATAGAAAAAAAATTTTGTGTGATATGGTTATTGCAGTATTTTCAGCAATAGTAGGGGTGTTGGTTAGAAGATGTCTCTTTGCCGATTTAAGCCTGCATTACAAGACTAAAATCCATGTTTTACAGCACAATTGGAGCAATTGAACTTGTAAGAAGATAATTCCTAATTTAGCGATATGTTGGTCAGTGCTGCCAAAAAAATGAATTTATAATGTCATTCATCGTAAATATGTAGCAAATTTAATTATTCTCAGTAGCGAGCCTGTCTGCCAACATGTCTGACAATCAACAAAACCAATAAATTGGTAACAACTGTGAAAATTATTACACAAGGTAAACTAGTCAAGGATTGAATATTCCACTTGATTTCCTCATTGCTCCAATGAATATATTTAAAATAGTCCTAAGAGTGGATAACAAATGCTTAAACATCCTAAATCTAATTTGACTTAAAACTGTCACAAGGCAAAGGCATATCAATTCTATCATCAAGCGGTACCGTTATTTATACCTTGAACAGTATTCAAATGCATGTAAGTGATGATGTAATAATTGTTTGAAATAAGGTTGTATTCTTAACCATGTGGATTCATATTCCTTGGGTGGCTCTGAGGCTGTTATTTGAGATTACTGTAATGTTGTTAGTGTGCACACCTAATTCAACCTGTTGAAGGCGAGAATTTGGCTATTATTCATATTGTGTAGCTTGCTGTATGGTCATTACCTTTGTGTGTGATACTACCATGGTTATGATGATTGTGTATACATTTTGGATTCCTATTTGTATATATTTTTTTGTTTACGTGTTCTGCAGCTAGCTGCCTACCAAATCTGTTTCTCAGTTTGTACTTGACTTTGAGAAGCCTAGGTGATGACAGTGATATATTGAGTTGTTTCTTCTAAAATCTTTCATTCAAGTAAGTTTTTGCAAAGAGCAAGTGTCGTTATAAATGACTTCTTAATTTTTGTGATGTTTTTGTTATGTCCTCTCAAGCAAAGTTTTATTTGTTTTACTCTTTCACTTGAGCTTTTAAGCAGGAAATCTGAGAGTTGCCACATCTTTGCGTCTTGATCTTGAATATATTTCACAGAACAAGAAGTTCCTTATCCATAAAAAATAAGCTATAATCAATAAATTGGCCTGTGCCATAAACAGAAGTCAAATTTATCCCTGTTGTCAGGGGAACACCATGGCTACTGGGATTTAAAAAAAAATTGAAAAACAATAAATCTATTACAGAATAGGTGCTCAATTAGTCTGTGCCCCAATCTCTTACAACCCAGATGTTTCTGTCCAGTGACCAGCAATGCTTTATAAGTAACACCAGACAATACTTAATAACTTTGTCAAGGTATGTAGGCCTACTACGATACAATACAATTCATTCTATATATGTGTGGTACCCAGTCACAGGTTACGAAGTGCAGTGAAGTGAATAAGTTATGGTTGTCATCTAACATGTCAGCCCTTTGTTGTTTGATCTCAACCAAATTTTGTATGCAGTACATGCTTGGCACTGAGAATAATATAAGAAAATATGACTGTGTATACAGAAGCTTACTGTGCAAGTCAACACAAATATTTTCCTGAATTGATATTGGAAACAATATTATTGTGCTGATGTTATTAGAGTAATGTACGGCTTTCGGTTAGAAAATGTGTTGTTCCCCTATTTAAGCCTGCATGACAAGAATAATAATACCATTTTTAACAGCATGATTAGATCGTTTGAATTTGTAAGAACACATTACCTATTTGAGCAATATGTGGGTGTAGACGTGTGATACAGATAGTGGTGTGATATGTGCTGCCCAAAATTATATTCATATTTATTCATATTTTTATTTATCGTGATATTCATTGTTTAGTTGAGCCAATTGTAACATATTAAAGGCTATTATTTTCAGTTACATATATTATGAGCCTGCCTGCCAGCATGTCCGACAATCAACAAACCTAATCAGGTGGTAACAACTGTGATAATACTTAATTTCCTTTTTTTACGGTATATACTTTTGAGAAATAAACTCCTTTAGCTCATATAATCGAGAAAGGGTAGCCTAGTAGCTGACATTGCATTTTACAAGGAAAAATAGAGCTGCATTGAAACCTTCAGCAGGTACTGATTTTCGTATTTGATCACTCACTCACTGCAGCTGATGGAATTCCAAACTATCCACCTGTGTCCATGTATCCTGTGCCCATCTGTTGGACACTGTTGGCATGCGACCTGTACTGAACAGGTGTTGACTGACGGGCAATATGTTTTAATGGATGGACAGGTTTTTGCTGGACGGATAGACAAAGAAGTATGGCCAATTTTTTTTCAGCTCTTTCCACCTCTTCTGACTCGCGCTAAATAATATTACTTGGCGGCAAAGTGTTTTTAAACTAATCAATTTAGCAAGCCATCTGGGAAAGAGGTGTGTGTTGTGTAGTGCCCCTATACCATGTGCTGGTTACATTGTTATAGACACAGAGGGGCAACAAAAAATTACATAGTATACCACCTGTATTATTGGACTAGACCTTATCAAAAAAGACCTAAATTGACCTAGATGAACATGGATGCAATGGCTGGTTCATGCCACAAACTTAAAATTAAAAAACCGATCATTGCATCCTCATATGACAGTGCGGCTAGTGGGATTCCAAATTGTCCACCTGTGTCCAAATGTCCTTTGCCCATCTGTTGGACACATTCGATGGGAAAACCTGTACTAAAAAGGCATGAGCAGATGGAAAATTTGTTTTAATGGAAGGACAGTATTAACTGGACGGTAGACCAAATTGAATGGCCAATTTTTTTTCAGCTCAATGACCCCCTCCCACTTGCTCTAAATGAAAATACATTGGCGGCAAAGCGTTTTTAGACTGATCAATTTAACAAGCCACCTGGGAAAGAGGTATGCGTTTGGTATACCATGAATTGGGTACATTTTTTTATAGAAACAGAGGGGCAACAAAAAATTACATAGTATACCACCTGTATTATTGAACCTTATTGGAACAGACCTAAACGGACCTAGATGAACATGCATGCAATGGCTGGTTTATGCCACAAAGTTAAAATTAAAAAACGCTCAATTCATCCTTATATTAACTAATATGGCACTTGTTTGTACTTCTTGTGACACGCCTATTAAGACAACTATAGGGGAATGAGTGACAAAACAGCAGACTGATCAGTTTAAACATTCCTACATCTCTAGCTCAAATTTTGTGAAACTCACTTCTTTTTGCAATCATTGATTTAAGTTTCATATATCCCCAATGCAACGTTAATCGAACCAAGTCACAATTTATTGAAGCAGTCTTTTAGAAACCAGTCTTTGATTTGGTCAAACACTTATTTTCTCTTGACACACTCATTCGAGAAAAAACTGTCTGTCTAGCAATCCTGCATAAGGAGAGCTAGTTGTGATACTGTTGAGATATTTGAAAACTAGAAGCATAAAAATGACAAAAAGAGTAGGTAATGGTAATTTTAAAATTTCTTTTCACTTTACATGAGAGCTCCAATTCGGTGTCGATCAATGAAACTTAAAAGATGACCAATTTTGAATTGTGTGCATGATAAATATTGCTAATATTGTTAAATTGTTAATATTGAATCGTAATATAATTGCACATGTATGTCCTTTCATTTTCCTTGCGCCTAATTAAATCGATGATGCACCAACTAAATTATTTGCACTTTAAACCGAAGTTCCTAATTTCAAGGTTCCCTGAAAGGAAATTTGGTGTAATAGGGTCAGACCAATGTTGTCCTGACCTCTTTTAGTGTCGCTATGGGGAAGCGCATCTCACTTACTCAAAAGTACTACTGTTGCAAGCATCTGACTCACATTTTTTTTTCAGATATTCATAGGTATTTCTAGTGATGCAAGTTACACGATTCAGATGTGAAACTCAATCTATAATTGCTGACTAAAAATATAGACTTAATATGTAAATATAAATGCTTAATTAAACTTGTTTTCTAGTGATGCATGTTATGCGATTCAATTTATCAATCCATAGTGACATTTCACTCTATCCATCAAAATGTGGACTATTCACTAGCCTTACCTTCGAACTGGTATAATTGTGATGCATTGATACTCGATGCATCAAAGAGAGATATTATGACAGTCTCCTACTTTGATTTTGAGTTGATTTTCTCTAACTAATATTTCAGGGCACGTAGTCCTCAAATATTCCGACAAATTTACATATTTAGAATAATTTTAGATAAGAATATGAGTTTTATGCAATAATTTGTATGTCATATTGTAATATGCTACCGGTATCTCAAGTTGTCAGATTTGATGTCAATTACGCACTGAGTACCTGTGCTTCCTGCTTCTTATAGACTTATTTCACTGCCTTAGGTAGAGGTTATTATTACTTCCATACCAATTATCCTAACTAGGAAGACTTACGCAACATATGTAAGAGGGTGATAATTTTGTAATTTTATTGTGTATTTACATGTAGCATAACCACTCCAATGGATAGATGCTAGATTCCTCCTAATTTCCAATACTAAATTTTCTTATCTTCTTCCCTTATTTTCATAAGTTTTTGCATCATTTCAATTGACTGCCCCATGCATTATCAGTTATTACAACATATTTTGTTCTTATTTTTGTGGATTTCTTATATTCTTATATTTTGTAGATATTAATAAAATGTAGAATTATTACCTGATGATTCATAAAAATATTTTCTTTCAAGATTTCATGATCTTATAAAGTTGCACGCTACTTGTCTTTGATGCAGAGTTTGATAAGTTATAATTTTGATTTAATTCTTGACAATTAAAAAATATGCATTTAATAATATGGCAATGTTGCCAAAATGTTACCATGCCATATAAATAGGCTTCCTCATGAAGACGATACTGCACCATCATTCTTTAATGTTATTTCTTAACATTTTTATAACATGGAAATCTGCTGTCACCTGGGGTTATTGTAACGTTATAAAATAATTATGTTCTCATGATGTCGGGTAAACATTTTTGAAAACTGTTAATCGGCAATATTTAAAATAACATGATCATAACATTGAAACATGTCCACAGTTTTCGCAACTATAACATCACACAAAATCGCTCTGACGAGGAATCTTGAAGGTTATAGCAACGTTATCATACTGGTATAGAAATGTTTACCGTTTACTGGGATGTTGTCCTGACCTCTTTTAGCATAGCTATAGGGAAGGGCACCTCGCTAACTCAAAGTTACTACTGTTGCAAGCATCTGACTGACATGTTTGTTTCAGATATTAATAAGTATTTCTAGTGATGCAAGTTAAGTGACTCGGATGTGAAACTCAATCTATAATTGCTGACTAGTGATGCTAGTTATGCGATTCAAATTAACAATTCACAGTGACATTTCACTCCATCCATAGAAAAATATGGAACATTGACAAGCCTTTGCTTCTGACTGGTATAAATGTATAATTGTAATAAATTGTTACTCAATGCATCAAAGACAGATGCAATGATCTCATCTTATTTCGATATTGATTTGATTTTCTCAAACTTATTTTTCTGGGCATGTCCTTCTAGCAGTCTGACAAACTAAAACATGAAGCAATTTGAGAAAAATGAGATATATGTACGAAATTTAAATCCAATGTCAATGAGATTGAACAAAACCTAACCCTATCAGAGCAAACTTTGAGAGAAATCGTAAGTTTTTGAATAGAACGTTAGCTGCAGTCGTGTAGGCAGGGTAAATAAAACCAAAGATTGAATATTCTACTCCATTTCCTTTCTGCCCTAATTGATATATTTAAAAGAGATGCTTAAACATCATGAACCTAAATTGTTACTTAGATCAATTAATCATCGATATACAGGCAGCTGAATAGAGTGCTAAATTGTGGATTAAAGGTTGATTGTATGATGAGATAAATCTTGACGAAAAACTTCCTGAAAAATTTATCCCCCATGTTTTACAAGATTGTGCCTATTTTCTACCTCAACAGATATTTTTAAATCAATCCGTATTAATAAATGTTTTATTGGGCTTCCTGAAATATTAATAGAATGAAAACAGAATTAACACGGAATCACTGGTTGCCAAGAAATTCACATGTGAAGTTTTCTCATGCGAAAGTGTACGAGATCACTTTGCAGTGAAAGTAAGCCAACGACTACCTGAGTACTATATTGTGAGTTCATACTAGCCACATGGCCAACTGATACCAAGTGTCACTACAACTGCTATCGCTACAAATTCAATACAAATTTAACTCGACTTGATTTTCTCAGGCACGACCTCATCTTGGCCGACAACTGTAATGTAAAATGATAAGTTATTCTTTTTTTCAGTTATTTTTTTGTTGTGACAGCTCATGCCCGCCCAATTAATTGTTGATTGTTTTATTCGTTTGTTAATTTTCTAATCAAGTTTTACCTAAAACACGCCTCAAAGACCCAGTAAATTTATTAATTTGCGAGGTCCCGTTGGAGGGAGGGGTGGGGGGGGGGGGCTTACACCGCCTCTGTCAAACCTAAAAAGCTTTATCTCTCTAACCCAAGAGTTTATTTGGTGTTGAAACTGCGCTGCACAGGATAGTCAATGATGACAGGATCACATCTGAAAGCTAAAAATCCCTCCTGGTTAGGAAGCCCTAACCTGAGCAACCCTGATTATCACAATAGACATTATTTTAAATGACTTAGATTTAGATGTGTTTATAATCTTAGCAATCTTAGAAGTTGTGCCCATTTCATATTTTCTTAAAAGTTAGTAATTGATAGATCATTGAACTGAGGCAGTTCTTGACATTTGACGGGACAACCTGTACTGAAAAGGCATAAGCAGATGAAACATTTGTTTTAATGGACAGACAGTTTTAGCTGGACGGATATACCAAATTGAATGGCCAATTTTTTTCCAGCTCAATGACCTCCTCCCACTTGCTCTAAATTAAATGACATTGGCGGCAAAGCAATTTTGGACTGATCAATTTAACAATTCACCAGGGAAAGAGGTATGTGTTGGATATACCATGAATTGGCTACATTTTTATAGAAACAGAGGGGCAACAAAAATAATAACATAGTATACCACCTGTATTATTGAACCTTATCGGAACAGACCTAAATAGACCTAAATGAACAAACATGCAATGGCTGGTTCATGCCACAAAGTTAAAATTAAACGCCCAAAAAGCTCAATTCATCCTTATATTATCTAATATGGCACTTATCTGTTCTTCTTGTGACAAGCCTATTAAGACAATAATAGGGGAATGAGTGACAAAACAGCAGACTGATCAGTTTAAACATTCCTCCATCTCTAACCCACATTTTGTGAAACTCACTTCTTTTTGCAATCATTGATTTTAGTTTCATATTTTGCCAATGCAACGTCAATCGAACCAAGTCACAATTTATTGAAGCTGTCTTTTAGAAACGAGTCTTTGATTTAGTCAATCACTTATTTTCTCTTGACATACTCATTTAAGGTCAAAATACTGCAGCCTGTCTAGCAATTCTGGATAAGGAGGGCAAGTTGTTATACTGTGGAGAACATTTGAATACTAGATGCATAAAAATAACAAAAAGAGAAGGCAATGTTAATTATAAATGTCCAGTTATGTCTATTCACTTTACATGAGAGCTCCAATTCAGAGTCGATCAATGAAACTTAATAGATGATCAATTTTGAATTGTGTGCATGATAAATATTGCTAATATTGTTAAATTGTTAATAGTTGATCGTAATATAATTGCATATGTGTGTGCTTTCATTTTCCTTACGCCTAATTAAATCGATTATGCGACAACTAAATTATTTGCACTTAAAACCGGATTTGCCAATTTTAAGTTTTCCTCAAAGAAAAGTTATGTAATGGGGTCAGACCAATGTTTTCCTGACCTTTTTTTTATCGTCGCTATAGGGAAGTGCATCCCGCTTACTCAAAGGTACAACTGTTGCCAGCATCTGTCGCACATGTTTGTTTCAGATATTAATAGGTATTTCTAGTGATGCAAGTTACGTGACTCGGATGTGAAACTCAATCTATAATTGCTGACTAAAAATATAAGCTTATTTTACAAATATAAATGCTGAAAAAACTAACATTGCTATTGATGCTAGTTATGCAATTCAATTTAACAACTTTCACAGTGACATTTCACTCCATCCGTAAAATATGGAACATTCAGTAGACTTGTATAATTGTTATATATTGATACTCATTGCATCAAAGACAGATAATATGATAGTGTCTTATTTTATTTTGATTTGATTTTCTCAAACTAATTTTTCAGAGCATGTCCTTCATGAAGTTCAAACAAATGTTAATATTTAGGAGAAATTTTAGGTAAAAATATAAATTTAAAATCCCATGTCATTGAGACAAAACCCACTCATAGCAAACTTTAAGACAAATCATGTTATTCAAAGGTAACACACTAATTGCTTACTAACTTATGACTCACACCACTGACTACTCTCATTGAAATACTGGACTGTCCTTCTTCATTGTATATTAGCCATCCTACTCCGTTTGTAATTTGTTGCTCCCGTCTTACTCAACTCCAACAATATTTACCGTCACATGAAACAAGTACTCAGTGCTCATTTGATTGTGCATTTGTTACCGTGTTTTCGAGAGTACCCAGCCCCCTTCACCGTGCTCGGCTACCGGCGCCTTGTTGTGGTTGATTTTAGTGTATGGGCAAGGACTTGCTAACCTGATCTGGTCTCGGGTGCCGTGTGGCCTGTTGTCTGATAATCCACTGGATACCCCTACAGTGTTGTCCCAGATTACTAACAAATGTTGTCTTTCAATTTTTCCTTATCATCTCCCTTATGTGTTAATAACCCACTGCTGAAAACCCTACGATTGTGAGTGTGACGCCAAAACCCCCCTTGACTTGATCCCTTGCGAGTCGTGGCTGTGAAGCTATACAAAAAACCTAACTGTTACATCTCCGATGACTGATATACTGTTATTTGCATCCAGATAATCAAGTTTCCCTCTGTTATCACTATACAGCGTATCGCCCTTACTCCGACGGCGATCAACCTATCGGAAGAATCGGAAGAATTTTACATACAGTCTGATATAGTACTGTTGCGAGCATCTGACTCACCTGTTTGGAAGGCTGGTCAAGTCACAGCACTTAGCCTTTATAGTCTTCAACGATTGAATTTGCCCCAATTCAGCAGGTAATGTGTGTAGGCCATAATTATGACTGACATCTAACAACTCCAGTCCTTGCAGTTTGGAGATGCTGTTGAGGAGAAATGATGTAATGTTAAAATACCATGCAATACAGCTTGTCAGTTCATGGAGCAAAAACAATTGAGCGACAAACTTGATTAATGAGAGAAAGTTTTAGATTGATCAATTAACTAGGAAGAATTGTACCTATCAGATTTTGATTTTGGTGGCTGAATAGATTTGGGTTTCCTTTTAATGCAAGTATCGGAGGAGTCAATAGTAACCATAAATAAATTGAGTTGCAATCTGACGTTTCAGATATGAATAAGTATTTATAGTGATGCAAGTTATGCGATTCAAATTATCAAGTGACGTTTCACCCCATCCATAAAAAACTGACTAGCATTTGCTTCTGACTGGTATAATTGTAATAAATTGTTACTCAATGCATCAAAGACAGATGTTATGACCTCGTCCTATTTCGATATCGATTTGATTTTCTCAAACTTATTTTTCAGGGCATGTCCTTCAAGCAGGCTGACAAACTAAATCATAAAGCAATTTGAGAAAAAATGAGATGAGATAAATGTATGAACTTTAAATCCAATGTAAATGAGATTGAACGAAACCGAACTCAATCAGAGCAAACTTTGAGAGAAATCGTAAGTTTTGAAATGGAACGTTAGCTGCAGTCGTGTAGGCAGGGGTAAATAAAACCAAAGATTGAATATGCCACTCCATTTCCTTATTGCTCTAATGAATATATTTAAAGTAGTCCTAAGACTCAATAACAGATGCTTAAACATCATAAATCTAAATTGACATAAACCTGAGACAAGACAAAGGCATATCAATTCCAACATCAAGTGGTACCATTATCTATACCTCTCAACAGTTTTAATATGTATATAAGTGATGATGAAATAATAGTTGAATTAAGGTTGTATCCCTAAACATGTTGATTCATAATTCTTAGGTGGACCTGTGGCTATTATTTGAGATTACTGTAATGTTGTAAGTCCGGAAACCTAATTCAGCCACTTGAAGGCAAGAATTTGGCTTTTATTCAAATCGTGTAGCTTGCTGTAAGGTCATAACCTTCGTGTGTGATGCTACAATGGTTATGATAATTGTGTATTCATTTTTCGTTTCTTATTAGGATATATTTTCTTATTTATGTGTTCGGCAGCTAGCTGCGTACCAAATCTGTTTCTCGGTTTGTACCTAATATAGAGAAGCCTAGGTGATGACTGTGAAATGTAAAGTTGATTCTTCTAAAATCTTTCATTCAAGTAATTTTTAGCAGAGAGCAAGTAATGTCTTTATATATGAAATTAATTTTTGTGATGTTTTTTATTATGTTCTCTCAAGCAAAGTTTTGCTTGTTTTACTCTTTAACTTGAGCTTTTGAACAGGAAATCTGAGACTAGCCCCATCTTTGCGTGTTGATCAGTAAGTCCCAAATGCCGATAATACTGATAAACCTATGGCATAAAATTAATAATTAAATTAAAAATGGCAATCAGTTGCCACAACTCTGAAAATTGGTATTACATATCTTTTTCAGCATATCAACAACACTCTGAATCATCAAAATCAAAAATAAAGTCTGCTATGGCTGGCCGGTGGCTATATTTTGGTGTGCTTAATGCTGTTTGCTGACAAAACACTAGGGTCTAGAAGTTTTGAAATATTACCACACAACGCAGTGGAATTGCTGTGTGTGCCCCTGAGCGATGTAAGATGGTTGAGATACAATGCTTGGATGCTGTTTGGATTTGCGAGATCTAGTTTCTATTATCAGTGCTAATAGTGTTGCTTGATGTGTAAATTTGCTGTAAGGTTATGATCTGGGCAAGATACTGAAACTTGGTGGCCTGAAGTTAGAAGAGGCAAGCTCATAAAACTTGACAAGTTATCTTAAAGGTATAAAAAAATTAAGAGTGTATTGTGATCACATTAACCCCCCTGTACTGTAATGACTTAGGTAAAATAATGAATAAATCTGCCAGACCATGTTCTAGAATCCCAATATTTCTCTGTCTTGTGGAGGTTTCTAAAATCACTGGTTCTTCTACCATACCTAGGTACTCTTTATATTCTGCTTTCACAATTAAATATGGGTTCCATTTTCATATTACGAACAAAAATCTAAGTCGGCATTCGATACTCATAATCTGATATTATTTCAAGTGATGTCATGTTAAGAGACAAGGCTACAGGTTCACATCAAATCTTCATATGCTAAGCCTGATTCTTTTCAATAGAGGATAAATGTAGCATGTCAGCTTGCATCCAAAGTTTATATGAGAAATGCTACATTAAATGAATGGAAAATACGATAGAGTGATACTAAATAATTCATCCATGGGCAACGTCACAACTAGGTCACACAACAAATTTGATGCTTCAAGCATCTGTAGAAGTGCACTTTAATTGAATCATCTGGTTAATAAAAGATAATTTTTTGCCAACATTTCATCATGTTATATGAAATTCATGATTTTTTCCATTAATTTGTGGATCAAATAGCAATTAAACCACCAAGCCTGGACAATAACTTTCAAACATTTTGTGATGGTCTCTGCATCAAATTTTAAAGATGTAGGGGGAGATGAAGAGGAAAGCATATAAGTCACTGAGAAGCAGAAATAACATCAAGTTGATAACAAGATGCTGCTGTTTGTAAAGCAGTTTTGAAACTCGTAAATCCGATCAAAATTGATTGAGTTATGAACATAAAACCTGAATTGTTGACAGTAAATCAATGTTAATATAATTGATTACTAAACCTGCCAATGACATTGCGTTGCCCACAATTGAAACCAGTTATACTTCAGTTATATGTAGTGTCCTGTATAGGTGTATAATTAAGTCTATGGGTGCAATTGATTATGTTACAAAAATTAATAATTTTTTTTTTATCTTATTCAAATTAAGGTGCAATAATCTAGTATTTACCGTAAAATGTACAGCCTATATCGTGCTCATAAAATTGGTCAGAGCTTTACAGTGTCACAATACATATATTAGTAATATTTTCTTCTAAACTTATCCGTGATAATTTATAATTATTTAGTTGAGGGACAAAAAATCATCCTGCTCGATATTTTGTTATCACTCGCACATACAAATCTTCTGCAAAATAATAATTTTAGGTATACTCTTAATCTTTGCCAGTAAGGGATGATCTAATGAAGTCATTTGCACAACAATCAAGTAGGCCTATTGAGTTTTTCAATCTCGGAATATTGTTCCATGAAGTAATTGTTATTATTATAATAACCTAACTATGGATTTAATTACTTCTTTTTGTAAGAATAATACGGAATCGTCAAGTGGGAGATGTGTGATGGAAGTCAACAAAAGAAGTTTGGTATAGAAGAACATATTATTGTGATATGGTTATTACAGTATTTTGAGCAATAGTAGGGCTTTCGGTTAGAAGATGTGTCTTTGCCCATGTAAGCCTGCATTACAAGATTAAAATCCATTTTTTACAGCACAATTGGTGTTGACTTGTGAAACAGATAGTGGTGTGAACTTGATCAGTGCTGCCAAATAAATGTATTTACTATGGTATTCATAAGCCTATCTGCCAACATGTCCGACAACAGCAAAACCGATAAGGTGGTAACAACTGTGAAAATTATTACACAGGGTAAATTAGTCCAAAGATTGAATACTCCGCTCCATTTCCTTATTGCTCCAATGAATATATTTAAAATAAACCTTAGACAAGACAAAGGCATATCAATTCCTTCATCAAGCGGTACCGTTATTTATACCTAGATCAGTTTTCAAATGTATGTAAGTGATGATGTAATAATTGTTTGAAATAAGGTTGTATCCCTAACCACGTGGATTCATAATTCTTAGGAGGACCTGTGGCTGTTATTTGAGATTACTGTAATGTTGTAAGTCCGTAAACCTAATTCAGCCAGTTGAAGGCGAGAATTTGGCTTTTATTCAAATTGAGTAGCTTGCTGTATGGTCATAACCTTTGTGTGTGATGCTACCATGGATATGATAATTGTGTATACATTTTTTTGTTTCTAATTAGGATATATTTTCTTATTTAAGTGTTCTGCCGCTAGCTGCGTACCTAATATGTTTCTTGGTTTGTACCTAACTTTGAGGAGCCTAGGTGATGACTGTGAGATATAGAGTTGTTTCTTCTAAATTCTTTCATTCAAGTAAGATTTAGCAGAGAGCAAGCGACGTTTTAAATGACGTTAATTTTTGTGATGCTTTTATTACGTTCTCTCAAGCAGAGTTTTACTTGTTTTACTCTTTCACTTGAGCTTTTAAGCAGGCAATCTGAGAGTAGCCACAACTTTGCGTCTTGATCTTGAATATATTTCACAGCACAAGGAGTTCCTAATTCATAATAAATAAGCTATAAGCAATAAATTGGCTCGCGCCATAAACAGAAGTCAAATTTATCCCTGTTGTCAAGGGAACACAACGGCCACTGGGATTTGATAAAAAATTGAAAAGCAATCAAGCTATTACAGAATAGGAGCTCAATTAGTCTGTGTCCCAATCTCTTACAACTCAGATGTTTTTGTCCAGGACCAGTAATCCATTATGAGTGACACCAAACCATACTTAATAACTCTGTCAAGGTATGTAGGCCTATTACGATACAATATAATTCATTCAATATATGTGATGTACCCAGTCATTACGAAGTGCAGTGAAGTGAAAAAGTTATGTTTGTCATCTAACATGTCAGCTCTTTGTTATTTGATCTCAACCAAATTTTGTATGCAGTACATGCATAGCACTGAGAATTTTACTCTGAATAATATAAGAAGATATCACTGTGTATACAGAAGCTTACTGTAGTAGCCGAATGATCACTGAAAAAAAGCGAAGGCTCTTAAAAATTATTGATCCTACTAATCTGTTACATTCCCTTGTACAAAGACAGCTAGAGATTTATAGTTGTATCATCACCAAAATGCAGCGGTGTTTCTTAGATCAATTATTCATTGATATACAGGCAGCTGAATAGAGTGCTATTTTGTTGATTTAAGGTTGATTGTATGATGAGATAGATCTTGACGATAAACTTCCTGGGAAATTTATCCCCCTTGTTTGACAAAATTGTGCCCATTTTCTACCTCAACAGGTATTTTTCAATTAATTCTTATTCATAACTGTCTTACCAGGCTTTGTGAAATATTAAGAGAATGAAAACAGAATTAACCTGGAATCACTGGTTGCCAAGAAATTCATATGTGAAGTTTGTTCATGCGAAAGTTCACAAGATCACTTTGCAGTGAAAGTAAGCCAATGACTAAGTGAGTACTAAATGGTGAGTTCATTACTTGCAACAGGGCCAACTGACACCAAGTGTCACTACAGCTGCTATCCCTACAAATTCAAAAAAAACTCAACTCGACTTGATTTTTTTCAGGCATGACCTCATATTGGCCGACAACTAAAATGT
The DNA here is from genome assembly GCA_914767715.1 of Membranipora membranacea. Taxonomy (NCBI): domain Eukaryota; kingdom Metazoa; phylum Bryozoa; class Gymnolaemata; order Cheilostomatida; family Membraniporidae; genus Membranipora; species Membranipora membranacea. The sequence continues at coordinate 5,676,870 of OU612069.1, forward strand.
AAAATGATAAGTTATTCTATTTTTTCAGTTATTGCTTTTGTTGTGACAGCTCATGCCCGCCCAACTAATTATTGATTGTCGTATTCGTTTGATAATTTTCTAATCAAGTTTTACCTAAAACATGCCTCAAAGACCCGGTTAATTTATTAATTTGTAAGGCCTGTTGGAGGGGAGAGGGGTGGCTTACAGCGCCTCTGTCAAATCAAAAAAGCTTTATCTCTTTAACCCTAGAGTTTATTTGGTTCATTGTCAGAAGATATCCATAGTGTGGTCATGCTGGTTGTCTAAATGCCAATAATACTGATAAGACTAAGGCAGGAAGTAATTTAATTAAAAATGATTATCTGTTGCCAGAGACCTGTGGAAATTGATAATGCATCTTTTATACAGCATATCAACACTACTCTGGATCATCAAATTTCTGCTGTGGCTGGCTGGTGGCTTTAATTTTGGGTGCCTCTGTTGTTTGGTACTTAGGATATGTATAATTGAAAACTTTCAACCATATCAAAATCAGCTGAAAATAGTCAAAATCAAAGACGGCAGCCCCCAGGCCAAGAAGCAGAATCTCAGTAGATGATGATTTTGATGAGATTATTAATGACAGTGACAGTGAAGTAGATTCTTCTGGATCAGATGATGAAGGTGAGTTGTTACTCATTTCATTTTGGAAGTTTTTATCAAACTAGCACTCTTTACAGCCAAAATACAGCCTGTGAAGAGGGTCTCTCAAAAATCAGATTTATTTTGCTGATTTATTGGTGTCAATGTAAACAACACTCACAGCCCTCACCTCCTACCTCAGTGACAACCTAATTATTTTACGCCCATGCTAAACTGTCAGACCATCATTCTGGTGTATTGTAACTGACCATGAGTACCTTTTTTCTGTACATTAGATATCTTAGAAAATGATGGGATTCCCAAGATCTGATGATGCATTGAGTCAGTTGAGTCATACTTGTGTGACTCACTAGGCTTACTAGGACTTGTCTCTAAATGCATTCATTTGTATATTATTTTGTTTCAGACAGTGATCCAAATTACATAGATGCTACTGGTGACTCAGATAATGAAAGTAGAGTGGGAGATGGCCCAGGGAGTGATGCTGGAGAAGGTAGTGATGGTGCAGGTAGAGAACCAGGTCACATTGGCAGAGATATGATTGATCAACAACTATCATCTGAAGAGGAGGAACCAGGTATGTTCACCGTGCTAATTATGTCCAATGTGATATAGATATATACACATATATATGAAATATATATAATCCATTACGGTTGTGGCGTTTATTTTATAAAATGCCTTCTATTGCTAGACTTACATGCGTCAGATAGAGTTGTTTATTGAAACATGCGAGCCATTGAGACATGAATGTTTATATGAACACTGGTGCAAGGGTTACAGGTTATAGCCTCACTTCATGCATAGGCCTATAATATGAACTATTTTTGCTTGAATAGAACCCGCTGGTAGGGGACGTGGTGGTAGGGGACGTTGTGGTAGAGGACGTGGTTGAGGTGTTCGTGGTGCTGCTGGTAGAGGTGCTGGTGTTAGAGGTGCTTATGGTCGTGTACGGGGTGGGAGAGGACGTGGTCCTGGTGTGAGACGGAATAGACCTGATGGAGGTATGATGTCGACAATTTCGTTTTTGGCTTTTTATCTTTTTCACCTACGAATGCAACTGCTCATCACACTGAGCAGAAAAAACTTTGTACCCCTGAATATAGAACATGTATTCATAAGTTTATGTCTATTTATCTATCTCTATGCGGCTTCTTACCTTCACGTTTATATACATGTAGATAAGATACCACAGTGACGCCATGCGGCGAGCACTTACCTCCACGTTTATATATATGAAGATGAGTTCTCTTTGCATGGTGACACATGATAATATGTAGTTATGTTATAAATCAAAACAGATTATTGTTTTGTTTTTCTAGATGAATTTGTCTGGCAGATGGCTACTGACGCAGCTCGTCAGGTACCTGACGGTACTGCTCAGCATGGTGTAAATACAACAAAACTTCCAGCAGGATGTAGTGAGATAGATGCATTCTCTGTAATTTTCGATCGTACCTTTTACACTACCGTCAAATCTGAGACCAACCGCTACGCTCGAAGTAACATGTCTGACCCACAGGCCGAATCATGGAAAACTGTAACACTGTCATGCATGTACCGATTCTTCGCCATAATCCTTCACATGTGTATCGTGAAAAAAACAACCATAGCAGACTATTTCTCCACAGATCCTGTACTGTATAGTAGCTTCGCTAGTTCAATTGGCATGGACCGCAACCGATTCCAGCAGATACTTAGGTACTTGCACCTGAATGACAATGCCAATCACGTACCCCGTGATCAGGATGGCCATGACCCACTTTTCAAAGTACGGCTGATATTTGACAGTCTGTTAGCTAAGTTTTGAGAGTTGTATACTCCTTGGTCAAATCTAACTGTCGATGAAGCGATGTGCCCATATGTGGTAGGGTAGGATTTCGGGTTTACATGAAAAATAACCAAACAAGTATGGAATGCGAGTAGAGTGTGTATGCGAATCTAACAGTGGCTATGTATGTCAGATGGAAGTCTACACAGCCACAGGAGACAACACCGTAAATGGCCTGGTCACCCATATACTCAATCCCTTTGAAGATAAAAATACAGAGTTTACATGGACAGACGCTACTCATCTCCTATTCTATTCCGTGAGTTACCGACTAAAAGCATTTATGCAGTTGGTACTTGTATGTTAATTCGTTGAAATTTGCCAGGTGACTTTGCACAAAATCTGCAGAAGGGTGAGAGGGTAGCTAGGCAGTGTGGTGATATTCGGGCTACTAAGTGGAAGGACAAGAGAGACGTAATAACTTTGTCCACCGTAGATGCTGACGTAATGATCGACACAACAAATCCCAGGTCTAGATTTCATGATCACCAGGTAATGAAGCCGCAGACTGTCCTAACTTACAACAGCAATAAAGCTGGTGTTGACAAGCACGACCAGATGGCGAGCTACTACCCCATGGGCCGAAAGTCGCTCAAATGGGAGAAGAAGCTCTTCTTCTGGCTGTACGTCATGGGAGTTGTAAACTCATTCAAAATCTACAAATTCTCAAATCCAACATCCAAACTCAGACTATCACAATACATCATAACATTGGCCAAAGAACTATTGAAAGAAGCTGGTATCGAAGAGCGAAATCAACCCCCGAATGCTGCAGCTGAACCACGCAGGCATGTAACTGGCAATCACTTTCCCGTCTCTATACCACCCAACCCTGTAAAGCAGAACCCCACTCGACTTTGTGTGAACTGTTCATCCAAGCCCGGCCCTAATGGCAAGAAACCTAGACGTCAATCAAGACACATATGTCTGGAATGACAGGTAGCTCTTTGCGTGTTATGCTTTCATCCATATCACCGCCCTCATAGCAGACACTCTTTAGGTAATCTTTGACCTTTGCTGACATTCATGTATATATTATGCTTAGCTTCATTGATATTACATTTCAGAACTTGTCATGCATGGTATATAACATATTTTATTATACAATCATGTTTCAATATATTACTTCATGGCTTTTGTCTTTTGAAATGCTCGTAAACTTTCCACAAACTTCTCATACATCGAATATAGATTTTACTAACAGTCTGACGCTCTTTTATACCTGTATTTCTTTTGTTTTTTACTGTCTCTCACAATTAAAAAGAAATAGAGATGTCACCACAGCATTTTTGATCCCTCCTGACAAAAAACCAGTGATAATCTTTGGTTCAGACTTGAGATTTGGCATGAATTCAAGCATACACGACCAGTCAATCAGGGAAAAAAAATTCTCTTCTCAGCTGATTACGGCCTCCACTTTACCCCTAACCTAGCATGCTATATATTTCTCTAACCCTAGAAAATTTGTGCTCATTGGAACGATCATGAGCTGGGCATTCCGATGATATGCATGATAACAGGGCTTCTACCAGCTGTGTTTCGGTTATGCTGCATTGAAAATCCCTGAAAGCGCCCGGTCATAGCATGTATCGTTATATAATAGGCGGTCGGTAGTCAAAGTGTTAATCATGTATTTGTAAGTAATCTGAGTAGGTTTATGATTATGAAGTAATTTTGTCTCAGAATGACAGGATTTCTATACCGCTTAGTAGCCTGAATCTTATTATATTGCATACCTACATACATTCATGAGTGGGCATCTATGTAAAATTCATGTTTCATGGTGTGTCTGAATGTCTGAGGTAATATAGACAGCTTGTCCTTTCCTGTGTAAGGGATATAGTATTGAACAATAGCAGGTATAAACAAATAGAAGTGACAATTGTCACTAGCCAGTGTTTTTTTTCTAATATTTGATACAGCCCTATACATAATAACTATCAATTGATTGGATTCTTTAGCATTTTGGGACGATAACTATTCCTTGTTCGCTGTGAACAAAATTTGAAGTGTTGGTAGCCTAGGAGAACAAATCTAGATGAACTTGGTGATGTCTCAAGAGAAAATTAACACTTTTTGTTTGACCATAGGAACAGTAAGAATCGCAACGCAACGCAATGCATCGCAACTGGATATATATTATTTGCAGATGACACTAATAATTTATGCTCAGACCCACCAACTTCAAAATAACATCTTTGTAATGATAAAGAGTGCAGGTCCGCAGCAAATCACTTCAGACTAAACACCAACAAAACTTTTAAGCTCGTTTCAAAGCTCACAATAAATTAGGATGATGAACCTCTAATACAGATTGTTTTACCTACACATTATAAATGGCCTGGAATTTTGGGACTACGCATAACTCAAGTTCACTGACATGTAAAAATTGTGTATTAGTACTGGCCTGTGGCTTTTCTTTTCAGTGCCTTTGGCAACTTTGCTGAAGTTGATGTGGTATACTGTTAGCAGTTGTAACCTAGGATTGGCATTATCTTTGCGTTAGGCTGATGTTAGAGAGAAATAAGAATGAATTGGAAGGAGGAAATATAGCCCAACTGACATGGATACCGATAATTTTCAGAGATGCTCATCATTTCATGGTGAGATTGACACACTGTCCGGATTTGCCAATTCTTCATTCCAATTATATTATGAAAAGTTCAGAATGTGATCCACTACTGAGTACTTTACCACGAGCTTGCAAGAGCCAGCAGTAGGCACCCCTGTGCTATATCTTATGCTATGCGCTATGGTGATGGAGATAGTTATACAGAATGCACAAGGCAGTGTGAATGGGATTTAGGTTGCGAATAACCAAATACTTCTGCCAATGAGGGCATTTATGGACAAGGCTCAGGTTGTGGCTTCAATCTTTAGACTGTATGAGTTGATAAAGAGATGTTCGATGCAATTCAAACCTAGCTAGAGCCAGTCCCTGCCTTTGTGTTGAGGCAAACCTGTACCAAATACCTAGGAACTGAGCTTATTCCCACGCCTGCAGAGCAGCCGGCGAAGTGCTTACGAAGATGTTATAGCTTGCTGATCACAGACAGGTTTCGCTGTCACATTTTTATCCTGCACACAGTATTGGTTGTTGCTAGGCAGACCATTAATTCAAGACATAAAATGGGCAAGAACTTAACCTACTCAGTTCATTAAAAGTATTTTGGCTTCAAGTTGCTGTAGAGTTATCTTCTCATTTTCATAAAATGTCGTACCAGGCACCTATTATGAATTAGAAGTTATCTCACTATGCCTAATTTGTCATATCCCGTCCTTGTATCCGGCTAAACATGCAAACTTAAATGAGAGAATTCTTTAAACAAGAAGAATCTAGGATCAAAATCAAGCACCAAGCGGAACAATCAATTGTGTCAATCTGGTTAGATAACTCTTCATAAACCCCTTATACTTGCGTGATAGTAACAGAATAGAATAGATAGCGATATAGCGATCTACTATTTCCAATCTAAATTTAATACAACTGGTTTTAAATTTTGCTGGACCAGGTCAAAATTTTTGAGTGGGTGTATTAAATGAGGTGGCATGATTTTTCTACTGGTACTTGAATCAACCCACCTTATGCAGCGATATGAATAAAATCTGAGCAAGAGATACCCAACCAAAAATTATGAAATATTTTAATACACAAGAAGGCTTGACACTATCACATTTCAAACAAGGATTGATCGAGGAAACAATGTCAAATAAAAATTATTGAAGATTATTAGGGTTGTTTCAAACATAAACTACTGTCTTTCAAGCCAAATATTTAAGTATGGATTCGGCAGTGTGTCTGATTTGAGCAAAAACAAGTGTCACATTCAGATCCGAAATCCTTCCCTCAAAAAAGCCCTAATGGTAGTAGTATTGCTATTATGAAGGCATGTTATATCAGATATAAAATACTTCTAGTTTTTAGTTACTATTCGATTATGATCAGGTAAACACAAGAGATGGCATGAGGGACTTTAATTTAGAAAATTTCCAAATGCAGTCACCAATAGCTCCGTGGCCATATGCCATCAACAGAAGTCAATATAGTTAGTTTGGTATCCAGATAAATCACAGTATGAAAGGTATTTACTATGGTATCTACCTGTCATGAGGATATTGCTCACTGTGTTAATGGCTTTGATACCATACAGAGAGCAAGGAGTTACAGGGGCCCACCTGTATATAGGAGAGCAGTATAAAGCAAATCATTTGATTGTATGACTAAACAAGGAGACATTGCGACAACACAAACCAACACAACTATGAATCTTTTCACCAAACCATAACCCATTCCCTGTTTTTAAAAATAATTTTAATTAGCCACACAATTACACAATATGTTATGAAAGGCAACACATGATAACACTCTATGAAAAGAATGCCTCTGCTTACAACTGAAACTGCTAGCATAATGAATTACGCTGTGTTAAACACTGTCTAGCTCTTCCATCTCAATTTTAACTTATAAATCCCTATGCTCAGTACAAAGATATGCACAAATTTTGGTAACCTTCGATTTATCATAATAGGTAAACTGCAATTCGGTATTCATAGATAAGTTTCTTGCAAAAATCCGTAATCAAAGAGAAACCCGTGCCTCTCTATTGACAAGCCCTCGTGGCTTACCAAACCCATGACCTCCAACGCATGTGCGCTGAGCAACTGACACTCTTAACGTATGCCACCAACTCTTAAGTCCGTCTCATTCTTGATAGCAAGCTTCCTTCATTTAATAATCGAAGCCAATAATATATATTCTATTTTAGCCACAATTTCTAAATTGGAAGATGCGTATCCGTTTGTGTTGACCAAATAAGCCATCATCAAATTACAAAGAAGATCTTTCTGAACACAAAGAGTGAGTATATTATTGTGAAGGCAGTGTAATATGAGATTAAAACATAATAATAACCATTCACGTCATGGTTACACTAGCTTGCCATGCACTTCTAGTAGCTTGGCTCTGGAGACTCTACTGGTCATGGAGCATGTCAATCGAGTAGTATAAAACACAAGTACTTTCTCGACAATCAGATGGTTGACAAGGTGAAAAAAACCTATATTTGGAAATTATAGCTAAACTACAAATGAATAAAATTCTTGTTGAGATATTAAACATCGAAATAAGATGGGAAACTAAACAAGACCAACTGTGCCTAAGACTTGTTTCCACATGTGATGTTGGATGATGAGATTTTCTGCTTTTTTACTGATTTCGAATCGGCACCATTAATAATTTATTTCATGATCAGAATATTGTGTAAAATGTATTATTAACAGTTTATAATCTTTGGTATCAGCAGTATTAGGCTACCTGTAGCAGATTGTAACTGAACTTGTTGTATTAGGGACATAGTATCATTGTGCCTCATACATTGATCGAATTGAACGCTTGTTATAGAACGTGTTTTGCTTAGACAAAGAGAGTATATCAAAGGCTAAGGTCTCTGGTGTATTGCGCGCTCGTAAGCATACATCAGGCATACTTTTAAAAAACAGATATGCATGTTACATTTTGCTTGCATGCAACTTACAATGATGCAAATATTGGCACATCTGGACAGCCCTATTCTGAATAACCAAAAACATTTTTGAAGAAATCGGACTATTGGAAATAGTTTGTGATACATTTGTTGGTAAAGGCCGTTTTTTGTAGATTTCTTTGAGAAATAATATATTTCTAAATATTATTGTGGGTCGTCGGGTTTATATTGGTATAATGCATAATAAGATGTGGGTTTTATTCACCGATGATAAATACACTTCTGTAGAGTGAAGTTCAAAGTTTGGTCAGGAGGAGGTAATCACCAAATTGAGCCCATACTTTTGATGAACTGAGCAAGTTAGATAAAAGCCCTAAATAATTATTCAACAAGTTATATTTGATCATAAGTTTGCATTTTTTATCAATGTTTTGTCCTCAGGTCAGTTTACAATTCAGTGATTCACTTTTAAACTTTTGGCTAACTTTTCTGAGTTGTATAAGCATGTATGAGGAAAGGTCTTGAATTTCTTGACCTTGTCTGAGTACCAAATTTTAGAGAACGGTGGTCACCAACGTTGTGTTCCACAGTCAATCTATGTCACATTATCATCCTGCGCACAGGATTGATTGTTACTAGGCAGCCCATCAATCGAAGCATAATATCAACAAAAAATTTGCCTAAGTTAAATTCAGATACAGGAGCAAATTTTCACATTGGCCTATACCACCATATATAATAAGTGATAAATGGATTCATGTAGAATGTAATGTGTATTGTTTTACAATAAAGTATACCTAGCGTGCTGACTTATGATGAACTACAACACATTGGAGTATGCTTATCGTGGTAAGGTTAAGGCAAAATCTGTAAGTGAGATACATAATGGTCAGCTGCAACAAATCCTAGACAAAATGAACGAGAACAAGAGGTCAGCTGACAACCAGCACAAGGCCTTAATGGCAGCAGCAAGCAAGATCAACACTCGTCTGAATGCCATCGAGTCTGATTAAAGAGGTTTCTTCACTTCACTGGAATATGCACAATGAGATGTAACTGATGTAAAAGCAAGGTTTAAAGAACTCAACAAATACAACAACTACAAGCTCATAATGAAGACAAATCAGATAGAGCTTTGGCCGTCATCCACACTGTCGATAAAATCAACGAACGCTGTAAATAGCTAATATCCCGGAGAGCCGCAATGAAGCACATCAAGAATTGTCCTATCACTAGCAAGTCACCTGGATACTACCATCTCACCAAGTGACATAGATGCCTTGTAAGCCTTTCATTATATTTAAATAATTGGTCTGGTATGCTAGAAATTTGAAATCCTTTGTAGACCATTGTTAATCGGACAATATTTAGCTTTGTATCGGCAATATATTTTGGTAATGAACTTTCATGGGGGATGGGGTTGTGCACGAATGTCATTACTGTGGTACATATTGGATGGTTTCACATGTAAAATACCATATTAACAGCAGCCCAATATTTTTAATCTTGAATTCAATCAATCTAAAAGTCATGTCATATCCTCTACCTCCCATGTCAAACCTCATACCCAAACTCTCATACTTGATGGAAATAATTTTGAACGGCCTGAAAAATGAGATACCTTCCTGTAATAGTGGATAAATGTAAAATGTTTCATGAGCATGTGCAATCTGTTTTTATCGGCATCAAGAAGAATGTGTATGTTGTGGATGATTTTGTGTATCTAGCTCTAAACCTATAGCAACTATGTTTTTCAAAAGCCCCTGATCCATATTTGTTTACCTTGTATATTTACTATAGCTACACCAATTACCAATAAGGCTATCAGAAGAATGTCAAAATTTCTCAATAGGCTGCAGCCCAACAATTTCAATGGAATAGAGGCAAATCAAGGGAGTTGGGTATATCCTAAGCAACTGCTGTTATGAAATTAATTTTGTTTGTTCGTTCAGATGATCTGAGCCAATGGACTATGCCAGATGACTGCTTCACAGGTCCTCAAGATGTTCACCCAAACACCGCTGCTTGAAGTCTGAAATTACCTAACAGCTCATCGCGACTACCTGCAGGTTCTGCAAGGCATCCTATTGGCAAAGCGTTTGTGTATTGTGTTTTCATGCATCCAATTCAACTGACATGGCATGCTTACAAAAAAATCAATTTTCATGGGTACTCATTTTCTGCATTGGGTGTGACCGTTCAAAAGCCAATGATGAGAGCAATTTTCTGTTAGTTTTCTCAACAACTTGAAGATGTTATGTATTTGATTGTGTAGATAATTCCGTCCGGTGTATTCTGAATTCCTGCTCAGCAGTTGTGGCTAGAGGGTAGGGAAATTCAGGTGTATAGGGAAAAAAATCCATTGCAATTCAACCCTGGTTCATACTCTGCAACTCGGAGTGCAAGTGCAAGTGCATCTCTACCTACTGTTTTTCAAAGTTCCTTGTAAAAATTGGATTTTCATGTAATGAATCAAACCGATTTTATTATGATATTTTTGGTCGGACCTAAGAATAGTGGTAGATATGGCAAAGATTCAATAGGTGAATATGAATTGAATTGAAGGAAAAAATTGTTACGATGGTGAAAATAATATGCGAAAAAGAATAGAATATAAGAGTAAGATTAAGTATTAATTTTATATTCCGTTAACCTAAATGACAAAAAGTCAATATTATGCATTAATAGTAACTTTTAGCCAAACGGCGCAAAATTCAGATCCCTGTACTCCCGTAAGCAATGCTGTGCTGCCAAAGGAGTAGAACTCAATTTCAAAACAGCCTCTTGAAGACCCCAAGTGGAAGATTTAAAATATCACAAGCATGCTATCCAAATATTGGTGTCGCTCATTGCTGTTCTAACATCCGCTTGTTTCAATGGATCTTTTTCTACTCTTTCTTGTTTGAATTTCATACAGTTTGTTAATGATGTCACAGTTATCTTTTCTTGTGAGAATGAAAAATTGATTGAAATTTGAATTTTTCCATATTCTGCTAGCCATCCTTAAGATTCAGATCACTTTAACTGTTTTATTACAGTACCTCAACCCTTACAGTGTTACGATGTTGTGATGGGATATCTTTCAACGCAATTCCTGAATACATTTAGTTAGGCTTGAGAGTAAAATTGGCTTACTATTTAATATCAATTTTTAGCTTGGTATAATATGTGTAGTTGTATATCTTTGCCCAATTTTGTTTTTGGCAGCGTGTTATATTTTGTAATTTATTGAGGTGAGTTTGTGCGTGAGAAATTTCAATAATTTTTTTGATATTTGAACTGCATATCGAGTTACCGGCTTTTTAGCATAATTATATTTGTGTTTTCCTTGGCTTTTATGTTTTGAACATCATGACATCAATGACAAACCATAGTTGTCATGACGTCAACTACTCCTCATTTGCGTTGCTGGTACTGTGCAGGAACTTATCTACTAATTCAAAGGTGAAACAGGATTGGGGTGCTCACCACCACTAAGCCCTGTTATATCCCATGTCACTTATAACTATGAGATAATGGCCTGTCACGTCTCTAAATGCTGAGACATGATCAGTATTGTATTGTAGGGTGAAATGAGGAAAGTTAAATTATTCTCGCAATATTATCTACTTAAAAACATTTAAAATTTAGATAGTACAGTTGAACTTTGTATGGTTGAGGTAAACAGTAGCTGTTTGGTGTCAGTAATAGGGCACCAATTTGAGCACAATGATAAACACTTATCGGCTTTTCTAGGCTTTTAATATAGATATCTGCGATGAGATCAAACAGCAAATAAAATGAAATGGAACAGCTGTTACAACTACTACTAGTACTACTAGTACAGGAAGTGCGGATATGACTTACCACTCTGGTAGACAAGTGATGCCGCAATGGTACACGGTCAAGCGCTTTAGAGATTTCAGATCTCCTAACTCTGTGGGTAATGTCCGTAGCTTCACGCTATCCACTAAGTATAACACCTCAAGTTCTTTCAGACTGCAGACACTGTGGTGGAAAAAAACATGTGAAAAACCATAAATATAATACCATTGTAGGAAATAATGCGCAATAAAAAGCGACAAGAGAACTTCCAACAAAGTCAGAGTTTGATCATACTAGTATCATTGATATTTCAAACTAGAATATAGTAACCTTTGATAGTGAATCATTTGTGACTCTAGACATAATAATATAAACATAATACATTGCTGTATGTAATTTCATGACTCGTGTAACTACACTCTGATATTAAGTTATATAAAGATAAACAAAGATAAGTAGTCTGTTTGCAAAGAGTGAATGGGCTAGGCGAAACAATTCATTTCATTGGCATCTATATCATTACTTGAGAAATTGTTTTTCAAAAGTGCCGAACAAGAAACCAAAAAAATCGACTGAGTGTTTATAGATTATTATTGTAGCATGTAATATTTAATTATGGCTTTCTTGAAAAAAGAAATGCTGCCTCACATTCTTAAAACGATGCCTCCAGGTACCTCGCTTTGCAGATGCTACCTACCCTGGATAAAGTATATGCTATTTTCTTATTGAGTTCTGTGCAATAGTGCTAGGAAATAATAAACAATATATTATTGGCAAAGATTAAATTCATCTAGATAATTATCGAGCTTTGGAGTTATCATACTGAAATATTATATTTTGGAAAAACTTAGGGCTTTTTTAAAGGTTACAAACTTGCGAAGGAGCAAACACGATTGGGCAATACATTGTAAAGATGAGAAAAGGTTTTCTTAAAAACCCATACATAGTTTCTCTGACATTATATTTTGCAGTCTAAATAGGTTTGGATGTCCTTGTGATGCATGTATTACAGGAGGTAACATTTACCATAAATAAATTGACTCGATCTAATTTTTTTTGGATATAATGGTTTGTAGGTATTTCTTGTGATGCAGGTGTTGCAAAACAGATATGGAAGTTAATATATGAATGCTCATTTAAACCCACAACTTTGCTTGCTTGAGGACCAATCGGTGTTGTTGAAATGTAGCCTACTTCCTATTTATGTTGATCATTCTCAAAGTAGATTTATATTACCAGACTCAAAAACTCTTTGAATATTTGAATGCTTCATTCTTGCGAGCGATCCCATTTGAAGTTTTGGGTTATGCAAATTCAGGAACGCATTCAAATGTCATCAGAGCAAAAAAATTTACCAAGCTTCAGACTATGGTATTAGCTGCTTGCCGTTGAGTGTTAAGAAAAGTGTTGAAAGTGAAAATGAATGTCGATATGGTTTTTGAATGTAGGTCATGTTACTATTGTTGGCTTGGGTATGAATTGGAAGGAGAAAATATAATCCACATGGATACCCATAATTTTCAGAGATGCTCATCATTTCATAGTGAGATTGACACACTGTCTCGATTCGCAAATTCTTCATTCCAATAAATTTTATAAAAAAAGTATGAAATGCGATCCACTACTGGGTACTTTACCACGAGCTGGCATAAGCCAGCAGTAGGCAGGGGATGAGATGTGCTATATCCCCTTCGCTATTCGTTATGGTGATGGATATAGTTATACAAAATTTACAAAGCAGTGTGAATGGGATTTAGGTTGCGAATAACCAAATACTTCTGCCAATGAGGGCATTTATGGACAAGACTCAGGTTGTGGCTTTAATCTATAGACTGTATGAGTTGATAAAGAGATGTGTGATGCGATTCAAACCTTTCACAAGACAGTCCCTGCCTCTGTGTCAAGGTAAACCTGTACCGAATACCTACTTCATAGAAACAGAGCTTATTTTCACGCATGCAGAGCAGCCTGCGAAGAGCTTAGGAAGATGGTATAGTTTTCTGATCACAGACAGGTTTCGCTGTCACATTATTATCCTGCACACAGCATAGCATTGCTAGGCAGACCATCAATTCAAACATAAAATCAACAAAAACTTAGCCTTAGTCGGACTCAAAGCCCTAAATAATTATTCAACAAGTTATATTTGATCAAAATTTTGCATTTTCATCCTTGTTTTGTCCTCAGGTCAGTTTACGATTCAGTGTTTGATTTTTAAAATAATGTTGGCTAACTCTTCTGATTTGTAAAAGGTTGAATGAGCAAACATTATTTCTTATTATTTCTAACGGTTTCTAGAGAAACCACCTATAATAAAAATAATTATGACGTGTATGTATATAATGACAGAACACATCATTTAAAATCATTGCCATTATTTGCTCTTACAATAAACCATGTCAACATTTTTTTTCAAAAAAACCTGGACCTTTAATTGATGCAACTACAGAGCCTGTGTAGAAATAAGTATTAATTTCATATTCAAATGACCATAATGAAAAAAAGTCAATGTTATGCATTATTGGTAACCTTTATCCAAACTGCGAAACATTCAGCTCCCTGTACTCCTTGTCAGAAACGCTGCCAAGGGAGCAGACCTCAAGTTCAAAACAGCACCTATAAAGGAGCAGCCACATGCCTTTGGAAAACTCTTGTGGAAGATCCAAAATATCAAAGGCATGCCATCCAACGAGTTTACAGGCCAGGTAGAATATTGGTTTCTCACTCATAGCTGTCCGAACATTTACTTGTTTCAATGTAATTTTCCTACTCTATCTTGTTTGAATTTACCCACGGGTTGTCAATGATATCGCAAATGTCAGTTCAGTTCAGTGAAACTATGAGAAACGCAAAGTTTTGTGGTTGTATCGGGAGTGTATTGCAGTTGAAAAATTGAAATTCATAAGTTTAGCTAATCTAGGGTGACTCATAATATTTATTACCTATTTATTTGTTTAAAGAGGTTTTCTGGAAAGTTTACAGATAACAGAGTAGTTAAAAAGTAACTTGTTGACCTCTAACACACAACTTAATAAAAAAAAAGGGGTTATACACAAATAAATGATGATGTTCTAGTAATAGGAAAGTAAGCTGTATATGGCATTATAGAAAAAGAATATTATATATATATTATCATAATTATTGTACTTGTAATGATTATTAATAATGTATTCCTTAAAAGATAGTGGGTTGTCAGCCGTTTTGCATTTCAATCTGAAATTGTGCAGTAGATTTAAAAGAGCTATTGTGCCAAAATGTGTCCTGAAGGAAGGCTTTATTACTGAAAATTTACGTCTCAGGGAGTGTTGGCGTTTATTAAACTTTTGCACCAGGTGAATAATGCGCTTTGATGCTTTATTTGTGGCTACTTTCTTATGTGTAAATTTGTGAAATAGGTTATTTCTTCTACATTTTAGGGTGAGTAAGTTTTAGAGTGATCTACCAGTTGTGACAGAGAACTTTTTAGGTGTAGATATTATTTTGATTCTAATTTCTTTATTCTGGACTCTTTCAATTGTGTCTGCAGTATTCTAAGATAGATCCAACAAGAAATTTGTAAGTCATGTGTCATATATTTTTTTCAGAATTGAAAGTTGGTATACTACTCTGTTCGCTTTAGTTGCCGTTTCATTGACATGGATATGGAAAGATAAATCAGTATCCGGGTAACCCCCAGTTCATTGATAGAGAGTTTTGTCTCACTTTTTGAGGTTTGAAAACTATTTGGTATAAGTTGTTAATGTTTCTGTTGGAAAATATGCAGAATTGTGTTTTTTCAATGTAGAGTCTCAGTAAGTGGCTATGATACCAATCTGATGCTGTCTGTAGCAGAGTATTGGACTCCGCTAGTACTTCATTTATGCTTGTGGCTGTTCAGTAGATTAGTGTATCACCTGCATAAGTGAATTTTCAAATGTTGATAGAAATCCATTGATAGCTAAGTTAAAGAGGATAGGGCCCAGAATGGAACCTTGAGGTACCCCACAGGTGATTGCTTATGAACTAGATCGTGACAACCCTAGTTTCATTACTTGATATTCATTTTGAAGATAGATCAAAGTAGTGCTGTTGCAGAACTAAAGTACTGTTTTTTTTCCAATATGTATAGAAGAAGTCTGTGATTGATTGTATCTAACGCTATTTTCGGACATCTAAGGATGAGGCTCCAATGTAACAAGGAGTGGGTTGGTCAAGTTTAATTTCCCATTGTTGCAGCACAGATAGCAACATTTGCTCGGTTGAATGATTCTGAAAAAATCCGAATTGTAAGTCTCAGAATAAGTTGTGTTTCTTTATGTAAGACATCATTTGATTTTTCATGTCAAGTTCAAACATCTTTGACAGGATTGGAAGCGAGGATATTGGTCGATAGTTTGATGGGTCACATTTGTAACCCTTTTTATGAACTGTCGTGACAGGGGAAGGTTTCAAGCGGTCAGGGAAGATTTACCGGAATAAAAGGATAGCGGGTAGGCAATTAAGTAAACTATTATTTTATCATTGCTGGTATGCCACTTAAACCACCACTCTTGTCTGCGTTAAGTGAAACTGATATAATATAGGCTTCAGTATAAAAGATGATAAATCTCAAGTCCATGTTTGGACAATCAATTTAGTATATCAAACACATAGAATCAATGATGATCATGACAAAAAGTCCTTTTAATGGTTTTGGTTGAGCCAGTCTTATCAGTCTCTGAATTTGTAGATGTATAATGTATGCTTGCTGGTCAGAGACGTATTATAAACTCAGCCTATGCACCAGAAGGTTCAATCAATCTGATTTTCATCATGTTCTCAGTTTTGCAATCATTTTGGTCAAGTTTTGGATCCTCAAACAACTTAAATTTAGCAAATAATAATATTGTGACAGTGAGTGAGCAGAAGCTTCACATTGTGACAATTAACTTCCAGAGCCATCCTTAAGCTTCAGATAACTATTACTGTTTTGTAAGATACCTGAAGCCCTCACAGTGTTACAATGATAAGTGATGGGGTATCAAGTTATCAAGAAATTTCCAACGCGATGCCTGATTACATTTAATGGGGACTGAGAGTAAAGAGATTGAAATAAAAAGCTTACTCTTAATATCAAATTTTAGCTTGGTATATATTACATATATATATATATTAAGCACTCAAACGGTGGCGGGTTGCTGGTAGAGGCATTTCATTCTCAACCACTTTCTGAAGAGAAAGTGGTTGATAATGAAATGCCTCTTCCAGCATCCCGTCATCGTTTGAGCGCATAAACTAACCAGTATCCTGATATTGCGCAGCACAACTGAAGAATACAATTAATGATGACCTTTAATTCACACAACTTATCATAAATTTATCATAACTTTGTTTATAATTGTATGACCCTGTAGCTAAACACTACTCTTAGGTTTTATGGGCCACGGGGTCAAATTTCCAATGTTCAGAGACTAGTTGGAAAATTTGGATATCAAAGTTATATTATTAATAGCATGATCAGCGGTATTCTATACAGAGCGAGAATGACATAAAGCTAACTGGTTAGTCAATGTCTACACGATAGTGATCAACTGCTCTTGAACAAGATAATGGCAGTGGCATTAAACTACTGGGTGAAGAGCAGGATAAATTTGTATTCATCATAATTTGTTTGGTTATTTTGTTAGATTTATGCACTGGTGTTGGCATGATGCTCTGTAAAATTGACAGAAACGCATCGCTGGGTTGTGTTTTTATGATTTCATATTTCGGAGTATTTCATTTGTGATCACCTAAAAATTGCCTAATGTAAACTATAAAGCAACATCATCATTAATGTTGTTATATCAACCTCACAAAAACATTTATGAAGATGATTGTATATTGACTAAAAAAACTCACATCTACTGCTTGTTGTAAATCTCATTACAGTACAGGCAAAACAGATTGGATTCTATCAAATTTTAGAATAACCCGCCCTTCCTACACATGAAGATGAACCTGAGAAGCATTTAAAACATTTTCACCTGGATTGTCAAAAAAAGTGTCAATTCAGTTAGAAACATTTTATCTTGGAAATCGAAATCTCCTCTGATTTATCAGCAATAGGCTATGATTGTTGGTCTAGTTTCACACTATTGAAGAATACATTGGGCATCAGCTCAACCTGCATGATAATTTTTCGTAGTACAGTGTGTAGGCACTCAGTTATGCATAAAACACAACATTGGGTTATACAAACTCAATCGTATATGGTTGAACATTTACCTCTGTAGCTGATCTACATGTGGTGTGTACTCGAGCCAGAGCTCTTTCAGGTGAGGAGCTATCTCATGTAGATAAGGAGGGATATTACCTCTGATCATCATATGTGTGATATGGAGACATTTAGCTTCTGCTGTAAGTTCTGATAATGTCAGAGATCTTAGTGAGTCCTCATCACAGTAAGTTATTTTTTCTATCTCAGGTTCTCCAGCATGTCGGTACCATACATCATACCCTAGACAACAAGTAAATAATGAAAACAATGCAACGCAAATATCAAATGATTAAGGAGGGAGCGATTTTGTTAGTCCCTCAATTGAAATTATTTGGTTGTGGGACGGTGTACCTGATCCTCATAAACCTCACCCCATGATTGAGCGCCAGTCAAATAAAAATCTTAAAGATAAGAAATACAAAACAGCAACACTAATAGTGATAAAGGATTTAATTGCTTAATCAAATCCAGATGAATTACACAACACTGCACATTATATTCTCATTTGTTTGCCATTAAATGCATTTGCTAGAAGTAAACTTTGGGCCAAAACTCCTACCTTGGGTCTCATCAGCTCTTGTGCGGCTAACTCTTGGAATATTTAGAGGAGCTCTGAGCCTAGGTTCTTTATCCTGTGGCCTGCTCTTAGGGGGCTTACTTTTAGTGTTTCCCATGATTATCCCTTGGCACCTACAAGCTAAAAGAGTTATAATAAATAGCACACTGATATTTGTGTAGGTATATTGATTTTTTACTCTGTTGCCCAACCATGTATTATGAACATGAAGGGATCATTCTGAGATGAAACACCGATGACTACGAGACAATTGAGCATCTGCGACTAGAAATCAGAATAAGAAATATCAATCAATCCAGTTGGTAAACTGTAATCACATCGCAATTTTCATTACCAATATTCATCTTATGTTGCAGTTGACCAAATTTGATTTGATTAATACGCTAACTAACCTGCACAGTAATTTTATAATTTTCCAAGGCTTACAACAATATAACATGCTTTTAATTAACATCGGCAATGCTTCCCTAACTCGCAACAAACTTGGACGCCACCTCAGCCGCTCACTCTGTAGCCACCATTCTGGTACCATCACTCAGTGGCTGCAAATCATTTATGAAGGCAATGCCCCCCTCTAAGATGTTGAACTATGGACATATTTCTGAGTTCTAATTTGAGACTTTCTTCGGAGTTGTCATCTCTGCAGTTCGGTACTTTTATCTCACGTCGCATAGGAAGAAGGAGTCATAAAAAGGGTAATCTTTAAAACTGCGTATAATAGGATAACAATGATTTTTTATTCAGAATCTTCACCATAGAGATCTGATAGGGATATAGTTTGGGAAATGATTTTGGAATTTGGGTAGTCATTTATATCAATTTCTGCCTGTTTTTCGGAAAAATTTCTTGGAGTTTTTCATGAATTTTGTCACTAAAATTGAGATTTATCAGCTTCCAAGCCCCCTGTTGATTTTAAAACCCTGTCCCTCAGGGTTTTCAATAATGCCTATGATGAATCAAGACACAACTTTATCCTAACATAAGCGGTTTTCAAGATAACATGACATTTACACGTATGTTGAGAGAATTTATAGCAATGAGAAACCAAACGTGAATCCTCTTCTACCCTTTCAGACCAGAAATAATCTTCACTCTGATAGCCAGCCGCCAGCTGCCACACTCAGCAACAACACCCAGTAGCAACACTCAGCTGCTGAGTTGTTCTCAGCCTGCATTTCATATATACATTTAGACTGCCAAGCGTGATACATGGGTGGAACTTCAATCCATAAATCTACATCTGCTAAAAGAACCTTTGTTGGCTTGGAATCATCTCAAAGTATCATTTTTAGTATTATGCAACCAGGCTGAAAAAAATTTTGTAACAGAAATCAAGTAATCAAACCTAGTCAACCTCATAGCCAACTGGAACTTAGATGAAGTACGATCCAATTCCCTGCCCTTGAAGTTGCTTCCCCTGTCGAGCAGGCAGTCGCTTACCGTTACAGTTGGAGCATGATTAATCATTCGATTAATTAGCGATTGAATTTCTTAGAAGTAGCTGGGCTAGCTTAAATATCCTGCAACAAAAGTTGCACGTCATACAAGCCATCACTACAGCAGAAAAAAGTCACGAGCAGACCAAGAAAGCGGCATAGTGTGAAAGCACTTACAGAAAAATGTCAAAAGTCAAACATGTGACAAACTGATTGTCTTTCCCTCATGACTATGTTAACATGAGATGCCTTACCTTGCTAATGTTCAGTAGAAAACTCTTTACACGATCTCTCTGTCTGATTAACTTCTCTGAAATGGTATTATATCCCCAGTATGGTAGTAGACCGTCTACACATCCTGATTCTCTAAGTTGCGGAATTATCTGCATTGAAACGAACAATAAGATATAAATAATTATCTTTCCGTTTCCCGGTCAGAGCTCAGCAGTAATAAATGAACTCTGCTACATATTCTGGTAATAAATAGTTAACACCTTGTGGTCCCAAAAATCGTATTCCACATATTTAGAAGGCTACGTAATGTTAACCGGTATGTTACAGGGGTGTACATGAATCACCAAGCAGCCCCAGTTGTGAGTGAGACAAGTACAGTCCTCTATTTCAGGATTCAAGAAATTATTGGCATTGAAGCAATAAAACATTTTCATGCAACAACATTGTAGCATTCTGAAAAATCGAACAGTGTAATTCATAAATCGCTTCATTATATTACCAGTTTCTGAAGAAATGAATGTTTATACATCTCTGACTAACACTATCAACATAAGATAAGATAAGTATGTGGTAGGCTAGAATCGAAAACTCAAATTTCTACACCGAACATGAGTACATGCCACTATCACTAACACTGCCTGTAATCTTGTTATAGGCCTACTTGTACATGTACTTTAGTACAATAGAGTCAAGTCAAGATCGGGCCCTTATTATTGCCAATGAAAAGCTAAGTTAGATTTATGTCCTTATCGACAATGGATGGACAACTTCCAATCTTAAAGTTACATGTATTGGCTTAGAAGCAATGCAAATAGAATAGTAAGGGCCAAGGTAAATTATTTCTAGCTAACAAAAATTAGACCAATTTTATGTCATTTATAGAATAATATGTGCTGTCCCACTCTGTAATCATTGTATCATATGTCAGGTCATATCAAGTATTTGGAGATACTACCCCTGTCAAGCTGGTAGTGGCTTACCAGTAAAATGGGACCAAATGAATATACAGGCATATCGTATCAAAGTTGATTAACTGGCGGCTGACTTCAAAGGAAGTAGTCAGGCCTCATGCTTGAAAACCCTGTGATCATCGCATAAAATCAAGTTGCCGCCTCTGCAGCCTGCAACCGCTAAAGAGATCAAATAAATTGTCTTTAATCAACCTTCCGCCCAAACGATTTTGCAGACCTAACAAATGTGATAGCGAGTTTTCTGCTTACCTCCAAGGGCCAAATTTGACAGCTACGGTAACCTGAACATGTATGTAACAGGGGTGTATCAACATTAATATCCAGCCCTGCGGACGAAACACCGTTCTCATTTTCAGGATTAGGGTTTTCTTAGTAATGAGGCGATAAAAAAGTGTCAGTTCCATTAAATAATCTTGTTACTTTCTAAAAAAAATCAAACACTGTAAAATGAGAATGAAAACTTAAGCGTGTAAACCAAACATGAGTACATGTCACTGCCTAACACTGCCCGTTATCTATAGCTGCCAGTCTACACTGGTATTTTAGTCCTATCTTCAGTCATAGAAGACTGAATATTTCTGTAATGATATGCTGACCTGAACCATAACTTAAATTTGCCGTGTGAAGTTTAATAATCCTAATACCAGCTACCAAATCATCGCCAAAAATGCCCTCATTTATGCCATCAAATAAACTTCTGACCACTTTGAAAATAACCTGTGTAGGTTAAAATCATCGCAAATAGCATCGTTAGGGCCAGGGTGTACAAATTCTAGATATCACAAATCATCAAGTTTAAGCCAACTGGCAACTCTAATGCCCTGTATTTGGAGTTGTTCCCATGTAGAATGCGAGCATGATGACGACCTTAATATTATGAGTTGCCCCACCTTATTGCTGATCAGTATACTGCTCCTCATATGATCACTCTGGCTGATCGACTTGTCTCTAAGTTGTCGGGAGTAGAACGTCTAAGACTCCTGATTCTCCAACTTTTTATTGAATTTTCTGCAAGTAAAATAATAAATAACATGAGTATATGATTGATTGCACTGTTCCGGGCTCAAAAGGATACATTCTGTCGTATTCTTTTACTGCATGTTTATTCACCTCATACAGTCCTTACAGCTGTGATATAGAGTTTTCCGCTTGAGTGCAGGGGCTATATTTAACGGTTACTGCAACCTTAACAGTATGTGACAGGGGTGTATACAAAAACCAATCCAGCCCCGAGGATGAAAGATAAAACACACAGCCAGCCCTTAATGGCGTTCGGCCACGCTCGCCATTTAGGGCAGGCCGTGTACTAGGGGTTTGATTTATTTGTGTATACACTGAACACCAATATCTTCATCAGGATTGCAGGAATTCTTAGAGTGAAATAATAAAACATTTCCTTGAAGGAATCATGCTGAATTCCAACAAATCTACCACTGTAAAACCTTAATCACGTCATTATATCACCATTTTATATGGGTACCTTAATACACCCCTTGGGTAACGCATTATCAACATAATATATGCTTAGTAAGTGGTAGAAGGCCGGGAATGAAAACTCAAATATCTAAACCAAATATAGTACATGACACTGCCTAACACTGCCTGCTATCTAAGGTTGCTTGTTAACGCTGATATTTAGTATTACAGTCTTACAGATTTTTATGAATATACTCAACAGGGTCCTCACTTATTAATGCCGATGTAATGTACAAATTTGATTTATGTCCCTATTGACAAAGGATGGACAACTTCTAATCTTGAAATTTCAAATGATGTTTCAAGGGTGATTTATTGACTAATGATGCTATAATAATTTTTGAGAATCAAAGAAGAAATTTGTGACTTCAAGTAAGAATATTTTGTTTACCACCAAAGAAGGATTTATCGATCACTTTGTGAACCCTCACTACAACACTACAACACTGCAACTTAAAAATATCATGCAGAATTTTATGGGGCAGGTCGAACAACTTACTCACATAAATTACGAATTCAAACCTTGTTTATGACATTTATAGTATATTGTGCGATCTTATTCTCACCAGTCAGAGTTAGTATATTGTGCGATGTTATTCTCTGCATTTGGAGTTACTCTCCCATTGAGCTGGTACAGGCTAACCAGTAAATTGGAACCAACCAAAAATGCAGAAGTATTCGATAAACCTAGTCCAACTGGCCACTGTCCTTCTCAGAAGTACCCAGACCTAACGCTTGAAAACTCTGCTAGTATTGCGTACAATTAAGGTGCCGGCACAGCACCGCTAACAATCCACTAACAGACCATGATCTGTCTTGTACTGGGATAGGATTTACAAAATGAAACTAGTTAATAGATTGATTGCCTTCTCAGCCTATTGGCTATGATCAAAGCGTCATGGCCAATGGCTGACTAGTGCCTGTTTCAGTTTTTGGCATCTTGCTGCACACCCAAGATGAGGAGGTCCACCATGGCCTCACCTTTAGGATGCATTCTAGATCACTAGGATGTATCATATTCTCACTAGGAGGACTTCGGGCAACTTGCGTCCCTCTTTAGGGGCAGCCCACCCTCTGTTTTGTCATAAGCAGGGCCTTCAATGAGTCTTTCACCCAAATGACAGGTTTCACCTGTGTAGTCTTACCTTACTTCTGTTCAGTAGCCGCCTCTTCATATGATCTCTTCGTCTGATCAACTGTTATGTTCTTGATATTGGAGCAGACCGTCTACGCCTTCTGATTCTCTGACTGTCTGCGGTATTGTCTGCATTGAAAAGGACAATTAGATGTGGATATATGATTAATTTGGCTGGTCAGAGCTAAGATATAATAAAGCAACTCTGTCATATGTACTGGTACTGAACGGTTATTTGTCTCTTGCAGTCCATACCGTCAATTTCCGCTCAGTTAAAGGGCTACAGTTTGTAACAGGGGTGTGTTAATATCAAAGCAGCCCGGATTAAGAAAGTAGAGCGATCTTTTTCAGGATTCAAGAAATTATTGGTATTGAAACAATGAAATATTTCCCTCAAATAATCTTTGCTGCATCCCAAAAAAATCTAACACTGTAAAACTCTTACATCTTCATTATATCACCATTTTTTAAAGAAACCTTTATACACCCCTGACTAACATAAAGCCAACTGACAACTCTAATGCCTTGTATTTGGAGTTGCTCGCCACATAGAATGGGAGCCCTTTATATCATGAGTTGCCCCACCTTATTGGGGTTAAGTAGACTCCTCTCGACATCGACCTCTCAGTTTGATCTCTCTGATATCTCTGTCTGATCTCTGTCTGTCTGTTAAAGTGTTGTAGGAGCAGTCAACACACACACACACCTCTTGATTCTCTGTTTATGGAATTATCTGCAATAAATAAAATAATCGATGACAGTATATGTTGCGTTGGCTGTGTCATGGCCTCGCTTCTCGGCCTATTGGCTAAGATCAAAGTGTCACTGCCAATGGCTGATTAGTGCCTGTTTCAGTTTCTGGCAGCTTGCTGCACACTTACAATTAGGAGGTCCACCATGGCCTGCCGCTAACATATACATGCCAACGCAGCAGTCTACATCGAGTTAGAACCAACTAGCCTGCATACTGACCTGAGCACTTTTTGCTGATAAACCAATTAAGGGAGCACTTCAAAGTTCCGGACAACTGGATCAAACTAAATCTAACTGCAGCAGGAACAATCAACGAAAAAAACGAAAGTGGCTTGCTTGATGAAAAGAGTTACAGGAAAAACAAATTGCCTTCTTTACCCCTTCTGACCGGGTGCCTTTATCTTCTTGTGTAGCCTTACCTTATAACTGTTCAGTAGAAACCTCTCCACACGATCTCTCTGATTGATTGAATCTCTGTATCCAGGTTACATCCTATGGAGCACAGACAGGCTTAGAATAACACCTACACCTTTCTCCTGATTTCCCAGTTGCTTATGTAACTTTCTGCATGCAAAAGAACAAGTGGATATGAACGGATGATTGATGGTGGTGGTCACAGCTCAGGAGTATATAATTATTCTGTTATATACTCTGCTTCTGGCTGCTATTCTACCCTTAGAGTAAGTTCTCCCGATTGTGTAAAAGTGATATCAGCTAAATTAATTGGCTATGGTAACCGTTGGCGTCAAAATATGACGTAGGTTTAAATCACAAAGCATCTCATAGGAAATGTACACTTTCAGCGTTTCCTAAGAGCTATCCATTAGGGTTAGCTGAGTAGCATAAGATTGAGCATTGGCAAGCTTGATTTGATGTAAGAATGAGGAAGCATATCATCCCCTGTAATGAGATCTATGACTCATTAAAACTGATTACAGCAACCTTACTAATACTGTTGCCTAGAGCTCAGTTTTAGATATAAATTCCTGTGCCTGCATGAATACAAAATTTGGCACACCAACCTTTACTGTTTAATTTTGTCGTACGCGTCGGAATCACGATGAAAGAAAACTGTCAAACGCCTATGAAATTTGTCCTTATCGTCATGGTGTGCGTATAATGCACATCAAAAGCAGTGTAACACTGCCTTGCAAGCGGCAGCAAATCTCAAGCGTTTATATCAAGTGCTGGGGCCAGTTTTGTGCTGCAATACCAACTAGCTATCGGAGAACTTGAGTGACCTCTGGCGTGTAGGCTACATTATTGTGACAGTATTCTGTATAAAAAAGTATGAGCTTGTTGTTCGAACTGCACCACTAGCACTGGCACTGGCCCTAGCACTGACACTAGCACTAGTACTGGCAATGGCAATAGCGATATCAATAGCACTTAGGACATGAACCCAATCTAGACACCAGCTTTCTATTACTCATACACGTTCATCTTTGTGTAGCAATATGCCATCTAGACAATATAAATTGGTGATTCAGTTAAGGTTGTAGCTTGATACATTTTTGAGCACCATCGAGACAAGCACCATGTAGGGTTATAGTGTATAGGCTCTAGATGTCATGTCATCTATTGGGAGAGTGTACAATTGTGGTTATTAATGGTCGAAGAGTAATCATCTATAATCTCCTATGTAACAAAACAAGGAAGTTTTTTGCTTGCTATCCAAGCTAGTTGTTATCCGCTGTATGATGTGTGGCAATTTAAAAACTCACAGCAACAACACTAAAACTGTTGCTTAGAGGTCATACTAATCAATCTAAATTGCTGCGGTATCATGAATATAATCACAGAGTAAGGATAAGCAGAGGGGACACTTCAATGATCGTTATAGTGCCTGCGGTTTTTATCCACTGGGGGAAATTCATCAATCTGGCCACCTGCCAATTTCAGAATATATATAAGTTACAGTGGAGTTTTGTCATGCAGACATAGCCACCTTTGATAGGTCATAATTCATTCTGTATTTATCCTAAAGACTGATTTCTAACTTTTATGAAATGTCCAATCTTCGAGCTATACACCATATTATTGTCATTTTTTGCTAGGATACATAGGCTATGAGTAATCCAGGTTTTTAAAATGAGTTTTATCATATAGATTTACATAGGACTTAGGTCAATGCACGGACATTTCCTAATTTTGATGACCAGCCGTCTATCAATTGTCACATGTAAATCTATATGACAAAACTCATTTAAAAAACCTGGATTACTCTTAGCCTATGAATCCTAGCAAAAAATGACAACAATATGGTGTATAGCTTGAAGCTTGGACATTCCAGCAAAGTAGGAAATCAGTCTTTAGGATAAATTGTGATAAACTATCAGATGGTCTGATATGTCACATAAACTGGGATCGCTGACAGAAGATTGAATATCAATGGTGTGAGACCAGTAATTGCAACTTGTATAGATTTTAGCTTGCTTGATGGTTTCGAATGGTCATCTACTTCTTGTAATCTAGGCAACTATAATTTGCTAGCTCAAGGGTTTAATCTTGTAACCAGGAGATTATACTATAGAAATACTAAGTAGATATCTTTCCAACTCTAGCTATTAATCCTTGCTTATATTGCCTGGTTTTATAAACTGGTTAGAGAACCTTGTTTATCAATCCTGGTTTATATTGCCTTGTTTCATAAACTGGTTAGAGAACCTTGTTTATTAATCCTTGTTCCTTGTTCCAATAATAAGTGAGTTTATTATTCAGTAATCCTTGTATTGTAGTGTAAGAGTGAGAAGCTAGAGAGTTCTACTTAATCAAGGCCCAGTATGCTCCTTATATACTGGGGGAACAATAGGAGCGCACAATCTAATCAAATAAAAGATTAGCCAATAATAGCGGCTGTATCAGTCTTATAAAGCATGAGTGGAATTGGCCCAAAGTAATACTATGATTCACTTGAGTGCATCTATTTAAACAAAGGAGCTGGCCTTAATACAAAAGATAAACATTGAGTGCATAGCATACACTCATAGCGTTCTCATCATACTCCCTTCCAGCATTGAAAAATAAAACAATGCGACCAAGAATGGGAAGCTTTGAGTGAGTATGTCCATATGATTGTCTATAATCCTTGAGTTTAATTTTTGGCTAGTATGTGTTGACAGGATATTTAATCCCGACACGCTCTTTAGTAAGAGTAGCCATCTTCTCGTCTATGCTGGCTAATGTCCGAACATGGTCACCTTTGAGCTTGTTCAAAAAGGCTAGTTCCCGGTCTATGTACTTGAGTTTGAGTTGTTGCTCCTGGTAAGAGACTCTGTAAGGTTGAGTTTCTGTAGCTGGTTTGGGTGGTCTGTTAGACTTGTAGTAAGTGGTGCTGGTTTCTGGTTTCCTCGGTGTTCCTCTGATAGGAGATATAGGTTTGGGGATGGTGGGTAGCTTTAGATCTGCGTACCTTAGGTCTATATCCACAGGTGGGGGTAGCGGTCTTCTCCGATCTCTTGAGGTGGACTGTCGGTGGTGTGTAGCACTTGAGTAAGGGAGAGGAGGACAGTTTTTCTGGATCTGGATTTTGTCTCTAGCTGCGTGCCAGCTTTCTCGGTCGATTTTAGTTCCATAGCTCTTGGTGTGGTGAGCTTTTTCGTTGTGGTGGTATATTCCTGTGGCTGAGCTAGATAGGACTCCGCATGTATTACAGGCGTGGACTATGTAGTGGGCCCAGGTGTGTAAACAAATCTGCTCCTTTGATTTCTCCTTGGTGTTCATTCCACATAGCCGACATTGGTTGGTTTGTTTTATCGACTTCAGTAGCTCCTTCTGTCTACCGATCGTGAACTCCGAGACATAGATATCTCTTCTAGGTTGCTGAAAAGATATGGACCTATTAGCGATAGGTTCAAACCTAATGTGGCTAATCCTGATGGGTGATTTTCTTGGAATTATGAGCAATTCCTCCTCCTCCTGTTTTTGAATTCTAAGCGATTCATCCTGGTTATGTTTTTGAATTTTGAGCAATTCATCCTTTTTACATTGCCTCTGAATTTTATCTAATTCATCTTTAGCAATGTCAAGACTGGTTAGGACAGGATTATCAATAATCTGTTCAACTCTTACCTGCACTTTTGAGGGTGCTTTCTTGATAGGAGCTGATGGTCTACTGATATTTTCTGGTTCCTGGTTAGCCTCAGTAATGGTCTCCTGACCAGTGGTGGTTTCCTGATCCATGTCCAGTAAGCTATCCTGATTCCTGGTTTGGATGACAGGAATAGTTACCTGGTCAGAGTCAGACTCAGAGGAATCTGAAGAGCTGTCCGAGAGAGATGAGTATTTTGAAGGTCGCATGTTGTTGTTGTTGTTGTGTTTAGGTAATGTCTGGTCATTATCACCTTTGCATGCTCTATTTATGCTACCTGTTACGTAATAAGTGGGAGGAGTTTTAATTGCATAACTGCTCCTCCCCCACTTAACAGGTAGTCTTTTAATTGGTCTCTCTATGGGATTAACAGATTTCTTGTGCCTAGAGAGGCATGGCCATTCTTCCTCGTCCAATGGCGTTAGAGTATCCTCCTGAGCTGGTTCCTGATTGGATATCTTATATACCACAAAATCTTTAAACTTTTCCGGAAGTTTCCGGGTTCGTTTGAGATTTTCCGTTTCCGTGTTTGGTATATTATTATTTCCAGTACTGGCAATTTCTTGCTCTGAAACAATTACATCCGGTTCTTCTAGTGATTCCTGTTTCACTTCCTTAGGCGTGACAGTGACTCCACTTTCTGAGTTTTCCATTGGTTTTCTGTAGATTATTTCCATCATTTCTTGAAGTTTGTCTGGTGAGTATGGAGTTTCTTCTTCTGTTTTTGGTCCTTTTCCATAATTTTCCCTTGGGTAGCCAGTCCTGGTAGGTTGCTTGAGGGTTTCTGGTATTCTAGGAGCTTGTCCCCATGACTGAGTGGCTGAGACGTATAGTTTTAGCCGACTTTCATGTTCCAGAGCTCTCCTATCATGCAATTCAATCAAGTAGGTGTGATTAGAATTTGCCTCCAGGATTTTGTATGGTCCAATCCACTTTGGTTGAAGCTTAGCCGTTGTATTCTTCTTATGTCTCTTGTTTTTCAGCCAGACCTGGTCTCCTACTTCAAAAGCTGGAGGTTGTCGGTGGTCTGCTAATCTGATATTAGCTTGTTTCTCCCGAAGTGTATCATATGCCTCTGTCATCCTATTATGGATCAACACTGCATATTCCTCTCGGCTGATACTAGTTTCCTCCACTCCTGAGACCAGTGTATCTGGTAAGGTAAGTTCCCTACCAAACATGAGGTAGTTTGGGGTTTCTCCTGTCAGACTGTGTGGCATTCCCCTTATTGATCTAGTCAAGTAGGGTAGTACCAGATCCCAGTCTGTGTCATCTCTGTTCAAGAGGGCAGCTCTGAGGGCATTTCCAAGATCCTTATTGCCTCGTTCCACAACTCCATTACCTTGCGGGTGGTACGGAGTTGTCTTACTTTTGTCTACTTTCCAAAGTTGACATAGTTCTTTGAGGAGTTGTCCCTCAAACTGCGCTCCTCTATCCGTGTGAATCCTTTCCGGCAGTCCAAAGTAGTTAAATACTTGTCTCTCTAAAGTTTCCACTATGGTGATTGCTGTACCATCTGGGATGGCTATAGCATCTTTCCATCTGGTGAAATGGTCCGAGATAACTAGTATCATTGAGTTTCCACGAGGTGTTTTCTGTAGTGGTCCAACTAGGTCTAGACTTACCACCTGCCATGGTCTGCCTGCAAATAGTCTTTGTTGAGATTGAACTTGTGTATCTCTACTATGTTTTGCAGATTGACAGATCTCACAGGAGTTTACAGCCCGCCGGATATATCCAACCATTCCTGGCCAGAACCAGGTTAGTTTTATCCTTTGGTAAGTTTTATTTATACCAGAATGGTGCTGTGTGTGGTATTGTCTGATTACTAGTGGTCTCATTTCCTTTGGACATATGATAGTCCATATGTCCCTGTTGTTGATCCTAGTCCTGACTTTGAGAATTCCATCCATGATCTTCATAATAGGCATTAATTCACATAATCTTTTGAATTCTGTGCTGCCTTGATTGATCAATTCCTTCCTTGGAGTGTTTCCTTCGGCTATCATCCTCCTGATTAGACCTAGTTCACTTCCTTCTCTAGACTGAAGAGGAATGATTTCCTGTCTATGGTCCGATGATAGTGTCATCTTCTGTATGGTTGGTGTACTAGTGTCTATGAGTCCTCCAGTGGTGTCTGCACCGACGTCATGAATCTTCCTAGCATTACTTATTGGAGTTATCCTCTCTATTTGCTGATTTGATGATCTAAGCCATTCCTGAGTCATCTGTTGCTGTCCTGATAGTCTGAGCCATTCCTGGTATCCGAGTTTACTCCCTTCCAAGCTTGAACTATGTGGTTTAGTTTTAACAGTAGCTGAGAAAGACAGTCCATTATCTCTCCCTTCCAAAACTTGACCACTATCCAGTTCAACTTGGTCTATAATCTCCAGATCCTTCCATCCAGGTCCTCCATCCCTGTTAGTTATCCTAGTACATTGTATACAGTCTGAGCACTGTCTTGACAATCCGTCAGCATTCCCATGCTTGATACCAGCTCTGTGCTGTAGTTTAAAAGAGAATTCCTCTAGTATTTCCAGCCATCTAGCTACTTGATGTGATGGTTCTCTCCTTTTGTATAACCATTGTAGAGAGGCATGGTCCGTCCTACATGTGAACTTTCTACCATAAAGATATGGCCTGAAATGTTTTACTGCCTTTACAACAGCTAACAATTCTCTCCTTGTTACACAGTAGTTCCTTTCCGCTGGAGAAAATGTTTTACTCCAGTATGCTATCACCCTCTCCTCATTGTTGTGTATCTGTGACAAGACTGCCCCAGCTCCATCCAGACTAGCGTCTGTATCCAGGATAAAATCCTTACTGTAGTCAGGATAAGCTAAGACCGGCGATTTGGTTATGAAATTTTTAAGTTTTGCAAATGCCGTCTGTTCCTCCTTGGTCCATATGAACTGAGATCCTTTAGAAGTCAACCTGTTTAGAGGTTTGGCCACTGTTGCAAAGTCTGGGCAGAATTTCCTATAGTAACCAACGAATCCCAGAAATGTCCTCACTTCTGATTGTTTTTTAGGAGTCTGCCATTCTGCTACAGCTTTAACCTTTTCTGGATCAGTAGATACTCCCTCCTTACTAACCATGTGTCCAAGGTATTTGACCTCCTCCTGGAGTAAATAACACTTAGATGGTTTTAGTTTGAGTTTTGCTGATCTGAATCTTTTGAAGACCGTTTCCAGCCTGTCCATATGAGTATCAAAATCTTTTGAGAAGACAATGACATCATCTAGGTATAGGAGTAAGCTTTTCCATTGTAGTCCTGAGAGAATCTGTTCCATTAATCTTTCGAAGGTGGCTGGTGCTGATGTTAGTCCAAATGGTAGAACTTTCCATTTCCATAGTCCTCCTCTAGTGATGAATGCAGATTTCTCCTGAGCTTCCTGGTCCAGTTTTATTTGCCAGTACCCAGAACACATATCCAGTGTACTGAATAACAGACTTCCTGAGAGAGCGTCCAGACTGTCATCTATCCTGGGTAGGGGGTAAGCATCCTTCCTGGTTACTGCGTTCAGCTGCCTATAGTCTATACATAGCCTCCAGCCTGAACCCTTTTTCACCAAGACTACCCCACTACACCATCCTGAGTCTGTTGGTTCCACTAATCCTCTTTGTACTAGCTCCTTGACCTGCTTTTCAACCTCTTGATCCTTCTCCACGCCCAACCTTCTGGGAGGTTGGCGTATAGGACGCGTTCCAGGTTCCACAGGTATACTATGAGCTACCAGATTAGTCTGTCCAATGTCTGTATCATCTTTACTAAACACATCCTGGTATTCTGTTAGAATTCTGGCCAACTGCTGTTCCTGTTGTGGTGACTGGCAGTTATTTTTGGCATTTTCGTACAGGGAAACCATGTGTTCTGGTAATCTGATCACAGAGCTAAGATTCCTACATTTTATAGGGTTGTCCCCTCTTCCTTGATTTGTTTTGTTATCTTCTTTATAGATTTGATCCTCTGTGACTGGAGTGAATGTTCCTAGCATAGTTCCTGCTCTTATGGTGACAGGAGCTTGACTGAGGTTCAAACATCTAACAGTGATCCTTCCTTTAGATGACAATTTGGTGAGAGTAGCTGCCAAGACTACTTGAGATGGATTATCTTCAGAGTTCTCCACTATTCCAATCTGATGAGCTGGTTGTGAGGTAAGTCTACAAACCAGATGAGTTTCCGAGCCTGGTGGTACTTGAGTATTAGATATGATCTGGACTTTATTCCAGAGCAGTGACCCATCTCTACTGGTACAGGCTAGCTTCTGATCCTGTAGAATTAGTATTCCTTGGTCCAATATCAGTGTACATTGGTTTTCGTTGAAGAATTTCATCCCGAGTATAGCATCATTTGTGATGTTAGCTACTTTAAATGGTATTTGTATTTGTCTGGTCCTGATCCTACAGGACAATACAATTGTGCCATAAACAAGTAATCCGCTTCCATCAGCCATACTAGCAGTAGTCTCATTGGCTGTTAATCGAGTTTTGGTGTGATCAGATAATTTGCTGAAGAGATGCCTGGAGAGAATGTTATCAGTACTACCACTGTCTAGCAAATACTGGAGGGGTTGACCCTCAACTTTGCCTGGTATGTACAAACAATCATGAGTTTGCCAGTCCACATCTCTGATCCTAGTTTTCCCTGATTTCCTGACTCGATTTTTAGCTTTAGTAGACTCATTATGGAGAGGTCCTTGCTGAGTTGAGTCTATTCCTGAGTGGGACCTTGGGAGTTTAAAGTCTGCTGATTGTTTGTAGCCGACTGGGAATTCCCATTTTCACTCTGTAATTGCGGACAGTTCCTCTTCAAGTGTGATCCTCCACATTGATAACAGTTGAGTTTCCTGGGTACCTGGCTTTTCTTAGGATAATTCGTCGGTTGGTTTTGACTTATCATCATGGGATTGTTTTCCAAATAGCCTGGAAATCCCATTTGAGGAAAAGACGGGTTCAACTGATGGTATCCTGGGTAAGAAGGAGCCATGAAAATGGGCTGTTGTGTCATATGAGCCTGGTTCGGTACCATATTCTGTAGTAAATCATTTGAGCATGATCTATTTCCTGAGTCCTGTTTTCCTTGTTTGAGTTCCACTAATGTTTCCTGCATTAGTTTTAGAGTATCCAACAAGACATTTTGTTCCTCCGAGATAGTAGATAGCCTGGTTTTAGTTTCTGTTCCTAGTCCCACGAATATGTCTGAGGCAGCTACCGCATCTGCGATTGTAGTTGGTCTAACAGTGGTTAGATGTCTTTTGAGTTCCAGATCTCCAGAATTCCTTAAGAATTTATCCACAGCCATGTCCATCCGATCCTCAGCTCCTAGATTTGGGTAGCCAACTTCCAGATATTTGAGAATAGCTTTTCCATATTCGTGAAAGCTTTGTGTTTTGGTTTTCTTGATTTCGTCCAGGTTTATCCTAGCATTCTTCTGTGTTAGACCAAACTCTGTGCGTAGGTTTTGGAACAAAGTGTCTATATCGTCACCTTTCCCACAATCCCTAGCTTAGTCCTTGAGTTTTCCTCTGAGATGTATCAAGGTTTCCTGGTTTGTCCAATTGTTAGTGTTTGCTATTTCCTGGAATTGAGTGATGAAGAGTTCGACATCTCCTACACCATTGTAAGATGGTGCTTTGTATCGATCTCGTCTGTCCTGGTTGTTCCTGGTTGCTGCCGTTAAGGCAGCAATTAGATTTTCCATGTTTAGTTGATTTCCTGGTCCTGGTTGAGTGACTGGTTCATCAATTTCTAATTGGTTATTGATGTTAGCCAGTTCCTGTTCCTGAGATTGTCGCCTGGCTCTCCTTGCCATTGTTTATACTCCGCTGACAGGATGATCCCACTGCTGCCACCAAAATGTGATAAACTATCAGATGGTCTGATATGTCACATAAACTGGGATCGCTGCCAGAAGATTGAATATCAATGGTGTGAGACCAGTAATTGCAACTTGTATAGATTTCTAGCTTGCTTGATGGTTTTGAATGGTCATCTACTTCTTGTAATCTAGGCAACTATAATTTGCTAGCTCAAGGGTTTAATCTTGTAACCAGGAGATTATACTATAGAAATACTAAGTAGATATCTTCCCAACTCTAGCTATTAATCCTTGCTTATATTGCCTGGTTTTATAAACTGGTTAGAGAACCTTGTTTATCAATCCTGGTTTATATTGCCTTGTTTCATAAACTGGTTAGAGAACCTTGTTTATCAATCCTTGTTCCTTGTTCCAATAATAAGTGAGTTTATTATTCAGTAATCCTTGTATTGTAGTGTAAGAGTGAGAAGCTAGAGAGTTCTACTTAATCAAGGCCCAGTATGCTCCTTATATACTGGGGGAACAATAGGAGCGCACACAATCTAATCAAATAAAAGATTAGCCAATAATAGCGGCTGTATCAGTCTTATAAAGCATGAGTGGAATTGGCCCAAAGTAATACTATGATTCACTTGAGTGCATCTATTTAAACAAAGGAGCTGGCCTTAATACAAAAGATAAACATTGAGTGCATAGCATACACTCATAGCGTTCTCATCAAAATACAGATTGAATTATGGCCCATCAAAGGTAGGGATGTCTGCAAGAAAAATGCCATTATAGCATATAGAGATAATGAGTTTTTGGCATCCAGCTGTGCACAATTTTCCCCCAGTGAATCAAAAACCGCAGGCACTATAACGATCATTGAAGTGTCCCCTCTGCTTATCCTTACTCTGTGATATAATAATTGGGACCGCACCCTTCACTGTTCAGTTTCGTGGTCAATGATTGTCATAAAGATGAAAATTAACTGTGAAATAACAAGGAAGAATCAACGTAAGTTGATTACTGCAGTAGATGAATGCACTTTAATAATATTCTATCATCACTTATCGACAAACGCAAACCACGTCTTCCGTCAGTATGCAAATGTACTTTGGGGGTGATATCGTAATGCGTTGTGCCACAAAACTCCTTCCGACCTCGGGAAGTTCCCCATCACGTGAGAATGAGGATGTATTTGCTAAATTGGATAACAACGCTGCAGTGCTGTCTCATGAAAAAACTAACTAACTTGCAATCTAATCTTTGGTCTCCTACATTATGTAAAATTCAGTGCCGATAATGGTTATTGAGGTTAGCTGAGCCTTCGGCCATTCATGTTGTATGATGATGCCACTCTGATGAAAAGCAGTCGAATCAAGATTATATTGGTCTGTATGAGTATAAATATTAAAAAGCTCTGCTATGGGTCTTTGAATATTCCTGTTATAATGTAGAGTGACCACTGTCCTGGTGACAGCATTGATAAGATAAGCCTACCTTGTATCTGCAGTCAGAAGACGGAAATGAAGGTGATACCCGTAATCCTCTCTGTCTCTACCAGTAATATAAGTCTGTATCAGTGGTCACCATCCTATGATATCTGGTTTTCAAGCACTACCAGTACATGTCTACACAGGGTATCCAGCTTTGAGAAGTTAATGTCTGTTTTCTAGTGATGTAGATGGCTTGATTCTATATGATATAAACACAGAGTAACAATATATCCTTCCTCTGGCCTTGACTTGTTGCTATACAATGGCAGGCGGTGCAGATATTAACACCGCATTGTGTCTCTAATTCATCATCTCTGGCGACCTCTGAATTGCGCAATAAATGATGAGATATAAATGAACAAGCGCATACCAAGGGGCGTAAAGAAGTTACAAACCTCCCCTTGTTTGCAAACAGTTCATGATGAGATTAATATGTCTATGTTTGATTGTGTTATTCTCTATTGTGCATTGACAAGGACTGTTCTATCAAGTATTGTCTCATTCATTATGTTGTACAGTGAGTGCAACCAGTAATCTGTACTGATGTTTTCTTTTATATTACTACACCTGTTGCTTGTATCACTAGCCGAAACATTTGTGACAGATGTCAATCAAACATTGATATTGATATCGGTTTACATCGAAATCAGTCATGGAATAGCAAACCTACTGGATCTGAGCCAAATTACGTCAGTTTGTATAACAGAAGTCCCAAAGAGGATATTTTGGCTGTTAATTCAAAGCTATGGATATTATTCAATTGATACACTATGACAAACTTGTCTCAAAGGTGTAGTGGGGGGGGGACAAGTTAAGTTAGTTGGATTAAACAGGAAGTGAGTTTCAACCATAAGGCTAGTTTTAGCGATTACAAAGTGTCGGGAGGGCTGGTAGTAGCATTGGCAAAGTGGTTGATAAAAAAATGCTACTACCAGCTCTCCGGACACCGTTCAAGCTGATGTTATGTTCATGTGTTGTGCTTGATTTGCTGTCAGTATATTGTTTGAGTTAGCGATCTAACACCCAGGCTCAGCTCAGGTACCCTGTGTCAGGGTGGTTACCCTGTAAACTCCTCCCACATTGTAAGGCAAAGGATATGGTTAAATATGTCTAGGGCTACACATCCTTGCCATTGCAAACCTTCCATCATGTAACTAGAAACAAACAATGTTGGAATAGGTTTGGATTTAGTATTTTTTGTTGATGTTGTTGATGAGGTGTAGAATACTTACAGAAATGAGATTAGCTGGCCGTTTCTATGTAATGCAACTGATTAGATGTCATGATGATCTGATCGGTGATTTCAGTTGAATAGAGAGCAGGTGAAGAATCAAGAGCGATGCCTCTGGCGGAGGACACCTTCATTTAGATTGCTGTCGAGTGTTTCTAAATTTGTTTTTTTCATATTTACAAATTAGAGAGAGTGTTGCTGGCTGTGACAAAGTAGTGGCTATCTAAAGCACCACCCACCCAATGATGCACTCCAGGCCTATATAAACCAATATAATAAATTAAGTATGTCTATTGGTAATGTTAAGTGGTAAGTGTAATACAGGAAA
This sequence comes from Membranipora membranacea, assembly GCA_914767715.1. Classification (NCBI taxonomy): domain Eukaryota; kingdom Metazoa; phylum Bryozoa; class Gymnolaemata; order Cheilostomatida; family Membraniporidae; genus Membranipora; species Membranipora membranacea. The sequence continues at coordinate 5,714,362 of OU612069.1, forward strand.
CTTCAGTGTATAACATTTACATAGAATTGTGAAGGTCATGGACCTCATTCAAGCTCCACTAAACTTGATATCCCAAACAGTATGGGGTAAGAGGTAAGCAGATTCCTGTCTTGGCACAATTGGGTGATTGCAGACTGGATCAGTCTCATCGTTACTGTACGTATAATGAGATATTGGAGCATCCAGACATATGGCCTTCAATTTGGAGTTGTAACCCCGTGCTCAAAAAGAGGACAAGTCCGAAAAGAAACTGTGATATATTTGTGTTTGATGGATTTCTCCGTTGAGGTGAAAAGATAATTTGTGAGTTATTATAAATTATATATGATGTGTGTTATGAAAAGTTCTAAGTTCAACATTCTTACAATCAGAATATCTACGCAGTCACACCTGACATCACCAAAAATTGATTTAAGTGAAAGCGATATATTTTGTATATACTCTGCTATCTCCTTCCGAATTAGGCTATCAAAAATAGAGGTGTTGATATCTGTAGTAAACCACACCCTCTTATATATTTATGATAGGATAACCAAGAACGGCAACAACGTGAGAGGTGCTGTAGAGAATATATGGAAGGTAATAGCAGTAGAACTTGGAAATAGAGGTTATCCTGACATAACATCAATAGTATGGCATCTGAAAATCAATTTTACAATAGACCGAAATTGTATTTGGTAAAGATCAAGATGGAGAGCACATTCAACATGGCCTTTGTTTGCCCTTAAAATCTCTTCGGTCAATCTAGGACCTGACCCATAACCCAATTTAAATCAACAGACTGACTGTGTCGTACAATTAATATGGCTGTCTAATAGTGAGATCGGTCGATCCTCCGATACTGGGCGTCGACCTGTAATAAAATCGCTGTGTATAGTCACAGCTTCATTGCTGAGAAGAACATACAGAGTTTAACAAACCAGCTAGCCATGTACTTGTGATTAAGAGGTCGGATTTGCGTTTGAAATTGGCTTATTTTTATAGGAAAAACAAAATTGAGTCCACTGACTGCCAGTGAGTTTTCTTGCAAGCGACCAACATGGTGTCACATGAACAATTTCCCGAAAAATAGCAATATTTACTGAAATTTCATGCTTAAGGTAGAGCCACGTGGGTCAGCATATATGTATTGACTTTCTATATGCTGTTGGAAAGCTCTCGAGACAAGGAAATGTGAATCCAAATTAAAGTATAGCTGCTTCATTTGACCTTGCGCTATTCACCAAAGCAATGACATTTTGTGTCAATAGTTCGGGTGATTGAAGCAATATGGTGGTGGTATGGTGGAGATTGATGGCCTGAAACTGCAGTTACAGGCGAATTCGTCTTACTACAAGATGAGACAAATCGAGGAATTCTATTGATGAGAAGAATCACAAAATCTCGACTAAAAACACAGTTTTCTACAACCTTTGAAAATTGATGTCTGTTTATAACATAGTATAAGTGCTCACACTCTGTCAGAGTAGCCTAAAATGAAACTCAAGGGCAGACTTTCAGCACTTCAACTTTGCCATTACTTAACTAACACCTACATCATTAACACACCTATTATGTCAAAATACCAAAGCTGATAATATACATTGAGGGCTGGAAGTGTTTGAATGAGATGCTCGTCAACACACAGGGGTGGCTTCACGTTGTGGGGCCGGCCATGAGGAGGTTGCACTAGAGAACGCCTCAAAATAGCGCTTGACTCAAGGTTTCTAGCTGAAGAACTGTGTATAGAGCAGTGGTATGTGGACTGCTGTATGTATGTTGTATGTATGAATGAGAATACAACGTAAACAGCAGTCATACAGGTCAAGTCAAAGACCTCATGCTGCATAAGAGTGTTAATACCATGACCATGGAAAGAAAACTCCTGAAAACATCTATAGAGAATAAAATTGCATTTATCAAAAAATTTGCAGAATAGTAAAAACGTTGAACCTATGATTGCAAAACTGAATTGAGCTCGGCATCCAAGCGACCACAATACTCTAATCGCTTAAAAAGTGTTTAACCCATATGATATTTCTATGCCAAAACTGGAAAGACATCTCATACATACACTTAATAATATACTATTCTAAAAAACCTTTTATACAACAGAGATCTGATTTTTCCATGTTTTTCTTTCTTGTCAGTATTAACAACGTATTTCGTGACAAATTTTTGTCTATGATAGTAATAAATCCATCCATCCATCCATATAATAAGAGTAATATATAATAACATTTTGTCATCTTACACGCCGGGAACCTCAGGTTGAGACAGAACGTCACACAATTTATCAGTGATTGTCTTTACTTCTGCCATAGCCCCATTTCCTTTATCTCCACAGGCTAACAGTTTGGATACAGTAGGTATCTCAGTGTACCCCCAACTTATAAGAGTGTCTATATGAGGTTTTGTTATCGGGTGTTCCAGCATACGAGTGTTCATAGCTGCAGCAAACAGGAGAGGCTTGTTAATATCCCACGCTCTAACTGTACAAGTCTATAAACACAAAAATTAAATTTAGTTAAAAAAACATAAAACTGTGATTTCACATCGACCAGAAAGTAGGCTATAGATTAAATATTGGAGCCTCAAAATCGCAGTCAGTTGTGCAAGCATTTTCGAAGATACAGGATCGCTCGTCAAGATGGAGATAGGTTTCCTGCTGACCATAAAAGACTAGAGAAACTTCATATCAATGATACTTGAAAGTATATGCAAGGATATACAAATTCAGATCTAGCCATGTTGCATATCATAGCAAAGAGCATGCTGTGCTTAATGCTTGTCACGGGAACAAGATGCTAAAACACACCATGTCAAGAGCTCCAGTGACCCATACTGATGCTTTCCGATGGATTTACAAAACAACTTCTTGACTGCACAAAATGAAATAGAAGATTATTAGTGCCATATCACTCGGGCATTTGGGACATTTGGAAGTCTTGGGAAAGTTTTGTCCCGAAATTTCCTAGCACCTGAGATATGAATAATCACCATGATGAATCGTGAGTAATGTGCTATGCATTAAAGCGTGGACAATTTCAAAAACTACCAACATTTCCTAAAATTTTGAGACAGTCCTTAGATACATACATATAGTGTGGAATCTGGTTTTGAATTTACTTTGGTCATTCTAAAGAACTTTAAATTGTGACGTATCATATATTACATCATAAGACTACCCGACAGGCAGAAAGGTTGCCATTGAATCATTGATTTTTCTAATGGAAAAATATTACCTCCATTATTCATAGGGTATTCCTCTACCGTAATCCCTGACCTATAGATAGAGCGATTTATAAGTGAAGGCGGCTGTAAGAGAGTAGCATATAGACGCGACTATCATTTGAAGCATTTTTATATTTAGCTTGGATTAAAACCTCTTGTAACCACCGAAGCTGAATAGCTCAGTGGTAAAGTGTGCGACTGTACAAAATTCAAATTTTTCAACAATCGGCATATCATATCTCTCTCACAGTCTTTCAAAATAAATAAAACATGCCAAGAACCTCATACACCACTCAGCAGAAACTGGAAGTATTGAGAACAGTTGAAAAGAATAACAACCTTGACAAGACTGCAAGGGAATAGAACATTAATAGACGCTTAATTCAAAGATGGAGAGCTTCCAAACATCAACTACTGATATGATTCACTTATAAGACACGGTGACTTATAGCTGTGGGGTGTCTTTTAGCTGTGGTGTGTCTTATAGCTGTGGGGTGTCTTTTAGCTGTGGGGTGTCTTATAGCTGTGGGGTGTCTTATAGCTGTGGGGTGTCTTATAACTGGAGCATTTTTATTTTTTCTGAGGGGGGTGATTCACTTACAAGTCCGGTGACATATAGGTGAGGGATTACAGTATAAACAAATCCTCAAAGCCACAGAAGTTAAAACTTACAAATTTTATAATTTTCGCACAGTCACTTAATACAACTTTCTAAATGTTTTTACCCTGTGAGTTATCAGGGCGGGGGAGGGGGGGAGACTGTAGGGATATCTGGGGGAGACTGTGGGGATATCAGCGGGTGGGGGGATCGAGACTGGGGGTTTTAGAAAGTTTCACTCACCAGTAGATTGTCACAGAGGCCATTAGCTATCTTTGCTAGAGTGTTAGCGCTCAGGGGAGCGATCAACATTACATCCGCCCATTTACCGAGCTCTATGTGCAGAACGTCATCACCAAGTTTACTCCAGGCCTGCAACAAATATAAATATCAGTATCTGTGGGGTCGAATATCTACTTTTATTAATATGTGAAATGTTAGGTCTTCAACAATTGTAGTATGGAGCCTGGGTGCTAAGTTGACGTGCAAGAATCTCTAGCTGACTGTATCAATTCAGTCACAACTCTGTGATCTATATACAGACAACTAATTGCGATTATTAAACTGCAAAGATCATAGCCTTGGAAAGGGTTACATAAAAATAAATTTAGAGAGAACATAGATCAAGTTTGATCCATTTTTCCAGTGTTAGAATAGCCCCCCCCCCCCCACTGGCACATGTGATCTCAGTGTTGCACAACAGCATATTTTACCAAGGAGACATCTATAGAGATGAAAACATAAAAAAATCTGCTGTCACCTGGACTTGAACCACGGCTACGCCAATGTTCTTTGATGCTATCCGCTCGGCCGGGTGGTATTTCCATGGCTTGAGTCCTGAAAAAAATGTCAGGTCGATCCTTTGAACTGAATTGATACTCACGGCCCATTCATCAGCGTCTGTGTAATACTGTACAGCCTCGGTGCATTCTCTGACTGCTGTGAAGTGCTGAGCTGACTCCGTAAGAATAACTTTGATGGAGGCATTTTCCAACCAACTCTTGATTGAGGCAACAAGAGGTTCAAGTTTTACTGAGGCAACGCTTCCACTACACCCAATCAAGACATTCTTACTCTTAGATGTGGTAGCCATTTCTGTATCTTGTTTTCTTCAATAGGCTGGAATAGAAAAACAATTTTTTGTTAAAAAGAAGCAAAGGGGACACAACTGCTGGCCAACACCTAGCTCTGCAATAAATAAATATTAATCAAATTTTCCTGTTTTCTGGTTGATCCCATTTTACTGGTCAGCTACGGGCTGTTCGAATGAGGCAACTCCGAACGCAGGCAAAACGGAGAATACATGATCAAGCTATCATGGCGTGAAATAGATATGTACATTTGTAAGGGATTTTTCATAGATTCAAAACACCACTTATCTTAAAACGAGTTAAAACAATGGCTACCCTAATGTGGAATTTATTATAATGATAAATGCATATGTTGACACTTCAAGGCTATATAAAACCCATACAATGTAAATCGGTTATATCATACATATTTTTACGTTGGGTAGAATGATAAAATTAAATACTACCCAAAAGACCGATGCAAAAACGTGGGAAGCATGTCATCACCTCATGAGCATCAATGCCCATATACAAGAACAGAGCCGCAAACTTGGCATCCTTACTGAAGCCAGGCAATCTCATTACTTCATAGTAAGCAAAACTAGTTATATCACCAGTGCAGTGGTGGCCACTTCTTTCAACGACTTGATGATTATCCGATTTAAATTGAATTAATTCTGAAATTCATGACTTACTTACAGTATACACAAACTTGACAACTCCTAAATTCATGTACAAAGTGAATGTATGACATATATGCACCCTCCTGGCCTGTCTTGACAAGCTTAGTTCGAACAAAGCTTGTCAAGACAGCCTTACACCCTCCCTGATGACAGCAACATCAAGACTTCAGACCTAGAATAGCCCTAAGGAGGGACTCAGGAGTCCTTGATTGAATGTAGCCTACTCACTGCAACACTAACTATTGATAGAAATACTATACATAAACATCTGGCAAATACGTTAGATATATCCGTATACAAGCAGATCGATCATCTGCAAGACAGTTACCCATAACTCATGTCATACAAATTCCGAATAGAACAAATTCTCACTTACATGTACATCTGTGAAGTCTGGACAGTACGAAAAATAGAAAATTTGTTACAACAACAACAACAGTTACCATGCTGTATCCGGTGTAGACTGAGACTCTATTCAATTCATAAGATATATGCTGTCTGGCTTTTGAAACCCCCACACTCTAGTTGATTACATGGTCCACTGGCGCCAGACTGTCTGGCCCCTAATTTGTATCACTACTCTGAAATTAAAACACTTTTACTTTGTTCACTTCACAAGATTTGTTGATAAAATACAAATTTCGGAGTTGAAATTGAGGATTCTTATTCCTAAAATGTATTAAGATTTGATTCATTATTTATAATTGGTAATCTGGGAAGGTGAAAAGAGCATATATAGGTTTGCGCATCAATATCCTGGGCAAATCACTAAAGTGCAATGAGATGAAGTGATTCACTCATTTTGCCAAATTTATCAACCCAAAAAAACAGTGAATGTGCTGCATAATAGACTGTAGTGACTGACAATAGCAAATGAAATCCAATTGTGACTCAGTGTTGAAGGTCACACTCTTGTGATTGGTGTAACAGATTGAGATTGCTCAAAAAGTGTTTGGTAAGTCATAAAAGTTGCTTGCTGAATTTTTTTTTATTTCATTTCTTTATTTTTATATATTTCAGTAAATTCACAATTATTGTTGTTTGTTGATCACTCATGGTGTGGCGGTGGTGGATTGCATTGATGTTGATCCAGTGGCTGTGTTTATTGAATGGAATCCAGTCATGTATACATTATAATTATCATTATAACTTGGTTTGTTTGTTTCACATTGGCCTGAATCATTTTTTTATTCATAAATTTTGTAAATACTAAATGGGACTAACCTAACTCTAAGACTAAGTTAGTTAAAGTTAGTGTAGTCGTTCTGTTCTGAGATAGTCAGCTGACAACAGAGTAGTAGTGTAATACTTACTCCATTTGCCTGAGTCTTACTAGACCTAGTAAAGTGAGGACAATAATAATTTACATGAATGACACTGTGACCGTCTGTCTGATCACCAGGAACCCTGTTTGTGTACGAGTTAAAAAAAGGAACAAACGGTACTTGGTACTTGCCGGCATGATCACCGCTTCATAGATTTGAATGCTCAGGTAATGTGGCACTCTGTTTGTATGTAATCCGTTCCAAGTTCAGGATACCGGTTTCACCACCATGGTGAGAGTCAGGGTTCGCAAGCCAGTGGGACAGAGTAGTTCGGCCTGTGGTACCTGTACCTACTCTGTAGGCTTCTACAAAGAATTTAGAGGCTCCCAAGCAATTCAATGCCAGATGGTCTAGGTTGCTACTGACCAACAGTCACTTGATGCCCCGACCTTCTGGCCCCACCGGTCACACATCTGGATTATGACATTAATAAATCATTTATCATATTTCCAATAGTGTCAGTGACATTTGAAGTGGCCTACATGAGTCATCAATCTTATGGAAGAAGCACACTCTACCCTTTTGTCTGTCAGATTTTGCTAACATTGTTCAGCGTGTAATTTGAAAGTTAATGATCAGTTAGAGCTTGCAGACTGTCTGCAGCATTATTAATGGTTACTGTTGGTCGGTTGGAGACATGCTTGTATTTAAGGTATGCAACATACAGTCAGGGTGTATGCAGTTTCCTGGTTCCGTGCTGTCTGGATCTGATGATCAATCAGACCCTATATCACTGTATTAATGTAGTGATTATGAACAGCAGTTCTCAAACGCATTTCATTTAAGCATTTCATTTGGCGCTGCGCAAGATAATGCCCTGAATTTATGTCCTATGTGCACTGTTGAGCACTTTGGATACAAATTGTACCCAATTAAAGAACTACAGTGCTTTCTTCCAAGCTTGGGTACTCTACACTTTTTGGTGAGAGACTGTTGGGGGTACTAGGTGTTGTCCCACATACAACCCCCAACATGCATCTTGAGCACAAAAGCTATCCACACTGATACTCATTAGTGGCACTTAATGATGTTTCATTAGTGATTCTGTGATCTATTTGAGCTAGTTTTTGGGAGTTTTTTTTAGAGATTGTAGCTCATGATTTCATTGTTTGACTCTTCGTTCATTGTTGATTGCTCAGGGTGGTGGCAGGGTATTCCACCCTAAACTGTTCTTTGACCACAATTTCATCCTCAATGTCTGTCTGATTTTCATATCTGCACAGCTGGACTATTGTTTTAATATCTTTATCTTGACTGTCAGGGTTTGGTTATTGCCACCAGGTCTTGCCCTGTGTTTATGAGTTGACCTTGCCCTTTGTGAGCTCGCTTCAGTTTAAGACTAGGCCGCTGTCACATTTAGACAGGCTTACATAATGTCACGGCATACTCTTGATGCTCTGAGATGAGCACCTAGAAAAAGTTTGTCGGCCTGGAATGATTTAATTTCCTCTCGGCATCGTGTGAGGTTTGTCGCTCAAAATCACCTGAAGACGTGATTAGGGAATTACTCAATGGGCTGCAGGAATTTCATTTCCTCGCAAAGCATGGCTTTTGTTTTGACGGCTGAGCGTTTTGTGTTGGCTTGAGGCTAGACACTACACCTGGGACCTTAATACTTCCAGATTTAGCTGCCAGTAGCTGCCAAGAATAAGACCAGTGTGTGTGACCTGATCTGAAAGTGATCTAGACATGTTTTATGGATAGTGTTGGTTTGCCACAAGTCTGGTTATTGCGGTGATCAACTAATTGGCCCACTTTCTTCTTGTTCCTGTTGTTGAGAAAAGGCAATGTTCTGCTGGAACTTCATAGGACTTCTTGGTTTCATGGAGATCTAGCTGCCCTTAGCATCTTGATTTTTTGTTGTTTCTCTATGACTGCACTTCGCTGAGTTTGTGCACATCACCTTGCTTCCTTTGTACAGGAGCTCATTATAAGCTTTTTATTTGATAACCATCTCACATTATAATCCCTTACTTCAATGGCTTTGTCATAAAGAGTTTTAACTTTGGCTGCAGGCTATCACTCATTCTTTTTAGCTCGGTGCAAAACGATAAATTTACACCATTAGCCAACTATGTCACTGTTTGGTGCAATAAAAAGCTTCAGTTTACAAATGGATTTTAGAGTTGGAAGTATTTCAACGCTATTTGATGCTGTCCTCTTTGGCATTCTGCAAATAGTCCGATGTGTTCTGTAAAGGGATTCTGTGTAGCTAGTTTAGTTTAGTCTAGTTGATTGTCCTGACAGATATGAGTATTGACAGATTATTCTTGCAGGCTTTTAAATTTGTCATTTTTTGCCTTTTTAATCTGATATGCCAAGGATTGGTGGACTGCAGCTGTTTGTGATTCACCATTAACTGAGTTGCAGGATCAGTAAGCTCTTCTATTGTTGACAGCTCTGTTGAATAGGGAGGGGGAAGACCATCCATTGACCACGCACAAGTCAGCTAGGCCCTTCCAGATCTTGCAGCATTGATAATCATGAGCTGCGGTTCGTGGTGTGGATGATGGTGATTACTACCGTATCACCCCTATAGCTTGTTTGAGGAGGACACATTATCATCTAAAAGAATATATAAATCTTTTGGCGGAAAAGTTCTGTGTTGACTGTAAACAAAGTTGGAACATTTAATACTATTAAGACTTACAGTTGTAATTTCATTTTCTCACTGCACAAACCACAGAACAACAGTCCCAGGAAATCATCACCCTCTTGGTCTTTCAATTAGACAAGACCGCTCCCAAATCGTTTACTCAGAATGCGGATAGTTCCATAAATGAGTGAACGATGTTTGAACGAGACCCTAGCAGCTATCACTCACTCATTGCGTGAGCAATCTGACTGCAACTATGGCTTTTTTTAATTTAAAGACCCCTGGTAATATGATTTAGGCTGTGACTACACACGTCGTATTTTCCATCGGGCACTTTCAGTACGATCAGTGGCACTTTCAGTACGATAAGGATTGGGCAGCTAATTTCATGTTTCCTAATGCTATGGAAAATAGGGCATGTGTAGCCAGACTTTTAAGCTAGGCTGGTAGTATAAAACTTATTTTCGTTTCTCCAACAGGCTGAGGTTATAAGGTCAGAGTTTTGAGGCAGCAGCAGCACTAGAAGAGGCAGCAGCAGGATGAGTACCGGACTGTCCAGTCTCAACTCTCTCTTCTCCTTCACATCTCCAGCTGTTAAGAAACTCCTCGGCTGGAAGCAGGGAGACGAGGAGGAGAAATGGGCGGAGAAAGCTGTCGACTCGCTCGTCAAAAAGCTTAAAAAAGAAAAAGGTAAGTGAGGAAGTATATCTAGTCACAGAGTTATATAGTAGACTATATTCTATTTCTAATATATTCTGTCTAGTCTATTATATAAACTCAAATAAAAAATGGACGTGAGTTTATATAATAGAGTGTAATAATAATTCTATGTGTTTGATAGATGGACGTTGTAATCGTTTGAACGTTAGATAATCCCATTGCTTTAGTTATCAGCGCTGTTGCAAGGTCACACCCTGGCTATGAAATTTTTTGCAAGAAGGCTTATAATGTTGAATCTATGCTACGTCAAATTTCAGTATGCCCGTTTTATTTTGGGAGTTATCTCCATACCACGTAGCTAGTTCAGTGGCTAGGTCCTACATTATGCCATGCTATTTTGGCCCAGGCGGAGAGCTTGTACCCCTTCTTTAGAATATGAGTTGGGAGGTGAGCTGAATGGTTAACAGGCTGTTGTTCAATGCAATGAATTATTGTTTCAGAATGTTTATGTGGGTGCATTGACCCCTTTAAGACTAGATGGAGCGGGTCTAGTCGGTCTAGCCCGTCTTGTAGACGAATTCGTGTCATGGCCTACCCTGACCAGTAGCTATTTCTTGATCCGTGTAGATGGTGTGGTGGTACCAATATCTACACAACACCATTAATTATGTAATCCTTAAGCCCACATGTTTAAAGACCACCCAAAGACCGAAGCATGTTATAATCAGGCAGTTAGTTACTTGGGCTATGATAAAATATTGTCAGATATTCAATGATTTTCAAAAATTCAATGCTCTACGTGGCATGAATTATTGATGCATTCTCTGCATAATGATGTCACAGTTACCAGGAAGTGCAATACAAGGAACAGGCACTTCCAAGAGATTGTGACATCATAATGCAGAGAATGAGAGTTACCCTCCATTATAGGAGGCACTTTTTCCACCATTAATAATTCATGCCAAGTAGACCATTGAATTTTTTACCAAGCAAATCTGTCAAAACTTTATCATAAGTAACTGCCTGACTATAACATGCCTTGGTCTTTGGGTAGCCTTTAATTATTACAAGTATTTCACTTATTTTAGGTGCATTGGAGGATTTGGAGAAGGCTCTGAGTCGACCAGGAGAGCCCAGTAAATGTGTGTGTATACCTCGATCACTAGATGGAAGGCTTCAGGTTAGTGCATATACGAAATGGACCTATATAATCTCCCCTTAAAAAGTGGCAATATGTTTTTTTTATGATTAGGAATAGTCATTTTCCTCCATAGACATAATATGTTTATGTTTTCCTCATACTCTCTGTGAAAGTTGCACTAGATGTCTATGATGAGGAAATGTGTGTCTACTGGAACTTGCTGGGGATAATCACTGTTTATGAAAAGAAAATTCATGCCACATGCGAAGCATCTTTTCAAGTTTGCTTCTTTATATTTGAAATAAACAAGACTTTCTGCCGCTGCCCAACATGTGGAAAATACTTACTGTGTGTAGATTCTTGGGATTCAGCAGCTTTTCTGAGCATGATTATTATGGTGAATTATCTCTGTATTGAAATGCCATCCTATTTTGTTGATTGGAAGTTCTGGTAGGAGCATCAATGTATATTGCTAGATCAAGCTTGATCAAATTTGCCTGCATTTGGAGTTTCCCCCTATGCAGGCAAATTTGATCGAAGTTGATGTTGTGTATTGCAGCTGGGTGTCTCATTAAAAAGACTTACAACATGCCAACAAGACTTGTCATTTGTATATTACATTGCAGTTCACTTAATTCAAACCTCTGGAGCAACAAAAATTTCTTCTAATTAAACGCAGTCTGAATTTAAGTGACATTAGAATGCATTGAGATCCTGCCTGAATGGACCAATTTTCCTTGTCTGAATTAACAGGAGTTTTGCATTATTAATTCTGAATTAACCAGCTTACACTGTATATAATTATATGACATATTCTCTTTTATATTGTCAGGTATCTCATCGTAAAGGCTTACCCCATGTGATATACTGTCGAGTATGGAGATGGCCCGACTTACAGTCTCACCACGAGCTCAAACCGTTAGAGTGCTGTAAATTCTCTTTCAATAACAAGGAGAATAAGAGCGTCTGTATAAACCCCTACCACTACAAGAGGGTAGAGAGTCCAGGTAAGTCCTCGACATCGCAATGGGGATACAGTGTACTGTTCTAGACATCACAATGGGGATATGGTGTACTGTTCTAGACATCACAATGGGGATATAGTGTACTGGCCTAGACATCACAATGGGGATATAGTGTACTGTTCTAGACATCGCGATGGGGCTATAGGGTTCTGTTCTAGAGATCACAATGGGGATACAATGTACTGTTCTGGCCATCGCAATACGGATACTGTGTACTTTTCTAGACATTGCAATACGGATATAGTGTACTGTTCTAGACATACAAACTCCTGTTCGATTTCAAATTGAAGGGTGTAACCAGGAAGTGGTCCTTGATGTCGCAACGGGGATATAATTTACCAGCTTAATTCAACCAAAACTTCTGATAAATTCCAAATTGGAGGTTAGAGTGTCCAAGAAGTTAAAGACTTTGAGTGTCCAGGTAGTGGTCCTTGGTGTCTCAATAACGATGTCAGTGTACTCACACATTGACATTGAGACTACACTATTTACATGTCAATTTCTGATCATTATAGTCACTTTAATATTAGTACCTAACGTGTACCCACCCCTATTTGTTAAAATTGAACACGGGCCTTTACACCAAATTTCTCGTGATGGTACTCCTACTAAATGATTTACTTCACCATCTATCGATCAGAGATATACATACACTTCTAGTATATCACGTCATCAGTGTAGTCTTCTCGGCTTAATTCCGAACTCTTGTAAAATTAACACGAGAGGGTGCAGAGCCCAGGCATACCAAGCCAAACATGAGTGAAAAATTCACAGGTCTGAATGGAGCAACCTGTCCAAGAAATTGTCAAATTGAATCGATAGCTTGTTTCAAGCATGTTTAGCACTGCAGTGGTAGTTTTTCATTGACATATTAAAACCGTCATGAATAAGTTAAAAATTCATTCAATTTGGATTACCTCAACATATGGGACCCTGTTGAATCATGACTTGCTCAACTCACAAAAATGCTGTTTGTGTTTATATGATGTATACATGTATAGGCCTATATACAACATGTATGTAGACATGAGATGCATACAATGTGTATCCATTTAAAATGCAGTATTTGTCTTCAGTGTGTATATACATGTAAATATATATATATACATATGAGTCAGCAATTGAGGTTACCTCCGCTGTCGTAGGATGACTGGTTTGTGTGCTTTTAAACTAAAGGGTCCTGACAGTCAATTGATCAGTACAAAAAAAAATCTGGCAAATATATACTGTCAGGGCAAGGAGTTAAAGTCTGTAACTCCTTGGGCAGGGAAAATTTACATATCTATGGGGAGTTTACAAAAAAAAAGTTTTTTCGTTTAGGGAACCATGTTTCCTCCCGCTGTTACAGGATGACTGATTGATGTGTACTTTTAAAATTTGTGTTAGTCAACAGTGCAATACGGATCTCCTTACTAGCTAGTGGCAGTTTAACAAAACAAAATTCCAACCGTTTGGTTTTTTTTCTGATCAGGAAGTATATGACTATTTGTTGTTACTTTTCGCTGTCAGGCCGGGCCTGTTTTTGAGATAAACATGGTGCTATGACAAATCAACAAATCAACAGAAAATGTTGGAATATGAATTTTGTTTCGTTAATAATACACCACCTTACCTCCGTTTTACCTCCCCTTGGGCCGTGCCAGTGGCGGAGTCAATAATCTTGAGTTTTTGAAGAGTCTAAATCCAATTTTCCACCTGTTTGTCTAAGCTATAACAAATTAATCAGGGATTCTACAGTTGGCAACGAGGTGGTGGCATAAATGCGTTAAATATCAGTCTATACCTGTCAAATATTTTTGAATAAATGGCACATAAAATTAAATGTCAAACTTATGGATTAAGTCTGGTATCCTGTGTTTAATTGGTCACAGATGAAGACAGCCTCCACTTGAGAAAAATACCAAACTTTGCTGGTACTGACAGAAATAATTAAATGTTAAATTCGCAGACTGTTATGCTCCTATGCTCACGCCATACAGCCAGTGGGTATTTCATGTGATTTCCTGGAATGTCTCACAAATTCAGTTATTTCTTGGAAGATTGACCAATTTGAGTTGCATATCCCTGTATTGACTGAACCATATCCTCGATTTGCAATTTGCCAAAGCAAAATTTTGATGTTCTACATTTTATCATGTTGGGACTTGTTAACATAGACCATATAATATCCTATTTGGATGTCGTAGAAGATTGCCGCAAAAATAAAGAATTTTGGGGTGAATTAACGTCAGCTAGCCTCAATTTTCACTAGCTATGGTTGGAGTTTATAATACTATGTAAGATAGCCATAAATTTCGCTATTTCAAGCCTCTGAAATGGCTAACCTCCTGCATTTTTATTGTTTTCTTATCTAACATTATATCCTATACATTATTCTTATAATTTATTGTATATTGTGGTTTTACCGCTGGTGTTGTTTTATATTGTAGTTTTACCGCCAGTGTTGTTTATTGTAGTTTTGTCGCCGGTGTAGTTGTATATTATTGTAGCTTTACGGCAGGTGTTGATTATTTTTGTAGTTTTACCGCCGGTGTTGGTGCCTCGTTACTCAGAGTATCCAGCTAACCCACCACCACACTCACTACTACCATACCAACAGGTGCAGGAGCCATCTATGCCTCATAATGTCAGCTATCCACACGGCTTCCCACAGAGTCCAGCTACTGCTAACAGTCCAGGTCCGGCCAGCCCCAACAGTCAATACTCAAACTTACCAGGTATGTGGAACTTCACTATATCAGCCTTTAACTAAAGGTTGCCTGTAAGATTGCCTGTAAGGTTGTCCATAAGGTTGCCTATAAGGTTGCCTATAAGGTTTCCTCTAAGGTTGTCCATAACGTTGTCTATAACGTTGTCTATAACGTTGTCTATAACGTTGTCTATAACGTTGTCTATAACGTTGTCTATAAGGCTGCCTAATGCAGTATTTGAAAGCTTGCTGCATTCTCTAGGGGGTTTATTTATAGCCTCACACTCCTCAGTTGCTTTCTAGTCTCTAGGATGTATGAGTAATTTAGGGAAACTTGCGAACTTCTTTTTAGCCAGCTCGATCCTTATACAGTTATCCATTATACTGGAGGATGAGACTAGAACAAATTTGCCTAGTTCAGTAAAACATGGAACTAACATTATTAGTGGTTTTTCAATAATCAAAATGGCAAAATTTCATTCCAATGACAATTTTTATATTGCAGAGTACCAACACTTTAAGATCAAGAACTTGTTGTTAGCAATGATTCTCACTTACCTCTTGTTTTCTTTGCTTTTACAGCTGATTCCCCTCCACCTGGCTATCAGGTGATAGATGATAGATCTATGATAGGCTCTCCAGCCTCAGTCCCCTCACCACAGGCTAGCAGCAGTAACGGGGGCGGACCCCCAAACTCCAACGAGGATATGGATCATCAACAGACCGGCCCATCGGCCTCACAAGGAGCCGCCTCTCCAGGGCTACCATCGTCCGTCTCCTCAAATACGGTAAGTTAATAAAAAAGGCCACAATGTTTGCGGATCGACTCTGTAATACGAGCCTCTCCGCACCGTACGGACAGTGCTAAAACCAGCCCAATTGAGCTATTTATATTTGCCCATAAAAGCTAATCTTTTTCCAGTGCAGGTGGGGCGACTTTTCAGTTTAAGAACTCAAGCACATTTGAATAAGTGCTGTTGCTACGGTACCAAGATAACCAACCTGAATTTATTGATGCCCGTAAGCAAAGCGTCAAATGTCAGCGCTTCTAAGACACTTACACACGGGGTGCTCTGCTATTTTCCTGTAATATATATGAGCTAATTTTGTGATTTTCACGGCGCGGTGGTTAAGATTACTCTTTACAGATAAGACAATTGTTGAAACAAGACCTTTACAAACATATATATGTATATGCTTTTTTTTGCATAAATATCATTCGTTTGTAATGTTTTGGAGAATAAGCCAAAAATAAAAAGCTCTGAAAAAACAAAGCAATAATTAGTCAAACAAAAGTGAAAAATGACAATTTAGACTGCGTTTTGAAAACATTTAACATTCAATGATGAATGAGCATGTATTGGTATGTCATTGAAAGTGGAAGCAATGATATTGTCTAGCATGATACAGTTAGTTGTGTGGATATGTGAAGTTCATTGCCTCTCCCTTTATGTATATACAAGGGCGGTAGCATATATCTGCCCGACGGTATTACCAAAGATGGAGTTGTTTGCTCTTTGAATGTTACAACCTTAGGGAGGATAACTCCAAGATACAATGGTGAACTCTTATGTGAACATTTTATTTAATTTTTAATCATTATCATTATTTTAATCATGCTGACAGTTGTTTACTTTATGTTGACAGGAAGTACAACCTGTGAGCTACCAGGAGCCGATACATTGGTGTTCTATAGTCTATTATGAGCTCAATAACCGCGTGGGAGAACTATACCAGGTACAGTGACTGATCTGTTTAATTAATTATTGATTAATTCCTTTTTTTGTATTTCTTTTGGAACTCCGTTAGGAAAGTTTGATTATTTCAAAGTCTAGTGCTGTATCAGCGCACAACTCTACCACATCAGTTAAAAATAAAAAAAATATTTTCAGTGTCAGAACATGGTACAATAGTATATAACTTAGTCCATTAACCTTTACAGTAAGGTTCCCTAAAATAGATACAAGTGATAGCGTATTGTGGACAAGATTTCCATTTGAAATGATAGTTGCCAATAAAAAGTGTCAAAGAAAGGTCCCGGTCTCAATATTATGAAGACTACCAATCAACTCTGTCAATGTTGAGAATGAGCAAAGCATAACAAACACATCTCGGAAAAAGCATCCTTATATGCACATCTCTTGACTTATACATATTCAGACTTGTTATGTGAACTATACATGTACCTTTTTGCTGTGGCACAGATTTAATATGATACACTAATGGCGGGGAATGTTCATTGTGAGAAGAGTTATCTTTCGTTTTTGCCAATGGAAATTAAGTTAAGATGTTGTTATATGTGAAATTATTCAAATCTTTCAATGAAGACGTGCAGATGGACAACACGTTGATATCGATACTACATTATTATCATGTGTATCTATGATCGTTAGAGTCTATTCAGTGTGAGTACCTAACATGTACCTGCACCTAATTAATAGAAGGTCATCACACCAAATTCCTTGTAATGGTTCTCATGCTAAGTGAATAAGATCACTCTCTATCGCTCTGAGATATACATGCAGTATTATTTCACTGCTCAGTGCGCTGATTAATTATGTCCCTCTATTTTAATTTCTTTTGGCACTCTACGGACAAAATATCCATTAGAAATGGTAGTTGCCAATAAAAATGATCAAGAAAAGTTCCCGTTCCCAATATTAAAAACTCTCCCGATCAACTCTGGAAATATCAGGAATGAGCAAAGCATTACAAACACAAAAATTCCACCCCTTGACTTTTAAACAAATTCATCCTTGTTTTGTGAACTATGCATGCACCTTTTCGCTGTTTAGCACATATTTGATAAGACTCCCAACAGGCTGAGAACGATCACAATGAAAGGAGCTATTTTTCAATTTTCCCCATGCTAACCTAAATTTAGATTAAATGTTGCTGTTTGTGAAATTATTCAAATCATCCAATGAAGACTTGACATGCAAATGGACAACACACTGACATCCCGACTACACTATTATCATGTGTATCTCTGATCGTTAGAGTCAATTTAGTATCAGTACCTCGCATGTATCCATCCTTAATTAGTACAACTGAACTCGGGTCGTCACACCGAATTCCTTGTAATGGTACTCGCGCTAAGTGAATTAATTCACTTGCTAATGATCAGAGATATACATGTATGTACATGCAATAGTATATCAAGTGAACTTGAGACGCAGTGATGGACAAGCTTATTTCACCGTTAATACAGTGCAGTTCACTTAATTCAAACCTCTGGGGACCACCAAAGTTTGTTCTAATTAAGCAGAGTATGAATTATGTGAAATTAGAATGCATTGAGATCTGGCCGAAGGGACCAAATTTCCTTGTATGAATTAACAGGAATTTTGAATTATCAAGTTTAAATTAACCAGTTTACACTGAATATTCGTTTTAGGCGCGCAGTAACTCGGTGACCATAGATGGGTTCACAGACCCCAGTAACAACAGCAGGTTCTGTCTGGGTCTGCTCAGTAACGTCAACAGAAACTCAACTATAGAGAATACATGACGTCATATAGGCAGAGGTTAGTTAGCTTGTGGTTTATTGTCACTAGTATTGGTTGGAGGCGCCACCTCACCTCCCTCTTGTCAATGACTTTGTCAGCCTTCACTAAATTCGTTTTCGTGCTATGCACTTAGACCCAGGATTCAGTATCAATAGATATAGTTCTGGCATATGCAATCCGAGTTAGACTGTGAGCTAATTCACAATTTGAAAAAGTTACCACTATAAACTCTTAACCCAAATTATATACAAATTTAACGATGCCTCACACAAAGCGTATTCTCCTGAGATTCATATATACACTTTGCTGACTTTGTGATTATTTAGTTTCGGCGAAGGTTCTATCAATGTAATGGATTTTACATGTTATCAATAATGTTGTGATGTGATGTTTGTTTTGGAAGTTGAGCTTCTTTGCAGTTGTCCTTCCACGAAACTCTAATGTATTACAATGGTATTAAATTGCCAATTGGAAAAAACTAAATCCAATCCTCTTTTTTATGGCGTCTCATAAGGAAGAGAACCCATAGTTTCAGAGTTTTTGCCTCAAATCCGATTCAAAATACGTCATAAAAATATTCAATCACTATTATGAACTCGCATGACACAAAGCTGTTGTCAATGTTGATGTTGTTTTGCCACGCATGCTGTGGGGTTGTGTCAGGAGTTGTCCCTCATTATAAGTGGCGCTGAACAGATGGAACCATGAATTTGCAATTTTTTTATAAATTCTATCATAGGAGCAGATCCCAAATTTTGGCCTGGCAAATTTTGAGAAGTTATGGTCTCATCTGTAAGTGATCAAGGGGGATTACTCCGAAAAACAACCCCATACTGTAATAATTACTAGAACTAACCACACTGATATGGAGATTACACTATTAACATGTGTATCTCTGATCGTTAGAGTCAATTGAGTAGCAGTACCCAACATGTACCCACCCCTAATGGAAAAGAATTAAACATGGGTCGTCACACCGAATTCCTTGTGATGGTACTACTACTAAGTGAATTAATTAACCCTCTATTGATCAGAGATATACATGCAATAGTATATCACATGATCAGTGTGAGAACTAACTGTTTGTTTTACGCAATCCTCGATTATAAAAACTCATATTATCTCCCCCTGATGGAATGTTACTTTATGTTTGTCTATTGTTATTGTTAATGTTTGTTTGCTCGTTGTTATTGTTGATGTTTGTTTGCTCGTTGTTACAGGAGCACAGCTGTATTACGTAGGAGGAGAGGTGTACGCTGAGTGTCTAAGTGATACCAGTATATTCATACAAAGTAGAAACTGTAATTATCATCATAACTTTGACCCAACAACAGTCTGTAAAATACCACCAGGTACGTTCACCTACTACTGTCCATCTGCGCACCAATCCATTCAGCTCGGCGGTAATTTTTTACACCTTAGCGGTATAATAAATTCAAATGGGAATGAGTTCCTAAAGGTGAGTTTACACTAGGACGTTTTTTGTTGTTTTAAGCAATGCTGACGATTTTTGGACAGTATCGGAGAATGTCTTACCATTGCAATGTTTTTGATTATGGAAAATATGAGAATATCAGAAAGAGAAGACAACTTTTTCAGAAATGCTGGTGATTTTTAAAAATAATCAGAAAACACCCTAGTATGAACTTACCTTAAGATGAAAGCCACATATGCTTGAAAAAAAGAGGCGTGTCCTTTTTAGGAGATACAAACAGGTCATTTGGCCTTCTTTGTGGCAGTGGCATAAATATCAATCTCAATATCCGATCAATTCATATGGTGCTGTGCATGATTAAACTTGGTTTCAAACAACCAAGGTTTCAAACAACTTCTCATTGATGGCCATTGATTGATAGCAGATTGCACCTTCTGCATGGGGAAAAAGACAAAATATAATTCGGATGATTATTCAGCCAGAATTCTTGTGAAACATTTCTTCCATCAGGTACTCAAACTCAGCTAAAAGAGAATACCACATAGCAGTTTTCTGTTCCTGTTATTATTTAGCCTGTGCTCTATAATTATTACAGCAAAGTCTTGGAACCTCCCCTAAACTGAAGTGTTACCCAGCTTAGAGTCAGCAACTACTTTGAGTTTTGCATCGCGTAATGCACAAAGCTGATGCTGCCCAGCACATTATTTGCTACCCATTAATGCCTAGATGCGAAACCTTGGTTGCCCTTTAATGGATTCACACGTAGTGTTTGATTGCAGATATACTGCATTGTGTACTTGTGTTTTTATTGATTTTAATTTCGAGGATTGACCACGGCTTTTCTTATGAACTGTTTTGAATTTCATTATACATACGCGGTACCAAAGAACATCGCTTTGTATTTAATCAGAAGACTCCTATAACTTTATCTGGGACTGTGAAAGATCGAACAAAGTTTGCAACATTGTCATATTTTGTTTCTTCAACAGGTTGCAGTTTAAAGATATTTAACTATCAGGAGTTTGCCGCCCTTCTCGCTCGATCAGTAAATCATGGATTTGAGGCTGTCTATGAGCTCACAAAGATGTGTACCATCAGAATGAGCTTTGTCAACGTGTGTACCAGGCTAGCGTCGAGTTAAAACTATTTGCATAAATTTGTCCCCCCTGGGATGCAATGTGTACCCACCTGTAACTTTAAAATTTGACTTCAGTCCGTCACACCAAATACTCTCTAAAATTACTTTGGCTACCTAAATTACTAATTAGGTTGTCGATCAGAAACATACACATGATTAGTTTTGTTTGTACACCTCAAACTTTCATTTTCAATATTTAATTTTACTGTTCAACTCATTTTACCTTTGGCAATTGTAATACTGCAGCTAAAACACACTATTTCAGAGCGTGTTGACACATTTTTGATTTGGACAACTTCCGGCCATGATGGATAAGATAAATCTTTCTGTGCTTACTGAAATGTAAAGTAATGATTTGGAGTTAGTGTTAGCATGAAGCTGTGTTAGCAAAAATTTCAAGCCAGTGTGAAATGGGGCACTTTTCCTCTTACGAAACCACTTTAGGTTCTCGAGGACACATGTACGTGACCAATTTTATAATACTTAAATCCAGTTTTATTCCTATTAGAAAAATGAATATATTACCCCAGTAAATCACATATTGTGAGTTCATAAAGCAAATGAAAAATTAGGAAAATAAAAATTGTAGAAAATAACATTTTAGGTTCTTTTTTTTTAATATATTAGCAAGGATCATAGTGGAACATATTGGTCAGGTGAAGCAATAAATCACTATGATCCACTATGATCCCAATTTTCATACTTTGCAGCAGTTTTACTGCAGTTAGGTTCACAGGCTGTTTTATTACATATGCCTTAATGACTTTTCAGCCTGAGATCTGTCAAACCATACCAAACATGGCCTAGTAGGTCTGACACTAATATTTTAATTCTTTAACAAATGATTGTTGTTAGGGATGGGGAGCAGAGAACCACAGACAGGACGTTACCAATACGCCATGTTGGATAGAGATACATCTAAACGGAGCTTTACAGTAGTTAGATAAAGTACTAACAGAGATGGGACCATCAAACCTCGCCATAACCGGTGTATCATGATCTGATAGGACCAGTCACTCACCTACTGCTACTATAAGTTACTATGTAAGTTCTAGTAATCTAGTTTGCCTCTCACTCACTTACTTACTTACTACTACTAGGCCTATTAGTTATAATGCGAATTACTAACCTCTCCATAACCAGTGTATCATGATCTGATTGGGCCAGTCACTCACCTACTGCTACTATAGGTTACTACATAAGTTCTAGTAAACTAGTTCGGCTCTCACTCACCTACTTACTACTACTAGGCCTATTAGGTATAATGCAAATTACTAACCTCGCCATAACCAGTGTGTCATGATCTGATAGGGCCAGTCACTCACCTACTACTACTATAAGCTACTATGTAAGTTCTAGTGAGCCAGTTCGCCCCTCACTCACTTACTACTACTAGGCCTATATGTTATAATGCGAATTACTAACCTCGCCATAACCAGTGTATCATGATCTGATTGGGCCAGTCACTCACCTACTGCTACTTTAAGTTACTATGTAAGTTCAAAATCTATCAGTGTCTCATGAAATTAGTTCGCCTCTCACTCACCTACTTACTACTACTAGCCCTATATGTTATAATGCGAATTACTAACCTCTCCATAACCAGTGTATCATGATCTGATTGGTCCAGTCACTCACTTACTGCTACTATAAGTTCACACTGATGACGTGATATACTATTGCATGTATATCTCTGATCGATAGAGAGTGAATTAATTCACTTAGCTTGAGTGCAGCTGAAATTCAGTATTAAGGAGACGTATGGATGATTACCCAAACTCTTGGATATAAACTTATCATTTACTCATTCTTTGTTAGAATATTCTAATTTATATTTAGAAATCTTATATCACCTTTTAACAGTTTTAGAAGAGCATTTAGCACATGTTTTTGACAAGAAAAGTGACATCGAAACTGTGTATTGCTAGCCTAAGCTCAGAAAAGAGAACTAATAATGCGGAGCTCGGTAACTGTAAATTGCTGAACAGGCTGAACAGAATTTCTCAGACTAATATTAGTTTTTGTATTATTTTCAGTGGCTGACTATAACTTCTCAAACACATTCCTCTCAGCCAAATGATTTAATGAGTATAATGAATCAATCCTAAGTTCCTGCTGGCACCTAAAATATTTGTTTTAGAGCATCACTGATATATATTACACGTGGGGTACATATCTAACCCTTAGGAGGCATATGGCTATTTCATGTGTGGTTGCTGGACAGCATTTCTCATCTTTAAATGGTCCACAAGTTCAGAATCTGTTATAGCTGACACTCGTAAACTTTTGTCAAGCAGCGCTTGCCTGAGTTTTTGAAGGTTGTTACTGGAACTTCAATCATGCGTAATGTACAAGCTGCTAGATTTATAACTTTAGTTATATCCTCACACAAGGCTGATACTGATACTGATGGCATATCTTCACAAATAGCAACGCTATGTGTTTTTCCACTGATCCATAAATTCATATATAATATATATATATATATATGTGCCAGCTGTATGAGATAATCAAATTATTAATTTCTGTCTCTCTTGTAAAATGTAGTCATCAAGAAATCTCATTATTATTGTGCTGACATAACTCATGATAATATTTGATATTGAAATATATCAATTGGTTATCTAAATCTCATGCAGAATTACGAATTTTATAGGCAAGTGTTCAATCTACATAATATAAACCAAATTCTCAGGTTAATGATAATATAGACCAGTCACTTATATTAAGTTTGCAATTGCCTTTGTTTCTTTCTATTATTTTATCCACAGTAAGTATTTGGGTGTTACACTTAGTGAATGGATGGAAGGAACCAACAACACCCACCCCACCCCCCCCCCCCCAACAAAGCTTGTCAAGACTGATTCATATAAATGAGGGAAAACAAATGAAGCAATTAATCTACCAAATCTGAAAATTTTAGGAAACTAGAAACACTATTCAGCACAATGCCATCCTTTCATCTAGGCAGTCTTGACAAGCTTTGTTGGGGGGGGGGGGGGGGGGTGGGTGTTGTTGGTTCCTTCCATCCATTCACTAAGTGTAACACCCAAATACTTACTGTGGATAAAATAATAGAATGAAACAAAGGCAATTGCAAACTTAATATAAGTATTAAGCAGAATATAAGGAGTTGTCCAGGCTTGTGCATAATTAGTAGTCTGAGAAATTCTGTTCAGCTGTTCAGCATGTTCGGCCTGTTCAGCAATTTACAGTTACCGCATCAAGTTACTTAGTTCAAAGTTTGACTGTGATTGATGTGTCTGTAATCTGACAAAGTCCAAACAACATGTGTATGTATGTGTACTTTTATTTTACAGCCTGTATGATTATGAAGGAGCATTTTAGAGATTAACCAGAGATAAGCCATAGGAATGATATGCAATCAACACCAGACTGAGTTAATCTTTGATCACATGTATCAGGATTGCATTGGTAAGACAGTGGCTGGTACTCTTAGCCGGATTTAAGATGCTGAGACTTCACCGAGTTAAAATGTTTCCCAATGAACAACGAGAGATCAAGGAGATTTTATACACAACAATAATGCTGTTGCTCGTCTCCTAGTCCTGCCACATCTCACTGCTTCATATAGGCTACCCTTGTAACATGGCTGAAGGATGAAGATGATAAATCAATGTCAAGCTGTGGACTTCAGTTGGTATTCAATACTGTTGATGGTGATACCTAGAGAGTTTTTGCGGTATCAAATAAATGAACAAACTTCATCAGGGTGCTTGGTCACTGGGTGCAGGCCCCAGGGAACTGAAAAGAAGGTTCATTGCGTAAGGCAGTCCTCGCACCCTGCTATACTCTGCTTAAATCTATCAATAGTAACAAGATCGAATGATTCACAGTATATTGTGCTTTTAATTTTTATTTTCAGGTACATCAAATATATTATGCATAACAGCGTCTGGTATTCTGGCTGGCTCGTAGTCATATTGATCCAACTTTTTTGGGTCAAACCAAACGCCTATCCTTACTCCAACTTTGGATTGATTGATTGGTTTATTTGTCACTCACATATAGGTATGTTGCGAAATTTGTTGTTTGATACACTGCTGTCCACATGGAGCAAAGAAAAAAATACGTAAAAAAAAGCTGACATCTCATCGTGGATTGGGTTAAAATAATATTATTGAGGGATAAAATCATGTTGCTTAAAAAACTGTCTTTCCCCCAAGAAGATCGATATTTTAATGTCCTGAATCTTCCTGATGGAAGCTTTGGTAAAAATTCATGTATAAAATGTTCATCATCATGTATGTAATTTAGTATCAGGTTTTTAGTTCAATTATCTATAATGGCATCAAGGACACTTATGTTTTGAATATTCAGATTATTAGCGTCTTTGAAAAACTTTCTCAGTCGTTTCTTATCTTTAGCATAAATAGAGGTGAACAAAATAGGCAGACAGATGTAGGAGAGTGATAGTAAGTCCTTGGGTGAACTAAAGATATCAGGGAGTTTGTATGATCAGGGAGTTGGGGACACAATATAACATTTGTCCTAAACTCCCTGGTATGATTGTATCAGACATATGGGTTGTCCTACCATAGTTCTTGTAAACACGGCTCCAAGTTCTCTCAGCAAAAATCAATCTTTCTCCCAAGGTAGTCTGGTCACTTGGCTCAATTAGACAATTCGTGCACAAGGCATTTACTCAGAATGCATAGGTATAGTTCTATCTATGAGAGAGTGATTTGGGGACGAGACCTAAGTAGGGCACCTAAGCTGTTTTTTTATTCAAAGAACTTTCAGTCACTGTTGACAAATTCGCATCTATCTATACGTTATTCTGTAGAATTTCTTAGGCATAGTATAATTATTATTATGCTTAAAATACGTTACACAAAACAGATAACGAAAAAAGAAATAAAGGAACCATTTATGTCAGCTCCTCATCAACAAACAAACATGGTATGTAAGAAAAAAAAATTTAAATCCGACCAGGGAGAAAACTTTGAAATAATTTGGTACCCACTTACAGATTACAGTTGTCAAGCCAGTTCACCGATGTATTTGTTGTCTGTTAGAACTAACGATTGATTTGAATCAGCTTATCAGTGGCACTTTGGGCATTTAAAATTCAAATGTGCTTGACTGCTTGAGTTCCTGAACTGAAAACCTGACCCACAAGCAATTAAAAAAATGCATAGATACTAAGACCAAGGAGTTAGACTTATGTAAAGATGTCATTTGACCTTCTTTGTGGCACTTTGTTGCAGACTCGTATCTCATAGTTGATCGGCAAGTTGTTTGTCGGCATATTGATCATCCAGATGACTTTATTTCAAACAATATTATGATAGACCACTGGGCCATAGGCTGGTTTTAATTTTGTTGTCATCACCTTGTCTTCAACCGTTCTGAAAGGAAAAATGTTAATTTGATCAATCGATGCAGAAACCAAATGACATGCTCAACTGTGATAAAAAGTTTATGTTCCTGTGTTAGCGATAGAGCTATGAGGTCATTGAATGAAAGAATTGAACGTAATACGACTGTCAAACATTGCCACAGACCCAGACAGGTTTTGGATAAGGATGACCATTGGGTCATAGATAGATAGTCTGCCAGTGAGGGTGCTGCTGCATCGTCAACAACATTCCACCAAACCTGTGACTCCGATTCACTGTAACAATGACAAAAATTAACTACATACATAGATCCTACAGATTGGTCCAGGAGCTGTCTGTAGTGAAAGATCAAGGAGTACTCCTAGCTAGTCCTTGCCAGTCCTTGGTAAGATAGATTGGGTGGTGACAATCAGAACAGTTCACATGACAGACACCTCTCCTCTGCATATATCTTTTCCAAGGAGGCTCTATATTGAGAGTGTCTGACAGTGATAACGCTAAAAAGGTCACCTTTCAGTGCTCAGGCCAGTGAGTGATCCTCTAAACTCAAAGTCAGGCCTAGGACCCAATTATCAGACTCAGCTATCAAGATGGTGCAGACTTAGTTGTTAACAATCATACCTCCAAAACCCAAGTTGACTCCAACTCTTTTCCGACTGAGTAGTGTCAGACTATCAAATTCATGAGTTGTGTTCTCATGTCTTCAAAATTTGAAACTAGCCGAGCTGCGCCACACATAAGTTGCCCCTAGCCGAGCTGCGCCATTCCCAATTTATTTTCCCATGTGGCGCAGCTCGTCTGTTGTAGACACCCATATCATATTGTCAGAAGAAGTCTGGCTCACAAACTACCTAAACTACACTGACGGCCACATCATAGGCTACTGTCAAAACTCAGGCCAACCTCACGTACTGCCTTAACCAAACTGACACCCATATCATACCGTCAGAAGAAGTCGGGCTCACAAACTGTCTAAACTATTCGGACACCGATACCATACGCTACTGTCAGAACTCAGGCTAATCTCACAAACAAACAAACTACACTGACGCCCATAGCATGAGCTACTCTCTGAACTCAGGCTAATCTCACAAACAGCCTAAACTACACTGACACCCATAGCATACCGTCAGAAGAAATCGGGATCACAAACTGCCTAAACTACACAGACACCCATATCATACCGTCAGAAGAAGTCGGGCTCAAAAACTGTCTAAACTATTCGGACACCAATACCATACGCTACTCTCAGAACTCGGGCTAATCTCACAAACAAACAAACTACACTGACGCCCATAGCATGAGCTACTCTCTGAACTCAGGCTAATCTCACAAACAGCCTAAACTACACTGACGCCCATAGCATAAGCTACTGTCAGAATTAAGGCTAATCTCACAAACAGCCTAAACTACACTGGCGCACATAGCATGAGCTACTGTCAGAACTCAGGCTTATCTCACAAACAAACAAACTGCACTGACGCCCATAGCATGAGCTACTGTCAGTACTCAGGCTAATCTCACAAACATCCTAAACTACACTGACGCCCATATCATACTGTCATACTATCATACTGTCAGAACTCAGGCATATCTCACGAACAGCCTAAACTATCCGGACACCCATATCATACCGTCAGAAGAAGTCGGACTCACAAACTGTCTAAACTATTCGGACACCAATACCATACGCTACTCTCAGAACTCAGGCTAATCTCTCAAACAAACAAACTACACTGACGCCCATAGCATGAGCTACTGTCAGAACTCAGGCTAATCTCACAAACAGCCTAAACTACACTGACGCCCATTGCATAAGCTACTGTCAGAACTCAGGCTATTCTCACTAATAGCCTAAACTACACTGACACCCATAGCATAAGCTACTGTCAGAACTCGGGCTCATCTCACAAACAGCCTAAGCTACAATGACACCCATAGCATAGGCTACTGTCAGAACCCAGGCTCATCTCACAAACAGCCTAAACTACACTGACGCCTATAGCAAGAGCTACTGTCAGAACTCAGGCTAATCTCACAAACAGCCTAAACTACTCTGACGCCCATAGCATAAGCTACTGTCAGAACTCAGGCTAATCTGTCAACGTGCCTAAACTACACTGACGCCCATAGCATGAGCTACTGTCGGAACTTAGGCTAATCTCACAAACTGCCTAAGCCACATTGACACCCATATCACACCGTCAGAAGAAGTTTGGCTCACAAACTGCGTAAAGTACACGGACACCAATACCATAAGCTACTGTCAGAACTCAGGCCAACCTCACAAACAACCAAACTACACTGACGCCCATAGCATAAGCTACTGTCAGAACTCAGGCTAATCTCACAAACAGCCTAATCTACACGGACGCCCATATCATACAGTCAGAAGAAGTCGGGCTCACAAACTGCGTAAACTATGCAGACAATACCATACGCTACTGTCAGAAGAAATCGGGATCACAAATAGCCTAAACTACACTGACGCTCATGGCATTAGCTACTGTCAGAACTCAGGCTACTCTCACAAACAGCCTAAACTACACTGACGCCCATAGCATGAGCTACTGTCAGAACTCAGGCTAATCTCACAAACAGCCTAAACTCTCCGGACACCCATATCATACCGTCAGAAGATGTTTGGCTCACAAACTGCGTAAACTACACGGACACCAATACCATAAGCCACTGTCAGAACTCAGGCTAACCTCACGCACTGCCTTAACCACACTGACACCCATATCATACTGTCAGAAGAAGTCTGGCTCACAAACTGCCTAAACTACACTGACGGCCACATCATAGGCTACTGTCAGAACTCAGGCCAACCTCACGTACTGCCTTAACCAAACTGACACCCATATCATACCGTCAGAAGAAGTCAGGCTCACAAACTGTCTAAACTATTCGGACACCAATACCATACGCTACTGTCAGAACTCAGGCTTATCTCACAAATAGCCTGAACTACACTGACGCCCATCGCATGAGCTACTGTCAGAACTCAGGCATAACTCACGAACAGCCTAAACTACCCGGACACCCATATCATACCGTCCGAAGATGTTTGGCTCACAAACCGCGTAAAGTACACGGACACCAATACCATAAGCTACTGTCAGAACTCAGGCTAACCTCACGCACTGCCTTAACTACACTGACACCCATATCATACTGTCAGAAGAAGTCTGGCTCACAAACTGCCTAAACTACACTGACGCCCATATCATAGGCTACTGTCAGAACTCAGGCCAACCTCACGTACTGCCTTAACCAAACTGACACCCATATCATACCGTCAGAAGAATTTGGGATCACAAACTGCCTAAACTACACGAACACCCATATCATACTGTCAGAAGAAGTCGGGCTCACAAACTGTCTAAACTTTTCGGACACCAATAGCATACGCTACTCTCAGAACTCAGGCTAATCTCACAAACAGCCTAAACTACACTGACGCCCATAGCATAAGCTACTGTCAGAACTCAGGCTAATCTCACAAACAGCCTAAACTACACTGACGCCCATAGCATAAGCTACTGTCAGAACTCAGGCTCATCTCACAAACAGCCTAACTACACTGACGCCCATAGCAAGAGCGGCTGTCAGAACTCAGTCTCATCTCACAAACAGCCTAACTACACTGACGCCCATAGCAAGAGCGACTGTCAGAACTCAGGCTAATCTCACAAACAGCCTAAACTACACTGACGCCCATAGCATAACATTAACACAATTGATTGTTCTGCTTGGTGCTTGGAGTTTGAAATAATACCTGTATACAGAAAGAACTTGTATGCTGATAAAATTTCTAATGTTTGGAGACGTTCAATTTTTGATCCTAGATTCTTCTTCTGTAAAGAATTCTCTATGTTTAGCCGGACACAAGGACGGGATATGAAAAATTTGGCAAAATGGGATAACTTCTAGTTCATAATGAGAACAAAATTGTACGAAAATGAGAAGATAACTCTACAGCAACTGAGGGGGTGGCAAACCGTTTCCAGCCTTAGATCACAAGGCTAAACACTGGCTTTCTTGACCCTCTCATGATAGTATAGATGGGTAGTATAGAGGAGAGATGGTAGTTGATAGAGAGCTGACATTTAAACCTTGGAATGAGTGAGAGTTATTTTTTGTGCTTGTCTAGCCAAACTGCAATTGTGACATGTTCCAAAAGCTCAATTTTCTGTTTTCTCCTAATGTGATGCAAATTGGAGATTAGCTTCTAACACTAACAATCATTGTACTATGGCAGGAACTGACGACGTTTACCCACCATTCAAACACCCTTTCAGCAAAATGTCATTATCATTTGGAGTTGTGTATCCCCATACACTTTGCGCATGCATGTGCATCAATCAGTTCAGGGTGGTTACCTTTGCGACTGAGCTAAATCGATTGTGCTTGAGTTCTCAAACTAAAAGGTCATTCCACCCGTGCTGGGAAAAAAATAGCTTTTTATGGGCGAAATGTAAATAGGTCATTTGGGCCAGTTTGTGGCACTGTAGCTATGGTGCAGAGAGACTCGTATCACAGAGTCGATATGAAAGAAGTGTGGACAGCCAGGTTATTATTAGATATAACAGGGCTGAGATCTATGGCATATAGCCATGTTTCTGGAGTAGATAACTAATCTGATAGTACAGGTATGGCGTCTGCTGCCGAGCACATCGACTACTCACATGATGAGTCTGTATACCACTCATCTAACGAAGAGTTCAATGAATCAGTACAGACCATCATAACACATCAAACCGGATATACTGATGAGCAGCAGGAATCGGAATATCAAGGTTTGTGATTGTAGCGGCTTTGAATAGTATTCCCTATGTGTTATAATTGTCTCCCTGCATTGTATTGTATTGTATTGTATTGTATTGACTTTATTATATTTTGTATGTTTCTTTTTTGATTTTGATCTTTTTTGCACATCAGGGAGAACATCTTTCAATGATGGTAGCTGCAAATAATAATTTATATATATATATATAAGTGAAGCGATCCTCGGACAACATTCATTGATAAGTTGGCAATTTCACCATTGTTTCCGTCACTCTAGACCCGTAGCTGTATAATCATGCACAACCACTGCAAGTTTTTCTTTGTTTTCTGCCTTTCCTCATATTTTAAGTTATTTGTTCTGTCACTGCATGAAAAATGTTCAAACAGATGATTGCAGATCGGCAATAAAAAAAATATATAAGCCTATCTAAGATAATACAGCTTTATTCAACTTCCTAAACAAACTCTTGTTCCAGAAAAAATACAAGCTGTTTATTGTGACATAATATGATAGCTTTTTGTTGCTGCTGATGCTGACTGCTGAGACAAGCAGTTTTATAAAGACAATATAATATATAATATAATATAATGTAATATAATAATATTAGTTAGATATATTAATGGATTAGGGAAACATATCTGACCGTGAACAAGCATATGGCAATTTATCTATGATTGCTTGAAGCATTTCTCATATTTGATTGGTTCTGTAATGCTACAGCCAACCCTTTGCAATCATAATGGCAAGTACCTCATCTGAGATTTCAAAGGTTGTTATTGGGACATCAGTCAATGTGTAATGTTAAAGCGGCAAGAATTTTATCTAGATCTAATTTCTTGCTCAAAGTTATATACTGATGTATTTTCCGACAAATAGCCATACTGTGTATTTCACCACTAATCCATGAATTCATATCGATTATTGTAGTAGCTGCGATGAAGCTCACTCTCAAAGCGTGGCGTACTCTCCGACAGCAGACATCGCCAACGCTTCGACTATATATAACGATGTGACCCCTCAGTGTGTTCCCTATGGAACATGAGATCCCAACTCTCATCACAAACCATCTCCTCGTCCTTACAGACCTGCCATATACAGCTGTAAATCACCGCTAGTCCTCGAGGTATCAATACTTAACTAATACCATGTGTCTCTCTGATTGTTGAAGTCAATTCTTAGTACGAGTACCTTACATATGCCCGCCCCTTACTAATGAAGTTGACCTCCTTCCTTCACACCAAATTCCATCTGATGGTTCTCAAGCTAAGATAAATTATTCACTCTCTATCAATCAGAGATGTAGATGCTGTAGTATTTCATGTGAAAAGTGCGTCACGGAACTTAATATTGCTTACACATAGATCGGGCCAACCTCAGCCTGGCGCCTTGTTTGTTTTTCTGTTCATGAGCAATTAACAACCCTCCATGGTTATTTTCCCATTGGAAATTCTCATGATATTGTTAGAATTACTATGAAGGTGATGATGATATCGACAGGCGGACTCATACCACGACGACTACAGGTAATATATAAAATATAACATACCATATATAGCGTTTAAAAACGACTTAAAATCATCTAAAAATACCAAGTTGTCTGCTCAATGTCAGAGAGATGTTAATCCTTCATTGATATTGTCTGCAGAGCTACAGTTGGTAACTAATAAACAGAGGATTAGGGTCCCATTTTTTGAGGATTTTTGATGATATATATTACTATAATATAAAATAATGAGGTACATAATAATACAGCCTGAGTATTATTCTGCGCTGCAGGTACATTGAGCCGTAGATCTTACAGTAGAGGATCAGGGGTAGATAACTTAGCAGATAGTCATACTGTGCATGTATATAATGAGGAGACTGACTATGAGAATACTAACAGATGAAGAGGAGGGGCAGGAGGGGGACAACTCAGTATATCACTCATCTAATGGAGACATGCAGAGTACCTCCGCCTACGCTTATCACTCTGAGCCGACTACTGATGCGGGTAAAGTATAATCTAATTAACAGAGAATCAGGTTATCAGAAGCCAGGGAATTGTTATTTCTAGGTGCAGACACGATTGTACTGCAGTCTGTTCAGTTTTGATGTGTGCGATTTGAAATAGTAATATCACTCTTTGACAACTTCCGATAGGTTGGGTTTTTCATTGTTTTTGGAGACTTTCTAGAGGTATCATACCCAAATCACCACTGCTTGATAGAACCAGTATAATAAATCTATTTTGTATTTTTGCTATATTCATTTTATTTATATTATTATTTGAGTATTTTGCTCGGAAATAAGACCAATTGAGTAAAGATAAAAGGAGATAACCTTGCTAAATCTGATCATATGCCATCCCCCCTCGCCTACCAGAATTTCTTTTACTCACATTTATTATTGTAATATACAGTGTGAGCTGGTTTAAATTCAGAACTCCTGTTTATTCAGACAAGGAAAATTGGTACCTTTAGCAAGATCTCAATGGATTCTAATGTCACTTAATTCAGACTCTGCATAATTAGGACCATTTTTTGTGGTCCCCAACAGAGGCTTCAATTAAGCTGCGCTATACTTTAAATAGGCGATCAAGATGACACGACGAGTCATTTTCCCGCAGTATACGAGGATGACGCTCCTGCACACAAAGCACCGGCTCCTTATTCTCAATTCGGTGAGTAAATCGGTGTTTGACAAATTGCCAGGGGTTACAAAGTGAACATAATACAATGAAAATTGGTAGTGTATAAAATTTAAGCTCTTTGAAATTCTAACTGGGCATAGAATGCAAAGGGTAAATCAAAAATACATTTCACTTTTTATTAGCAGCTCTCCAGCTGCCTTTACAGGACATGAAGCACATTAAATAGAAACATATACACACACAATTTAACTTAGAGAACCTCTGAGCATGGTAGGAGGGTGCAAGCTAGGCTCTTGTCAGGGGAGCTCACCTCCATTAGCAGCATAAGTGGATGGATGGATTTTATTACTATCACTGACAGCATTATTAAAAGAAAAAATGAGTCGCGAAATACAGTGTAATTGCTGGCACTTTGAATTAGTGACAGGGATTCGAACCAGCAACCCTCAGATTGTCTAGCTCAAATCCTGACCATCACACCATCCATAATGTATAATTGTAGCATCATATGTATCATCATTTTTATCATCTGTTTCAGTTTGTAATGTAAACCATCATCTGCTTTTGATAGGCTAAATTTGACATGAAACTTAAAATTATCTCCTCATCGGTAATAGGGAGACAACTTGAATTCAAGTTGGATTCAGTTGGGTTTCCCTATGAAAATGATTATAATTAATGATTATTTAATATAGATACCAAGGTCGCGAAGTTACCTCTTATAGATATCCAAGGGCCGAAGTTACCTAATAATATCAATATTAATAATATTGATAATAAAAACAGATTTTATTGCTATTCTCGGCCCCTTCCGTGACAAATGAGAAAATTTTTTAGTAGCGCACCACTGGGAATGCTACTTGTTGATTTGATTTTACGGAGTTGAATGGAAAAACACAGATCTGAAGCATTGTATATTTAGCGGAGAGCAACTGCTCACCGCCTGCACCCTATTGGCTTCATTCTTGTGATTTTTGGTGTAAGCTGGTACCTAGTCTGAGCCCCCAGACTTTCTCACCGCCCGACAGCCCCTCATGTTGATAGGTCTGTAAGGCATAGTAGTATGTGGTAAGTTTGTTTAGTAAGTGGAATGCTGGATAAAAATGTCTAAATTCTAGGCCTAATCTCCCTTTTGGCCTTTCAATATCTTAATGTTACTTTTGATTTTGAGTTGGAAACCGAGAGACAAAACCTTCTAGTGAGTACCATATGAGAACACAACAGCTCTCAGTTTGTAACCAAATGTATCTTCAAATCCCTCTGTTTGCTAATTTGTTGTGTCATCGTTCTGTGTTATATTTAGTCCAGACTATGATGATCGTAATTGATCAGTGAAGATAATCAATAAATTGGCATGGCAAAGCTGTCAACCACCTTCTTCCTTTCATATTATATCCATTAATGTCTCATTTCACATATTGTAAAGTTTCGAGTATGGATGCGCACAACTTACTGGGATATTGCCGGACAAAA
Organism: Membranipora membranacea; assembly: GCA_914767715.1. Lineage (NCBI taxonomy): Eukaryota > Metazoa > Bryozoa > Gymnolaemata > Cheilostomatida > Membraniporidae > Membranipora > Membranipora membranacea. The sequence goes on from OU612069.1 coordinate 5,749,704, forward strand.
ATTGTTTCTCCAGATTTTGTCTATTCACCTGTTTTGATGGCTCCCTCCAGGTCACATGACATGTCACAACGTAATCTTATTTCAGTCTAATGAAAGTTATGGTTGTCGATGGTATCGATAAAGATAGCTTAGAAAATTGTCCTTGAGCTATTCTACACACCGTGTAGCCCTATAGTTCTTTGTCATATCGATATTTAAACATCTCATTTCAGTCTCGTTTAGCTTACCTACTGTATTGTAGCTGGACACAAAGTTAATCTGACCGGGCTGACACACATCAACAGGGTCACAGAGACAGACACATACGCAATCAGATTAAAAAATCAGTAAATACATGCTGCTTTGCTGCTGTTGTTCTTTTTGTAAACTCTTTTATTGGCACACTATATCATCCCAAAAGTGAAGTGTTTTTCAATAAGTGCGGAAAAAAAGGTGAAAAGTAAAAAATGGCAAAAATGTTAGACTGAGAATATTGTAACGTAAAAATGAAATCTGAATGTATCTTTACTTCCTATCATATATGAATATATAAATACTTTTATTGCCAACCAAAGTCATCTCATTAGAAATGTTTTGCATTCAGTGCCAGAAAAAAAATTGAAAATAAAACAGAATAGAGTAGCATTAACGCTGTCGATTAATTTGATATTTGTACAGACACCGAGGAAATATGACCCGCTGACCTCACCGAACCCGCTGACCTCACTGACCCCTATCGGCAGCTGAGGCAGCAGCTCACAGTATAGAAGATATGGAGAGAGAAGAAGAAGACCACATGACTACAGAGACAGGAACTGCTATATTAGATGAGATTAGATATATGCAGGTCATACTAGATCAAGCTCAAGGTAAATTATCAACGCTGATATGAAACTACCCTGAAGAAGTGAAGTATTATGAGAGGAAAAAAATCCACCATCATCCATAGTCTTGAAAGAGCATAATTCTTTATAAGAATTCTTTATAAGAAAGAGCATAATCATCCATAGTCTTGAAAGAGCATACATTCCTTACAAGTCATAAATTACTGAATATTAGACAATTTGGATTCCGTAAGAGCCATTCGTGTGAGCAGCTTTTACTCAGTCTTCTAGATGTCTGGAAATCAAAACTTGATTCTTCTTCACCTTGCTATATTTCAGCATTATCATTGGACGTTAGAAAGGCATTTGATTCAGTAAATCATCAACTTTTGCTCACCAAATTAAAATATCTCTATATAGCAGAATCTGCTCAATCAATGCTATCGTCATATTTGAATAATAGATTACAGTGTTTTAAAGTAGGCAATGCCACATCTGGAGTTCTAAATATTAAAAGTGGTGTTCCTCAAGGTTCAATTTTGGGGCCATTGCTTTTCAATATTGCCATAAATGATTTATTAGGAAAATTTTCAAATTCATTTGCCTTTGCTGATGATACTTTGATTTTTGAGATATCCGATTCTCTAAATGAAGCAATATCAAAATCAGAATCTTTGTTACAATGGTAATAAATTGGTATTCTGTCAATGGTTTTAATCTAAATTTAGACAAAACCCAGTTTTGTGTATTTTCAAACAGAAAGGTTGAAACAATACCTAATCTTGTTTCAAATAATGTACAAATCAAATCAGCAACTTCAATTAAACTCTTAGGCGTGATCTTGGACCAGCATCTGTCATTGAAGACCTATGTTGAGTCCCTGGTATTAAAATCTAACAGAGTTTTATTCTGTCTCTCTAAAATTCGAAAATTTGTCAATCCTTCACATTTGCATCAAGCTTATAAATCCTATGTTCGTCCCATCTTGGAGTATTGTTCTTCTCTGTTATTAAATACTTCTGATTACAACTCTAACATGTTAGAACTTTGTCAAAACAGAGCCATCAGGATAATTCTTGGTACCAACTCATTTTTTTCTATCTCAACTGGTCGTGAGATTTTGAATCTTTCCACTCTGAGTGACAGGAGGAGGGCAACTTTTGATAGGTTTGTCAATAATGCCACTCTAGGCAAGAACACATCATTTTTCATCCTTAAACTAATCAATTCCTGCAAAATGCACAATAGAGTTTTGCGGTCAGGACGTAGAATAATTAAACCAAAATATAGGACTAAATATGGTAAAACAAGATTTTTAAACCAATTCATTTCATTTAGTAAATCGTAATAATATATATCAATCAATCACATACTGTAAAAAATTTTCTCCCAACTGATTATCATTTCTGTCCATATCTATAAATATTTTTCTTTCTTTTTTGTTTTGTTTATGAGGTCAAAAAGTTGTTATTTTCCTTTGTTTATGACATACTTATGCATATGAAAACCTCAATAAAAACATTATAATAATAATAATAATAATTTATGGATGGCGAGCATACATTTACAAACTTCAATATTTTACATAGACTCCCAGACTAGCAATCTTTGCTTGCTAACATTCACTTCCCTTCAAACTAACTGAACTGTTTTTTTTAGGTCGTTATATGGCAACATGGTTAAATATCAGCAAGTTATAATTGTTTTCAATGTAGTCTATAAAATTCATGCTAATCAAAGCTGAAACTCATTAAACATATGCAAAAGTCCGCAGACCAGTCGAGTTTATCTGCCTTCTGGGCATAAAACTGTAGTGTGTATATTAAATGCTTCAACAAATTTATGTATGAACTGATTATCAACATAAGCTAACATTTACATAAAAGATGACTCATGCTGCCATTTCCGCATGCTTTGGAAAGGGTAACCACCATAGCAGGTGGCCAATCAAATGGGCTTTGGAATTCCGAGACGCAATTTTGCAGAGATCAGCTCAGAGCTGCAGATGTGCAGAATGAAAAGTGCTCCCATTTTGCTGTTCAAATTTTTTCAGAAGCCAGAGAGTATGAAATGTCGTCGGCAGCGGTTTATGATGACTTGGCGGAGGTCGTCAGCAGCTCACAGATTTATGAATACTCAGCTCCAGATTACTGAGTACCAATGGCCTGTTCTCTATCTCCCGCTGATGGCGAGTCACGACATCACTGATACATGAAGCTTACTGTACTAAACGACAGCGCAACAAAGAAGGTTAATTTGCATTTTGATTTTTGAAGTTGATAATTTTTTTTCGATGCCGGCGGATACATAATTAAAACTATTGTTGGATGCTTTAGGTTGAGTTGAGTTAAGTTCATCATATCCCGCTCAGAGTGAGTGACAACCACACTGTTGTAGGAGTCTATCCACACCAAACACACTGCACTAAGAAGACCGTGATAATGAATTATTTACAATTTGTCGCTGGATGCTGACATTTGTCAATGGTGTATAGCTGAGATCAAGTGTCTCTACCAATGGCCGTTTTATGCCAGTCTCAGTTTTGGCAGCTTGCTGCATACCCAGTTCAGGAGGACTTTTATAGCCTCACATCTAGGATGCATTCTAGTTTTCTAGGATGTAACACATTCTCAGTATGAGGTTTTAGGGCACCTTGCGTCCCTCTTTAGGGGCAGCCCAATCTTCTGTTTCTCACTTAACAGCAAGATGGGTCAGGTTTTCAGTTTAGGTTTAGAGTTAAGTTAATTATCTCCCCCAAGGGCGGGTACCCCCCCCCCACACAGCTTGTCTATCTATCTCTGAGATGCAAGTCTATCAGCAGTATAGCGACGTACATATAAGAAGGCCTACTTGAGTAAATTACGCGGGTCGGTCAGGTTTTAAGTTGGGAGCTCAAGCACATTTGAATTAACTAAGTGGCTATGATGTAAATATAACCAACCCGAATTGATGAGATTCATCAAATGTCCCAGTCCCCCTTGGTTCTATCTGATTTCTACATATTGAAGGCAGAGTTTTCTAATGTTGCTTGGGTTTGATATGACATCTCAGCTAGGTCAGTTATTAAGTCCATACACCGTGTTTGCTGAGTCTCCAGATCTGTAGAGTTATGAGTATCTCTACACCCTGTGACAGGTGGTAGTTACAATGATAGCAGTAGTCTCTGTAGTGAGCCGATAGCTAAGAGAAGAAGATGAGGAGCAGCAGGAGGAGGCAGAGTATGTTAGGGTAAACTTTACTCTAGCTCTGACTGTAAGTAAACAATATAAACTTAAGCGTATTTACTAACACTACACACGGCTCCTGATTAAATTCATCCACAAACAATGCAAGCTCATAACATACTACATCAAGTACATCATAACATATGATACACATCATAAAGGTTACTGTATCAAGATGAGCCTGTTGTTGCGGAGTTATCACACTGCGTTTCATACCCAAGAATTGTTGGACAATTCTGTACAATGCTAGAATTGTTCGAAACTGACCCATATATCATTACCCAACCAGCAACCATTATTGCGTAATTAACCCTGCCTGCTTAATAAATTACATTCATTATTGCTATTGTATATATGTAGTACAAGCCTTTACAGTTCTAGTCAATATTATATAATTGGATTGACATTGTATTCAATGAGTTTGTATTTCGATGTCCAGGCAAGAGCTGCTGTAATGAGCAGATATTACTGTGCAAGGTAGCATCAAAGTCTATAACGCGGGAAGCCCAGGTTCAAATCCCGGCCGGGGTGAATCTTTTCTTTTCGTTTCATCATGGTGGATATCGAAAGCATTCCAATCGAATTGTCTACTCACAATTTTTGTAAGCACAGAAAACTCTTTGTAAAGAGTACGATGACCCAACAAAATCCTTATGTTCAACTCTTCTGTGTTGTACCCTACCCTACAGTGTATTTTGTGCAATCTGTTGATATTGGCAGCAACTGCATGAATAGAATACATCAGCTAAACTATGCTAGCAGAATTATCAGAAAACTCTGCTACTAATAAAAATGTACAACAGCGCTCACCAGTTGAGCGAGGAAGTACTTTGTATCAATTGTCCTACACGCCTAAGTGAATAGAAGTGATATGTGAAGTGGCCATATTTTCCACAGAACCACTGACTACTGAAAATATGCTGACTGATGCTAAAGAAGCTCAAATTTGGTGTCACAGCAAGTAGTATGAGTAGTGATTATTGGCATAGTATAAACTACACTCATTGTGATTATTGAGAGTGAAAGGCTTTCAGCTATTTCTATTTGTTAGCCAAAGATGCTCTGAGAATGGAATTAGCTCTGAACGTTATGGTATGTGGGCTGAGGGAGGCAAAGGTAAATCAACTATTGTAAGCCTGGTATATATTCATTACCTGTCTACAAAGGAGCTCTTGACGTTATACTATATCATTCTCAGCCAACTCAGTTATATGGTGTACAGGAGGCGATTTTGGCATTATTCTCTCGCACTCTTGGATGGTAGTTCCCTAGTAGGTGTTGGCACTACTTCAGATAGTGTTAGACTAGTGGCAACACCGTTTAAAGTAATAAATTTTAATCTGTCAGCTTGTGTGCCACAAGCAGGGAGGTTAGCCAATAACAGGCATAATTACATAATTACCTTGATATCCTTGTTGTCAAAATTTTTAATAGACAGTTTTCTGAGCTCTTATTTATGCCTCAATTCGGGGTTGTCCTCTCTCCAGTATGGTACTTTTAACCCACGCCGCATAGGAAAAACCTGCTGAAAGAGGGTTATATTGAAAACCGCTAATTTAAGATAAAAATGGTTTTTGATTCAGAGTCTGCACCATCGAAAACCCTGTGAGACAGGGTTTCCAATTCATTAGAGGCTTGAATGTTGATATATCTTTATTTTAGTGACGAAACTCATGAAAAATTCTGCCAAATTGTCCGCAAAACAGGCGGAAAATGCTATAAGTGACTACCATATACTATAATTAATTCCCAAACTATGTCCATATGGGTTTTCAATGTTGCAGATTCTGAATCAAAAATAATTTTTATCCTATTATAAGCGGTTTTCAAGATAACCCTCTTTTCAGCACGTTTTTCCTATGCGGCGTGGTTTATAAGTACCAAACTGGAGAGAGGAAAACTCGAAATTGAGGCCTAAATCAGAGCTCAGAAAACTGTCTATTGTCCAATGAAGTATAATTAACACTATTTGTTAATCCTTCACACGCATTCCATTGCGCTTGTAACAAGTCATCATGACACACTTTTTGAATCAGAGAGACAGGAGTCATTGTGAGCTGACCTAACATCCTGTCTTTTGCTGCTGATAATGAATGCGGTGAGTTTTTAATTTCGCGAATATTCTTTTTTATAAGGATGGTTGTTTGGGTGGAAGTGCAATCATGATCATTCTTTGACAGTAGAGTGAGTGGGCGGGAAGTTGTAATCTTTTATGCAAAATACTAGATAATTGCCGTAATTCCATCTGTATATTATTTATTAAATTAATTCACAACTCTGCTTCAAAGCTTATCATTGTACAGAGTTATTATGCCAAGAATGAGATCGCCTCGCACAAAAATCTTAAATGGATAATACACTTCTGATCTCTGTTTGGCGGCCAATGGAGCACAGAAAAATGTATGTACATACATAAACTCCTTATTTGTAATTCAAAACCCCTTGTTCTGCTCAAATGTGCATTCTAAATTGTAGCTTTGCCTCTCCAACAAGAAATAGGACAACTAACAGAATTGCTTGTGATCTGAAAAAAGCTGATTTTGTGAGCAGTTGTGTGCTCCTACCTCTTGGTTGGTGTTTCAATTGTACAGATACTCAGAGTGCGCGTGTGCAATAATGATGACCTTTGGACTTTAGCTTGTTATTTTCTCACAGCCCAGCTTAACACTTTTACTACCATAACCGGATATGATAATAAAAGTGTAAAGCTGGGCTGTTAGAATTGGCAAATAGACACTGTGAGAATCTTGTTCAAATTTAATAACCTAATCTTATTTAAAAATCAGGCAGATTTAAACTGTACATTGTAGCCATTAAATGCATGCATCAAAGAGTTTGGGATGTTAAAAGTTATATCAACCAATCATTTCAACAAATTCCTGCCTAAGGAATCCCAACACTGTAATTTATTCTGTTATATACGAGGCCGGTAGCTTAGACAGGCGGTTGGGTTGCCAGAGTAGGAGTAGGAGGTAGCTCAGTTGGTTAGAGCGCCGTCCCTTCAGCATGCAAATGTTGAAGGTCGTGGGTTCGAATCCCACTGAAGTCTACTGACTGCTGGGGTTTGGTTGGACCCCCAGGTGTGCTCCGACCTGCCTGCAAACTGAGGGCAAAATGGGCGCAGATATTGCAGCCTAGCCCCTAAGGCAACTAGTATTTCGCCGCCCATGCTTCGGGATGTGGCGTGTGATATGTCATCTGATTTTAATCAACCTTTTAATCAACCTTTAAGATTAGGGGTTTGCAGGGCCATTACAGCAGTTAAGACTCAAAGCGATAAATTATTGCCTGGACAGCGTTTAAGCAGATAATCTTTCAAAGCTCTCAGATTATTATTATCGGCTGCATTGATTAATTTAGAATTTACAGTGACCACCAGACATTCTGTACAAACAAGTTCTATTTTGTTATTGAATGATAGGCCTGTTTGATTTACTCTTGCTTTTCTCTACCCATATACCAAACAATTCAGGGCTTACTCCATGCTCAGAGCATCTTCAGCCAACAGAAAGCTGATGAAAGCCATTCACGCTAAAATATGCCGAGGAGTATACCAATGATCACTACTAATACTACATGCTATGACACCAAGTATGTGTTTTTTTTAGCATCAGCCAGCATATTTTCAGCAATATTTTTGTCAATCATTCGTTCTGTGGAGAATATGGCCTCATTCTCATATCACTTCTCTCCACTTAGGCATGTAAAGTTTGTTTACAAAGTAGATCCTCGCTCAACCAGTTAGCGATTTTGTACTTCATAATTAGCAAAGTTTTGTAATAATTCCTCTAGAATAGTTTGGCTGATGCATTCTAAAGATGCAATTGCTGCCAACATTGAAAGATTGCACAAAAGATAATGTAGGGTAGGGTAGAATGTTGGGATGAAGGGAGTATCACAAGCTTTCATGCAACAGTTTGGCACTAATCACTCTCAACTCAAATGGACTGCTTTCGAGTTAAATTATGATGAAACGAAAAGAAAAGATTCGCCCAAATTGGGAAAGCTCTGAATTGTATGGTACATGAGTAGAGAGAAGCAAGAGTAAATCAAACAGGCCTATCATTCAATGACACAATAGAACTCGTTTGTACAGAATGTCTGGTGGTCACTGTAAATTCTAAAGATATCAATGCAGCCGATAATAATAATCTGAGAGCTTTGAAAGATTATCTGCTTAAAGGCTTTCCTGGCAATAATTTATCGCTTTAAATCTTAACTGCTGTAATGACCAAGTGTCTCATGATGACTTGTTACAAGTGCAATGGAATGTGTGTAAAGGATTAACAAACAGTGTTAATTATACTTGATTGGACAATTAAAAATTTTGACAACAAGGATATCAAGGTAATTATGTAATTATGCCTGTTATTGGCTAACCTCCCTGCTTGTGGTACTCAAGCTGCCAGATTAAAATTTGTTACTTTAAATGGTGTTGCCACTAGTCTATCATTTTAATACTATCTGTACTAGTACCAACACCTACTAGGGAACTACCATCCATGAGTGAGATAGGAAAATGCCAAAATTGTTTCCTGTACACCATATAACTGAGATGGCTCAGAATAATTATAGTATAACATCAAGAGCTCCTTTGTAGACAGGAAATGAATATATACCAGGCTTACAATAGTTGATTTACCTTACCTTTCGATTTCCAACATGACAAAAAGAAAAGATTTGCCCCGGCCGGAATTTGAACCTGGGCCTCCCGCATCATGGACTTCGATGCTACCTTGCACAGCAATATCTATTCATTACAACAGTTCTTGCCTGGTCATCTAAATCCAAATTCATTGAATACAATGTCAATCCAATTATATAATATTGACTAGAACTGTAAAGGCTTGTATTAGAACTATACAATAGCAATAATGAACGTAATTTATATAGCAGGTAGGGTTAATTACTCAATAATGGTTGCTGGTTGGTTAATGATATATGGGTCAGTTTCGAACAATTCAAGAATTGTACAGAATTGTCCAACAAATCTTGGGTATGAAACGCAGTGTTATAAAGCCATACCCTAGAACCCCATTGGTATTTGGGTCTTCCAACTAAAACATACCGTAGAAGAGTAAAGTATTCATCGGAGGTTATGTCCGCATTATTGCACTGCTTGCAAAAGTGAGATTTATTGTTAGCCCACTTTCACTCAACCAACTTTCATATACACCCCAACCTTGACTAGTAAAAGTTGGTGTCAATACTAAGTTACCCCAAAAAAGCTAGACTAAACTCAAGTTTATGTTTAATTATTAATTTATTCGTCAATATACCAACAAGATTATCGCGGATAGTTTAATATAGTATAGACGGCCTCTATTGGATTGCCATCTTGTTAGATGAGGTAAAACAAAAACATTATACTACCAAAAAACTTTAGTTCCACTTATCTTATTTTATATAATATTATTTTGCTGAAAGTGGTCAGTTTGAAATTAGGATTGACTGAAGAGAAAAGCACTTACACAGGTTTTCACCATAAAATTATATGCTATATATAATTATATTTATATATGTTTATGGTCATTGCATAACAATTCGGCGCCTTATGAGTTGGCTGTACACAATGAAAGTTGCTCTGTCCACGAAATCAACTTGAGGGTCAACAAAATTTAAATCTTATCTACAAACTCATTTTAAAGCTATTATTGCCAGTTGTAATTTTTACCTGGATAACGGAAGGAATTACTCTAAATGAAGTTTCCTAAATCTTTTATTCTGTTGTTTGCAGCTGAAGGGAAAGAAGTTTTCAACAGAAAATGGTTGTCGGGACTAAGAAAACTGAGAGTAAGCTTTCTTTGCTACAGCATAATATTGGTTGTATTTTGCAAGTAGGAAATTTCAAATTTTCCCATGCCAATCTCCCCAGAAGTCAGTATAACTCCGGTCCTCCTAGTTAGACTAAGAAGGGAAGTGGATTAGACAATGACAGAGTTTTATCTGTTGTCATTGACTTGTTCTAATTGGAGAATTTCAGAGCATTGCATCATGGGACACTCTGTGATATGCCCACTGTTCACAGACCTCTCTGCTCTCTTTTGGAATCCCAAAAAGTTGCATCATGGGATATTCTAAAACATACCCACTGCTTGTAAGTCTGATCTTTTTACCTGGGAATTCCATAAAATTGCATCATGGGGTGTTCTTCAGAATTCCTACTGTATATAAGCCTGCAAGTTCTACTGAGAAATTTGCGAAAATAACATTATGGTTTTTCTTTGACACGCCTGCAGTTTAAAGAACCTCTTCCTCTACTTGAAAATTCCAGACATTTGAATTGTTTGATGTTCTTTGACACGCCCTTTCGTGGGTATCCTGTTTTGGTGTCACATGGCCTAACTCATTTGGTAGAGAAGAGAATAATACAAAATAGACGGATAAATCTGCAACACAGTAAGGCTGTGTATCTGATATCAGTAGTGAAATAAACCAAGATGTACATTATCGGGGTGAGTGTAGACCATAGAAATAGACCTAACATAGACATAGACGTAAATGTCTGTATTGTGTAACATAAGATGATGTTTAAATTAGTAGACAACGGCATTTTGTAACATGTTCACCTGTAAGATAAGTGTCTATCAGTCTCCCAGTTATGAATTGCACTTTAATCTCCAATTCAAACACTAAGTAAAAGAATGTTAGGGCAAATCGCAATATATTTTATGCAGATTTGACGTCAAAAATTTAATTCGCTTATTGCAATGATGCTTTTAAGATTCATAGAAATCTTATTGGAGAGCATTAGATCAAAAATTAATCAATTTAAATGACTTTTCTATTTTAGACGAGGAGGAGGTAGACCAGTATACACCACCAGGTCAGAGTACCAGTAGTAGAATCTGCTCTGTGACTCCTAACCTATCTCGCTCTTCTAGTAGTATCTAAGTCTCCAGCACATCAAGTCATACAAAGTAAAGGGGGATCCTCTGGTGACATCAGCCAATCAGATGACTACCCTGTAGCCAACAACCAATCAGATGACTTCCCTGTAGCTGACAGCAAATCAGATGAGCCCGCTGTAGCCGACAACATTCTTGAGTGTGAAGCCAATAAAGCTGTCAGGACAGCAGAAGCTTCTGATGAAGAATCTTCTGTGTCAAGAAATAGAAACCGTGTACTACCACTTCCCTCATCTCAATCTGGCAGTGATGTCTCTATGGATTATTGGGCTGCCGCAGCACCAGCTAAGCGCTCTGTTGATTATGGGACCACAGTATCAGGTTCTCCAACACATGCTCAATCAACCAATGACAACTCAGTAGATGATGGAGTTGCTGTCCTCTGCGGAGCTCCCTCAATTGACTACGGGGCAGGAGTCAAACCAGCCCTGACCCTCCCTTCGTCTCAGGCAGTTAGCTGTGCGTCTTTTTTGTTTGAAGTTTGAAGTTTGTTTATTGCCTATATTCTAATATCCATCCTGGGATAGGTTGATAGCATCGAATGTACAGCACATACATGGAAAAATAAAAATAAAAGGAGTCTGAGCTGCATTAGTTAAAAAATCGCATGTAAAATTCAAAAAAGGTATTTTGTCTTTTGGTTGTTCTACACTTGGATGGCCTATATTTATCTATTTTTGCTCTACAAGCAGATGTTCTGTTTGTGTTTATTTAAATACGAGAGTTCAAGGGGTGATTATCGTTGTCAGCTATTCTAGTGGAATGTTCACTGCAAGTGGTGTGCAGGAATGTTGTGATGGGTGGCAGTGCTAAATGGTCCAGCTTCTGCTCGTAGTTGTCAGAGAATGTTAGCACAATCCGAGTAGCAGAGCGCTGGATCCTCTCGAGTCGTGTTTTATCGGTGTCTGATAGTAGATTATACCATGCAGGGCAGGCGTAGGAGATTATAGACTTAATGTTAGCTATATAGAAGGTTCTGAGGCCATCACTATCCATGCCCATGTGTTTTAGCAGTCTCATCAAGTATAATCGTTGAGAGCATTTAGATATAATAATATAGTCAACATGATTGCTGAAAGTTAGTGTGTTGTCTATGAATACGCCTAAAAACTTGGGATGCTCAGAGGGAGAGATAAAGAGGTTATCATCTCCATAGGATATACCAAGGCGCATAGCAGGTTTGTTTGTAATAGCTACATTCAGTATCACAGTTTTGCTGGAATTCAAAATCATGTTGTTTTGCTCAGACCAGGTGTTTGCTAACAGTATTGCATCAGATATGTTCTCAGTGGATGGATCAACGATGGGCTTATAAAAGGTTGTATCATCAGCGCATTTGATACATTTTGTATCATAATCAAAAGATTTTAAGTCATCAACATAAATTAGCCAAAGGATGGGGCCCAGTTTGGTTCCGTGAGGGGCACCTACTTGAATGGGTCTGTAGTCAGAAAAATTATCACCGTATTTTACACATTGTTGTCTTGACTCCAAAAGACTTTCTACTAAGGCAATGACATTAGTGTTAAAACCAATATGATTCATTCTATATATCAGTATTGGGTGCTGCATCCTACCGAAGGCTTTGGAAAAATCAAGGCATGCATTTTGTATTAGTTTCACATTAGTATTTGAGTCCAGAACGGTACTGAGTTTCTGTTGGTAGGCATATTGATTAGCGTTAAGTACTTCTGCTAGGTGAGATTTCATTTTGTATATAATTACTTCCTCAAGTAGTTTGCCGAGATGGAATAATAAGCTGATAGGCCGGTAATCCTTGTATGTAGATGGTGTTTTGTTTTTAGGGATTGGTACTACTTGCGCCTTTTTCCAAATATCAGGGAAAGAGTTGGTATCCAGGGCACAGTTAATAATGTTGTGTAGTGGAATGGCCATATCTTCTATGCCGTCCTTAGATATCCATGTGGGGAAGTCTTCATTTGATGTAGCCTTTGAAATATCCAGTTTTCTCATGAGGAGTTTGACTTCTCATATACTTAGATGGTCTAGCTTGTTGGTGTTAGTAGTTACATATGCAGAGCTCGAGGTAGCTCGTATTTCCCCGACTTCCACATAGTAAGAATTGAGATTTTTACAGAAAGTGTCATTAGATAGTTTGGTGTCGTCGATAATCACATGTGTTGATGATTGTTGTTGTTTAGTTTTGTTTGTCAGTTTTTTTATAGTGTCCCACCAGGCTTTAGTGTTTTGGTTTTTGTTGATGGTTTCCCGGACAAATTTTCTTTTGTTTTGTCTGAGGAGTCGTTGGCAGATAGTTCTCAGTAGTTTGTGCGATGGGCAGCCTTTACGGTACGCCTAATTTTTGGCACAGATTACTTTGTGTAATGTGTCGCTCATCCAGGGAGGTTTGTCGACCCGGACTTTGGTGGTTTTTATAGGGCAGTGATTGTCAAGAATCTTAGATATAGTTTCGTTCATTAAATGAACTTTGCTGTTTATATCCTGGGTATTTAGTACTGAGGACCAAGACTGTTCAGCTAATCCCAGTGCCAGAGGCCCCAAAAGCCAGAAAGAGAAAGAAATCAGTACCCAGACAACAAAAGACACCACGCCCAAGGAAGCAAGCTGCTGCTAAAGCTCTGCAAAGAAAAAGGTAGCAGCGGGGGAAAACTGACACATTCTACTTCGTGTCCCAGGCTGGCTCTTAATGATGGCTTAGAATCATCCAATAAGTCACCTTGGTTCACACCTATTGCTAAAAAGAAGCGCATATCCAACATTCAACAAAAAGGTAAGAAGGTTTCTGAGCACAAGCAAGATCAGAATGAGCCCATACAAACAAGTGAAAACACACAGCAAAGACGCTCATTCAGTCAAGATAATAGTATTGTCCATGGCTCAGTAACTTTACCATGGGAAGGAAGGAAAGTGTTCTCTTGAGTTAACCGCTCACATAGCTCTCATAACTCGGCTAGATTGGCTACAAAAGAATCAACTGACCATGTTGTGGTTGATGATGTTGTTCTACCTAGTGTGGAGAGTGAACGAATGGAGCCTATGCAGAAGCGTGATGACATTGAAGGGAATTCGCACTCTGGGCCTTCTCTGACCCTCAACTCTGTAATTAGTCCACATCAAGAACCTGAGGCCACATCAACAGAAGGCCCAGTGGTTGGGTCTGCTGCACCTGATAACGAATCGATTCTCTGTGAGAATGAAACAAATTTGGAAGTCAAAACCAAACCATTTACACCCAAACAGTTTCTGAAAACAGTTGATATCAAGCTGGCTGACAGCCCAACTTTAACCCAGGATCAACAGCGATCAGATGAAAATGAAATTAATGTTCAGGTTAACCCTGAGCCTGATGTTATGGGAAATCCCCTTTTGGAAAACCAAGGCTTGAGCGTAGCAACAAAAGGAACAACATCAAAAATCATGAATTTCAAGAAGCCTGTTGCTAAGGCCGACAGTCCCCCAGCGGTTTAATTACGAGATAAGATATGTGAAAAGTTTGCTGACGTGAGCTTGTCACAACAGATTAAGAATTCCCAAAAAGAACCTGTTGATGAAAGGCCCATCGTGAAAGATAGCATGACAAAGGTGAACAAGAAAATCACTAAAAGTATGCAACTAAATGTCAGTTGGGCAGTTACTGGTCATTTTAACAATTGCCTCATCACACATCTAAAACAAAGTACATGACGGTGGTGTCACACCTTCTAGTGCACTCTTATCTCATAGAAATCCATCAGAGAAGCATTGTGCTGTATCAGGTGTTACACAGATAGACAACGATACTGTGCCAGAAACACAGGATGCTCCTCCTGTCGCTACAGGAATGGGCGATGATGAGAAGTTTGAATCTGTACCTGAAACCCAACAGTCCAGGCTGGAGACTGGCGGAGATGTTGAGGCTGAGGTGTCAAAAACACCATCATAAGTTCAGTGTGACAGCGATAGTGCAGCAGACAAGGAACATGTAAACGCTCAGCCTATTGAAAAAAATTACTGTCCCATCTCCAATCACAGTGCGGCCTAAGCGAGGTAGACCTGCTAAGAACACCCGGACAAGAACGCGATCGGAGCCTATCAGAGCCACAACCCAGAGCACCTGCTGATGATGAGGAAATCAAAAGTGTGTAAACCAAACCTAGAGTGTCATTCGCTGAAATAGTTA
The DNA here is from genome assembly GCA_914767715.1 of Membranipora membranacea. Classification (NCBI taxonomy): domain Eukaryota; kingdom Metazoa; phylum Bryozoa; class Gymnolaemata; order Cheilostomatida; family Membraniporidae; genus Membranipora; species Membranipora membranacea. The sequence goes on from OU612069.1 coordinate 5,764,780, forward strand.
AGTATGCCATGACGCCGCGTACAAGAGGTCAAGCTATAGTGGTTATGTTTGAAACGCCTGAGTTAAGTGGTGCCATCACACCTATCAAGACTATACTGAAGTCAACTGGATCAACTCCTGGTAAAGAGTTACATGCAAATAGCTTTGATTGCTACAATGCTGTGGCCGGAGAGATAACGCCCAAGGCCATGCCTGCCAGTGATGGTTTGGTAGACGAAACTGGAGATTACGTATCGTCCAATTCAGATGACACTACAGTGAAGGCCGATAGTATAGCAGCTCGCACTTTATTGAAGGACCATAATTTAGCAGATTACAACACTAAAGGGAAGGCCCATAATATAATGGATGACACTATAGTGAATGTCTGTAACCCATGTCCGGCTCAACATGAAAACAGCAGCAGCAGCAGCAGTCACTTCATGTTCATCTATCCACCTGTTGAGGTGAGTGATCAGATTGATTTAATCGAATTTTGGTTATGGAGGACAATGAATTGAATTTCTTATGTTTTATTGAATTCTGTGTCTTGTTGTCATCGGGGTTTAACTATTTCCAAACAGAAATGATGATTAATGAGGGACTATCAGAATATGCCCCAATGATTGCTCACAATAACAGATAAAAAGACACATACAACGAATAATTGCGTAAAGTAACAAGGTCTGTCATCGATATACTGCTACGGTATTTGAGCCCATTTCTTCAAACACTTGGGAGTTGCCCTAACCGTCAGAGCTACACTGCCTTCTGTTCTATTGTGTTGGAGATACTGTCTTGAAGCCCTTCTGATTTGCAAGCATTCATCTGAAAAATCACGAATTCGACAAACTGACATGAAATCATTTCAAGTTCTTTCTCTTTGCTGCAGACAAAACCGAAGACTAAAACAGGCGCAATAGGAGCAGTGTCCATGATGTCTCCTCATCCTTTGATGAGTTTGATAGTAAGCTGAGAAACTTTCTACTTTATGAATCTTCAAATGAGAATAAGAGAGCTACCACACCTACGTCTCACCCTCATACACCCGGCAACTATACCTACATCTCAAAATCCCACAACCGGTAGTTATTTGTTTTTATATGTGTCGTATGAAGCGGGCATTGATTTTAGGAGATATCTGCTCACAACTAAAGGAACGACAATTAAAATTAATGTTTACTTGCTGCATCGCCTGCTTGGTAAGCTGTATAAGTAAATCGAATATCAAATGAATGGACTAACTGGAGGAATACAAGGTGGCTTGTACATTTTAATATGCCAAATCTTTAAGAAGGTGAATTCTGACATGGATAGCGTGTTTCTGTGATTTTATTCATACTGATACCTTGACTCAGCAGAAAATGATGAGATGAGAGGTGGTAGTGACGGAGGATTGTTCTTCAGTTGACAGAGAAAAGAAAGAATCTCCAGATACAGCCTTCTATCAACATGTCACGGCATGTCCAAGTCTGTCTGAACCAGAAAATCGCTCAATACCAAAACCCCACAACAAAAACCAGCGCGTAAGTTGGTAGTTTATTCTTGCAAGGATGTAAAGAAGGAGATAAAATATTAGATGCGCAGCCTTTTTGGCTTCCTGCTTCAACAATTGACAAGGTCACGTTTTAAAAAATGGAACTGCCTCCGGTATTTTTATTGGTAGCGTTTGCAAAGAATTTTATCTTTTGTCACGTTTTTGATTTTGAAACGGGATATTTTAGTGAGTTTTAAAGGGCAAACAAGGTTTCGCAGCAATACATTAATTGTTAGTAAATCATATGCTAGGCAGCATCAGCTTTGTGCATTCTATTTTTATTCTATTTTAGCTGAGTTTGAGTACCTGATAGATGAACTGTTTCACAAAAATTATGACAGAATAATCATCCGAATTAGACTCTGTTTTTTCCCTATGCAGAAGGTGCAATCTGCTATTAATCCTCGGGTTTGGTCTATACAATCAAGAAGAAAATCTCAATCCATCGTAGATGAACTTAGCTTGGCCTCGCTCGGCTATACATATTGGAGTGAGGGTAGTGATAGGTCCCCCATTCCCGGATCTACGCAAAACTATCGAGAGAGAGTCTTATATCCCACAATGCAGTTCATACTCAGCTCAGGATGATGATGATGTCAATCAACAGTGTTTCATGCAGGTGGAGTTATGATATAACAACAATTAGAACATATCTTTCCTTCCAAGTCCCGTATCCTAAGATAGGCATAGTGACTCCATTACCCAATGTAGCGTCTCCATGCCAAGCTGTCGGATTGCTCGTCGAATCATTATTTATTATTGGAGGGATTAATCTAAAGAAAGCTCCACCTGGTCTTGCCACAAAATTGAGGGAGGTTGAAAACCCAGGTTAGGCTCAATAGCAGGTTCACCTCTGCTGGGAGTTTGACTGAGCTTGTTATTACAGTATATATACATCAGTGATTTGTTATTGTGGTGACCTGTCATATTAATTTTTAACTAGCCCCTATATAAATAAACAAATGTACTCCCAATATACCTGCTGTACTTGAGACCTATCTCTACTCAGCTAACAATAACAAAAGTATCAAATCCAACAGGTTCAAGATTTAAAAATATTGTATCATAGCTCTCAGCCTACGATGGTGAACTACTCATGTTGCATATAATATCAACAAACTGCATTCTCTGCACAGGCTATTTATATAGATAATATATCATGGAACATGAATTCTGTTCCAGATAGGTGCAAACATAACACTTAATTAAATACAGAATTATATTAATACAAGAAATAACAATTATCTACATCCAGACAGTATAAATATCCTAGCCTTATCAAGTGGCAAATTTCTTTGTTTTGGGGAAACCACAAAAAAAAACTGCCGCATGACAAGGCCTATCCGAACAGTAACGGATACAGAATTATAATAGATAATATTAGTACACGGAGTTATCCTCTATCATGCAAAGAGAAGGTAAGTGCCATAACAACAGTCACAAAATGACAAAAAGAGGAATGAAAAGCGATATAGATTGTGATGATCATGTTGTTCAGTCTACAGCCATAAATTCGTAACATATGTAGGAGACTACCCTACAGGAAGAAATGTTTGGTTGGAATTAAATTTTGCGATAATTTATTCCACCAAAAAATTGATCCGAAAAGGAAGAAAATAGAAAAATTAAAAAAATCCGAAAAAAAGTTAGAAGTTATCTTCTCTTTTTAGCGAGTGGACAACTTCGCTAAACTTATATTCCTCTGAATCACCCATGAGAGAGCAACTTGCGAAATGAAGTTCCACCAAACATTTCTTCCTCTAGGGTATTCCGCCATTGTTAACTGTGACAGGCAAAATAAAAGTTAATGCAGTACAAATAACCAATTGATTAGCACAGTCTATAACATGGTGTCTTTATTTTCAAGATAAACCGACACGCTAATGAATAGTTGAGGTGCTTACTTCTCTTAATAATGTGTGAGACAGTCAGTGCTTATATTGCCTGTGGGTAGCCAAGCTTTTTAGGAGACTCTCCTTTGTATGCTTGGATCTTCGTAGAGAGCCTGTCCTGCTCACTACAGGAGGAAGAACAAGGTTCTTCTGAAGTGTATTCCGTGATTCTGGAGACTGATCATACTGGTCTCCTTCATTCTCCTTCATGTCCATGACAGCATTCGTAACCATCTCATGTATGGTTGTCTTCCCATCAGCCTTAGCAAACTGCCTGGCTATGGCTCCAGTAAGAGCTCCTCTGACAGCCATCTCTCCAACCACTGTTGACATCAGTAGCAGTGTATGAGGCCTCTTTAGTACGACATGGTCCACCTCATTTGATTTAGCTCCCTTTGCATCAGAATGGCTTGTTGAAGGTCCAGCTGCTTGTGGAGTTTTGTAATATTGGCAGGCCTGAATTATGGCAATCTACAATGTGTAATATATTATATCGATTGACTACGAATATTTTGAAAGTATAATATAGTGTGCAACCGTAGTTACAATTTTATTTTGTTTGATAGTCAACAGATGGTTATTATTCGAATGAGAAGTTATTACATCATCAGCCCATGCCACATATTGATCCATTTTTCCGATCATCAGCATGTTTGCTGCCGTGGAGTATTGAAGAATGAATACATACCATTGGGACATGCTCAGACAACTTATTATCTAGTATCTGTAGAACATCAGTGATGGGGATATGCGAGCCATTGCAGCCATACAGCATTCCGGCTTTTCCATGGGTCATGATGGATATGACAAGAAGGGAGTTTCCTTGGGATGGAAGCTCAGCAATTCTGGGACGTAGGTCTAATGCACTTTTCCATTCTATCTTCTGAGTCTCGCATCCTGCTGCGACTAGGCTGTCAGCCATTTAATTAGCTTCATCTTCAGCATCAGGTCTATTCTCGGTGTTGAACAGCACCAGACCGTACCTCTTCATATGATCTTGATGATGTGGTATGATGTACTGGTCACTCTGAACAAATAGTCGATTGATGTCGTTAGCGTCTAATGGATGCTTCTCTATGAGCTCCTTCAGTATCTGTGACTTGTCACCTGGTTAAAATTAGAATTCAAGTCGAATAGATATAGACAACCTGCAGCTTCCATTCTATTGTATATATAGCATTTTACAATTGTAGATTTTAATATTTAAATGAGATATATATATTATGATTGTGACATATAAACTCATATTTAAGACTAGTGGTTGTCATCATTAGTATGCATTGATGTACCCAACAAATATCTCTGCTAGCTGTGCAACTTGGTGTCACATTACAGTAATGTCAGTTGTAGCACCTTACCACTGACTTCAGATATAATGATAACCATAGCACATATATAACTTGAATCAAATTAGCAGACTTTTGTTAGAGAGTCATAGCTGACTAGATCAAATTTTGTTCATTTGCTTGATTTTCAAGTTTCTCCCATTTATGGTCACACTAAGATGATCACACATAATATGTATAATGTAATATATAGATGTAATATAACAACTTTTAATGGATAAAAACTGATTAAACATGTACTAAGTTTTATAAATTTTAATTCAAATTAATTCGGAAACTTACTTGATAAGACAAGCTTTGATATGTAGTCTTGAAGTTCAGTATGACCAGCCTCTGTTATGCTTGAGCCTAAAATATTCGCAAAAAATCATTGATAATAAAATGAGTTTTCAATGCACACAAAAATCAGTGTCTGGGAGGGCTGCTGAAGAGGGGGTTCAAGGTAGATAAGCAGCTGTAGTGGCTGGAGCACAGGGAGATGGTGCTTCAAGTTCATTTTATTAAAGCAATTTGCCTTTTCCATGCCAATAAAGATATTTTACACTATGATAATACATATTGTTATGACTTTTACATACATGGTTTCATGAGTGGTTGTGGAACAAGTCGGTTCTCTTTGTTCTGCACTTCCTTTCTGCAGACAAACTTCTCATACCCGGTATAGCTGGGAGCTTTTTCTCTAGAACTATCTGGAACCTCCTTTTGGTACCAATCAGGATCAACAGCTGTTTGTGGGTCTAGTTTGATAGTTAGTAGGCAGTGAGAACAGTAGAAGACACTCTCATAACGAACTCCTTTCCAGACAGATTTGAGTTCGGTGGTGAGCTTTCTCAGGGTCGAAATCTGCTCTTCTCTCGCTTCACAGAGGCTTTTCTGAGGTGTCAGAGTGATTAGAGTGACACGCTTTTCACCTGCATTGTGAAGGAGGTGTTCGATTATCCCATTACTCTTGGTCACAGTAGCACCATTCCCACCTGCCTCTGGAAAGTTTGAAGGATTAGAATTCATGTCTAGATAGACGGCAGTGATGAGGGAGAAGATGTAGCTGGGTATGGGTAGACCGCGGAGATGAAGATCAACCTTCAACGGCACCAGTTGATCGTACACTTCAGGGGCTGTTATTGTTCGGCTGGCAAAATACGGTATAATGTATTTCTGATTGCTTATTGCAGCATTTGAACCGCATATATGCACAAGATGAAATGTTCTAAGGATTTCGATGGACACATCGGCAGGGAGTTGGGATTCTTGCTCTAAGAGGTGTAGAAGCAGAGGTGCATCCATCACTCCTGTGGCATTGAATGTGTCTATCATCTCTTCATATCTGCTCTTCTCTATGGTTTTTCTGTCAACAAGAGAAAACGGAGTAAATTTATCTAGCCTTTTGTACCAGGATTCCTCTTTTGTGTGGTTGTATAGGACTTCTATCACACTTGTTATGACTTTAGAGCGATGGAATATAAAGTTTGATAGCTTGTTTAGTCTCCTGAACCACATTATTTGACTTATTTCATGAAGATACTCGAGAGTGACATGTCCTTTATCATCAGGAAATTCTTTCTCTATTTCAGACAGGGTGAGCATGGGCTTGTCAGAGTGTTGGACTAGCTTCTGTAGTATTCGATACCAGCTACCGGGAATCTCAGTGATTAATCCTGCACCAGCTGCTATGATAGCAATTTTCAGCTTGTCGATTTCAGGCTGTCCGGATGTCTTCGAGAAGTGATGGATGTCACAAGGCCTTATCAGGACTTCTGAGGTGTTGGCGAAGCTGGTCATGGTGAAGATCGGGTTAGAGTCCTTTTTCTGTTCGACATTATTTTCTGCTTGAATTATACGTTGGCGCAATTTCTCAGTCACTTTGAGCAGTTGATGAGTCGTCTGTTCAACCTTATCAGGTATACTGTCACAGTGAGTGAGGACTACTACAGGTCTTTTCAGTTGAGGACACGCAATGTAGAGGTGGGATAACCACTCAATACAAAGCTCTTTACAGGCAGATTCCTCACCTTTCTCTGAAACTAATCTATCAAACTCAGCAATGTCTATCACTAGCAGCGGCACACATTTTCTTCTAAAAGTCAGTCTATAGGAAAATTGATAGATCTTCTGGCCACCGAAGTCAGTAAAGAGTATTTTTGATTTCTCGTCAGCTTCCGCCTCGCTCATTTCAAACACTTTAGTGGCAGCATCCAATTTCCCCTCATCAGAATCGCGTTCCGTCAGCACCCTTTTGTTTGCTTGCACACTGTTAACAAGGCTTGTTTTACCAGCTCTGCTTTTCCCTATGACAGTGACAGGTATAAGTCTCTGATTACTGGCTTTCTCAATATGGAGGTCATGAATGTACTTTCTCACAGCTTCTACACCTTGCGTACAGACACCTAGTGGTGGAGATGTTAGAGAATCACAGTTATAACACTCTACTTCTTCTAATGTGGGGATACTGAATAAGCTCTCGGGGATGGTTGTGAGAGATCTGTTATTCTGGATATCCAAAGACTTCAGATTAATCAGCTGGCTGATGCTGCAAAAGAACAGAAGATAAAGTGTATTGTGTGAGAAGGTGAAGTGGTCACCTGGTTATCATCTTATTCAGAGGGGATCATGCTGGGAAGAGAGGGATGTGGCAAAGTATGCTGAATCGTTTGGCAAGTAGAACCTTCCTACAACTTATTTATAGAAATGAAGGTGAATTCGATATAAAGTCCTTTTAGCTAACAAAATGAAAATGCTCCAATTCAATTTCAATGACAATCTAGAATAATATTTATAAATGCATACAAATTTTTATATACATGTTTCTGTAATCTTCATCAAGACTAGACGATATTAGACTTCATTAACTTCAAGCTCAAAAACATTTCTGAGATAAACTCATCTAGGCTCAACATTATCTGTGAGTATTTAAAAAATTGTAGTGCATGGATTCGAGGAAGAGACACAGGGGTCAGTGAATATCAACTTTTTGTACTCCTGCTGCATAGCTACTGATCAGTAACAGCTCATAAAAATGTGATTGGATGACGTTGTGTCATTTCATCCAAGAAATGAGGCCAACAAGGCTGTTTTTATGAAAGTGGGTGGCTGAGCTGATATGATTGCTGTATATTTCAAAACAGGTTATATTTATTCTTAGAGATATAGATTTAGATAGATATATATAGATATAGATTTAAATTTTATGATTTAATGTGAAATTTTTATGCTACGATTTGAGACAGATCGGATAAGTTTTGCTGTTTCCATCTGAAGTGCTGTTTGAATGACACATAACAATAAATTATCAAGATCATTGAGAGTAGATAAATTTTGCCTCATTTTTACATAAAGCCAAACATGCTGTCAAAAGGACCATTACAAATGCTAGACCTTTTTTAAAAAAGAAATTGGTCTGACCTAAATAATGGTCCTTTTGACAGGATGTTTTGCACTATGGACAAATGACCCGAAATATATTTACATTCGATAGTCTGTGCTGATATTGAAAATTTGCACTGCCAAATTTGGAAGAGCATCAATTTAACGGTGAAGATTGTTGTCAATTAATGTTAAGAAAAAATTGTTATACTGCTGAAAATTTGTGTGTGGGTCATTCAAACAGCACTTTAGTCGATAATAGCGAAAAATTGGCTCTTACTTATTCGGTCTGTCTCAAATTGTTGCTTAAAATTTCACATTATTGATCATCAAATTTCAAAAACCATGCGATGTATAATGCCGCAGCAGGCTCATCATATATTATTTTCGGCCAAAAATGGATGGTCTATATCACTTAGAAAAAATATGATCTGTTTTGAATTTCTTAGCAATCTAATAAGCTCAGCCATCCACATTATCTCGTACATGGCGGACATGGCGGACATGATCAATTTCAGCTCTGATAAAAATTAACATAATACAAACAATACCAACACTCAACCTAGTACTACGGAACACTCAACCCTGCAGAAAGGTGTACCAAACCACAAGATCAGTTCCTGAACACTGCCAGCTGGATACGAGGAGTCTTTGGTTGTCTTAGGAGGGTCACTGTGGCTGATCATTTTTGGCGGGAAACTGAAAACTGAGAAAGTCTAGAGTAGCTACACCAGTGGAACATCAAACAACTCTAACATCTTGGTATTTATAGCACAAATATCAAAACCACAACTGCACCATCTTATTCAAACCTATGATAACCCTTCTTGCCCATTTAATAATAGCCATATACTATCGTCTGAGCTCTAGAGCTAGCGCTTGGTAGGTTGGTGATTTTTACTACTTTCGCTTACTTGCACTGATCATAGTGTTCTGAGTTTGTCAGACATGGCTGGTGAGACTAGCAGTAGGCCTAACAGTAGAGATAGCAGTCCTGCCTCAAAGAACAGTGGCTGTGTTGTGTGTTCAATGAAAAAAGGTAAGAAGCTAAATCTTATCTGTGCAAGTTGCAATAAACCAGCCCATACCACCTGTATGGAAGACTGGAAAGAAATCACAACTGGTCAAGATCTCAAAAATATAATTGGTAAATCTGGTTCACTCTGGTACTGTCACGCTTGTCTCCCTAAATTACCGACTTACTTTCCGGCACCTGGCGTTCAAGAAACACTAGATTAGGTTGGCAAAAAGCTAGAGAATATGATGGAATTGATCGCTGTCACTAATACTTATATTAAATCATATAGTGAGGTGAGGTGAGTCCAAACCTGACCCAACTGTGAATCAAGTCTCAGGTCTAGCTCAAAGGCTTGAGACTCAAACAGGTTGATAAAGTCAATGCTAAGCAGATTGGGAAAACTTGTGCCATTTTGCACGAAATATCTGAGGAATCTAATACACATTCCATAGTATTTGATTCTCTTGCTGATCTTTCTATGCATGAACACACTGTTGTAGAAATTAGCAGGTTAGGCAAGCAAAAGAGTACCTACTCCAAACCTCGCCTTATAAAGATTCGAAGTCAACAAGATCGAATTCATGAAACGTTACAGTAAATACGAGGGCAGAGAGGATTCATTTGCTACCAACGATCTATCACCAGAGATGAAAGACCTCGAGTACCAGCTGCGTATCAAAAAACGTGAATTAACCCAGGCTAACACTGGGTCTAAATATCAGGTACGCAATGGGGCACTCTACATCTACAATAAAACAGTCAAACTATGGACAGTAGTCGAAGTTGACTTAGAACAGATATCGGTTACTCAAACTGCATCATCAAATACTGACCAATCACTGCCTAACAGTGAATAAATCAACAGCTAACGAAAACCAACCTACTACCATTATAAACAATAAACACAATCTAAAAATCATGTATTGGAACTGGAACGGCATCAGCGGTAAGAGACACCACCTCGAAACTATGCTAGACCATCATACACCGAACATCTTCGCTCTTTCCAAGACAAAACTTCTCACCTCCATCACCGATCGTGAAGTATGCGATAAATACACACTTCATCGCTACGACCGCACTCACGGTGTGGGTCGTGGTGGTGGAGTACTTGTAAGTATATCCGACAGTAGTAAGATCCATATATTGAAATGTAACAAATATGATGGTGGTGAAATCCTTTCGCTTGATGTAAATGTTAATGGTTTTTCTTTTGTGTTCGTAGTTTATTATCACCGGCCGTGCGTGAAAAACATAGATGATTTTCTAGCTTGGCATAAATCTCTCCTATCTGCAAAGACAGTTGTTGTCGGTGACTTTAACCTGCCCGACATTGACTGGCGAACATCTTCACTGAAAAATAGGAGAGATCTGTATATGCATACTTCGCTTTTAGATTTTCTAGATTCCAGTGACTTAACGCAATATGTGAAGTCACCCACTCATATTCTCGGAAACACTTTGGATCTCATTCTCACAAATATGGAGATATCTGAACCTGACATTGAACCCGGTAGTTGTGATCATCATTGTCTAACCTTCAATCCGTATTCTGATGTCCCAGTCATACATGCTGCACCTAGCGTGAACCCGACTCAATACTGGAAGTTCCACAAAACTGAAAAAAACTCTTCTTGCGCTTCTCAGTTCGACACTTCTCAGGATAGTATTTTGATATTACAGGTTTATGAGAGGATGTTTTAAAATTATTGATCTTGATTTTATTAAAAAAGAGGATGGCTCGAGTCCTCAGAAACTTTGCTAAAATAGTGTGCACAGACGGAAAGTAAAAACTCGTCAGTCTTTAGAAGATTAAGCTGATCTAATAAAGAAAAATAATCATCAATCTCGGTTAAAACAATTTTACTACTAGTTTTATCTTAATCTTTACCAGAAAGTGATGACGTAATGGAGTCATTTGCCTAATAATCAAGTTATTGATATTACTAAACTGGTTATGCAGATCAAGCAATATTTATCAAGCTGCCATACAGATTACCAATTACTAATTAACAACAGTCCAAGGCTGTGAATACCTTCCAAAAACTCTCCTGACTTGATGACTGCTGGCCTCATTCATACCTGGGGTGTATTGCTATTTAGGTGAATTGAGATTTTCAATCCAAGAATATTTCTTGCCAAAGTAATTGTTATTATTATGACTACCAAGTTACAGATTCACTTAGTTGTTTTTATAAATACAGGATTTTCAAGTGGGTTACGTGGAGTGAGCGTCATCACAAATATTTTCCTGAATTAATATCAACAAATGTATTATTGGGATAAAATTATGGCTATGACAGTGCTGTACAACTATCGGTTAGAAACTGTGTCGTTTGCTTATTTAAGCCTGCATGACAAGAATAAGTACCATTTTAACAGCATGGTAAGAGCGTTCGAATTTGTAAGAACAGAATTCCTAATTTGGCAATACGTGGGCGTAGACTTGTGATACAGATAGTAGTTTGAACTTGATCTGTGCTGCTCAAAATTACTTATTATTATTATGATTTATTATGATATTCATTGTTTATTTGAGCCAATTGTTAAATATTAAATGAAATCATTTTCAGTAACATAGACTACGAGCCAACCTGCCAGCATGTCCGAAAACAACAAAACTAATCAGGTGGTAAAGACCGTGACAATAATTAATTTCCATTTTTGTTTGCGGTATATAATTTTGAGAAATAAGGTGCTTTAATTCATCAAATTAAGAAAGTATGGCCTCATATCTGACTGTGCATTGGTACAATGTTAAACCGTTGATTTTTATTTTTAAACACCCACCAGAGGTGTGCGGCTGATGGGATTCCAAACTGTCAACTTGTGTCCATGTGTCCTTTGCCCATCTGTTGGACACATTTGATGGGAAATTTGTTTTAATGGACAGACAGTTTTAGCTGGACGGATAGACCAAATTGAATGGCCAATTTTTTTTCAGCTCAATGACCTCCTCCCACTTGCTCTGAATGACATTACATTGGCGGCATAGCGTTTTCGGACTGATCAATTTAGCGAGCCACCTGGGAAAGAGGTATGTGTTAGGTATACCATGAATTGGGTACATTTTTAATAGAAACAGAGGGGCAAAAAAATTACATAGTATACCACCTGTATTATTGAACCTTATTGGTGTGAGAGTTGAACAATCTTAACCCTTACATCATTGGCTGACCTATATATCTCAGCCATAAAACCGGAACTACGTCAGAACCTGGGAACCTCAAATGTGTGCATCATCCCTTTACATCTAATATCTCAAGGTGAGAAGTCATACAATTCTCTCTTCAATATTAGCTATTATACTTGTCACATAAGTATCACACTATCGGCATCATCCTCCATATTAAAAAAAATTCATCAAATATGTCTCAATCGATAAAGGTTAATAGTATTATTATCAATGATCTCACTGCTTTAGAAAATTGTTCTTTTTTTGACGGTGACTGTCTCATGATAGCCGGTGGAAATGACACAACCCTGTACATTAACAATACTAAACATTCATTGGCCTTATCTTCTGACTCCTATAACTGTTATACATTGGTACTCAATGCATCTAATACAGATGTCATGACCGTCTCCAATTTAATTGTTTGCACTCAAAATCACAGTTCCAAATTCTAAGTTTTCCTCAAAAAAAAGTCACAAAGACCTTTGCTTAGTGGTGTAATGGTGACAGACCGTCCTGACCTCTTTTAGCACAATTATAGGGAAGCGCATATGGCTTACTCAAAGGTAAAAAACTTATTATATAAAGTGTCTAATATACTACTGATGCAAGCATATGACTCACCTCTCAGGAAGGCTGGTCAAGGTGGTAACAACTGTTACAATATTTAATTTCCTTTTTTTTTACGGCATATACTTTTGAGAACTAAACGCCTTTAGCTAATATAATGGAGAAAGTGTAGCCTCGTATCTGACAATGCATTTCACAATGAAAAATAGAGCTGTATTGAAACCTTCAGCAGGTACTGATTTTTGTATTTGATCACTCACTCCCTGCAGCTGATGGGATTCCAAACTATCCACCTGTGTCCATTTTGCCCATGCGTCCTGTGCCCAACTGTTGGACACTGTTTGCGGGACAATCTGTACTGTACGTGTGTGGGCTGATGGGCAATTGGTTTTAATGGATGGACAGTTTTTTGCTGGACGGATAGACAAAACTGTATGGCCTTTTTTTCAGCTCCACCGACCTCTTCCGACTGGTGCTACATGAATATGCCTGGCGGCAAAGTGTTTTTCGACTGATCAATATAACAAGCCATCTGGGAAAGAGGTGTGTGTTGGGTAGTGCCCCTATACCATGAGCTGTTTAATAGACACAGAGGGGCAACAAAAAATTACATAGTATACCACCTGTATTATTGGACCTTATCGCGAAAGACCTAAATAGACCTAGATGAACATGCATGCAATTGTTTTTTTGGCTTTCATAGGGTAAGATTGTCTAAAATCTTGCTCTGCTACGTACTAGCTTTATCATACATCAAGCCTATCTTCTGTTCAACCTCATATCATATCACACAGGGAATCACAGTACCTAATCATCGGTAATTGCTTGTTACTGGAGCGGAGCCAGGGTGTAGGCCGAAGCCTAGCAGTGATAGTATCAGCTCATACTGTATATCTTCTAACGATCGCTTGTCATGGGACCAAAACTACGTTCGGACTCCACCACCACGGATTTAAACATGCAGCAAATACTGGAGAGATTTGATGATAACAGAGAATACATGGGCAAGCAGTTCAACAAACTTAATGTCACCATCTCAAGCATCTGCTATCGACTTGATGCTGTTAAATCCAAACAGACAGAGTATGAACAGGCGCTGACATTCTGTGTAGAGGAGATTGCGGATCTCAAGAAGGAATTAAATGTATTGAAACAAACCCGACAACAGGAGGATGATGTCCTGAGATCCCAAATGTATGCCCTGGTACACGATCGTCACAAAAAATGGTGAAGATATAAATGGTGTGCGTGACTCCCTAGAAAGCACGCACAAAGAGAAGTCTTACCTCAATCTAGCATTATTTGGCATACCTGTTACACCACATGAACATTCCTGTGCTATCGTTACTATGCTAGCTACCAAAATGGAAGTCAGCATTACTGAAACAGCGTATCGTACCAAGAACAGAAACATTTACGTGAATAAGGGTAGTTACAGCCTTTGAAATGGGGATTTTTCGCAAGTTTATCCAATATGAGATTTTTACCGCACTAGGGGCATTAGAGTCTCTAGTTTCCTAATGTGAAATCAGATTTTTGATTACTGCACTAGTTTCAAAATAATCATCATATTATTTTGACACCATGTCTTTAGTCTGTTTCACAAAAATCTTGTGATTCATGCCATTTTGTCAAAGTTGGTAATCAATTTCACCCTGCCCATTCTCAACCACTGTGAGGGAAAACCTTATCAAACTACATATCTATGGAATCCTCAAATTCTCAGCTGGTTAATGCCATGAACTGTTACTATGTCACACCTACGAAAAGTGAGTTATTTGATTTGTCCTGGGTATGGATATATTTGCCTATGAGCCAATTACAGTTCAAAGATTATCATGGCCAATGGGCTAGCCTGTTAGAGAATAATGGACCAATTAGAACACACCTTGCTCAGCTGAATCATTGGAGTTATTTGTCATATTCAGTCACAGCTAGCAGATAAAAACCTCATCTTTTAATCTACAAATTCAACATGCCTAGGCAAGCATCTCACTCAGTCATGTATGGGAAGAAGAAAAGAAAGAAAGTATTCTATGGTAAACCCAAAAAGGATTCACAGGATGAACACGTAAGTAAGTTTCAGCAGGTTGAGTGAGTGGTACCGGAAAATCAGCCAACTGGCCAGAACTGCAATCTAGGAGTAGCTTACATGTCGCTATGTGATGTGATGTGATGTCACTAGCCAATGCCATCTCCAGTTGAAAAACATCAAACTGGAACATCTCATGGCAATTGCACACCAATAGTTTCCACTGCAAGAAGAAAATTGTTCTGTTGATGCTCTACTCCAACAACGTGTTAAGTACATTTAGTACAACTTCTATCCAGAACTACTGCTGGCAGTAGTCATGGATAGTAGTGTACATACTTTACAATGGTTCAATGTTGTTCTTCACTTGTTTTAGACTCCTACTCCACCAGTAGATGCAAGCGGCAGCGTATCGACTGAGAGCGTCGCTGAACAACCGTCTACAAGCACATATACTATTCCAGCAGTATCATCAGAGACACCAACTACCAGTGATGCACCACACCAACCCTCTGAACTTGTAAAAGCTAACTACATAGAAGACGGACATGCACCAGCTGATGCTGAAGTTGTAGACATTGCTGTCAGCTTTGATGGCACATGGCACAAACGTGGCCATACCTCCCGTACAGGTATTGTTTTTAGCCGTGGACATTCTAACCGGGTTGGTTGTAGACTTTGAAGTCATGTCCAATTTCTGCCTGATATGCAAGCGGGAGAAGGCGAAAGAAGACTCCAGAAGCCTGAGAAGTCTTCAGCAATTTATGGCAACGCATGATGCTGTATGTGATCGCAACCGGAATAGTTCTAGTAATGCGATGGAGGTAGCTGCTGCAGAAATCATCTGGAACATTCTAAGAACGGACCGCTCCGCTACATCACTATGTTGAGCGATGGGGATAGTAAAGGATATAGTGCAGTGCTAAAGTCCGATCCTTATGACATCGCTATCAAGAAGGAGGAGTGCATAAACCGTGTAGCCAAGAGACTCATACACGGCCTGGAGTCCCTGAAGAAAAAGAGTACTGAGTCTTTGGGTGGTAGAGACGCCATTCCCAACAATGCAGGTGATATAGATGCGATGAAGAATGCTATCATGGCCGCACCATATCACGTTACATCAACTGATGATGAACCAGACCATCGTTACTGTCCCACTGATGGTTGGTGCTGATTTAAAAATCCAAAAATGAAGAAATCAAAACCTGATCTTCCGAAAGAAATGTTAGAGTTGCTTGATAGTTGCTCATGCTGCGGAACTCAAAACGCCAATGAGAGCCTGAACGGTAAGACATGGCGCAAATATCCTAAAACACAGTGGGCTGGAAGACCGTCAGTACAGATGGCAGCTATTGTTGGAGTCATGACTTTCGACGCTGGTGAAGGAGGGGTGCGTAGAATCCTTGATCGCTTTGGTCTCTTGGCTGATGAGAAGGTTGAAGAACATGCTGAGAGGAAGGATTTGAAGCGACTAAAACGTGAGGCTGTCACCAGCGGCCAGCAGAAAGATAGACGTCATCGCCAGGTCAGTGAACGACAGCGACAAGTACAGAAGGAGGGAGTGACATATGCTGCTGCAGATTTGGTGCATAAGGTGAGAATACATGGCCATAAGCATAAATCTTATGTTTGCATAAACAAAGATAAAATCTGCTTTGTAGATAGTTAGTCTTACTATGAGCTGGGTAACATACAAGTCAATAACATGGTATGAGAATGAGTTAGACAGTCAAAAGTAGTCCAAAACAGATTTTATTGATTCAGCATGATCTAGGAAAAACTTATTTATGTCTCTATACACTTGAAATACTTGAATTTGACGATTGCAAATAGTTTTGGCGTTTTTTAGACGCGTTTTTCTCAGTTCGGTGTTTTTGCTGATTTTAGATGATGACGAGCGCTACCAGGAGGGAGAAAGAAGATGATGGAGTGACTTGACATGTTCTTCTAGATCATAATTTTGTGTAGAATGGCCTGAGTGAATCACATTTTTGTATTTGTTGTTATTTTCTCTCTATTTCTGGTTTTGTGTACCCCCCTCATGCTTCCGAAACTGTGTTTGACACTCATGAGAATAATTCTTCAATGACAAGCAAAGCTGAAGTTTTTTCCACTTGATCCATTATTACATCTGTTTGCTTCCATTTTATTATAAGTTTAAGACCATGAGAACTGATAAAAAAGTGGAAAATAAAAAATCGTGATCAGAGTTGTTGCCCCTTGTCTTACTGAATTACATGACAAATAATTGACCTAGAGTGCTGAAATTTCTCTCAGAAGTGTCTCATAACATCATCATACAGCTCACAAAATTTCAGCAACCTAGCTTTTATAGAACTCATTTTCCCAAATTGGCTGTATCTAGACAATAGTTATATAATGCAAGAAAACAACTCCAGACGAGAGAAATCACCTGGGCCTGGGCCTGGGCCTGGATCTTCGGTGGCCAGCGTCGGCAGCATGGAGGATTGACTTCTGGAACAGGATTACCCAAACTCTAGTCTCGGACTATCTGGCACTTCCTTTTTTTTACCGTTTTTCATTTTCTAAATTTTAATTACTTAGACAATAAACAGAGAACAAACAAAAAAAAACCGAAAGAAAATGGCTGGTTCATGCCACAAATTTAATATTAAAAAACCGACCATTGCATCCTCAAATTAACTATATGGCACTTAGATGTACTTCTTGTGTCGCACTTATTTACAGAATAATAGAGGAATGATTGACAATGACGGCAGATACTCCCATTGATATGTCATAGGACTGATCAGTTTAAACATTCCTCCATCTCTTGTCAACATTTTGTGTAGCTCACTTCTTTTTGCAATAATTGATTTAGGTTTCATATATTGCCAATGCAACGTCAATCGAACCGAATCACAATATATTGAAGCAGAATTTTAGAAACAAGTCTTTGAGTTGGTCAATCACTTATTTTCTCTTGACATACTCATTCAAGAACAAAATACTGCAGCCTGTCTAGTAATCCTGTATAAGGAGAGAAAGTTATGATACTGTTGAGATATTTGAATACTAGATGCATAAAACTGACAAAAAGAGAGGGCAATGTTAATTATAAAAGGTCCAGTTATGCCTATTCTCTTTACATGAGAGCTCCAATTCAGAGTCGATCAATGGAACTTAAAAGATGATCAATTTTGAATTTTGTGCACGATGAATATTGCTAATATTGTTGAATTGTTAATATCGAATTGTAATATAATTGCATTTTCCTTGCGCCTAATTGAATCGATGATGCACTAACTAAATTATTTGCATTTAGTTTTCCTCAAAGGAAAGTTGGTGTAATGGGGTCAGACCAATGGTTGTCCTGACCTCTTTTTGCGTTGCTAAGGGAAGCGCATCTCGCTTACTCAAAGGTACTATTGTTGCAAGCATCTGACTCACATGTTTATTTCAGATATTCAAAGGTATTTCTAGTGATGCAAGTTACGTGATTCGGATGCGAAACTCAATCTATAATTGCTGACTAAAAATATAGACTTAACATGTAAATATAAATGCGTAATTAAACTTGTTTTCTAGTGATGCGTGTTATGCGATTCAATTTATCAATCCATAGTGACATTTCACTCCATCCACAAAAAATGTGGAATATTCACTAGCTTTAGCTTCTGACTGGTATAATTGTGATGCACTGATACTGAATGCATCAAAGACAGATTTTATGACAGTCTCCTATTTTGATTTTGAGTTGATTTTCTCTAAATAATTTTTCAGGGCATGTTGTCCTCAAACATTCTGACAAATTTAAATATTTAGAAGTAATTTTATATGAGATTTGAATCCCAAATTCAATAAGATTAAACAAAACCTAACCAAGTCATAGCAAACTTTAAGAGAAATCACCATACTCAGAGGGAACAAACTAATTGTACAAGAAATCTGATATACTACTGTTGCAAGCATCTGACTCACCTCTCTGGAAGGCCAGTTAATCCACAGTTAGCCACATCTATAATCTTCAATGATGGAATTTCCCCCAATCCTGCAGGTAATGTCTGTAGGCCTTTATTGAAACGAACATTTAACAATTCCAGTCCTGGCAGTTTGCAGATGCTGTGGTGGATAAATAACAGAATGTTAAAATACCATGCAATACTGCTTGTCACTGGATGGAGCAAACACAATTGAGCAACGCATTCTATTTATAGGAGAAAGTTTCAGATTGATCAATTACACATGTAAGTTGTAACTATCAGATATAGATAAATGTATGAATTTTAAACCCCAGGACAAAGAAATTAAATGAAACCTATCCAATTCATAGCAAACTTTGAGAGAAAATGTAAGTTTTTGAATAAAACCTTAGCTACAGTCGTGTACACAGGGTAAATAAAACCAAAGATTGAATATAACGTTATTGCTCTAATTGATATATCTAGATGAGTCCTGAGAGTCGATAGAGTTAGAAGTCATAAGGCACCTTTTTTGTGTAGAATAAGTAAACTTTTCTACTACATAATACTTGTATTTTATTCTTCTTCTTCTAAAAATTTTTTGTAATTTTTGTAATCTCTGTATTTTTATGTCTTCCTAGTAGTTCCAACACACTTTCATTATTTATTCTTCTAAAAGAAATTCTTGCTACCCTGGTTATGGACCATATTCCCTTGACTTATTAACACTACCAGAATGAATATGGGATATATATAGGTGATTATGTGAGCATTGTTTTAAACAAGGTTTTATCCCCGTTGAGCCATATTACTTGTCGCAGGTTGCAAGATTATATATTACAAAGTTAGAAGATATCCATAGGTTGGTTGTCCCAAATGCCAATAATACTGATAATTCTATGGCATAAAATAATTAAATTGAAAATGGCAATCAGTTGCCACCACTCTGGAAATTATTTTGCATATCTTTTTCAGCATATCAACAACACTCTGAATCATCGAAATGAAAAATATAGTCTGTTGTGGCTGGCCGGTGGCTTTATTTTTGGGTGCCTAATGCTGTTTGCTGTATTCATCTGCGATTGGCCCTTGCTTTGCGCTAAGTCAAAAATGGGGAAAACTTCAATCATGTCTGATTAACTATCTATGAATGAATAAGATATCAAGATATCAATAAAAAAGTAAAAACTAACTTTAATTGATTTTGATGACTTGCCTAATTAATCAGGCCATAGATGCCGGTGGTCAAAACACAACTACAACGATTTTATTAACGGACGGCAGCAGATTGAGGGCTTTTTACACTGATCAGTTTTATGACATAATAATGGGAATACCTGCTGTTATTGTCACTTATTCCCCTCTTTGTCTAAACAAGTGTAACACAAGAAGTACGTCTAAGTGCCGTGTAGTAAATGTGAAAATGCTTGCTTGCTATGATTGGGTTTTTGAATTCAAGCTAGAACATGAACCAGTCATTGCATGCATGCTCATCTAAGTCTAGTTAGGTCTGCTCAAATAAGGGTCAGTAATACAGGTGGTGTTTTAAAATATTTTGTCATTACAGTCATCATACAAGAGCAATCTTGCTATTTAGAGCACTGGACTGCTCCAAATTTGTGTAAATTTTACACGGGCTCTAGCATCTCTTCTTGTGGATGAAGACTGTTAACTGGCACATACAATGTCTTAATTTAAGCTGTTTTCAGGATAATGTCAACTAGGCACCATGCTAGCAACAATGAAATTTCACTAGGGGCCAGTCGGTAAAGACTTCGGATCAAGCTGAAGACGTTGGGAATTCCGTTTTGACTATCCGCCCATGCCTGTTCAGCAAAATTTGTCTGTCCATTAAAACAAGTTGCCCTTCCGTCTATACCGGTCCAGTAAAGGTTGTCCCCCCCCACCTGACGATCGGGTATCCTGTCAGCCACTTACCTGGTGGTGAGTGCTTAAAGACAAAAATCAACATTAACTAAAGGTATCAACACAGCTTGATATTTCATTGAATCATTGAACTGCCAGATGTGCCGCTACACTTTCTGAATTTTATGAACTAACGCAGTTTCTCTCTCAAAAATATTTACAAAAACAGAAAGACAAAATAATTACTGTCACAGGAATTTATTTGATCTCAACCAAATATTGTATGCGGTACATGCTTGGCACTGAATAATATAAGAAAATATGACTGTGTATACAGAAGCTTTCTGTATTAGCTGAATGATTACTGAAAATAAGCGAAGGCTCTCAAAAATTATTGATCATACTAATCTGTGAGTTTCCCTTGTACAGAGACAGCTAGAGATTGACAGTTGTAACATCAGAAAATGCGGCGGTGTTTCTTAGATCAATTAATCATTGATATACAGGCAGCTGAATAGAGTGCTATATTGTGGATATAAGGTCGATTGTATGATGAGATGGATCTTGACGAAAAACTTCCTCAGAAATTTATCCCCCGTGCCTTACAAAATTATGCTCATTATCTACCTCCAGAGGTATCTTTCAATTAATCCTAATTAAAAGATGTTTTATTGGGCCTCGCGAAATATTAAGATAATGAAAATAAAAACTTTCGTATTGTCTTAAAAATTAGTTATTGATAGATCATTGAACTGAGGAAATTCTAAGTTGACTTCCTTGCAGAAAAGGATGTCGAATAACTCTATTTTAGGGTACAAGTTTTTCGTATTTCATAGGAATCGGCTACATTTTGATTATTACTACGGGATAATACACCCTTAGCATTGTACTTTTGAACTTAATAAAACTGGATGGTATTGGAAATCTCAGATTATCATAATATTCACCGGACGTAATTGGTTTGGCAGATCAAGCAAAATCAAGTTAGCCTACATTGCCATACAGAGCAGCACCAACTTTTCTTGCACCAATAAACAGCGGCCAGAGGCTGTGAATATCATCCTGAAACTCTATTGATTTGATGACTGCTGGCCAAGTTATACCTAGGGTATATCGCTGTCTAGGCCTATTGATATTTTCAATCAAAAAATATTTCTTGCCAAAGAAATGTGTTATTATTTTAATTACCAAATTATGGATTTACAAGCATTTTCAAGTGGGTGATGTGGAGTGTAGGTCAACACAAATATTTTCCTGAATTGATATTGAAAACAATATTATTGTGCTATGATTATTAGAGTAATGTACGGCTTTCGGTTGGTAAATGTGTCTTTCCCTTATTTAAGCCTGCATGGCAATCATAATAATTCCATCCTTAACAGCATGATTAGATTTTTGGCAATTGTGAGGACACAACTCCTATTTCAGCAATATGTGGGTGTAGACTTGTGATATAGAAAGTGGTGTGAACTTGATATGTGCTGCCCAAAATTATTATTATTTTTATTTATAGTGATATTCATTGTTTATTTGAGCCCACTGTTATATATTAAATGCAATTATTTTCTGTTACATAGATTATGGGCCTGCCTGCCAGCATGTCCAACAATCAACCAACCTAATCAGGTGGTAACAATTTAAAATAAACTCTTTAGCTCATATAATCGAGAAAGTGTAGCCTCGTATCTGACAGTGCATTTTACAATGAAAAATTGAGCTGTATTGAAACCTTCAGCAGGTACTGATCTTTGTATTTGATCACTAACTCACTGCAGCTGATGGAATTCCAAACTATCCACCTGTGTCCATGCGTCCTGTGCCCATCTGTTTGACACTGTTGGCGGGACAACCTGTACTGGACGGGTATGGGCTGACGGGCAATTTGTTTTAATGGATGGACAGGTTATTGCTGGACGGATAGACAAAATGGTCAGGTCAATTTTTTCAGCTCCATCTACTTCTTCTGACTGACGCTAAATATAATCACTTGGCGGCAAAGTGTTTTGGGACTGATCAATTTAGCAAGCCATCTGGGAAAGAGGTGTCTGTTGTGTAGTGCCCCTATTCCAGGGGCAACAAAAAATTACATAGTATACCACCTGTATTATTGGACCTTATCGGAAAAGACCTAAATAGACCTAGATGAACATGCATGCAATGGCTGGTTCATGCCACAAACTTAAAATTAAAAAGCCGATCATTGCATCCTCATACTAACTATAGATGTATTTCTTGTGTCACACTCATTTAGAGGATAATAGAGGAATGATTGACAATAACAGCAGATACTCATATTGATATGTCATAGGTCTGATCAGTTTAAACATTCCTCCATCTCTAGTCAACATTTTGTGAAGCTCACTTCTTTCTGCAATCATTGATTTAAGTTTCATATTTGTTGCCAATGCAAAGCAGTCTTTTAGAAACAAGTCTTTGATTTGGTCAATCACTTATTTTCTCTTGACATACTCATTTAAGGTCAAAATACTGCAGCCTGTCTAGCAATTCTGGATAAGGAGGGCAAGTTGTTATACTGTGGAGAACATTTGAATACTAGATGCATAAAAATAACAAAAAGAGAAGGCAATGTTAATTATAAATGTCCAGTTATGTCTATTCACTTTACATGAGAGCTCCAATTCAGAGTCGATCAATGAAACTTAATAGATGATCAATTTTGAATTGTGTGCATGATAAATATTGCTAATATTGTTAAATTGTTAATAGTTGATCGTAATATAATTGCATATGTGTGTGCTTTCATTTTCTTTACGCCTAATTAAATCGATTATGCGACAACAAAATTATTTGCACTTAAAACCGGATTTGCCAATTTTAAGTTTTCCTCAAAGGAAAGTTATGTTTCTCTCGACCTACTCATTCGAGAACAAAATACTGCAGCCTGTATAGCGATCCTGTATAAGGAGTGCAAGTGGTGATGCTGTTGAGATTATTTGCATACTAGATGCATAAAAATGACCAAAGGAGAAGGCAATGTTAATTATAAAATGTCCAGTTATGTCTATTCCCTTTACATCTTTTTTGTTGTGAGTGACGTCATGCTAGACAGTCGGGTGTGAAAAGTTCTCTTCAGAATTTTCTCATAAATAACCAAAATTTGACAATAACAACACCTCACATGAGTCATACTAAGAAGAAGAGAGGATACGCATTCTATGCTGTTGCCACAGGAAAGACAATAGGTATTTTTAAAAACTGGCTTAAATGTAACGACTCAGTGAATAAAGTCAGTGGTGCATCATTCAAGGGTTTTCGCACCCTTGAAAATGCTGAGCGATATTTGAACAAGGCAGGAGTACAATGTACCTGGGTAGATTTTGAGCAGGAGTATGTTGACGCATTGGACGAGCTAGAAAGCAGCAAGTCAAGAAGTAGATCGCCATTGAAGGGTATCATCAACAAAAACTTTGATATTGGTAATAGTACCTCAGACACTGGTATTTGTACCTTTAATAAATCATCTCATCAAGCACCAACAATGACTACATCGGAGTGTACTAATTGTAAGTAACTGGCACTCCAAGTCAAAACCTTAACGAGTGATGTCGCATACTTGCGAAAAACATTGGAACTCTTAGAAGGGAAATACAGTGATAACACCGTAAACATAGAAAAAAAAGTGTCATGTTTAGGAGAGGACATAAAATTCCTATCTTCAGAGATGAAGAGCATGACAGATGAGTTGAAAAATCATAAAGTCCTCGCCTCTGATGTGCTCAAACGTAATATCGTACACCAGAACACCAGGAGCAACACCGAAAAAAAGATGAGCCAATTCAATGGCGGAGAGAACAAACGAAATATAATAACCAAAATAAAACAACATTTATCTTCAACTGTAAGAAATGTATTGTTCTTCATAACTTGGCACGACCGCAAGAAATAGAAGAAGATGAAATAAGATTGCACTTGTGCAAAGGTTTTGGACCAATGGATATTACAATTATAAACAAATATCAATTTAGTAGAGAATACCCGGATAGGTGTAAGTTTATCATACAAATTGAAGATGATACACAGAGAACACGTATAATTGAAGGCTGGAAAACTAATTTCCTTGGTGGATCATCAATGAGGCACACTGTAGCTAAGCCTACAAACATCCTGATTGTCCCTAATTTGCCATTGGCATTTGGAGAAGAGGACATTTTGAGAGATGTCAACCATGAATTTAGAGCACTTTGCGTCAAGAGACTGAGGGATAGAGATGACAGACCACTACGTGCCATCAGTATCCAGTTCCAGTCGGAGAATGAGACGAAGAAAGCTATGGAGATAGGGAAAATCGAATTCCCGTTGAATGTACAATATTATACTATCATTGAAATCACCAGGAGATAAAAGGAACACAGCAAGACATATAGATGAGTAAGCTCCAAACAACAGGCCAACCTTTCAATACAAATTTTTCTCAACCTCATTTTGACACTTTAAAAGTGATCAAAAATCGTTTTTCTTTTGCCCATTTGAATATTCGTGGAATCCCTTCAAAAATTGACGAAGTGAGACACTATTATCTACTATTATACAATTTTTCAATCTTCGATTTAAGCGAGACTTTTCTGGATGGAAACAAACCAGATTCTTTTTATCAGATTCCATCATATGATATGATAAGAAGAGATAGGAAACCTCGACCTGGAGGTGGTATAATATGTTATATAAAGCAGGGTATTCAGTATGAACTAATCAATGATTTCAATCACATAATTGACGAATTTATTACCATCAAAATTCGCCATAAAGCATCTCATGATTTCTTAATTTCGTTCATTTATCGTCCTCCGAACACGTTAATTCCTTGGAATGACTCTTTGAGACTCTACCTAGATTGTTGCTACCAATTTTCTCCAGATTCTCTTTCAAACAAATGGTGAATGAGCCAACACGTGTCAGCCAAAATATATCTAGCCTGCTTGATCATATTTACACAAATAAGGACTGTAACTTACGACATACCTCAGTATTAAAAACAGCTGTGAGTGATCACTATCTCACATATAGCATAAGAAAAATAGGTGTTGTCCCAAGTGTAAAAAAATTCAAAATAAGCTTCAATGACTTCTCTAGAATGACCCCAGAAAATTTACGCAGATCTTTTTCAGATGTTAATTGGGATATCATTCGATATCTCAGGTCATCTAGTGAGATAATAGAAAGTTTCAATCAGTTGTTTTTGGAGAAAATTACTCTAAATTTTAGGAGGAAAGTTCGACAGACAGAAGTTTTACCACCATGGCTTGATATTGAAGTCTCTAGACAAATGAAAATAAGTGATTCACTAAAACGCTCTCAAAACTTGGATGATTACAAAAAGCAGAGAAATTTAGTTACAAATCTTATAAACAAAAAAAAGAAGACATATTTTTCTGGTTTGGTTAAAAACTCAGCAAATAATAATACAAAACCGATTTGGGACGCCCTCAACATCGGAAAGACAAAGAAAAAGTCTTCTAGTTCTTCTTCAACTCTTACCAGCAAAGACCTGAACAATCATTTCTCAACAATCACTGATATACTAGGTCATGGGTTTAGAAAGGAAAATCATTCGAAAAATACCCCTGAAATCAGAGATAATATACTACCTACAAACTCTCAGGAAAAATTCTTGTCTAACTTTAAAAGATTTACTCCTGCATCAATTTGCCTATATCTCAAATCTTTTTCTGATAATAAATCGACTGGTCCTGATGGTATCTCAGTTATGATGCTTAAAAAGACGCTCCCTTTTGTCGTTAATATATTGACCGACATCTTCAATCAGATTCTTATTGAGGGTGATTTCCCCAAATGTTGGAAGACAGCTAGAGTAACCCCTGTTTTTAAGGGTGGAGATCCGAATGATCCATCGAATTACAGACCTATATTGATTCTGCCTATATTGTCAAAGACTTTTGAAAAACATATAAATAAATGTTTAATGACTTTCCTGACTGACATAAAAGCTATTCACCCTCTTCAATCAGGATTCAGAAGTAATTACTCTTGCTCTGATGCTGTACATAAAGTGTTGTCAGATGTGCTCCACCAAAAGCAAAAAAATAGGTGTGTTATAGGAATGTTCTTGGACATCTGTAAGGCTTTCGATTGTGTAAACCATGATATCTTGTTTAATAAACTCGCTTCCTATAAAATAATTGGTCCCTCATTGAAGTTGATAAAGTCATTTCTTGATGATCGGCAACAATATGTATTTTATAATCAAATTGCTTCAGAAAAAAAAACCAATTAACATAGGTGTCCAACTGAGTTCAATTTTAGCTCCAACTTTATTTCTTGTGTTCATAAATGATATGTTAAATTTACCCATGTCCTCAACTGCTTATGCGTAAGGCAGACGATACTCACTGCGTTTCATGCCCCTGAATTGTCTGACAATTCTGTACAATTCTAGAATTGTCGAGATTTGACCCATTTACAATGAACCAACCAGCTTCCATTATTGTCTAATTAACCCTGCCTGCTAAATAAATTACATTCACTATTGTGTTGTTATAGAATGAGCCTTCACAGTGTATGACAATATAATATAATAGGCTTGATTTTACATGTAATGTGTTTCTATGTAGATGACTAGACAACTTAAATGTTCTAATAAAGATAAAGATAACCCATTTTTGTAAACCAACATCTCACCCTCCCAAAGAAAACTAAACACTTACCACTCAGCAAGAACCTCCCTCCATTATCATTGCACATGTCTGGATCATAGAGTACTATGATAACTCGATGGTCAGGATTGTCACCTGCCGCTATCAAAATTGTCACATTTGCTAAAAAAAAGAGGTTCATCCAACAATTAATATAGGCATGGCATGGCATAAACAGGCATGGCTTGCTTACAATTATACCTGCCATAAGATTGTCATTATTGTGTGTTAATGATATAGTTTAATACAAAAGTATTGTCAACCATGTAATGGAAATCAAAATTTATTTGAACAGTTGATCACAGACAGTGTCAATCTGTGCTGTCCCAACCATGTAGTCTCGCTTTCTTGATGATCAATTCAAATAAAGAAAAGGATCAGCTGGAACAGCGCGGATATGGATGGTATCATTGGCATTATTGTTGTTTGCATCAATTATTAATCTCGGGAGTGATAAGCTTAATCACTCGTTTTACTGCCACTCTTTGCAACGTTCCTTGAGAATTGTACTGTCTATAGTCAGCTTTTCTGTCAAAACAATGTAAAAAAAATATAATCATCGTCTTGAGATACATTAAGTCAAGTCAATTTTTAGGGGTGATATGCGAGTGTCTTTTTGGAGTTCTCCCATCTCTGGCAAACAAAATTAAGGAGCGTGCAACTCCCAGTCCTGTTATCAATGGTCCCTTCATTGGTTGGACCAGAGATTGATTTGTGATTAGCATCAACTATTTCACAATGGTAAGTTAGGCCACCTAAACGGCTTGATTGTTTTAGGGAGCAAAAGATGATTTATTTGTGATCAGCGTTGTATCACCATCAAGATATAACATTGTTATTGATAGGTATTGCAAATAAATAGCGACAGGTAAACCATTACATACTATCGAAACCCATACGATTAACACATTTTCACTCAGGTGATAGGCTTATTGTAGGACGGAAACTATGACACATCATTGTATGGGTACATGAGGTTACACCCACCTGGAATTGAATCGTAAAAAAAAACCACCAACCTTCCGTTGACAATATTTGTCTGTATACTTGTCTACCGGCGATATTTTTATGACATTAGCTTGGACATCAGCGTGGACATCAGAGTGTCATGTTTCATTTTTAATTATCATGAATATATTTCATAAGCCTTTGAACCATAAAAGTTTTAGTATGTAAACTTTGCAACTTTGAACTAAAGAAGATATTTGAGTGCATTGGGAGACAATGTGTCGAGATGTATGGTTGAAATTTAGATTCTTCAATGCATCACGGTTATGTGTAATATTGAGCGCTCTGAGTCTACCCCTGAATTGTCCTACATGCCACTGGCCTGGCTGTGACAGTTGGTTGCATCAGCAAGCTATATCATATATAAAAGAGGCTTACTCCACCATATGTTACGCTTTTATGGATCAATGACAATACTAGGATACAGGAAACCATCGCTCTTAGATCTGTGTAATTAAGCATGCTAAAAGAATGATTGTTGCTATTTCTACTAATCCCATCTTAGAGGATAGCGATTGTCAGCTATACACTCTATAATAAAATATTTTCACTCTAAGAAGTACTCTGTCAGACCGAATTAATAATCTGTGTTCTCTCTAAATGCGAACAAGAAAAAGGCTCCGATACTCCTACCATTACTAAAGAGCATCGCATCATTTGTTTTGGAATGTCTCACTGACCAAGAACCAGCGAACTTGCCAGAAGTTTGTATTATGCATCCAATTTCATGGTGGCGATAAAAATTAATGCTAACAATAAGGTAAAAGAATGACAGAGAGTGGAGATAATCCACTTAACTTTAGTTTTTCAACAAAGCTTCAGTTCGGATGGGAGGCTTCATGGCATAGGCACCTGGGAACTTGCGGGCCGAATTAAGTATAAACCACCACAAACTTTTATTGGATATGGGCAAACTACAGGCTGCATAGTTGGTACCCAGGAAGATCAAGGATTGGCCGTTTATAAATCTCATAACTACAAACCAGAGCAGGACATGGAAATTAGCTTGTCAATTTTTATTATGTTGAAAGGAAAACGGATCAGAATGTGTAGGGCGGTTCGCAACCGCAAAACGACCAAATGTTTTGATGCCCCACAATCAGTGTTTGTATACAGAATTAAATAATTAGTGAAAGTCTCTATCGGCCAGGCCCCTGTCTTCATGAAAAGTTCCACCACACAATGGAACAACGTTACTTAGATATTGATAGGACAGTCATATCTTTCCCTCTGTTCAGTTTGCACTTCTACTGCCATCACCTCCTACTAACCATCTACCTGAATTCAATCACCAATTTAACCAAGGGCACAATAAATTGTCGGTTATCCATTCCTCTGAAATCTTGTGGCATTTATGCTTGAAGCATATCCGCATTTCGAGTTAAAATATGTTTGAAAAAAAGATTTGGCATGTTTTTGTGGTGTGTATTGTTCTGGTCTAACATGCTGTAAGCTTTCATCTTACATAACCAAAATACCCAGCTGGCCTGGCTTTATTTTAATTCCAAGGATTTACTTCATGTTCACAAGAATTAATCCATAGAGAGGACAATGCAGTCCCTTGAATGTTCTACTCAATTATGGTGCAAATCTATGTCACAATGAAGTCTGTGTGGGCATAATTGGTGCTTGCATCAATGACTTGATATTAAATTATTATAATTGAGCATGCTTATTCATTAAGAAATTATAGCAGGTATCACCATGATAAGGAAGTGCAGGTATTTTCTTTTGCCCAAAGTTGAAAGTTGTTCTATGTAATCCGTTTTAAATAAGCTAAAATATCTGCACTAGAACTTATTTCGATATTGGCATGGTAACATTATCAACCATAAAAATAGGCTATCCGACAGATATATATATACAGAAGTACTGACTACTTACCATGACTTTTTTTATCCAGACGTATACCTATGGAAAAGCTGATAGGAGGTAATACAGTAGGCAATTTTCTTAGGTCTTTAAAAACTCATATAAATTTTTAAGATTCAGATCTTTATATTCAGATATCAAGAATTTCTGGACTTCAAGGTTTAGTGTTCTTGTTTGGTAATCGCTACTACAAATGGCAGTTTCAAAGCCGTCAACCATTCACCTCCAGTCAGGTTTTCCACAGGTTAGTTGTAAACCATGGAATTCACTACCATTGACAAGTACTGAAAAGATGAAACAATCTCACCAGTGGTGTAACAGTACGTAGTTGACACAGGACACACCTAATATGGCTGGCAAGAACTATAGTGTCAAGAACCAGCCTGTCTAATTACGATTTAAGATGATGAGTTTGCGGTTGAGATTTTGGCTTATTTTATTGGGGAAACACAGAAGGATTTTCCACTGACTGGTAGACGACAACCTGTGAGTGAACTGCCTGGTGTGGGCTTAATGTGTGAACCTGTCTGAAAAAGATGCCACATATAGTGATCTCAAAAAATACTTTTTCAGGCCCAAATTTAATATTCATTATGACAACGTTGATGATACATGTATGGATAATAGGCATGTGCAACCAGAATTTTTTTGGTCATGGATTTACACAGTGATTAAATAGGGCAGCGACAACATCGCCCACTCTCGAGTTGATAGTTCATAGTGGCCAAACTTTGGAAATCACAAACCTGAGAATTCAGTAAGGCTTGCTCATACGATTTATATCTTAATTATCATTGCTCATCCAAAGTTCCGGAAGTAGGTCTTATAAAAACTTTACTTCATTATTCATTACATACAGGGTTACTAGTGCCCTGCACCCAACTCTAAATGGTTGTGTCAACGAAGTGTTAGGACTATAATCCAACTTAAACACAATCTATAAATATGTACATTCTCAAACTCAGAACACCCACCTTATAAGGTTATCCAATATAAGCACAGCAATATACAGGTCGGGGTACAGAGACACCCTGTCTCTCCTGGTCCAAAAGATAAATTGTCGACAGTGTATTGAATGCGTGTAAAGGAATAACAAATCCCCACTTTATTAGATAATTATCAACTGCTACACAATGAAACATAGGTAATTAAGTAATTAGGAATAATTAGGGTAACCTCTCTGTTTATGACACTCAAGCTATCAGCTTAACATTCATTGTGGCAATCATGTTGTAACTATTTTCAACATTTAACCGCGGTTTCTGTTAGCATAAACATCACTCACACAAGGACCAGCAAAGGGAGAGAGAAAAACAGCTACAACTGACATAGCAGGAAGAGATAGAGAGGTCTTTGGCTCAATTTTACACAGGTAAAGATATATTCCAAGTCTGCAATACATTTTTGCATATGTACTATTCAGTGAAGGAATATCCTTAAAAATTTTATGATATTAATTGAGCAATCATATACCCGGAGACAGGCAGTTAAGGATAGATAACCAAGTCAACATGGAAAAATGGAACTCATGCTGTAACTAACTATCTGGCATTCTTTTTTTTAAACAGTGGCCTAATTCAATAACAGAGATATGTTCAGGCAATGAACTCCCTCTTCCGAGGGAGTTCATTGGTTCAGGTGTTGATTTTGACAGGGATTCCACGTGATAGATAAACACTCTAGTTCTCTTCTCATAAACTTTGCAGTGGTGAGAGACTGTATGTCACATGGTTATGTATAAGTATCTTGAAGCATGAATTTGTCAAGTTCCCGTTGGCTGTCAATACAGCCACTGATTTATAGTTTTCTGTACAAAATCATCAATGTTGTCCATCCAGTGTACCTATCCAGTCTAAATACTCCTACTGTTAATTGTAATTTCCATGAAGTTGAATTTCAAGGTCATGCTAAAGTCAATGAGTGCAATACCATAAGACGTTGTGTTTACCTTTTATCTGAGTTGAAAATTGAACCAGACATTCTACAAGTAAAATGCCTGCATTTATGAAGCAGCTGTTATTTGATAAGTCAAAGTTAAATTCAGTAAAATCCATATCATTATCTTGCGATGTCTACACCACATGAAAGAATTTTCATGATGTTATAAAACCTTCCCCTGAGATATCAACACATATATTTGCGGCTGGCGTAGATTAACAACTAACTCATCCCATTCCCCCCCCCCCCCCCGAGTATTTGGAAAACTCTTCATGTCCACGAGAGAGTTGGCAAAAGGTGCTAACTTTTTTTCCCAGTCATATTTTTCCTCTTATCTTTTGAATTATGTGCCTCAATATTGAATATACATAGTTCTGTCTAGGTTTATTATTATATTTATCTTTGATAGAACATGTTCAGATGCTTTGACTTATGCGATAATATCATTTACACTTAGTTTGCGACATCATTGTGCTTTATCAAAAACTATAACCGCAAACAATACTAAGCTCTTGTTGACGCTGCTTAGTGGCATCCCCAAGCTTTGCTGTAATTGCCCATTGTCATTATAATTTTCCTATTTCCACTTTTCTTCTATTGTGGCATTTCTCTGTTTTCATCAGATATAGAAAACTTGCGGAGGTACTGCAAATTTAGAAAAGAACAAAGCATTAGCAACCAAAAATGGCTAACCAGGAACACAATGAGGTTTGTTGAGACAAATTCCAAAACTAAAGAGTATCATCCACTTGTTAAAGAAATTTGACTACCTATACGAAATGGTTAAGATTGGAAAGGTTTAACTCATGTTAATTGAACCATGGGACCTAATTAGGTCCAATCATTGCACCCTGTTTGGCAGAAAACATGAAAGGTCTCTCATACCTTATACAGGTCATTAACAACAATTCACTTTTGTGATTTATAGTTGGAGCAGTCTGAAATGGCTCGAAAGATTCTTCGACTCTCTTCGCAGCACAATATGTCGGAGCGCGCAACACAAGAAACAAGTCGCCTCTTTACCGAAGTCACTAAAACTCGTGTGCCTGTCTCATCTAGAAGCCTAAGGAACGCAGCTGGTGAGCTTTTGTCAATACTGTAGAAGCACACTTGCAGACAAACGGATTGCTTTAGGATAATGAAATTGCAACTGAGCATGAGTTGGGTTTTCTTGCATTTCTGATGAGTTAGAAGGGCCTTTTGAAGACAAGTTTTAGTAAAAAAAATAAATTGTACCGTGATGTACTAAGTCAGATTAATTTACCTGCATATGCAATGACTGTCATAAACCCTTACTTTTTGTGTCTATCACATTGCGGCATGTTTGTTCCATCTGCACGAATCTTACTTTTTTTTACTCCTCCCCTGATATAGCTCGTTTTAGACAATTTATTGTGTTGGCTATACTTTGTTTATGACTTGATTGCTAATATTATTTTTCCTGTTTGTAGACATATCTGATGGATTTATGACAATGCCAATTTGCACGATGTGCAAAAAGGTTTATCCTAACAACTTTCCAGAGATATGTAAGAATATCCGATATGACGGAAGTGTGTGTAACTCACCAAAGCCTACAAGAGTTGAACTGTTTGCCTACAAGCCAGTATCTCAAGCCCTGACAGACATCATATCAAGGATACCAAATTTCAATGAACTGTGAGTATCTTATTTTCTAAACATCGGAGATACAGGTAAACTCTAGTTTAGTGACCTGTCTGAACAGTATGTATGTTGAGTTGATGGGCTCACTGGGCAAACATCCTGGACATAATGTATCTCAATGTATTGGACAAGAATGTACTAAGCATGCATTAGCTTCAGATTGGACAGAGGCGTTTCGGTTCATGGTAGCTTTACTGATATAGTCAAAGTTCGCCTTTGCCAGTATGATGTTAGGTCTGAATAATTTTGAACAGCTGTTGAGTTGCAATGTGAAGATACTCGATCAGTACAAAAGAGCTTGATTTGGCAAATCTGGTTTTTTATTTGATTTTGAAAATTGTACAAAATTCAGCAGTTTGTTGTGATAAGTTGAATGTTGATTAATAGGAAGTCGAATACAACTACCTACTGTTGTGTTTAATTTACAAGAGGCAGCATAGGAACAGAGTTTTTATATAAATCGCTGTTTTTCAACTGCTTCTTTTTTAAACCATGAAGTTTTGGCAAATAAACAAACAAATCACAAGAACATTCTTGTCCGACAATCTGCTGTCATGATAACTAGTTCCTTTCTAATAAGCTGTAGCTGGTAGAATAAACCATGGAGTGGTTTAGAAATATTGTAGGCACTGCCTCTGCTTTCAGGATCACTGTTCTTTGGTGTAGGATTGGTGGCACTCTGTATTAAATCAATCAGCTGTCGGCAAACTGTGGCCTTTGTGCCAGTGCGGCCTTTTTGGGGTCTTATGTCTGTCAAAAAGTTGAATTAATTGTGCATTATTTTTTTCGAACCTGTCAATTGACTAAGAAAGGTAGCTTTGTATCAAAATGTTCTCATGGTACATGTGCTCCTGCATTTGGCTAAAATGTTTCACATCGCCTCGCATTTCATATTCATTTGCTAAAATTTCTCCCCTGCAACATCACCTCTCCCTCACCCACCCTGCTCTTTGCCATATGCATGAAACACAGGGATACAGACATTTACAAAATCAAATCTCAGAAGCCATGAGGTAACATGTTATCACAA
Source organism: Membranipora membranacea (assembly GCA_914767715.1). Taxonomy (NCBI): domain Eukaryota; kingdom Metazoa; phylum Bryozoa; class Gymnolaemata; order Cheilostomatida; family Membraniporidae; genus Membranipora; species Membranipora membranacea. The sequence goes on from OU612069.1 coordinate 5,799,662, forward strand.
AACTTCAGAATATTAGATAAACCAGCATTTCTGTACAGCTGAATTTTTATTACGGATAAATCTGTTTAAGTTTGTACAAAATAGGAAGTGCCAATATTGTTACTCCTGCTCCAATTTTATGTCTGAAAATGATGATGCAATCTTGAGTAAAATTTCTGTGCACAATTTGGCCTATTTTTAAAAAAAAAGGTTGGCCCCATGCTCCAAATTGAAGACAGGAAACAGCAAGCTAAAAAGCTTAAACACTGTTTAACAGGGAGGCCCTGACAAAATAGGTATAGCAACTCTGGCCTATATTCAAAACTAGGCATGCAGGTAAAATGTTGACTTGATTCAAGATCACCATATTCATTTAGATGTTTCTTAAGATTCAAACTGGCAGTATCACCAACTCATAGAGTCTTTCTTATTTTCTTCTCTGGGGTATCTATAAGGATAGTGAAATATTAGCACGCCACACTACTGGTGTGATTTTAGAATGTCAGACTATAAAAAAACTACAGAAAGTCTCTTTCTTCACCTCACTCACCTCCCTGATAACTTATTTAATTTTGCTGCAGTGCGCCTACAAAAATATTTTTAGGATTTCTATTGGAGAGCAAATATGGCTGAGGTAAATCAAAAGGCAGAGAATATCAAGCCTTGAGTTTACATATGAACTGTTGTTGGTGTTGCAGTCTTTACAGTTCAATGATATCAGACTAGTCAGAATTTGGCTTTACAAAAGAAATAAACTATAAGGCCCTACTCCATGTAAAACCAATTATAGTTTTTTTTATTCAAAACAATAGCTAAAACTTAAATTGTATTTCAGGTGTGATTTATGGAGAACTCGTGACTCAGGATGTCATTACACAGATGTGTATGATGGAGAGAAGTGGACTGAGCAGATGGTATGGTTAAATGAGCCAGGACATACTAACCTCCAACTACAATTCAACATCGATTGGTTTAACCCTTTTAATCGAGGTGTTTACAGTTTTGGTGCTATCTACATGTCGATTCTGAATTTGCCGAGACACCTGAGATATGAAGAAGAAAACATTCTCATAATTGGTAAGATTTACTTCTTGTAAGGTTTTCCAAGTAAACTCTCAATCCTGTAAACTCCTGTTACGCAAAGATGTGCAGGTGTGACAGGTAGAGGAAAAGGCAAACCTTTAGTAAGACTTAATCACATTGTAGGGATGATTTTTTTAAATTGAATATGCACCAAGTGTACATGATGACGGAATGCTTCCACATGAGGATTGATGGGTAAGCAGAGTGATCCTGTTCTTCACTAAAACTAACTGTTCATGTGACATTGTCTGCGTGAGTATTTTCCATATCCTGACAGCTTTTTGCATTCACACAGGTTGTATACCAGGACCTTCTGAGCCTGCCAAAGGACAACTCAATGAGATTCTCTCAGTTATGGTAGGTACTTAGGACTGTGATAACTTGAATTCAATCCAATACTGACAGTCAAAAAAGCTGCACACATCATTCTTCAGGGGTTTTATAATTAAGATGCTCGCTGGCCACCTACAGATTAGGCTTGAATTATTGGATGCTAGTAAAAGTTCACAATTCATGAACACATCATTCATTGATCATTACGCTGAAGCAAAACACATTTCCATTTACTGATTAGTCTTGTTGTCTAGCAATGTCTTCTAAAATGTAATACCAGTGGTTTACAACAGCCTTTGCTATGTAGTAATTTTCGCTAGTAATTTTGAGTAATTGCTCTTTAGTGCAACTGGAATATTACACATTGTTCCGATACAAAAGCTCACTGATCAAACTCTATAGGTGTATTTGCACTTAAACAATAAATACACTATGTTTGAAGTTACTAACCTATTGAGCAATGGACACTGGAAATCATTGAGATAAATTTGCCCACCTCTTTATTCTGTCAACCAAGGTATTGAGCGATAGCTAGGCCTAGAATTGATTCGCAAATCTCACCACTTGCACAATTTAAAACAACCATGCTCAACCTCGGCAAATGTCGGTGTGTTGAGCTTGCCTACCTCGAAGGTGTGCTTGATACCCTCGATCCTGATCCCCCTATAAAAGTCATAAAAGAAAACTTCAAAGAACTAGCTTACAGCGCCTTTGAAGAAAAGTGGTTACATTCAAAAAAACGTACAAAAACTAAAACCACTACTAGAAATATCAAGGGTCAAATATAAAAGCCCCTGATGCAACTTCTGTATTATGCTGTAAATACTATCACAGGTCATGGTCCATTCAGAGAACACTTAAACCGAAGAAACATCGCTGACGAGTCATCCTGACCTGAATTCGGTGCATTAGCGGATTAAAATTTTCATTTTTTTTAATGCAAAAATTAATCAAAAATTAGAAAGAATACACTCAAAATAGATATATCCAAACCTTAAAACACAATTTACTACCAATATACGCTTAATCAGATTGGTCAGGGGAATATGATGGGTGACATATATACCTGTATTCCGACTGATTTATTCTATCATCTATCTCAGTCTCCCTCATAAGACAAGACAACTTCGGCAAATTTGGCCACTGTGGCCGAAAGATTTTAACCAACTGCACCCTTACCAAAGAAAAAGTTGAGACTAATTTTCTCAAAATCCGACAAGGTGTACATTGCCTACATTATTCTGATCTCAGATTCCAGCTATCCAATTTTCGCTCTCTTGCAGAATTGGGAATTCCCCATTATCTGTACCGCAATCAATAATTTGCCCCAAAAGTCGCTAAATAGACATACATGATTTAAAGGATTCTTCGTCACAACAGGTTCATATCCATGAACTAACTAGCCAACCAGTCACAATAACTGTTTCCAATTTTTTTATACTCAAAGGTGCAAGATCTCATCCGAGCTCAAGAGTGTACCATTGGTGAAGAGAGTTTCAGGGTTCGTCTCTTCAACTGTGTGTCTGATTTGCCTGCCACAAGAGCTGCAATGGGACTTATGGGGCACAGTGCGGCACAAGGTTATTACCTAGCTAACTATAACTGTACTTTTACAGGGTGTAAAACTGATGTATATTTATGTGAATTTATCAATTTTAATGTTCTCCTCAGTCAGATTCAGTTTGCGTAAAGTGAAAAAGTAAGATGTCTTTTGTCTTGGCTTTATCACCAAGGAAGGAGCATTAACATTTCTTACAGTCTTGCAATTGTTCAATGAATTAGTGCTTTAAAACAGGTGTAGGTCACAGAAATTCATAAATTGCATTTCAATGTTGTATAAAGAAATCTCTACCTTCATTTTGGTTTTGCTTAGGTCATTAATATTTTCAGCCAAATGCTTACTAACTGTCACCAATTGCAGGTTGTTCACTCTGTGATGCCAACCTTCTCGTGGATAAGAAACAAGTCGGCATCGACAGATCACATCGGAACCACATCAGAGTTGCCGCTGAGATATCAGCTGCTCACACCAAGACTGAGCAAGAAAATATTTCTAAGACAACAGGTTACAAGTATGTACCTATGTATTTAGTATTATTCAAATATAGCTCATTTCAGGACTATCATATTACAAGATGTATAAAAACCTACCAAATGCCAATTACATTTCACGTATTCAACATTACCCAGGAATTGCCTTTCCAACAGTTTCAGCATCAGATTCTTAGATAGACAGTCAAACAACATGACTTTTTTTACGACTGGCCTCTTAAGATTATGTTCACCCGCTCTGAATATTAATTTTTTCCAATGTCCCATTTTTTTAGTGTATGTTATGTTATAATTATCTTTTCAGAGATACAGCTATGTTAATGCTGCCGTACTTCCAGCCAGTAAATGACCATGCAGTGGATACAATGCATAATCTCTGTTCAGGTAACCTTTGTCTAGTTTGATAATTACTAATTTTGCGCCATGATATGAGTTATGTTTCTACCAAGTTTTCACAAACTGTATAGATCTTGCTGCATGTCTGCGGCCTAGCTTGGGTTTGAATGAAAACAGTTGAAATCCTGATATTACGTTCACACTAACACCATCAGTGGTTGCTTGTAAACATATTTCATGTACTTATGCTGGGTATTCCTCACTCTTAGGTGTCGCAAAAAGACTGTTCTCATTGTGTGATCCGAATCTGCAGGTGCTAAGTGTTAACCTCACTAGTGCGCAGGCACCCCAACCGCTAATCGGCAGACTGGTGTCCGGCTCAAGTCTCACGTCTAAGGACTTCAAAACTCTCTATGAAAGCTACTCTCACACATTGCATGGGACAGTCAGCCTCCGCAAGCTTAACCTGGTTTATCAGCTGAAAATAATCATGAAGATAGCCATGTCTAGGTATGTTGTCCTCTGTCAGGTGTGTCTTATCACGAAAGCTCCTCATTCTCACGCAAAAATACCAAAAAAATTCAGCTGCATTATTTGAAGTTTGGCTGAGATTATTTCATACCAATATTATGATGAACCTTGTTCTCAATTTTGATACCAATGTCTTCATTTGTTGTAAACAAGGGACATGACACATTGAAACCTAAGTCATTTTTACTTTAGATGCGTATCTGAAGCTGAACTGGAGCGGCTAGATGGTTTGTGCGAGACATTTCTAGAGGCCATGAGCCGAGTGTTTGGGCCTGCTGCATTAACCTGCAACTCGCATATGATGCTCCATCTCTCCAATGGAATAAGGCGGTTCGGTCCAGCACCGAGTAACTGGTATGTTTATTGTTATTCCGCTCTAGCCCACCGGCCTGTTAATGAATCGTTATCTGTACCAACACAGCGAATGCTAAAACCCTAAGTGGTTGGGAGGGATCTTGTTTTGTCTTCAGTAGGGGATAACACAAAAATATTGTATTATCAGTGTACCGGAACAGGTACTCAAAGGCCCCGGAAAGCAAGTTTTCTCTTGCATCTGATGGTTATCAACCTTGCATGACTGACGAAAAAAGTCAACATGATCTGGAACCTTGATGTGTATTTGGGTTTTCCGTATAACAGTTGGTTTATCCAGAGTGTGATTGGTTTTTGAAAATTGTCTTATGCTATGGTATTTGGGACAATGGTAAACCATAGTGAATGTGGTCATTCAAATTTGCACCACAACCAGGACATGAGGGCTCATTCGGCTGAGACCTGAACTGTGCACGGCCTGTGATTGTGTTCATTGTGTCAGGTAAGTAGTTTGCGTAGATTTGGTCATTTTGAAAGGCTCTTCATATTTAGGGTGAGCAAAAATGTTTTAGTGTCTTTACATTTTTGGGTTTGGAGCCATTTTGAATGCACCTGTTTTTGCATCCATTGCTTTGTTTGGGTTTTCATGGGACTTTAAGGAATAAGAGGGACATGGTCGGGACTAATGGATATGACTACCATGTACCCCTGTGTGTCCAGGCACCCATATGAGGCCTAGATGGTTAGTTTAGGCCAGTTGGCTTATCCTTTTCATACAGTCTAGTTTGGTCTTGGTTCTTATTGCTTGATCTTGAAGGGTTGTAGTGCTGATATGCTATAAGATATAATGGCTTTTTACAATCAAGTTTCAAAAGCATAACAGCAGCAGTGGCTATGTATCAGATAGTGGAATGGAAACATTTTGGTTTGCGTTTTGGAGATAAGCGTCTTCATCTTTTACCTTGGATAATATGCCCACTCCAACCAGGGCTCTCAATCTGGGAGGACCGAAAACCTGAGTTTTGCTGATACCGTGTTGCAGGTGGCATTTCAAAGCCGTGTAACACCCTGTGCACAAACAGCTTAGAGTTTTGGAGCTCTGTTAGCCTCCTCAATGGGTCCGGTCACCAAAGCCTAGCGAGCAATAATTTTAGGCCTCTACACATGAATGATACTGGTTTTTTAGAGTTGTTAGCAGATCATTGATATAGAATCACTGTAAAATTCATCCTGTTTAATGTATTTCGTATATCACAATACAAAATTGTTTCTTTATAATCATACAACTGGGCCACACCAAGAGGAATTCCCAATCTTTGATGAATATGAGGCAAAATTCTAAAATCCCCTGAGTTGAACCCAAAAACCCGAGTAACTCGGGCTAAATCTGAGTGCTTGAGAGCTTTGACTCCAACCCCAATTCATTGGATGACACATCAGTGTAGGAGCATATTTCATATTTGTGAGTGGCGAGTTAATCCTCAAGCCACTGCTCTTTTGCTGGGTATAGAATCTGACTTTATCACTTGGGAAGATCAGTTTTTGACTTGTGAAATGAAATCAGATGGGTGAGTGGATTTACTGGTTGATTCCGTGATTTGCGTGGGGTATTATTATATGCTTGCTTCTGATCAGACTGTACCAGCTGTTAATGGCAAACTGCGAGGCCTTAATCTCAAGAGGAAGGATGTTAAGGATGATCTCTAAAGCTAATGTGGGGCAGTTCAAAATGCTCTTGTTGCAGACATTAGGGCTGATCCGTATATTTTATCAATAATATGGTTGGTTTTGGTTGTTGCCTCCCACCATACAATAATGCCGTGAAGGAATAAAGGGTGGTAATACTTTGCAAGACCTATAAAATTTGGGTGGGTTCGAGGCCCGGCCTCATTCCTATTGCCTACCTACAAAACCATAGTGTTTCCAATGTGGTGATGTGTTGGTGGTAGCATTTTATAGCTTCTATTTCTTGTCGGTAGATGGAGCTCATTTTTATTAGGGTTAACACTGAGGCCCTTTTGGAGACACCAGTCCTCCACAGGGACATTGCAAATTAAGCCACTTCATAGCATGTTTGTGCTTTTGATAGCAATAACCAAGTCATCCGCGTAGTCTAGGTACCATATATGATTTTTCAAGTTGAGAGTCTGCCACTTTGTGGACATGCTCTTGGAGGTTCAGGGGTGAATTCATGAATAAGTCATTGCCGACGTTTTCAATATTACAGGATTAATCTCTGATTAGCCTATGACGTTCTATTTACAGGTGCTTCCCTTATGAAAGGTACAATAGGACATTAAAGAACATCAAGGTTAATAACCACCAGATTGCACCTCAGGTCAGTTAGCTTCTGAGAGAACGTGTTGAAAGTTTATTGTTATCAAAGACCGACTTTGAGTTATGTTAGTAGAGTCGTATTCATCCCAGATTAAGCGAAATATAAAAACTGCATTTTTCATAATTGTTTAACATCAATGTTTGTTGCTGATTATCATAAGCAATATCATCATGCTGTGTTATGAACCATCGGTTGGCACTTGGTTTTAGGTTATGAGGCAGACTGACCAGCTAAAGCAAACTGCTATTCCAAAGCCATCTTCACAGTTCCACACAGTGCCACCAGCTATTCGGTTCCAGCTTAGAGTTGAGGCCCCTCTTCTGTCATCTGAAGGACTGCCCCTCCATATTGAAAGAGACATAACCCTTACGAGAGAAGAAAAGCGAGCTATATACAATTATATGAGAGAGGTTAGTTTACACAAAAGTTTTTTATTGTGATTAGTATCGTTCACGTCCTGTCTCGTATGATATGGGTGTATATAATATTGATAGCATGCTTTGAACATTTTTGTATAAATCGGTATTGCAAAATCTGAACATGCTAATCTGTCTCCCTGTTTCCTTCAACCCGCTGGTCTATCGGTCAATGATCGGTCGGGGTGCCCAAATCATTTTGAGAGTTAAAACCTTAAACTGTTCATAAATACTCTAGACTGGAAACTATTGGCTGTTTGATACAGGTTCAGTGTCCTCCCTAAATCAGTGCATTTCTCGTTCCGGAACAACATTGTGCTATCCACTTGTTCATTGTAGCACATTGCATTTGTATGAAATATGGTACATAGAATATGAAAAATTGAAGGATTTGCCAAGAACTTTATTCAATTGATTGCATCTGATCAATCCAGCTGTCAGACATGTAAAAAATAGAAAAAAACACAAATGGTTTGGGTAGGGTTTGATTTGAAGGTATTTTGCCATCAGGTCATCCATGGAATTTTAGTACTGTGAACTTTAAAAACATCATAGCAGTCATCACAAGTCAAGAGACAGTGGGTAAAACACAAGCAGGATGCATTGAACCTTGTAAAGTGTATGGCATTTCAGAACATTTGATCTTTAATACAACTTATTACCTGTGATATCGGTATAACTGGTCCCTTGGACATGGTGGAGCGATAATTAACAAACTGTGCATCAAATCATTTTGTACCTATGTACCTCTAGAGTCTGCAACATGTTGCTCATTTCCGTTTGATTCAAGTTTCCCAAGGTTGGAAACCCTGAAGCAATTGATCTCTGTCTGTAACTCCCTAATGTGTAGAACAGAATCCACAGAGAGCCATTCGAGTCCAACTGATGGTACTCATAACTTGCAATTCACGCCTACCCATAGCCTACAGGATGAAAATATTCCCAGATTTAAATTTAGCGCTCTGGCTAAAAATAGTAACACTGGTAAAATTATCAATCAGGTAATAAAAACTTTTAAAAATCCTTAATATATGTTTTCATTTAGAACTTTGCAAACACCTTAAAATTTGATGTGGAAGTAAATTTAGGGATATTTTTGTTAAGTGAATATTGAATGGGCGGAATTTAAAATCCAATGAAGGTTTATATGCTGGCAGAGGGCAGGTTGGTCTTATATATAATTCACACTCTTTTTATTTTGATTAATTTATTTGGGTAATTCTCTCCCGTACCATTATTTACTCTTCTTACATACATATATTCATAATAACATTTATAATTATATCTCAGAGGTATCCGAATGTCAGCTTAGTTGGGTAACCAGATAGAAAGGAGTTTTTGATTGACTGTCAGTAAAATTATTGACTGATGGTAATTGCATGAGTGCACTGACGAACCATGTCTATTTTTGAATGGCAAGAGAAGCATTGGGTGGATGGAATTGGTTGTTCACTGCAGGGTCAGAGGGACAAATCTCGTGGATATGCAAGCAGATCAAATTTTCTGCCTGCTAAATGACTGACGGACAAACACGACGCTGCTATCTCGATGCATAGCTAAATTAAACACTGTCAGTACATTTGGATGCTACAGAAGAGCAGCTCACTATCCGTCTAGTTTTTTGATCTGGACCATTGGTGTCAATTCTGATGGAACTCTTAGCAGATGTCCACATTTTATTGGTATTCCCGCTACACATGTGTGACATAATTTCTAAAGAACTTCTATTGCTTTGATAAGCCACCATTAAACGGTTTGATGAGTGGAAATAACAGAAAATTGAAAGTGAGCTTAATAAGGCAATGAAAGTTTAACTGGCAAATTCATTGTCAGTTTTTGATTTAATAGGCCTGAATAATACTATGTCACGATGGTTTCTTTTATGATCATGAAAATTGGTGGCATATGAGTAGAAAATTGGTGGTAGAAAATGTTAAAATCCTAGGCATGTCTTTTGTAAGCAAAAGATGCACACACCAGCTTATGATCCGAAATTTCCATATAAAGGTTACATAAATAGGGTGTTCCATTTATGCTGCTATAATCTAAAACATTCAGTTTTGTATGAGTGTGAGTATGAGCTTGAATGGCAATGTACAAATATATTAAGATGTTGATCAATGTATTTTCAGAAAGAAATTCCAGCGGTGTTCCAGATAGATGGGGTGAAAGCTATGTGGGTATTCGGAGAAGAAATCAGAAGAGGAAATGCAGTTTGGTTAAAAACTGAAGCCATCTTGATAACTCAGACAGTGAAAGTTAATGACGCTTTTATGGTGATCGTTGGGCATGAGCTGCATACCCTACTGAGGGAGGAAGCTGAGGGGCTTATTAAGACCTGGCAGTTCAAGAGAATATGTCCTCGAGCCTTTTCCCCCTATCTGATCCAATGTCAGTTGACAATCAGCAGCAGGAAAATACAGGGTGTAAGCCAGTATTCAACTGAAAAGAGGCCAAGTAGATATGCATATTGAATTGTGCATCAATAATGAGCCATCTATGCATGGCTAACTAATAATTTGTTTTTATAATATTCAACCTTATGCTTTGTTTTGATAGAAAAACTTACTGGTTGAGTTACTCATAAAACAATGTACTCTTTTTGTCACTTCTAAGACACTCTTACATCACCTATTGTCATTGATAATAAATGATTGGGAATAATAGATATGGAAGATCCCTCGTTGTTAATCTCAATCTCATATCGCTGCTGACACCCCCTACCCTGTACTCTTAATTTGCAAACCATAATTGAAATTTGGTTGCGCAGTATTCTCGTCACTAAATCTCTTGTCCTCATTGTGTATGGTGTCTGTAGAGGTGATTGTTTCTTCCATACCCAATTCATTTGACAGCTAAAACATCGTTATCTGATAACTATCTACAGGCAATTAATTGATAATGCACTTTGTGGATTCTAAGCTGGTATCAGACGTTTCTATTCGCTGATTTTCCGCATCGACATGGGTTGTTTTGTTTAGCATCATCATTCGTTGCGAGTAACATTATCTTGAGTATAGCAGCCATGTCAACACGATCACGAACACTCTTCTCAGCGGCTGAAATTATTGAGGAGGAAAGAAATAATCCTGGCGTAGCGTAAGTCATCTACTATTTGTGTATCACTTTGATAGAATTGAAAAATCTTTTGTTGATTATTGTACAAATATAGTGTTTATCAATAGTGATCCAGTCCTCTGGTCTCCATCACAACACACTGGATTGTTCTCACTTTTCAACATGTTTGTTAGCAAGGAGCAATAACAGGTTATTCTCGATTTTAACAAGCATGGTAACTTGGTGGTAAAATATTCCTTTGAAACTTACATATCTATGTCAGAAGTCAAGGGGTAAATCTTATTACATGTAGGCTCCATGACATTTTGTGTATTATGATATTTGCAGGCCTTTAAAATCCAAGAAGGCAAGTACGAGCGCTAAGGAGTTCCACCTAGACAAGTTGTTTGACGAGGTGTATGGCACAAAAGAAAACGAGGCAAAATCGAAAAAGAGAGGGAAGGTCTCATTTTCAACTGTAAACCGTATTCCGAAGGCCATTCCCAATTCTATATGTGGTAAGCTTTACAATATCAATGGGGCATATGTGATGCAGCACATCAAAACCCGGCATTTGCAATGGGAAAAGGACTTTGAGTTATCTATTGCATGTTATAGCTCAGGTTCCAGCTTTGAATTGGTACCATCATTTTGATTTTAGTTTAATTACAACCATATCTAGAGCAATTTTTGCGGCTGGTGTCTCAGGATTTCTAGAACCGGCCATTGTTCGGAATTCAAGGATGAAGTTGAGCTTAGTACAAATCTGTGAGGTATTATTGTGGACGCTCAGTCAGACCATAGCAACGTGGTTAGATCTGAATACGAGGCGGTAAACTTTGGTGTCAAATTCAACCTAAGGTTATACCGAAAAAGATCATGTTTGTGCTGGACTATTGAGTTAGGGTAGGGTGTTTGAAATTATTCAAGTTAGGACAGTGGCAATTCAGGATGTATGCTGCCCAGTCGAGTTTTTGTATCACCACGTTAGGATTTGGCTTAAAAAAATTTTGCAAAAATGGTTTTCAGTATAGTTTTGTGAATCTCCCCATGCAAAACCTTCTCATGAACAGAATATTATCATAACTTCAGAATAAACTGCGTTTTGCATTATCATCATTTTAGGCCGTAAAGAAAGCTACATTCATGTACTCACATATCAAGCTTCAATATAGCATCCTTGATGACTTCAATTGGTTCTACAATTGAGGCCTTTTATCAACTCTCCCCATGCGGACAAAATTTCCGAGGCAGTTGCCTGTTTCTTTGTACATACACTACACACTAACTAGTACTCACTAAGTTTCCATATTGTTTTTCAGAATCCACACCCCACACCAAGAAAACCAATCTTACCAGCAAACCACTTAACCAATAGATAACAAAGTCAACAGAACCCAAACTCCTCTGTGGTAAGTGGTTTTGTATTGATAGAGTATGATACGTCAAGGATACATTACAGGCAGTTATATTAGCGTTTACAATATGAATCTTGCTTTTGGGGATCTCTCCTTCAACTGTGCACGTTTTCCAAAGACCATGCCTGATTACAAATGGGGTAGCTGTCTGATACTTATGATAAATATATGTACTGTCTTAGCTATTCTTATGGGTTTGATCTTGTGAAACTGGTAAGTACACAGGTTTGGTAGGATAGTGGGTGGGACATGGATGAAGTTGGGACTGTGCCATTCCAGGATGCAGGGATCGATTTCTAGAAGAATGAAATAATGCCGCCCAACTAAGTTTCTATCACCAAAATGAGGAGTTTGTTTAATTTAATTTTCCACAAATTATTTAGGTATGGTTATGCTCACACCATGCAGAATTAATTACTTGTGGTTTGTAGTATTTATTCCGAGTGGAGAAATATTTCATTATTTCTCCTGATCTTATGAAATAAAGCAGGTTGGTAGATCTGGCACGGGGAGTAGGGTCGGTCTTGAATTAATGATGTAAAAAGGAATCAACTTTGTAAAATGGTTAATGATAACTATTCTATATGTAGCCGCCAACAGGAACAGTGTGTTTCGGTTGCTGTTTTAAGTTTTCGAATAATTTAAAAAAAGATCATTATTGCCTTTTTTGGCTAAATATTTGATGAAACATTGAACAAATAGTGATAAATCATGTCTAGATGCTTTAACAGGTCTATGTTTTCTATGGCCTTCTCCTGAAACGAATTTTGCAGTTGAGTAAATTAAAAGTGTCTATTCGCATTTTAAGCTATGATATAGCATTCTTGATGACTACTATTGTTTCTGTATTTAGGACCTATTTTCAACCCTCTTTCACCATAATCAACAAAATCTAGTCTACAATGACAAATGATTCCAAGGGAGTTGCCTGTTACTTTTGTACACACTACACAGTAACTAGTACTTATTAAGTTTTCCTATTGTTTCGCAGATTCCACACTCTACACCGAAATACCACAAGCAAAGCAGTAAACCAGCAGCAGATACAAGAGTCGGCAGCACCTAAACCCCTCTGTGGTATGTGTTTTAATATGATATGTTAAAAACTTAATGCTGTTAATCCGATAACCTGCCTAACTAGCCAACCAAATATATTTCAGCTCTTCCCCATTGCAAAGTATGGCATCACTGAAACACAAGGGCTTTCTCCAAAAACATTTGGTTTTGTGTCGTTTTACAAACGAAGGGTAGGGCTCTGTGACACAGTTACAAACTAAGAAACTACAATTAAAAATATAAAGTATGTTTTGAAGGAAGCGGCCTCTCACGTCTGATAAATGATACATATATATATTTATGAATATATATAACTATATATGTACATTTGTTGTTCACCACAGGATGGGACATTTGTGTGGTCTGATCATCCTCTGGAGCCATTGACCTACGGGTAATGAACCACCCCTATCTCGATTTCACAGATATTAACTGCATCCTTTATACCAGAAAATGTTAAGGCTCTGTCATTGATGTCCGCTACTATTGATTTATTCTCCATGATGAATATTTTTTCTAGTTTCCACTCCGCATAGCAGTACCAGTGGTTATGGCTTGTCTTCTTCTCAGCGCAAATCGTCGAGTGATAACCTGTCTTGCACAGATATCTGTGAGTATTGTTGTAATAGCGCCACTTAGAGGTTTGGTTGCTAGAGAACCTAGAAACTGGCTGATATATCTCTTTCCCTTACCCTATAAACTCATCTTATGTTGTGATTTTAATGTTCTGTCCATTCAATAACTCAAGAACTAAGGATATTGCTGCAAACATCTCGTAGTATGAGGGTCCACACCATAATTTGGTCGGATGCCCTGCCTGACAGTACCATATTGAGACCTCATGTATAACAGACACATTGTATCATTAATATTTACAATAGTTTTAAACCAGGTGTGATAGTATTACTCGTTTTCCCTATATTATCATTATCGTACTATAATTCATAATATAATGTTACATTGTAGCGTCAATAGGTAGTTTTGGGGACACCTCCAGACCAGCATACCCAGACCATATTGATTGTCAAGCAAAGATCAACGGACTAGGTAGGTTCAGCGTTCATATACTATACCACACCGTACTGTACCACTCCACCCCGCACCACACCGCACCACACCACATCATACCATAGTTCACTGTTGCTTGCACTACGGACATGAATAGGTTAAACTATTGTACCTGCCTTAGCTTCAGTCACCACAATGTAGGTTTAAGCAATGAACATAACAGTTTAGTTCATTGGCCATCGTACCTTTAACCTCACTTCTCTTACCTACAAACAACATGAAAGAAGAGCTGCCCTAGCTGCTTCTAGCTTGAAAAACCGGTGTTTTTATTTCAGCCAAGATTATAACATCAGTATCAACAAACAACAACGCAAGAAAGCTAACAAAAGAGGATTTCTCTATTGGAAGGAAAGTGTATGGGGTCCTCCACGAAGAGTTTGATGGCAACGAGAGGTATGTACTTATATTATATTTGATATTTACTTTGATACTTGTATATTGTCTCTACATACCAAGCCTCTGTGGGTAGCAAAAAGAAGTTTCAGCACCAAAATCAACTCTTGAAAGTGTTCACATATAAACCTTGATTGTTGCAACACCCAGGGCAATTCATGAATACTGATTTTGTTTCAATACCCCATCTTTCCATTGCATTGTCTCAATGTATGAGGTTGTTTTCCCAAATTGTTGTATTTGGATTGGATTGGGTTTATTGCATTCTGTCATCATCAAAGACGGTGGTTTTGAATGCAATGCGGTGGTGTGACATGTGTGGTGAAAAAGTTTAAAAAAAAGCAACTATAAGGTTATTCCTTCTATATCAATCTGTTGTCATGGTAATTCATGAAAAAGCTCTTACGTCCTTTTTTTCAGTACGACATAGCTTGGGTCTGAAAATACATTTAGCTAGAGAAGTTATTCGGGTAGAATTGTCAAAAATTAATCAATAAAATGAGGGTGTGCCTCGTTAGACAAGACAAGGCAGATCTTTGGATTTTTTCTAGCTGGAATGGCATAGCCCAGTATTGATCTGATGATAGTAAAATAAAACATCGATAATCCCCGCTAGTCTAAACCAATAGTCTTAAGTAACTTCATTGGGAAAAAGTATAGAGCTACACTTTGTAACTAAAGATCTACTCGTTTGTTTAGTGATAGCTTTTTTTCAAAACTCCAAGGAATTTTGTGTAGGCATTAGGGGACACTGAGCGATTATCAATCACTACATATTGTTCATACTTTAACCTACAGCTAAATTTGGTGTTCATGACCTCAGGCTTTTCAGAATTCAGCTGCATGTTATAATAAGCGGCCCGTGGTTGTGTCGTTAATACTGAGGCCGCTGACGTGTGGCTGAGGTTAACACTAGAGGTTTATAACGTTGTACCGTCACATATTTCATGTGGTTAAAGCCATCCGCAGACAGGTTGTTGGAATACAAGAGCCATAGAATTGGTCCTGTTTGGTACCTGATGAGCGCCAACCTTGGTGCTAATGTACCGTGACTTCTCTTTACCAAGTCCGAGCCCCCAGACTTCCCCCCTGCCGAAATGTAAGATATAAGTGAGATGATAAGAGGGTTTGAACTTGTATCCTTCCAATTTCTTGATGGGCACAGCAGGTTGTGGTCGATCGAATGCCTCAATAAAGTCCAAGGTGGCATTTTGAATGTACTTTACATTTGAGCTGTCAAGCTCTGATGTGGAATCATCATGCAGTTTGATCAAGGCGTCGACTGTCCCAGTGTGCGGCTGGTAACAAACTGTCTTCATGACTATACTATTATCATGTGTATCTCTGATCGTTAGAGTCAATTTAGTACAGGTACCTAACATGTACCCGCTCCTAATAAGTAAAATTAACTTGAGTCGTCACACAAACTTCCTTGTGATGGTACTCATGCTAAGAGAATTAGTTCACTCTCTATCGATCAGAGATTTTCATTCTCACGTGATCAGTGTGGGCTGGCAAGCAAGCTGTGATGGCTTTATTACTTCTGCGAATTTGGATCTCATAACGTTTATTATTACCTCCTCAGAAAGCTTTCCCAGGTGAAACAATATTGACACTGGCCGATAGCCTTTGTAATTGGACGGGCAAGCAACCTTAGGGATTTGTCGGCTTTGCATTCTCTTCCCTTTATTTGGAAATTCCGATGCAAACATCATCCAATTTAATATATCATTAGGAGGCAAGCAACCCATCTTCTTTACCTTCCACTGAGACACATGTTGGAAAGTCTTCAGATGATGTTGACTTCCCAACATCCAACTTGTTCATGAGATGTTTAGTTTCACCAAGACTTAGAGGCTCTGAATGCATGTCATACTCCAGTATTCGAACGGATGATTTAGTTTTCCACAGAATAAAGAGGTTCTCATTACACTAGCTTCTGTTGTAGAAAGCCTGTCTGCACGGTTTGTTTCCTTAAGATCTATCTATCACTGATTTTAATTTTGAACACCACTCTTTAGTTTTCTGGTTTTCATTCAGTTTATTTCTTATTAATGCCCTTTTACTGCCTCTGATACTACGTTGTACCAAAGCATGCAAAACTTTCCAGAACTTGCATCTCTTTTTGAATGCCTTATCCCTGGCTCTAATGAGCTTTTCTATGGCAGTAGAAATCAAAAGTGGCCTGTCCGTTTTATTTTCTAAGTGCGATAAAGGCAACGTTTATCCGGAATGTTGTCAATAGTTGAATGATTTAATTCTTTGAATTGAAATAAGCTGGTGCGGTCAAGTGAGAAAGATAAGATAACTCCTTACCATGCTCATAAGCAAAGATATTTTATTCTGTCTTGAGTAAGTTAACTTTGTTCTACATAAATACTCAATTTATTTTGTGGTTCTTTGGTTCTGTTTGATTATTGAGAGCCTCTCTTTCCAGCTTCCAGTCAGAGAATAATACCAGAGTAGCCCTTCTCTTCACTGATGCCATGACGGCAAGAGGCTACTCGAAAGCTGACAGCTTGACCATCTCGAAGATGTCCTACAGAAGGATCCAACAGAGCTGTAGGGTCAAGTCGGAAAGAGAGATTTCGAGGGAGAGAATCAATAAAAAGAAACATCTGGTAAGACAAGGGGTCTCCCAAATTTGATATATTATCATTGTATCATTGAGGCTGGAAGATTAACAAAACATCAGTGTACACTAGAAGCATTGCTGCTAACCCATTGGGTTTCTTGTTTGTTTTGCAGCACTTAAAAATATAGGAATATATGGGTTGGTTGGCAACGTTTGTATACAGGGATGAATTGGGAATTTCTATTCAATAAATTAATGACAATACCTCCAGGTATTCCCAAGAAAATGATACATATACCTAATGCATTTGACTCCAAAACAAGATTTCTGAAACAAATTATAAATGCTACTTTATAGAAGCTTGAAGGTCGAAAAAGGGCACAACTGCCAGAAGAGGGTGAACTTTTTCCGTTAGTGTATGAGCTTATGAGCTCGGAGGATGAAGCAGAAGTGGTCAGGCTAACATTTATAGCAGATAATGCAGCAAGACACATCAAAGAGGTAAATGGTTGACATTTCTGCTGCTTAGTTTCACAATATTCAGGGTATACTCTCTACTAACTGATATATATGTAGACAACAAAATTGAACATTTTTCTAATAAGAGCTACCTCTACCGTATAAGATTTTCGGCAGTCATAGTGTTGTTGGATAAGAGTTCAACTCATATAACAGTGTGAATGTTCATACCCAGAGAGTGGAGAATGAAAACCATGATGAACGCCCGAAACTCGTAGTTGATGGACTGCGTTGGGATTTGAACCTGCATGCTGAAGGAAAGGCGCTCTAACCAACTGAGCCACCTCCCACTCTTGAACATGTACCTATTATTCATATCGGTTTGTTCTCTTTCAGCTCGACAGAAGACGAGGTGTCATGTGCCTCAAGCAAGAGAAACAGTCAAAAAGAGTACCTTCTCTTAAGATCTGGAACAACAACTGTGTTGTGAAGCCTGATATTTAATGTTTTGTTTATGTTGCTGTTAATTTTTTATTTAGCTTAGTCTGACTATGTATCATCAAAGAGCTTTGTGCAGGTATCATCTATTCTACAATAAATATCTTCAACTTGATGCCTGAGAATGCCGACTTAGACCAGTAATTTTGTCGCGAACTCCCCGCTTAGATCATGATAGCACAAGAGTTGCCCCCTCCTTCAAAAACAGAAGACAATTCTTTGAGCTTATTGGTGATTTGTTATTTAAAACAGTTGATAGTCAAAAGCAAAATGATAATGCTGGGCATCCACAACCGAAAACTGTGCCTATAGAATTTTGTTCTCAATAGTAAATAGGCGTTCATTGTACTACTATTAGGTTTTGTGATAAATACCTGGAAAATCACTCATTCAATGGACAATTAGCATGTGCAAGTGAGTACTTGGGTGAAAGCGTTCCCTTGAACGCAAGCACTCGTTCAATTCCTGATGGTACGCTCTATCTTCAAATGATCAGAGCAGATATGACTGAAGAAGGCAAAATATAGTCACATGACTATGCTGCCAGCTGAAAGTGAATTCTAGTTTCCCTCATTATGCATTGTTGTCTTTCCGTTCAGGCATTCCAAAGGGTAAGTTGAATCATTTTAACAGCAAACTGATTTTTAATATTTATGCAGATATGTCAACTTGGTGGGTCACATCACATCAGGTTATGTTCTATCGATTTGATTTCTCCAAACAGACAGCTATTTATTAAGAACATGTATTTTGTCTCATTTTCAGGCAACGATGCTACCGGTACATGTTATGATAAACAGTCAGCGGTGTAGCAGTTTAGAAACGCACCTATGATGAATATGGATTACGGTTTTATTACAGTCCGGGAGTTTTATCTTTGGCTGACCAAACTCGTACTATGAATAAGGAAGACATGTCTGTGTGTGCCAGCAAGGAGCTGAATCTATCATTGGAGCGCAATAAGATGGATATTCTGTTTTTAGGACATATATGGTCAGCTGTGAGTTATTGTTCTATATTTGAAGGAAGCGGCTCGGTGGAATAAAATGCAGCAATAAATCGTTACAATAACAAAAATGAACAGTCTTGCAGTATGAATTCTGACTATGTTTGGTATCTAATACACTGTCACTCTGTATAATGTCAGTATTCATTCTAAGACCTTTCATTAATTAACCTCAGTACATGAAAAGTAACTTGAAAATTTAACTGTACCCTGATCCTGGAAGACTTTTAATGACTTATTTAAATCAAGTTGAGCTTACCGTCTCTAACTTGTATTGGGAATACCAGTCAGAAAAGAGAATACTGCAGCCCTAGTGCTTAGCCCATTTTAAAGTAAATTTGTCAGTTTTGCTATGGTTGCAGTTGGCAACCCTGCCACAGGCCAGTTCAATGTTTCTATCTAAATTATTGTAGGTTCTCCCTGAGTGTTAAGTGTTTTGTTTGTGAGGGTGAAGTTTACATGAGATATCTTTATTAGAACGTAGTATAGGTGGTCTTGTCATTACATAGAAACACATTACATGTAAAATCAAGCCTATTATATTATATTGTCATACACTGTGAAGGCTCATTCTATAACAACACAATTAGTGAATGTAATTTATTTAGCAGGCAGGTTTAATTGAATGATAATGGAAAGCTGGTTGGTTCATTGTAAATGGGTCAAACCTCGACAATTCTAGAATTGTACAGAATTGTCAGACAATTCAGGGGCATGAAACGCAGTGACTGTATTAATATGCCATCAGAAAGATCCACTGTCTCTGGAGCAACATTGTAGGGGTGACTTGGGTGTCATCCAAGAATGGTGCTATAATGATCGGATGACCATAAATATAAAAAAATCCCATTACCTTGTTTTTGGCAATGCAAAACATAAATTTGATTTAAAACTCTCCAATACCATCCTGTTACGATCATCTACCACTAAACTACTTGGATTTACAATTAGTGATTCGATGTCATTTGATAATCATATTGAATATATAAAAACTAAAATACAAAAAAATACCAATTTGTTACAATTATGCAGAACAATAAATGGAATACAATTTTTCTTGAATATCAGTCCAAAATATCAGCTAGACTCACTTTATGTTCATCAGGAAGCTGCACTAAGAATTATTGCAAATATTCATTACAATCCAGTTCAATTATCAAATACATTTTTCTTATGTCGTACTTTAAAAATATTGCCACTTCCTAGTCTTCTTATATATTTTAGTTCTCTCTATGCCTACAGAATAATGTATAACATCACACCTAGCTATATTAATGATATTTTTCTTTCTAGAATTCGAAGATACCCCAAGCGCGATAAGCTTCTTATTTTACCTCTTAATGATAAACTAAACATTGCAATTGCTTCATCTTTTAATAATCTTCCTTTGTCAATACGCTCACTGAGCAAATTAACATCATTTAAATCTGGCGTATTCAAATATCTTTTGTTTCAATTATAACATTATCTTTTTATCTCTGCAACAAATTTTGCCTCTGAACAATACTGTAATGAAAACATCTTAACATTTTTATTTTCTCTCTTCTCAAAGACATCCTATCTATTTCAACCTCACTGCTGAAACATTTTAACTCATCTTCAGTCTCAAGCTTTCCTTTTTTTCTCTTTTCCTTTTCCTTTTTTTCGGCACTATTCGGAAAACATTCCGCTACTGGAATGAAATAGACTGCCAATATGAGTGTGAAAAAAAAAATCAGAGCTCCAATTCAGAGTCGATCAATGAAACTTAATAGATGATCAATTTTGATTGTGTGCACAATAAATATTGCTAATATTGTCAAACTGTTAATATCGAATCGTAATAAAAGCATATGTATGGGCTTTCATTTTCCTTAAGCCTATTTGAAGCGATGATGCACTAACTAAAACTATTTGCATTCAAAACCGGAGTTCCCTATTTTAAGTTTTCCTCAAAGGAAAGTTGGTGTAATGGGGTCAGACCAATGGTGTCTCGACCACTTTTAGCGTCGCGATATGGAAGAGCATCTCGCTTACTCAAAGGTAAAACTGTTGCAAGCATCTGACTCACATGTTTGTTTCAGATATTAATAGGTATTTCTAGGGATGCAAGTTACGTGACTTGGATGTGAAACTCAATTCATAATTGCTGACTAAAAATATAGACTTAATATGTAAATATAAATGCTTAATTAAACTTGTTTTCTAGTGTTGCATGTTATGCGATTCAATTTATCAATTCATAGTGACATTTCACTCAATCCATAAGAAAATTTGGAATATTCACTAGCCTTAACTTCTGACTGGTATAATTGTGATGCATTGATACTCGATGCGTCAAAGACAGATGTTATGACAGTCTCCTATTTAGGAGTAATTTTAGATAAAAATATGAGTTTAAATCCCATGTCAATGAGATTAAACAAAACCTAACCCAGTCATAGCATACTTTAAGATAACACTGTGCAAAATCAGTTCCTATTCAATGATTATACACTAGGCATAAGTCTGAATAATCATGTTTATACATTCATTATTCCACTTTATACAATGATTATACCACATTCCTGGCACAATTATGCAACTATAATTATTCAATGTATGGTATAAGTAAACAACTTATTCAAATCAATTGTAATTATTCAATGTAGGTATAACTTCATCTATTTATACAATCATTATCCTGCATGGAATAAGCTCTGAATAGGAACCGATTTTGCACAGTGTAAGTCACCATACTCAGAGGGAACAAACTAATTGTACAAAAAGTCTGATATACTACTGTTGCAAGCATCTGACTCACCTGTCTGGAAGGCCAGTTAATCCACAGTAGCTGGCATCTATACATTTCAACGATTGAATTTCCCCCAATCCTGCAGGTAATGTCTGTAGACCCTTATTCTCACTAACATCTAACGACTCCAGTCCTGGCAGTTTGCAGATGCTGTGGTGGATAAATAACAGAATGTTAAAATGCCTTGCAATACTGCTTGTCAGTTGATGGAGCAAAGACAATTGAGCAACGCATTCTATTGATAGGAGAAAGTTTCAGTTTGATCAATTAACCATGTAAGTTGTAACTATCAGATATAGATGTTAGATGATTAAATGTATGCATTTTTAATCCCATGTCAAAGAGATTAAAGGAAACCTGTCTCAATCATAGCAAACATTGAGAGAAAACGTAAGTTTTTGAATGAAACCTTAGCTGCAGTCGTGTACACAAGGTAAATAAAACCAAAGATTGAATATAACCTTATTGCTCTACTTAATATGCCTAAAAGAGTCCTAAGAGCCGATAGCAGATGTTTAAACATCATGAATCTAAATGGACTTAAACTTAGATAAAGCAAAAGCATATCAATTTCATCATCTAGCGGTACCATTATTTATACCTTTTAACATTTTTCAAAACGGAATTGAATTGGTCTCACTAGTGAACTTAGGTGCAACATTTTTTACTGACTTGCCTTTGACCAGTAAGGAGTGCCCTGATCTCAAATTATTCAAGTTAGACGTCATAAGCCACCTTTTTTGTGCAGATTAATTAAATTTTTCTACTTCATAATACTTGTATATTTATTCTTCTTCTTCTAAAAATTTCAGCTTTAATCTCTGTATTTTCATGTTTTGGTTTTCCTAGCAGTTCAAACACACTTTCATTATTGATTCTTTTTAAAGAAATCCTTGATACCCGGGTTATGGACCAAATTCCGTTGACTTAACTATACTACCAGAATGAATATGGAATATATATAAGTCATTATGTGAGCATTGTTTTAATTAAGGTTGTATCCCTGTTGATTCATATTACTTGTCACAGGTTTCAAGATTATGTATTACAAAGTTAGAAAATATCCATAGGTTGGTTCTCCCGAATGCAAATAATACTGATATACCTATGGCATAAAATAATTAAATCAAAAATGGCAATCAGTTGCCACAACTGTGGAAATTGGTATTGCATATCTTTTTCAGCATAATTATCAACAACACTCTGAATCATCAAAATCAAAAATATAGTCTGCTGCGGCTGGCCGGTGGCTTTATTTTTGTGTGCCTAATGCTGTTTGCTGACAAAACACTAGGGTCTAGAAGTTTTGAAATATTTTTAATATATACAACACAACGCAGTGGAATTGCTGTGTGTGCCCCTGAGCGAAGTAATGTGGTTGAGATACAATGCTTGGATGCTGCTTGAATTTGCTACTCTGTGAAAGGAAAGGAAAGCCCAAAGGTTAGACGGGAGATGGTAGTTGATGAGGTGCGCAAGATGGAAGAGGAGCGCCGCCAGACACAAGCTGTAGGCCAAGCCCAACAAGGCAGGTGGACTTGTTGGGAGTCTGTTGAGCAGCGTCAGCTCAAATGGACAGAATTGTGGTCGATGGAGCCACAAAGGATCAGCTTTCTGGTTGGTGCAGCTTATGATCAACTACCGACCCCGGCAAACCTGGAACGCTGGAATTTGACCGAGAACTCGAAATGCGCCGAGTGCTCGGCTAAGGGCACACTTCGACATATACTGTCGAATTGCCAACAGAGCCTGGGAAGATACACGTATAGGCATAATCAAGTCCTGAAAGTGTTGTGTAAATATGTCACGGAGAAGTGTGAATATGCTAATGCTGGTGGTGAAGCGCGTGAAAAGATTTTGTGCAAAAAGGGATTGATGAACAGCGGAGAATGGCAGGTGAGATGCGACCTCACAGAGCAGCTCAGCATGCCACAGCATATTGTGATCACGAACCAAAGACCAGACTTAATTGTTTGGTCTGACAAAGAAAAAGCACTAATACTGATGGAATTGACGGTGCCTTGGGAAGAAAATCTCTCATATGCGCATGAGAGAAAACTGACAAGATACGAAGATCTGGTCACACAATGCCAAGACAAAGGTTGGAATTGCGAATTATTCGCAGTGGAAGTTGGCTGCCGTGGATTCATGGCTAGATCAGCTACCAAATTTCTGACCAGAGTTGGGCTTTCAGGAAGAGCACTCAAACAAGCCACAAAAAGCATAGTACATGAGGCAGAAAGCGCATCTGCATGGATATGGCAACAGCACTGTGTGAAGACAAAAGCTAAGTACTCCTTTTACTTGTAAGCTGGGGTTTAACACACTCACTTTGTTTTGTGGAGTTGGCCAGCATTTAGTTCCTTTGTATATAATCCTTGTAAGGATTAGAATGAGGGGATTAAGTGATGATAAGCAAATTGCTTGGGGTAGAAGGCTAAGCAAGATTATGCCTTTAATACTCAAATTAAAGTAGTTTAATCTCTGCAGAGTGAAAATCAAAGTGAGTCTGAGTTAGATCTAAGGTTTTACAAACATAGGATTAAAAGCTTGGCCCTCGCATAAAAGGCAGGCAGAGCGAGACAGGAAATCACAGTCAGCCCACTGGCTGTAGCGCAAACAAGTCATCTCTCTGACTTGCGTATGAGTTGTACTATGCTCAATGTGGTGAATTCGAGTAGTGAACGAGTGGCACGAGGGGCGGGTGCCTTGACGATAGCGACTTTGCGCCGATGAGTTGATGGAAAGCAAACCTCCCTGCACTGGTTTGGCTTAGAGTATAAGCATGAGAGTTATGGGGCGAACATTGTTGCACTGAAACAATGAAGAGTTGGCAGCCTCCCTGGTTGCGCAACAGCGTAAACACACCAATTATGTCAAACCACCGAAACTGACAAAATGCACTGAGGGATCGATGAGATTGATTGAGATGCTCAGCAACACACAGGGGTGGCTTCATGCTGCTGGGGCCGGCCATGAGGAGGCTGTACTAGAGAAGGCCTCGAAACAGCGTTTGACTCATGGTTTCTAGCTGAAGACCTGTGTGTTGTGCAGTGGTACGCGCACCACTGTATGTTGTATCTGACAGGGATATGCGAGATCTAGTTTCTATTATCAGTGCTATTAGTGTTGCTTGATCATCATTTTGTTATGGTTTCTGTATCAAATTTAATAATTGTAGAGGGAGATAAAGAGGATACCATATAAGTCACTGAGAAGCAGAAATAAGATCAAGTTGTTGACAAGATGCTGCTGTTCGTAAAGAAATTTTGAAACTCGAAATCCGATCGATTTGATTCAGTTATTTATGGACGTGAAACCTAAATTGTTGACAGTAAGTAAATGATAATATAATTGCTTACTACACCTTTCAATGACGTTGCGTTGCCCACAATTGAGTGCCTCACTTCAGCTATATGTAGTGTCCTGTCTAGGTTTATAATTAAGTCTATTGGTCAAATTGATTATGTTACAAAAATTAATAAAAATGTGTTATAATATTTCAATTAAGGTGCAATAACCATGTAATTACCCTAAAATATACAGCCTATATCTCGCTCATAAAATTGGTCACAGCTTTAGAGTGTCACAATACACAAATTAGTTAATTTACTTCTAAACTTATGCGTGATAATTTGTAATCATTTATTTTAGGGACAAAAAATGATGCAGCTAGATGTTTCCTTATCAATTGCACATACAAATCTTCTGCAAATAAGTGTAGGTATACTCTTAATCTTTATCAGTAAGGGATGATCTAATGAAGTCATTTGCCGAACAATCAAGTAGGCCTATTGAGATTTCCAATCTCGGAATATTTTTCCATAAAGTAATTGTTATTATTATAATTACCCAACTATGGATTTAATTACTTCTTTTTATGAGGATAATACGGAATCTTCAAGTGGGAGATGTGGGATGGAAATCAACAAAAGTATTTTGATATAGAAAAAGATAATATTGTGATATGGTATGGAGTATTTTGAGCAATAGTAGGGCTTTCGGTTAGAAGATGTGTCTTTGCCCATTTAAGCCTGCATTACAAGACTAAAATCCAATTTTTACGGCACAATTGGAGTAATTGAATTAGTTAGAAGATACTTCCTAATTTAGCGATATGTTGGTGTAGACTTGTGAAACAGATAGTGGTGTGAACTTGATCAGTGCTGCCAAAAAAATGAGTTTACTATGGTATTCATCGTATATATGTAGCAAATTGATACATATTGAATTTAATTATTTTCAATAACTTGGACTATGAGCATGTCTGCTAGCATGTCTGACAAGCAACAAAACCGATAAGGTGGTAACAACAGTAATTGTTTTCTCTTTTTGTTTTTGTAAATACTCTTGAGAGAGAAACTGCTTTAGTTCATGAAATTAAAAAAGTGTAGCAGCACATCTGGCAGTTCAATGATTCAATGAAAAATCAAAATGTGTTGATACCTATAGTCGGTGTTGATTTTTATTTTTAAGCACTCTCCAACAGGTAAGTGGCTGACAGGAAACCCGATCGTCAGCCTGTGTCCATGCAGACACAGTTGGGGGGACAACCTGTACTGGACCAGTATAGACGGAAGGGCAACTTGTTTTATTGGACAGACCAATTTTGCTGAACAGGCATTTGTGGATAGTCAAAACGGAATGCCAAACTTCTTCAGCTTGATCCGAAGCCTTTACCGACTGGCCCCTAGTGAAATAACACTGTTGCTAGCATGGTGCCTAGTTGACATTATGCTGCGAACAGCTTAAATTAAGAGATTGTATGTGCCAGCTAAAAATCTTCATCCACAAGAAGAGATGTTAGAGCCCGTGTAAAATTTATACAATTTTGGAGCAGTCCAGTGCTCTAAATAGTGAGATTGATCTTGTAAGATGACTGTAATGACTAAATACTTTAAAACACCACCTGTATTACCGATCATTATTTCAGTAGACCTAAATAGTCCTAGATGAGCATGCATGCAATGGCTGGTTCATGTTCTACATGTTACAAAAATTAATAAAAAGTTGTTATCATATTTAAATTGAGGTGCAATAATCTAGTTTTTACCCTAAAATATACAGCCTATATCTTGCTCATTAAATTGGTCACAGCTTTAGAGTGTCACAACACACAAATTAGTAATATTTACTTCTAAACTTATCCGTGATAATTTATAATCATTAAATTGAGGGACAAAATATCATGCTGCTAGATACTTTGTTATCACTCGCACATACAAATCTTCTGCTAAAAAGTGTAGGTATCTTTACCAGTATGGGATGATCTAATGACATCATTTGCCGAACAATCAAGTAGGGATATTGAAATATTAAATTTCGGAATATTTTTCCATAATGTCATTGTTATTATTATAATTACCTAACTATGGATTTAATTACTTCTTTTAATGAGAATAATACGGAATCTTCAGGTGGAAGATGTGGGATGAAAGTCAACAAAAGTATTTTAATATAGAAAAAAATATTATTGCGATATGGTTATTGGAGTATTTTGAGCAATAGTAGGGGTGTCGGTTAGAGGATGTGTCTTTTTCTATTTAAGCCTGCATTACATGACTAAAATCCATTTTTTACAGCACAATTGGAGCAATTGAATTTGTAAGAAGAAAATTCCTAATTTAGCGATATGTTGGTGTAGACTTGTGAAACAGATAGTGGTGTGAACTTGATCAGTGCTGCCAAAAAAAATGAATTTATAATGGCATTCATCATATATATGTAGCAAATTTAATTATTCTCAGTAGCGAGCCTGTCTGCCAGCATGTCTGACAATCAACAAAACCAATAAATTGGTAACAACTATTACACAGGGTAAATTAGTGCAAAGATTGAATATTCCGCTCCATTTCCTTTTCGCTCCAATGAATATATTTAAAATAGCCCTAAGAGTGGATAACAAATGCTTAAACATCCTAAAACTAGTTTGACTTATTATTGTCACAAGGCAAAGGCATATCAATTCTATCATCAAGCGGTACCGTTATTTATACCTTGATCAGTATTCAAATGCATGTAAGTGATGATGTAATAATTCTTTGAAATAAGGTTGTATCCCTAACCATGTGGATTCATATTCCTTGGGTGGCTCTGAGGCTGTTATTTGAGATTACTGTAATGTTGTTAGTGTGCACACCTAATTCAACCTATTGAAGGCGAGAATTTGGATATTATTCAACTTGTGTAGCTTGCTGTCTGGTCATTACCTTTGTGTGTGATACTACCATGGTTATGATGATTGTGTATACATTTTGGTTTCTTATTTGTACATATTTTTTTATTTACGTGTTCTGCAGCTAGCTGCCTACCAAATCTGTTTCTCGGTTCGTACCCAATTTTGAGAAGCCTAGGTGATGTCTGTGAGATATAGAGTTGTTTCTTCCAAAATCTTCCATTCAAGTAAGTTTAAGCAGAGAGCAAGTGTCGTTATTAATGACTTCTTAAATTTTGTGACGTTTTTATTACTTGCTTTACTCATTCACTTGAGCTTTTGAGCAGGAAATCTGAGAGTAGCCACATCTTTGCGTCTTGATCTTGAATAGCCTTCACAGCACAAGAAGTTCGTAATTCATAATAAATAAGCTATAATCAATAAATTGGCTTGGTTATAAACAGAAGTCAAATTTATCCCTGTTGTCAGGGGAACACCACGGCCACTGGGATTTAATAAATAAATTGAAAAGCAATCAAGCTATTACAGAATAGGTGCTCAATTAGTCTGTGTCCCAATCTCTTACAACTCAGATGTTTTTGTCCAGTGACCAGTAATCTATTATAAGTGACACCAAACAATACTTAATAATCTGTCAAGGTATGTAGGCCTATTACGATACAATACAATTCATTCTGTATATGTGTGGTACCCCGTCATTACAAAGTGCAATGAAGTTGAAATGTTATGTTTATCAGCTGACATGTCAACTCTTTGTATACAGAAGCTTTCTGTATTAGCCGAAGGATTACTGAAAATAAGCGAAGGCTGTCAACAAACCGGCTCTCAAAAATTATTGATCCTACTAATCTGTGACTTTCTCTTGTTCAAAGACTAGAGCTCGATAGTTGTATCATCACGAGATGCCGCGGTGTTTCATAGATCAATAAATCATTGAAATACAGGCAGCTGAACAGAATGCTATATTGTTGATTTAAGGTGGATTGTATGATGAGAAGTTTATCCCCGCGTCTTACGAAATTATGCTCATTTTCTACCTCAACTGGTATTTTTCCATTAATCCTATTAAAAGTTGTTTCATTTGGCTTCGCGACATATTAAGAGAATGAAAACAGATTTAAAATGGAATCACTGTGTGCCAAGAAATTCACATGTGAAGTTCATTCATGCACAAGTTTACACAATCACTTTGCAGTGAACGTACGACTGAAGACTAACTGAGTACTAAAATGTGAGTTTGCTACTTGCAAAAGGGTCAACTGGTACCAAGTTGCACTACAGCTGTTATCTCTACAAACTCAATAAAAATTTAACTCAACTTGATTTTGTTTCAGGCATGACCTGATATTGGCCGACAACTGTATTGTAAAATGATAAGTTATTCTTTATTTTCAGTAATCAGCTCATGCCCGCCAATTTAATTGTTGATTGTTTTATTCCTTTGATAATTTGACAATCAAGTTAATTTATTAATTTGTAAGGTCTTACATTGTTATCTAGGCTTTGGGGAAGGGGCTCTGCCCAGAACTATGTTGGGGAAGGAGGGGTTGGGGGGGGGGCTTACAGCGCCTCTCTCAAACCAAGGAGCTTTATCTCTCAAACCCAAGAGTTTATTTGGTGTGACGCTGCGCTGCACAGGATAGTAAACTATGACAGGATCACATCTGAAAGTTGGAAATCCCCCCTGATTGGGAAGCCCTAACCTGAGCAACCCTGATTATCACAATAAACAACATTTAAATGAATTAGGGAGATATGTTTATAATCTTAGCAATCTTAGAAGTTGTGCCCATTTCGTATTTTCTTAACAATTAGTCATTGATAGATCATTCAACTGAGGAAATTCTAAGTTGGGTTCCTTGTAGAAAAGGATGTCAAATAACTTTATTTTGGTGTACAAACTCTCGTATTTGATAGTAATATGCTACATTTTAATTATTACTAAGTGATAATACACCCTTTGCATCGTACTTTTCAACTTAATATAACTAGATGGTATTGGAAATCCCAGATTATCTTAATCTTCACCTGAAAGGGATGACGTAATTGGTTTGGCACATCAAGCAAAATCAAGCTGGCTTACATTGCCATACAGAACAGTACCAACTT
The DNA here is from genome assembly GCA_914767715.1 of Membranipora membranacea. Classification (NCBI taxonomy): domain Eukaryota; kingdom Metazoa; phylum Bryozoa; class Gymnolaemata; order Cheilostomatida; family Membraniporidae; genus Membranipora; species Membranipora membranacea. The sequence goes on from OU612069.1 coordinate 5,829,629, forward strand.
TTCTTGCACCAACAAACAACGGCAAAAGGCTGTGAATATCATCCTGAAACTCTATTGGTTTGATGACTGCTGGCCAAGTCATACCTAGGGGGTATATCGCTATGTAGGCCTATTGAGATTTTCAATCAAAAAATATTTCTTGCCAAAGATATTTGTTATTATTTTAATTACCAAATTATGGATTTACTCAGTTGTTCTTATAAATACAGAATTTTCCAGTTGGAGATGTGGAGTGGTTGTCAAGACAAATATTGAAAACGATATTATTGTGCTATGGTTATTAGAGTAAAGTACAGCTTTCGGTTAGAAAATGTCCCGTTCCCTTATTTAAGTCTGCATGACAAGAATTATAATACCACTTTTAACAGCATTATTAGATCCTTGGAATTTTTAAGAACACAATTCCTATTTCAGCAACATGTGGGTGTAGACTTGTGATACAGATAGTGGTGTATACTTGATATGTGCTGCCCAAAACTATATCCATATTTATTATTATTTTTAATTATCGAGATTTTCATCGTTTATTTGAGCCATCGGTTACATACTAAATGCAATTTTTTACGGCTACATAAGTAATGAGTCTGCCTGCCAGCATGTCCAACAATCAACAAACCTAATCAGGTGGTATCAACCGGGAAAATATTTAGTTTCCGTTTTTTTACGGTATATACTTTGTGAAATAGACTCCTTTGGCTCATTAATGGAGAAAGAGTAACCTCATATCTGACAGTGCATTTTACAATGAAAAATGATGGAATTCCAAACTATCCACCTGTGTCCATGCACCCTGTGCCTAAATGTTGGACACTGTTGGCGGGACAACCTGTACTTGATGGTTGTGGGCTGACGGGCAATTTGTTTTAATGAGTGGACATTTTTTGCTGGAGGGATAGACAAAACGGTATGGCAAATTTTTTCAGCTCTATCAACCTCTTCCGACTGGCGCTCAATAAAATTACTTGGCGGCAAACTGTTTTTGGACTGATCAATTTAGCAAGCCATCTGGGAAAGAGGTGTGTGTTATGTAGTGCCCCTATACCATGAGCTGGTTACATTTTTATAGACACAGAGGGGCAACAAAAAACTACATAGTATACCACCTGTACTATTGGACCTTATTGGAAAAGACCTAAATAGACCTAGATGAACATGCATGCGATGGCAGGTTCATGCCACAAACTTAAAATTAAAAAAAAGATCATTGTATCCTATTATTAACTATATGGCACTTAGATGTACTTCTTGTGTCACACTTATTGAACCAAACCACAATATATTGAAGCAGTCTTTTATAAACAAGTCTTTGATTTGATCAATCACTTATTTTCTCATTAGAGAACAACATACTGTAGCCTGTCTAGCAATCCTGTATAAGGAGGGCAAGTCGTGATACTGTTGAGATTATTTGAATACTAGATGCATAAAAATGACAAAAAGAGAAGGCAATTTTAATTATAAAATGTCCAGTTATGTCTATTCTCTTTACATGAGAGCTCCAATTCAGAGTCAATCAGTGAAACTTAATAGATAATCAATTTTGAATTGTGTGCACAATAAATATTGCTAATTATTGTCAAATTGTTAATATCGAATTGTAATATAATTGCATATGTATGTGCTTTTATTTTCCTTGCGCCTTATTAAGGTATTTGCATTTAAAACGGAGTTCCCAATTTTAAGTTTTCCTCAAAGGAAAGTTGGTGTAATGGGGTCAGACCAATGTTGTCCTGACCTCTTTTAGTGTCGCTATAGGGAAGCGCATCTCCCTTACTCAAAGGTACTACTGTTGCAAGCATCTGAATCACATGTTTGTTTCAGCTATTAATGGGTATTTCTAGTGATGAAGGTTACGTGACTCGGATGTGAAACTCAATCTATAATTGCTTACTAAAAATATAAGCTTATTTTACAAATATAAATGCTGAAAAAACTCACATTGCTAGTAACCATAAATCAATTGAATTTCAATCTGACATTTCAGATATGAATAAGTATTTATAGTGATGCTAGTTATGCGATTAAATTTAGCAATTCACAGTGAAATTTCACTCCGTCCATAAAAAAATATAAAACATTCACTAGCCTTGGCTTCTGACTGGTATAATTGTTATAAATTGATACTCAATGCATCAAAGACAGATGTTATGACAGTGTCTTATTATGATTTTGATTTGATTTCCTCAAACTTATTTTCCAGGGCATGTCCTTCAAGCAGTCTGACAAACTAAAACATAAAGCAATTTGAGAAAAATGAGATAAATGTATGAACTTTAAATCCATTGTCAATGAGATTGAACGAAACCTCACCCAATCAGAGCAAACATTGAGAAAAATCGTAAGTTTTCGAATGGAACGTTAGCCGCAGTCGTGAAGGCCGGGTAAATAAAACCGAAGATTGAATATTCCACTCCATTTCATTATTGCTCTAATGAATATATTTAAAGTAGTTCTAAGAGTCGATAACAGATGCTTAAACATCATGAATCTAAATTGACATAAACATGAGACAAGACATAGGCAAGGCACACATACACAAGGCATATCAATTCCGCCATCAAGTGGTACCATGATTTATACCTCTCAACAGTGTTAAAATGTATATAAGTGATGATGAAAGAATAGTTGAATTAAGGTTGTATTCCTTACCATGTGGATTCATAATTCTTAGGTAGACCTGTGGCCGTTATTTGATATTACTGTAATGTTGCATGTCCGGAAACCTAATTCAGCCAGTTTAAGGCAAGAATTTGGCTTTTTTTCAAATTGTGTAGTTTGCTGTATGGTCATAACCTTCGTATGTGATGCTACCATGGCTATGATTATTGTGTATACATTTTTCGTTTCTTATTGGGATATACTTTCTTATTTACGCGTTCTGCAGCTAGCTGCGTACCAAATCTGTTTCTCGGTTTGTACTTAAGTTTGAGAAGCCTAGGTGATGACTGTGAGATATAGAGTTGTTTCTTCTAAAATCTTTCATCCAAGTAAGTTTTTGCAGAGAGCAAGTTTTGTTATAAATGACATTAATTTTTGGGATGTTTTTATTACTTTCTCTCAAGCAAAGTTTTACTTGTTTTACTCTTTCTCTTGAGTTTTTGAGCAGGAAATCTGAGAGTATCCACATCTTTGTGTGTTGATCTTGAATATTTTTCACAGAACAAGAAGTTCCTAATTCATAATAAATAAGCTATAATCAATAAATTGGCTTGCGCCATAAACGGAAGTCAAATTTATCCCTGTTGTAAGGGGAACACCACGACCACTAGGAATTAAAAAAAATTAAAAAGCAATAACTCGATTACAGATTAGGTGCTCAATTAGTCTGTGTCCCAATCTCTTACAACTCAGATGTTTCTCTCCAGTGACCAGCAATACATTATAAGTAACACAAACAACACTTGATAACTCTGTCAAGGTATATGGGCCTATTACGATACAATACAATTCATTTAATATAAATGTTTGGTACAAAGTGCAATGAAATGAAAATGTTATGTTTATCATCTGACATGTCAGCCCTTTGTTGTTTGATGTCAACCAAATTTTGTATGCAGTACAAGCTTGTCACTGAGAATTTTACACTGAATAATATCAGAAAATATGACTGCGTATACAGAAGCTTACTGTATCAGCCGAATGATTACTGAAAATAAGCGAAGGCTCTCAAAGATGATTGATCCTACTAATCTGTGACTTTCACTTGTACAGAGACAGCCAGAGCTTGACAGTTGTATCATCACAAAATGCTACTGTGTTTCTTAGATCAATTAGTCATTGATATACAGGCAGCTGGATAGAGTGCTATATTGTGGATTTAAGGTTGATTGTATGATGAGATAGACCTGACGGAAAGCTTCCTGAGAAATTTATCCCCCTTGGTTTACAACATTGTGCCAATTTTCTACCTCAACAGGTATTTCTCAATTAATCCTTATTAATGAATGTTTTATTGGGCTTCGTGAAAATTGATAGAATGAAAACAGAATTAACACGGAATCACTGATTGCCAAGAAATTTGCATGTGAAGTTTTTTCATGCGAAAGTTTACAAGATCACTTTGCAGTGAGGGAAAGCCAACGACTAACTGAGTACTAAATTGTGAGTTCATTACTTGCCAGAGGGCCAACTGATACCAAATATCACTACAGCTGCTATCCCGACAAATTCGAAACAAATTTAACTTGCCTTGTATTTTTTCAGTCATGACCTCATCTTGGCCGACAACTGTAATGTAAAATGATAAGTTATTCTTTTTTTTCAGTTATGACTTTTGTTGTGACAGCTCATGCCCGCCCATTAAATTGTTGATTGTTTTATTCGTCTGATAATTTTCTAATCAAGTTTTACCTAAAACACACCTCCAAGGGGAAGTCTTTTAGAATCCAGTCTTTGATTTGAAATATTACAACATAATGCCGTGGAATTGCTGTGTGTGCCCCTGTGCGATGTAAGATGGTTGAGATACAATGCTTGGATGCTGCTTGAATTTGCTACTCTGTGACAGGGATTTGCAAGATCTAGTTTCTATTATCAGTGCTAATAGTGTTGCTTGATCTCTAAATCTTCTGTAAGGTTATGGTCTGAGCAAGAAATTAATTCTTTTCTCCTTTTGTTTTTGTAAATACTTTTGAGAGAGAAACTGCATTACTTCATAAAATTAAGAAAGTTTAGCTGCACATCTGGCAGTTCAATGATTCAATGAAAAATAAAGCTGTGTTGATACCTTTAGTCAGTGTCAATTTTTATTTTTAGGCACTCACCACCAGTTAAGTGGCTGACAGGATACCCGACTGTCAGCCTGTGTCCGTGCGGACACAGTTGGGGGACAACCTGTACTGGACCGGTATAGATGAAAGGGCAACTTGTTTCATTGGACAGACCAAATTTGAAGAAAAGGCATGGGTGGATAGTCAAAACGGAATGCCCGACTTGTTCAGCTTGATCCGAAGCCTTTACCGACAGGCCCTCGTGAAATTACATTGTTGCTAGCATGGTGCCATTATGCTGAGAACAGCTTTAATTAAGAGATTGTATGTGCCAGTTAAAAGTCTTCATCCACAAGAAGAGATGTTAGAGCTCGTGTAAAATTTACACAAGTTTGGAGCAGTCAAGTGCTCTAAATAGCAAGATTGCTCTTGTATGATGACTGTAATGACTGTATACTTTAAAACACCACCTGTATTACTGACCCTTATTTGAGCGGACCTAAATAGACCTAGATGAGCATGCATGCAATGACTGGTTCGTTTTCTAGCTTGACTGATCAGTGTAAACATCCCTCAATATCTAGCCCACATTTGGTGATGCTCACTTCCTTTTGCCATCATTGATCTAAGCCAAGATCTTACCAATGCGATGCCTATGGAATTAAGTCACAATATATCGAAACAGTCTTTTAGAAACCTATATGATCAAACGAATCATGTATAGGGAGAGCAAGTTGTGATACTGTTGAGATATTTGAATACTAGATGTATAAAAATGACAAAAAGAGAAGGTAATAACAATTTTAAAATGTCCAGTTATGTCTTTTCTCTTTACATGAGATCTTCAATTCAGAGTCGATCAATGAAACTTAATGGATGACCAATTTTGAATTGTGTGCATGATAAATAATTATTGCTAATATTGTTAAATTTTTAATAGTTGATCGTAATATAATTGCATATGTATGTGCTTTCATTTTCCTTACGCCTAATCAAATTGATGATGCGACAACTAAATTATTTGCACTTAAAACCGGAGTTCCCAATTTTAAGTTTTCCTCAAAGGAAAGTTATTGTAATGGGGTCAGACCAATGTTTTCCTGACCTCTTTTAGCGTCGCTGTAGGGAAGCGCATCTCGGATAATCAGAGGTACTACTGTTGCAAGCATCTGACTCACATGTTTGTTTCAGATATTCATAGGTATTTCTAGTGATGTAAGTGACGTGATTCAGATGTGAAACTCAATCTATAATTGCTTACAAAAAATATAGACTTATGTAAATATGTAAATATAAATGCTTAATCAATCTTGTTTTCTTGTGATGCATGCTATGCGATTTAATTTATCAATCAATAGTGACTTTTCATTCCATCCATAAAAAATGTGGAATAATCACTAGCCTTAGCTTCTGACTGGTATAATTTTCATGCATCAAAGACAGATGTTATGACAGTGTCATATTTTGATCTTGAGTTGATTTTCTGTAACTAATTTTTTAGGGGATGTTGTCCTAAAACTTTCTGATAAACTTAAATATTTAGGAGTAATTTTACTTAAAAATATGAGTTTCAAATCCAATGTCAATTAGATTGAACAAAACCTAACCCAGTCATAGCAAACTTTAAGAGAAATAATCAAACTCAGAGGGAACAAACTAATTGTACAAAAAGTCTGATATACTACTGTTGCAAGCATCTGACTCACCTGTCTGGAAGGCCAGTTAATCCACAGTAACTGGCATCTATACTCTTCAATGATTGAATTTCCCCCAATCCTGCAGGTAATGTCTGTAGACCCTTGTTCGAACTAACATCTAACGACTCCAGTCTTGGCAGATTGCAGATGCTGTGGTGGATAAATAACAGAATGTTAAAATGCCTTGCAATACTGCTTGTTAGTTGATGGAGCAAAGACAATTGAGCAAACGCATTCTATTAATAGAAGAGAGTTTTAGATTGATCAATTACCAATGTAAGTTGTAACTATCAGATAGATATCTGTATGAATTTAACAGCGCTTCTCCCAAAGCTGAGATTAATTGGTATGACATTGCGCTGCACAGGATAGTCAATAATGGCAGGTTCACATTCAAAAGCTAGAAGTCCCCCCTGTTTAGGGAGCCCTAATCTGAGCAAGTATTGCCCCACATGTGAGTGAAAGAAGACAACTCAATAGAGCGATCAAGATGTAAGGTCATTGATACAATATCTGATAGTTATTTTGTATCAAGTTTGCCCTGTGTACTTAACAATGTTAGAAAAGGTTACAGTCCAGTAGACCTAGGATAGGTAAGATGTATTCCATCCCATAGAAAGCTAAGTAAAGTAGATATTTCATGTCAGCTTGAAAAAGCTCCATTGGGGTATGTACTGAAATGCCGATAAACTGAAAGCCCAACACAAAGAGCATAGGGCTGCTTTGCACCCTCAAGGATTATTACTTTCCCTAGATTTTTAATAGATCAGTTTTTGAGAATTGGCACCGGTGTAGTATTGTAAACTGTCCCCCGCGCGAAAACAACCCCGGGACACTTTACAATATTGTAAACTGTCCCGGGGACACTTTACAATAAAACAGGCCTATTGTAAACTGTCCCCCCCTATTGTAAACTGTCCCCCCCTATTGTAAACCGTCCCCCCCTATTGTAAACTGTCCCCCCTATTTGTGACTGTCCATATCGAGAGCCCAGCTGTTTATCACCATTCTAAATGGGTCAGATCATCTAAGTGGAGCATACCATGATGTTCTGGCTGCCACTATGATGGCCAAAGTTGTACCATGGGGATGGTGGTGGTATCTCATTGAATGAGTGTATAAAGCCTCTTTTTCATATGGTACTTTGGGGATCTATTTTTCGCAAACACTAGTTATTTGAAGCTCCTATGATTTAGAGATGTCTGGTTTGCGAAGAAAGGTGCACTAAGCCAACAGTGGATAGATGTGTAGTTGCCACATCACAGAACACACATACTTTCATGGCAGGTTCATGAGCCGCCCGAAAACAACCACCCCATTCATTCATCATAAAAGCTACCTCCGTCAAGCATTTGCCTAGGAGTGATGGCAGTCAGTCACAACTGTGAGCGGGAGAAATAATTACTTTTGAGCTTTTCATATTGTGAGGATGGGTATTGCACTGTAAAATATTGCTTAAGCCGCGCGAAAACAACCACCCCCCAAGCTGTCTTATAAAGATATCTGTTGAAAAGTCTCAAACATAATGAACCGTGATTTTGCATCCATAATGCGATTATCATAAGGTGACTGTGTACCAAATTTCAGATTAGTAGGTCAGAACTTAATGACACAACGGATGATATGTCGTTCTTTGCAAGTTCATGAGCCGCGCGAAAATAACCACCCCATTCAGTCATCTTGAAATCTACCTCAATCAAGCATTTGCCTGTGAATGATGAAAGTCAGTCACATGTGAGACATGGAGAAATAACGACTTTTGAGTTTTTCATATTGTGCCGCCTGGTATTGGACTGTAAAATATTGCTTAAGCCGCGCGAAAACAACCACCCCCCAAAGTGTCTTATAAAGATTATCTGTCAAAAAGTCTCAATCATAATGAACCATGATTTGGCAGCTATAATTCGATTGTCATAAGGTGACTGTGTACCAAATTTCAGATTAGTAGGTCAGAACTTAATGACACAACGGATGATATGTCGTTCTTTGCAAGTTCATGAGCCGCGCGAAAACAACCACCCGATTCATTCATCTTGAAATCTACCTCAACCAGGAATTTGCATTTGAGTGATGACAGTCAGTCACAAGTGAGACTGGGAGAAATAACCGCTTTCGAGCTTTTCATATTGTGCGGCCTGATATTGCCCTGTAAAACATTGCTTAAGCCGCGCGAAAACAACCACCCCCCAAGCTGTCTTATAAAGATTATCTGTCAAAAAGTCTCAAACGAAATGAACCATGATTTTCTAGCAATAATGTGATTTTCATGAAGTGACTGTGTACCTAATTTTGGATTAAAAGGTTAGAAATTAATGACACAACGGATGATATGTCGTTCTTTGCAAGTTCATGAGCCGCGCGAAAACAACCACCCCATTCAGTCATCTTGAAATCTACCTAAATCAAGCATTTGCCTGTGAGTGATAAAAGTCGTTATTTCTCCAGGTCTCACTTGTGACTGACTTTTATCACTCACAGGCAAATGCTTGATTGAGGTAGAATTCAAGATGAATGAATGGGGTGGTTGTTTTCGCGCGGCTCATGAACTTGCAGAGAACGACATATCATCCGTTGTGTCATTAAGTTCTGACCTACTAATCTGAAATTTGGTACATAGTCACCTTATGACAATCACATTATGGCTGCCAAATCATGGTCAATTATGATTGAGACTTTTTGACAGATTATCTTTATAAGACACTTTGGGGGGTGGTTGTTTTTGCGCGGCTTAAGCAATGTTTTACAGGGCAATATCAGGCCGCACAATATGAAAAGCTCGAAAGCGGTCATTTCTCCCAGTCTCACTTGTGACTGACTGTCATCACTCACAGGCAAATGCTTGATTGAGGTAGATTTCAAGATGACTGAATGGGGTGGTTGTTTTCGCGCGGCTCATGAACTTGCAAAGAACGACATATCATCCGTTGTGTCATTAATTTCTACTTCACTTCACTTCATGACAATCACATTATTGCTAGAAAATCATGGTTCATTTCGTTTGAGACTTTTTGACATCCCAAAGCATGAGTGGAGTGTTATATTGGATGTCTTAAGGGCGAGGCTTCAATTCCTGATGCCAACGACCTCACTGTTTGTAGGCAGGTCAGAGCACATATATGGGCTACCCAAACCCATGACCGTCAATGCATGCTCGCTAAGTGAGTTACACTCTAAACCTATGCCACATTCTCCTAAATCCATCATATTTTTGTTAGCACTCCTAGCAAAGGTGTATACCCATTTGTGTTGGCTAAATAAATCATCACAATACAGAGTCCCTATATAAGGAAGATCTTTCAGGACCGACAGAGCCAGTATATCGTGGAGGCATGTGTCAAATGAGATCCACGGTAACACTAGCTTGATAAGCGCTTCTAGATAGCTGGACTCAGGAGGCTCTACTCGTCTTAGATCAACTTTCCTCAATTGAATAGTATAAAACCCATTCACTTTCCTGACAATCAGATATATGACAAAGTTCAAGATCCTGAGTTAAATTTTGTGTGGATCCAAACTTTATCCGCGGGTGATAAACATAATCTAGCTCAATATCTTGGGCATATACATTGAAATTACAACAATTATATACTTGAATAAACTTGTTAAGATATCAAACATTGAAATAAGATTGGAAACCAATAAAGACCAATTGTGCCTATTGTGCCAATCGAGCCCCACTGGGGGAGCTTTCATTGTTGATTGTTCCAGCCCCCAGCACCCTCGGGTGTATACCTCTCCTTAAACATTGAAATAAGATTGAAAACCAACCAAGACCAATTGTGCCTAAGACTAATTTTCACTTTTGACTTTGCCTGTTGAGATTTTCTGGTAAATTACCACATTTGAATCATCACCATTGATAATTTAGTTCTTGATCAGAATATTGTTTAAGATGTAGTATCAACAATTTTTAGTCTTTGGTAGTAACAGTATAAGGCTCCCTGTAGCGGATTATAATTGTACTTGTTGCATTTCGGACATAGGATTATTGTGCTCGACATCTTGATCGAATTGAAAGCTTGTCGTATGAGATGCTTTGTTTAGACAAAGAGAGTAATCGAAGGCTATGCTCTCTGATGTATTGCGCAATTGTAAGTGTTCTGCAGTCCATTGATAAACATGTTAAATGTCTTCTTTTTACAATTCACATTGTAGCAAAAAACAAAGCTTAATCAGGAAGTGGTGATCACTAAATTTAGTCGATACTCAATAAATTGAGGGAGGAATTTGACATGCTGAGTCAAGCTTGGCGCTATCAATTCGTAAGGTTGAATGCTAAGGGTTTATATTTGTAAGATGAGTGATCAAATTGGTGCAAAGCTATAGTATTATTACATCGAGTGCAAAGACAGTTTTAACTAGATGTACGAGCGAATTTGTTGCTCTCAATTATTTGTTGATTAAGAACAGGGACAAGCTGGCCCAGGATAGCAAATTAAGGTGGAAAAATGATAATTTATTTGAGCATCATGTTATGTCATCATTATCAATGATTCTTCTATACATATGAGTTTTTGCAAAATACTCAATATTAAACTCAGCTCAACTTAAATATTCGTTGTTAGAGCTGCGGTGTGAGATAACAAAGCAGCCCAATGGCAATGATATTATTATCATTGAAATGTATAGACAGACAATGCCCTAAGACAATGGATGAATGTTATGTGTATTCGTTGAATTTTAAGTTTGTCAGTCTAAACTAGGCCTCAACTAGAAGTATAAACTTCTGGAATTTAAACTTCTAAACTTCTAAATTGCTATAAAAATGTACTTTTTTTGCGATAACTTTTCTCAAAGAATGCAGAATCTATTTTAGTAAAAATGTATACCCAGCATCAACATGACGAATAAGTCTGTGAATTTTCGAGTTAACACGGTTATTTTTGACCCTATATAACTTCGTTGAAAGACACAAAGTAATAAATGCATCAAAAAGTACCGTGTTTTTAGACTTTATGGTTATTTGTTTTAAGATTTAACAACATAAAACCAAAATAAACATAGTTGCAGGTTAATAGGAAGCTAAAAGAGTTTTTGAAGAGTATAAGGCAAACTAAGTTTGAGGTAGGGATAGATAACAAGGAAAGTGAGGGAGAAGTATAAGTCACTGAGTAATGATGCAAGTTATGCGATTCAATTGATCAGTTGATAGTGATATTTCACTCCATCCATAAAAAAATATGGAACATTGACTAGCCTTTGCTTCTGACTGGTATAATTGTTATAAATTGTTACTCAATGCATCAAAGACAGATGTAATGACCTCATCCTATTTCGATACTGATTTGATTTTCTCAAACTTATTTTTCAGGGCATGACCTTCAAGCGGTCTGACAAACTGAAACATAAATCAGTTTGGAAAAATGAGATAAAAGTATGAAAGTTAAATCCAATGTCAATGAGATTGAACGAAACCTAACCCAATCAGAGCAAGCTTTGAGAGAAATCGTAAGTTTTTGAATGGAACGTTAGCTGCAGTCGTGTAGGCAGGGTAAATAAAACCAAAGATTGAATATTCCACTCCATTTCCTTGTTTCCCTAATTAATATATTTAAAAGAGATGCTTTAACATCAGGAATCTAAATTGACATAAACCTGAGACAAGACAAAGGCATATCAATTCCACCATCAAGTGGTTCCATTATTTATACCTCTCAACAGTTTTAAAATGTATATAAGTGATGATGAAATAATAGTTGAATTAAGGTTGTATCCCTAACCATGTGGATTCATAATTCTTAGGTGGACCTGTGGCCGTTATTTGAGATTACTGTAATGTTGTAAGTGAGCACACCTAATTGAGCAGTTGAAGGCGATAATTCGGCTTTTATTCAAATTGTGTAGCCTGCTATATGGTCATAACCTTTGTTTGGGATACCACCATGGTTAAGATAATTGTGTATACATATTCGGTTCTAATTTATATCACATCGAAAACTTGTTGTAATAAATTGATACTAAATGCATCAACGACAGACTTTATGACCTTGTCCTATTTCAATATTGATTTGATTTTCTCAAATTTTTTTTCAGGGAATGTCCTTCAAGCAGTCTGACAAACTAAAACATAAAGCAATTTGGAGAAAAATGAGATAAACGTATGAAATTTAAATCCAATGTCAATGAGATTGAACGTAACCTAACCAAATCAGAGCAAACTTTGAGAGAAATCGTAAGTTATGAATGGAACGTAAGCTGCAGTCGTGTAGGCAGGGTAAATAAAACCAAAGATTGAATATTCCACTCCAATTCCTTATTGCTCTAATAAATATAGTTGAAGTAGTCCTAAGAGTCGATAACAGATGCTTAAACATCATGAATCTAAATTGACATAAACCTGAGACAAGACAAATGTATATCGATTCCACCATCAAGTGGTACCATTATTTATACCTCTGAACAGTTTTAAAATGAATACAAGGGATGATGAAATGATAGCTCAATTAAGGTTGTATCCCTAACCATGTGGATTCATAATTCTTAGGTGGACCTGTGGCCGTTTTTTGAGATTAATGTAATGTTGTATGTCCGGAAACCTAATTCAGCCAGTTGAAGGCGAGAATTTGGTTTATATTCAAATATTGTGTAGCTTGCTGTACGGTCATAACTTTTGTGTGTGATGCTACCATGTTTATGATAATTGTGTATACATTTTTCGTTTCTTGTTAGGATATATTTTCTTATTTACGTGTTCTGCGGCTAGCTGTGTACCAAACCTGTTTCTCGGTTTGTACCTATTTTTGAGAAGCCTAGGTGATGACTGTGATATATAGAGTTGTTTCTTCTAAAATCTTTCATTCAAGTAGGTTTGAGCAGAGAGCAAGTGTCGTTATAAATGACATTAATTTTTGTGATGTTTTTATTATGTTCTCTCAAGCAAAGTTTTACTTGTTTTACTTTTTCACTTGAGCTTTTGAGCAGGCAATCTGAGAGTAGCCACATCTTTGCGTCTTGATCTTGAATATATTTCACAGAGCAAGAAGGTCCTAATTCATAATAAAAAAGCTAAAATCATTAATTTGGCTTGCACCATAAACAGAATCAAATTTATCCCTGTTGTCAGGGGAACACCACGGCCACTTGGATTTAATAAAAAATTGAAAAGTGATAAATGTATTACAGAATAGGTGCTCAATTAGTCTGTGTCGCAATTTCTTACAATTCAGATGTTTCTGTCCAGTGACAAGCAATGTATTATAAGTAACACCAAACAATACTTAATAACTCTGTCGAGGTATGTAGGCCTATTACCATACAATACAATTCATTTAATATATGTGTGTTACCCACTCATTACGAAGTGCAGTGAAGTGAAAAAGGTATGTTTGTCATCTAACATGTCAGCTCTTTGTTGTTTGATTTCAATCAAATTTTGAATGCAGTACATGCTTGGCACTTTTACTCTGAATAATATAAGAAAATATGACTGTGTATACAGAAGCTTACTATATCAGCCGAATGATTACTGAAAATAACACGAAGGCTCTCAAAAATGATTGATCATACTAATCTGTGACTTCCACTTGTACAAAGACAGCCAGAGCTTGACAGTTGTATCATCACAAAATGCAGCGGTGTTTCTTATATCAATTAGTCATTGATATACAGGCAGCTGAATAGGGTGCTATATTGTGGATTTAAGGTTGATTGTATGATGAGACAGATCTTGACGAAAAACTTCCTGAGAAATTTATCCCCCTTGGTTTACAAGATATTGCCAATTTTCTACCTCAACAGGTATTTTTCAATTAATCCTTATTAATAAATGTTTTATTGGGCTTCGTGAAATATTAATAGAAAGAAAACAGGATTAACACGGAATCGCTGGTTGCCGAGAAATTTGCATGTGAAGATTTTTCATGCGAAAGTTTGCAAGATCACTTTGCAGGGAGGGTAAGCCAACGACTAACTGAGTACTAAATTGTGAGTTACTTGCAACAGGGTCAACTGGTACCAAGTTGCAGTACACCTCCCATCTCTACAAATTCAATAAAGATTTAGCTCGATTTGATTTTGATTCAGGCATAAACTGATTTTGGCCGACAACTGTAATGTAAAATGATGAGTTATTGGTTTTTTTTCAGATATCACTTTTGTTGTGGCAGCTCATGCCTGCCCATTTAATTGTTGATTGTTTTATTCCTTTGATAATTTCCAAATCAAGTTTTACCTAAAACACGCCTTCAAGACCCAGTTAATTTATTAATTTGTAAGGCCCCGTTGGAGGGAGGGGGGGGGGGGGGGCTTACAGTGCCTCTGTCAAACCAAAAAAGCTTTATCTCTTTCACCCTAAAGTTTATTTGGTGTTCCACTGCATTGCACAGGATAGTCAGCGATGACAGGATCACATCTGAAAGCTAAAAATCCCTCCTGATTTGGAAGCCCTAACCTGAGCAACCCTGATTATCACAATAAACAACATTTTAAATAATTTATATTTAGATATGTTTATATTTAATCTTAGCAATCTAAGAAGTTGTACCCATTTCGTATTTTCTTAAAAATTAGTAATTGATAGATCATTGAACTGAAGAAGTTCTAAGTTGAATTCCTTGTTGAAAAGGATGTCGAATAACTCCATTTTAGTAAAAAAGTTTTCGTACTTGATAGTTATCGGCTAAATTGTAGTAATTGCTACGGGATAATACACCCTAGGCATTTGTACTTTTGAACTTAATATAACTAAGTGGTGTTGGAAATCTCAGATTATCTTAATCTTCACCAGAAAGTGATGAAGTAATGGAATCATTTGCCCATAATCAAGTTATTGATGTTGCTAAACTGGTTTGGCAGATCAAGCAATATTTATCAAGCTGGTCTACATAACCATACAGAGCAGCACCAACCTTCCTTGCACTAATTAACAACAGTCCAAGGCTGTGAATATCATCCATAAACACTATTGATTTGATGACTGCTGGCCTGATTCATACCTGGGGTGTATTGCTATGTAGGCGAATTGAGCTTTTCAATCCAAAAATATTTCTTGCCAAAGTTATTGTTATTATTATAATTACAAAATTAGGTAAATTCGCGACCTTGGTATATATATTAAATTATCAATAAATAATCAATGGAAATCCAATTTTCATTGGGAAATCCAACTGAATCCAACTTGAATTCAAGTTGTCTCCCTATTACCAATGGAATATAATTCTAAGTTTCATGTCAATATCATCAAAAATCCGTATACCTAATCATAAAGTCTATTCAGTTGGATTTCCCCATGAAAATGATTATAATTAATGATTATTTAATATAGATACCAAGGTCGCGAAGTTACCTATTATAGATTCACTTAGTTGTTTTTATAAATACAGGATATTTAAGTGAGAGATGTGGAGTGAAAGTCATCACACATATTTTGCTGAATTAATATAACAAAATATATTATTGTGATAAAATTATGGTTATTAAAGTACTGTACAACCATCGGTTAAAAACTGTGTCGTTCGCTTATTTAAGCCTGCATGGCAAGAATAAGTACAATTTTTAACAGCCTGGTAAGAGCGCTTGAATTTATAAGAACAGAATTCCTAATTTGGCAATACGTGGGCGTAGACTTATACAGATAGTAGTTTGAACTTGATCTGTGCTGCTCAAAATTACTTATTATTATTATGATTTAATTTGATATTCATTGTTTATTTGAGCCAATTGTTACATATTGAATGAAATTATTTTCAGTTCCACAAACTATGAGCCAGCCTGCCAGCTTGTCCGACAATCAACAAAACTAATCAGGTGTTCATGACTGTGATAATAATTAATTTCCCTTTTTGTTTGCGGTATATACTTTTGAGAAATAAACTGCTTTATTTCATCAAATTTAGAAAGTATAGCCTCATATCTAACTGTGCATTAATACAATGCTAAATCGTTGATTTTTATTTTTAAACACCCACCAGAGGTGTGGGGCTGATGGGATTCCAAACTGTCCACCTGTGTCCATGTGTCCTTTGCCCATCTGTTGGACATATTTGACGGGACAACCTGTACTGAAAAGGCATAGGCAGATGAAAAACTTGTTTCAGTGGACACACAGTTTTACCTGGACAGATAGACCAAATTGAATGGCCAATTTTTTTTCAGCTCAATGACCTCCTCCCACTTGCTCTAAATTAAATGACATTGGCGGCGAAGCAATTTTGGACTGATCAATTTAACAATTCACCCGGGAAAGAGGTATGTGTTGGGTATACCATGAATCGGCTACATTTTTATAGAAACAGAGGGGCAACAACAAATAACATAGTACACCACCTGTATTATTGAACCTTATCGGAACAGACCTAAATAGACCTAGATGAACATGCATGCAATGGCCACAAAGTAAATATTAAAAAACCGCTTAATTCATCCTTATATTAACTAATATGGCACTTATATGTACTTCGTGTGACTCGCCTATTAAGACAATAATAGGGGAATGAGTGACAAAACAGCAAACTGATCAGTTTAAACATTGCTCCATCTCTAGCTCACATTTTGTGAGACTCACTTCTTTTTGCAATCACTGTTTAGGGAGCCCTAATCTGAGCAACCCTGATTGTCACAATGATCAACATTGAAAATGAATTATGGTGATCTATTGATAATATTAGTAAAATTAGTAATTGAAAGATCATTGAACTGAGGAAATTCAAAGTTTGATAGGCCAAATAATCATTTAATCAGAAGCATTTCGCTCTATTTTTCAGTAACCAAGTTCTCTTATTCAATGGTAATCGGCTATATTGAGTTATTTTTACAGGATATTACATCCT
This sequence comes from Membranipora membranacea, assembly GCA_914767715.1. NCBI lineage: Eukaryota > Metazoa > Bryozoa > Gymnolaemata > Cheilostomatida > Membraniporidae > Membranipora > Membranipora membranacea. Next base: position 5,846,801 of record OU612069.1, read on the forward strand.
TGGCATCGTAACTTTTATCATAATTTTACTTGATCGAGTTGAAAGTCTCAGATGATCACTATCAAAAAATTTGTCTTATTGACTTACTGTACAAACTATTTTTATTTTAAATTGGTAATGAGTGGATTTATTATCACATGAGGTGATGAGGACCAATTAATTTGCTAAATATAGTCTCATCATACTGCATTTTTGTTCTCTTCGATTTTCCTGCTAATAATGAAAAATAGATATAATTAATCAAAATAATATTATGCCTTATTGATAACTTCCCTCATACTAGGAAAGGTTGCTCCAACACAATAAACTGATAATCATAAAAACGAAAATTTAAATAATAATAAAAATGATATAAATATTTTTATTATGTACACGTATCTTATTGGATTAGTAAGTATTGCCCCTCATGTTCATGGAAGAAGACAGCTCAATAGAGCGATCAAGATGGAAGGTCATTGATATAATATCTGATAGTTATTTTGTATCAAGTTTGCCCTGTATACTGAACAAAGTTCGAAAAAGTTACTGTCCAGTAGATTTAGGATAGGATTGATGTATTCCATCCCATAGAAAGCTAAGTAAAGTAGATATTTCATGTCAGCTTGGAAAAGCTCCATTGGGGTATGTACTGAAATGCCGATAAACTGCAAACCCAACATTAGGAGCATAGAGCACCATTGAAAAGTGCTGCTTTACACTCTCAAGGATATGCTATATTATTTATAGATCAGTTTTAGAGAATTGACATCGGTTTTGTAATATTTCAGATAGTTTAAGTGACACATAATATTTTATCATTCATTACACAATCCATTACACGAATCCATTACAACTCCTACCTCTTCCTAAGCTTGTTTGTTATTTCGCTTCACTTTTTGCGCATAAGATAAACAATTTTTTAACACCTCCATTTATATATAGAGGATTTAAAAACACTACCAAGTTCAATTTTCATGATAAACATTTACTTTTATATCATACAGACAATCTAAGATACAAAGTTTCTGCTACATAAAATTCTTTACCCTTACATTTGAGATCTAAAGAGAAGTTCAGTTCATTCAAAACTTTACTTTTCAACCATATATTATCGACTTGACCAAAATCATTGATGATATTATTTCCCTTCTGTTTCTCTTTTTTTTGTTTTAAAAAAAATTGTTTTCTGGCACTGAGTGCAAAACATTTCGAATGAGATGACTTTGGATGCCAATAAAAAGTATATATACCTAATTTAAATTCGGTAAATGGCAATTCAAATCTGTATGCAGCATTATTTTGAAGAGTATTTAGAAATCATATCATTTGCTGGTGTCTTGCTGACCATTGTTCCAGTATGTTGTTATACATTCCCAAAACACTATTTCCAAGGAGGTATCGAAACATTGCGGCAGCAGAAATCATATCCCATTACACTCATGCTATTGGTTGAGAAGACAATCCAATGCTCTCATATTATTGGAATGAGAAATGTCACCATTTTGATGAGAGAAAGCACTGAACGTTGTGACAGTTTTATGAAAAAAGCATTACCACAATGCATCTCATTTTGAACATTATCGGTGGCTATGAGGTGGTTGTCACAGCATTATAAAACAAACTTCATGAGATGATCATAAAATAATGCTGTAGTGATTGAAGAACTGTGATGCTATAACATTTTTAAAAATGAATACTTTTTGATAGCATGATCATAACATCATTAAAGTGCTAATTATAAGCTGCTTTTTTGCAAGTAACAGTGATGTATCCTGTCAATAATAATGTTTGACTAATACTTAGAACCAAGGATTCTGCCATAACTGACACTGAACATTGTGAATACCATTCTGTATCCTATTAGACCATAACCCAATCCCATCATTTACACACCATGTAATACTTGGTAAATTTGTATGCAAAACGTTGTTACAATGTTCACCGTTTGCTGGGTTTTTGACCTTCATTTGTAACAAGAAGTCAAACAGTTTTTATGTTATGGAATAAAGGGATCACAAAAATTCCCAGGGATCAATATATTATTAGCATTTATAAACTTGGATTGTTAGCTTTGTTATAGGTAAACTATAAAGAATAATCCCTTTTCTTTTATATCTACTGGTAGGAACATATAACAATTGTCTAAAACAAACTGCTCACATGGGTTTGTAAATAAAAGGCAATATCACCTTGTCTAGCATACTCTGCAAGTCCTCATCGAAAAGGTAATAAAACTGCCAACACAGGTCTCCAAAGTTTAAATCCACAGTTCTGCTTTTAAATTTTATCAATCGCAGTCACGTAGATATGTTGGTAGTTGGTTGTTTGACTGATCTAAATACAACAGCTTTATTTTCAGTTTTAACGCTTTGTATATTTGGTATTTATTGCAGGTCATTGCCATCATCTTAAGGGCAAATCCTCCTCCTGTACCATTTGAATATTTACAAACATATTCAACTGTCAACAAATAGTCCATTGAAATAATGAAAGTGAAAGATTTGAAAGAGTTCAACAGATTTGCCACCTCTATAAATGGGCTGCAATCATAGACTTGACTATAAACCTAGAAACTATATCGATATTGAGGCACTGAGGGACTTAATTGTGGGCAACGTCAGGTCATTGGAAGGTGTATAAGCAATGATGCTATCATTGATTTTCTGTCCACAATCCAGGTTTTTTGTTCAAAACTCGATCAATTTTGATCGGATTTTGAGTTCGAAAATCACAATAGATTAAGCAGCTTATCTCATTTACGATTTGGAACTCAGTGACTTATATATATTTTGTAGTCCAATAGCTGTAGGAATCATCATCTCCTTATTTGTATAAATATTTAAACTAGAGTTGTTACCCCACAAATTTGATATACATATAAAAAGTCTTTTGTTCTGCTAAACAAAATCCACAAAAAATTTAGAAGAATAGAAACAAAAGACAGTGGATATTCTAGCTTGTATCAACTGATGTGTCTTTTGATTGAAAGCCCAGCAGTTTTGATTTCGAAACCCTATACTAGAATTAAATGTAAATGCTAATTTCATGTATTCAATTTTGCCCTCAAATCGATTCCACACCGAGATATGGAAACAAAGTGATTTTGATTTAGAATTTCAATGGGCAAAATATGTTGCTAAACTGAACTAATAGTAAGCAAAAGTAATGAATAAAAATTCATGCAGTAGCAGTGAATTTTTTTTCAATTGTACCTTTAATAACATCCGAAAATTAACAAGTGTTATTATTAATCCACACAATTAAATTTCATTTTGATTCTGCAAGGGTTTGGTAGCTTTGGTAGCATTGTATGATATTTTTAAATATGCCTATCGTACACCATGCTCACTGAGCTAGAACTTTATCGACAGAGGACTTAGGAATAGGAGGTATAAAGTTTCCTTAGCAAAATTTTTTGAATTGATGATAATCCAGAGTGGCAGCATTTCACTCAGGATGGTAGCATTAGAGCTGCGACAATTTAGTATCCAACAGTTTCCTCTATTCTTTTTTCTCTATGATACTTTTGAATTTTTCGCCACAAGCTGGTATTGCTGGTATGTCGGGTAGATTCAGTAGTGAATTTGCCATAAGGGCTAGGGGACTTGACCCTACCAATTTTCAGTGTGTCAATTTTGAAAAACCTCTTGTTTTTAATTACCAGGTGCCCAGAGGGCCTCATTGTGAGATTAGTTGGAATTATGAATGGATTACGCTAGTTTACTTGGTGCAATAGCCAATTACCATGATTTTCCCCATTGACTGCCCGTAACAGACGATATCATCATGATATTCCTGTGACGTAGAAAAGATGTCTTTTATATGTTCGTGCACTGTGCAAAATCAGTTCCTATTCAATGATTATACACTGGGCATAAGTCTGAATTATCATGTTTATACCTTCATTATTCCACTTTATACAATGATTATACCACATTCCTGGCAAAATAATGCAACTATAATTATTCAATGTACTTCATCTATAATTTATACAATCATTATCCCGCATGGAATAAGCTCTGAATAGGAATCGATTTTGCACAGTGGTGCCTACAATCTGAGCAAATAACTATAGCCAACGTCGCTAGGCACTAATTTTCTTCATCCTTGATTTGGGTACACCAATCTAAACATATTTACAATTAAGACCAATAAAACGATGGTCTTTTATAAAAGACTCAGGAAATCAAATTTGAGTCCATAATTGCAAACAATTTGATATGGTCTTCTACTATGTAGCCAATCTGCAGGAGTGAACTCTCACTGTAGGAGCCATTGAATATTCTCAGAGTTGACAATAACAGGATAATCCCATTTATCGAACCCACCATGCACAGACCATTTATAAGAGATTTTATAAAGGAACATTACACAGAACAATTTTAAATGTGTAAATACCTAGAGATAACAATCAGCCATCACTCTATTGTTTCTTGGGGGATTAGGCATCACATCCATTGTAAATTCAATTTAAATGAAATTATTCTATGGAGACAGAAGTCACCTATACTTGTTTAGGTGAACAAACTCAGAGTAGTTCTCACAAGATGATGTCTCAATAACAAACCCAGGTGAAATCACCAAGCAGGTTTTATGGTTATGGTTAATCACATTGGGCCTGTTTGAAAACTGGCAATACACAGTATACAAAATATGTAAAATATTTGTATTTAAGTGTTAACAGCTGAGAAGAAATGTGTTTGCTGATCTGACAAAACACTTGAGTCTAGAAGTTTTGAAATGTTATAACAGAACGCAGTGGAATTGCTGTGTGTGCCCCTGTGCGATGTGAGATGGTTGAGATACAATGCTTGGATGCTGCTTGAATTTGCTACTCTGTGACAGGAATTGCGAGATATAGTTTCTGTTATCAGTGCTTATAGTGTTGCTTGATGTGTAAATTTGCTGTAAATTTATGATCTGGGGAAGATACTGAAACTTGGTGGCCTGAAGTTAGAAGAGGGATTCTCATGAGACTTGACAAGTTATCTTATAGGTATTAAAAAATTAAGAGTGTACTGTGATCACATTAACCCCCTTAATGTGTACTGAAATGACTTAGGTAAAATAATATATAAATCTGCCGGTCCCTGATTTAGAATCCCAAGTAGTAAAAGTGGGAGCAGGTCGTTAGCCCGAACCCATTGAAACGAATGAGCGACTCGATCCCTTTTGTAACGTTCCTGGTGGAACGACTACTCATATTGTATGGGAGTTGTCAATTTCTACTCTATCATTTTGTATGGTGAGGATGGAAGTTTGTTTATGTAATTCTTTTTATGTATATTTATTCATGATAAATGAGATGCTTGTGTGGGTAATGTGATTGATCACATTCACTGTTAGCTAGTGTTGTTGTAAATATTAATGAATTGAGTGTCAGTTTGTTTGTGAGGATAAATGTTCATTGGTACAGGGTAGAATGATAAATTGATATACAAAATGAGCAGCTGTATATATATGTTCATTGAAGTGTTAAAACAATTTCAATAAAAATCTGAGGACAATGCGGCAAAGACAAGGTTTTGAAATGAGATACATGCATAAAATCACATAAAATAACACGGGAATAAATGAATGCAAAGTTGACAGATTAGGCATCTGACATAGCCCATGGAACAGATTGTACTAGTTTACATGTTACTGGTAGCAGGTGCAAGCATTCCTGATCTGACAAAATTGGCAACGCAATTTGTGAGTGCTCCCGTAGGCAGCAGGGTAACAACGCCAGACTCATGCTATGACTTTGATGAGCATAAAGCTGATGAACATAACTTTGACACCCACCATTCCAACGCAAATTACGCTGCCCTGGATAAAAACAACAAAAAAGTAGAAAAACAGATAAAAAAAATTAACAAAAAAAAGAAGAAAAAATGATTAGTTATCAATTAAAGATTACAGACTGTCTTTAATTGCCATTCGTCGTAGTTTTTGTCTCATATTTCTATCTAACTCTGCCTCTGCTGCTGCCAATTCCCTGAGTGTCGCTCTTGTTTTACGCACCAGATCCGATCTCATAATTTTGAATCGATGTTGCAACCTCTTTACATCTACAACACAGAAGTTTGAGTTCACGTATTAATGACAATTGCCTTCAGGAATGTAATGAAAGTATCACTACCTTCAGAAAACATCGATGGTTAGTGTACTGAATGTATGTACTTACGTTTGGCATCCATTATTGGCACTCTACTCTCACATGTCGGACAGTGAAAACTTTCAGCAGCAAATATTTCTTTTAATTCATCTGAAGTCTTTGCCGTCTGTCTCGTGAGGCACAGCTCCTCACCATTAGGAAACATTTCTTTGGCGCATTCTGTACAGGAACGAGTCTGCAACAAAAAACCCATGACTAGTTACCAAGCCAACATAGTATTCTGAGCAATGGAAATTCACATAAGCAATTTGTCAAGTCATATACAACAAAGGTAAAAAAATTGAAACATAAAAAATATTATAATTATAGTAGGAAAAATAAAGCAAAGTACATGTGTATACTCACATGTTCCATAGTGATAAAAGTGTCCTATAATAGATCAAACAAATAGTCACTTTGGTAGTGTGTAAGTCCGTCTGTGTGTGTGTGTGCGTCCGTGAGTGAATTTGGTAAGCAGGCAAGCACTTAAATACCAGTGAACCAAGTGGTTATATATTACTCGGAAGATACCTATTCATATTAGTGTTTCCTAGGCAACCTATGATGGAACGGTTAGAAGAGACAAGTGATTATATTAACCTGTTGAAACATCTGAGTTCACCCATCAATGCAAGGCAATATTTGCTAAGCAATCTTGCAGGCAAATGTTATCCTCTATCTGTGACATTGATGGATGACAAATCCAGCACGCTGTACATGATTCAACAAAATGTTGAAGAATTGTATGTAAATGATATTGAATTGATATCAAGAAAAATCTTATCTGCCAGCCAAACTTCACAGACCTATGCCTCCCTCTGTGAAGAAATCTTATCTTCTTCCACAAACAGCAAGAAGTTGCTGTTTCATTCTATCACATTATTGACTATTCTACAAAAGGTATTTTTGTCATTGGGCAAAAATGAAGTGAGGAGTATAATAACCACCCAATCAATAAACAGTTTTTGCAGAACTTTAAATAAAGCTATCGTTCGCATGAGATTTCAGACAGTGACACTGCAGATACTTTATGTATTGGTTACTTTGCTGTTATTTAGTATAATCAGTCTATGGCTACAACATAATGGATAAAACAGATGCATCTATGGCTGCTACTTTGTGGGAATTAATCTCCCTTCAGGTCAGCAAAAATTGTCAAGGCTGTAATTCTAAAGGCTATACAGACTTCTCTCATCATGACTGTCAACTTATAAATCAATACATGTATCTTTTGCACACTGACAAATTACGTCACCATTTTGATATTTGGTATGAAATCGCAATGCAGATGATTCCATCAGGACTTCATAGACCTGTGACAAGATATTTAATAAAGGCAAAGAAAGAGACTTTGTTCAGTCAGATCGTGGTACTGCTACCAGACGCACCCTATACTGTGACATTACCCCCTCATTTACGTTAGTTTACCATGCCTGTGTCTGATATCACAACCAGACAGTTTTTATCACAATACCGTGCACTTCTCACAATTATCCTGATTACCATAGCCACCATATGTTCGCTGTGTGCAGCGTTTTTTCAACAAGAGAAAGGAGAGCTTCATTCTATCATAAAACTCCTCGGTGAAAACTTTGAATCCACTACAAAGTCAACAAACTCTACACTCTAGTATGGCTTCAAATCTTAAGACGACAGAATTTCAACTTGAGGCACCGTTCACATCTATAATCTCAGGTAAGAATTTTATCTAGTTGTTTTTTGACCTTAAGCATGGTTATATGTGCCTCATATCCATAGCGGAGGTGAGCCTTCATGAAACTTCATGTTGGGATTTATGACAGCGAATTTGCCGAGCAAACAACCAAGGCTATTTGTAATTGACGTCAAAGGGTGGTGCTGAATGACTAACTAATCTCCTTAATGCGTTCAAAATTAGAGCAGAAGCGGAACTTTTGCGGGTAAAAACTCCCATATTATCGGAACTTTTGCGGGTAAAAACTCTCATAAAATATGAAATTTATTGAGCATTTCATTACCGCAATCCTTCCCTTAATTTTCAACACACCCAGTACTTGGAGGTACAGTTATCATGTGATGGTTAGCTTGCATAACAGTAATTACATCTGTGTCTGCAGAAATTTAATGAGCATTTCATCACCAAAATCCTTCCCTTAATTTTCAACACTTCCAGTACTTGGAGGTGCAGTTATCATGTGATGGTTAGCTTGCATAACAGTAATTACATCTGTGTGTGCAGAAATTTAATGAGCATTTCATCACCAAAATCCTTCCCTTAATTTTCATCACTTCCAGTACTTGGAGGTGCAGTTATCATGTGATGATTAGCTCGCATAACAGTAATTAATCATCTGTGGCTGCAAACTTGAAACAAACACTTAAGAGGTCATAGTGAAATGATGAGCAATATTCGATGTATGTGTGTAGATGAGAGAATTTTAGTCACAATCTCTGACCTGCTGACTGTTTATGCTGTCTGTTTCTAGGGCCAACATCAAGTGGTAAATCTACCCTACTAAGGGAGATTATTTCCAATGCTGACAAAATCTTTGTTCCACCGCCTGTGGAAATAATTATCTGTTACTCAATCTACCAACCACTTTACAACTCTTATGATGCCTCGGTGCCAATAAAATTTATAGAAGGGCTAGCAACAATGGAATCATTACCTAAAGATCGACAGCATAGACTTCTAGTCATTGATGATTTAATGGAGGAAGTCTCCAGCTCTAAGGATATTGCTGACTTTTATACAAAATTTAGTCATCATTATAATTATAGTATAATCACACTGACACAAAATCTATTTTGTAAAGGACCATTTTTTCGTACGATTAGTTTGAACTCACACCATTTCTGGTTGATGAAATCTGTGAGAGACATTTCAGTAATCAAAACAATTGGCAGACAAATGGGTAAGGAAAAACTTGTGATAGAAGCTTATTTGGATGCAGTGAAAGATCGTTATGGTTATCTGTTTTTGAATTGCTCCCCGGGTTGTGATGAAAAAGCTCGTGTGCGAGCTAAGATTTTTGAAAATCCAAGCGTTGTCTATTTAACAAAGTGATATTTTTTTCTAAAGAACTGATGTTTCCACAAGGGTTAAACAGCACTCATCAATTAATTTTTCAAAGTCTAAGTGGTAGTCAATAAATTATCTCAGAACACAGAAATATCTTAGTCATGGGTTGTTGAACACAGTAATCATTGGAGCTACAGGCAAACATTAATATTTTTTCATGCAACGGAAAAGTAACCCTCCCTCTAAGACACCTCTAAGCTGTGTAGATTTTAGGCTGGAAACCAAGGTATAAAAGCTCAGCGCTGGAATAGCCAACACATTCTTCCAGTTTAGTTTGAATTCACTAAGCTCACAAGAAGCCACCACTCTTCTTTAGCAGATTTGATCTTCCTTCAAATATTAATCGTAAGTTTGTTTTAAATGTTTTCACATACAATGATCTTTGTTTTTTTCATTTTTATTTTTTTACTTTTGTTTTGAAATTCTTTTTTAATCTTTTTAATTTTTTTATATTATAGATGCTAGACACTTGTTTTGGATGTCAATATGACAAACCTGGGCAAAGATCCCATATGGGAGATGGTGGTTGTCTGTCAACAGACATGAGGACCAACATTCATGTAAGAATGCTGACTTTACTGGTTAAGTTTCATTGTAGTGTGTTTTTTGTAAATTGCCCAAGATTTTTTTTTCAGTTTTTTTAGCGAAGATTAGGTCCACCCTGAGGGCGTGTCGAAAACGCTCATCTTTTAACTCATTATTTTCTTTTTGTAACCATCTGTGTTTGGGGTGTACCTCATTCAATAATCGTTGTAGAGACTAAATTTCAATGATGCGTGAACAGAGTATTGATTCATATTTGGTTTAAAAAATTTTTTTTTGCAATAAACAGTTTTAAATTGATAATGTTGTATTTTTGCATAAACAGCTGCATTTCAGTTTTAAGCAAACCATTCATTTTTCATTTTGTTTCATTTTAGATGCCCAAGAGAATTGGAGGTGATGCGATGAGCTCCTATGCCAAACGTATGTTTCTTGACGATGAAGCTAAGGAGGTTAAATTGTCTGATGGTGCATATGATGATGAAATGGTAAGTAACTTTCATGAATTATTGCCTGATGCATAATTTGATGTGCGGGGATTAAATGGAGTGAAGTACATGTTATTGTAATTACTGTTACCATTGCTAGGCAACCTAGCATTGAATTGACTTGTATTGAATTGATAACTCCAAACTTGTTTGGTTTCAGGAAGAATTTGAGAATGAATTTCAGATACAGTGCCCAAAAAAAAGACCAGCTTCAAGTAAAGGGAAGTCCCCGGCAAAGAAACTAAAAAGAGTGAGTTATTAGAGTCTGTTTTTAATTCAATTCACATATTATAATGTACTACTTTTACAGCGTTATAATGCATAGTAACCACACATCTTATGTCAAAGTTTGATTGATGAGAAAGTCAGGTGAATAATGACCTGGCTGTTATTTCAAAGCAACACTCTGAAAATAGCTTGTTTCTCTTTTTGAAAGATTAATGTGTAATGAGCATGGAATTATTCATTTCAGCTTGATAATGAAGTTGACGACGAACCTATTGTCCTATCGTCGGAAGACGACGAAAAAAGAGATGAGTTACATGCTTCCCACTCCAAGAAGCGCAAAGCTTATCAGCGGGTAAGCACATTTTACTTTAGATTATCAAAGTATCAAACTGTCATTCACGAGTGACTTTCATTGATGCATATTTATCTCCGACAAAGTCCAATGTGTATACCATCGTACCTAAGTGTGCTTGTTGTCCGCATTGCGTTGGACTTATTTTAAAAATTATTTTTTATAGATGTTCAGCGATAGTGAGGAGGAGAATGTTGATGGTAATGGTGATATGCTTGATGCACTGATTCCAAAACGAAAGAAAAAAACCATCCAACCATCCAAAAAGGTGACTCACGTTTCTTAACTTGCATTCCCAAATTATAAATGATACCATGCATCTAGTTTGGTGGTGTATCAAATCATTTTATCAGATTCCATCTCTCAACCCAAGGTATATCTGTGATCAATACATCCCTGTTTGAATTCATAATAATATACTCTCAAATAATTAAATAATTTTCTGATTATGATCATTTTAGAACATGACGAAGCTGAGTTTAATTAAGCTCCCACTACCAAAAGTGGATGATGATGGAGAACTCCCTGACTTAGATGACGAAGAGCCGTCTACTTCGTCAGTTGTGAGGGAGTTCAAGCAACAACGTGCAAAGAATTCCCAAAAGCCTAGCACCCCAGAGCCAACACCTCCACCACCACAACAAAGGCCCCTACTTCTACCACCAACTCCTCCAACAACTCAATTTCCTGGACTAGTGGTTTTCCCTGTGAAGGTGGAGGCCTTTGATATTGATGACGTCGAACTAAACGTATGTTTTCCATTTATTGATTCTTCTTATCCTTCTCATGACAAACTCTCCACATTCATATCATATGTTTATCATAATTAGAGTATTAGCATAATCCTTAAAAATGGAATTCATATACATGTAAATTGCACATTATAAATAGAGTATAACGACAATCCTTAAATATAACTTATATATTTACGATTATAGGAGGATGGTGACGTCTGGCACAAGTCGGACACACTCAGAAGACCATTGAGCATCACTGCTCTTCACCAACTGTCGGAAGGATGTAAGTTTTATAAGTTGTTTCTTCTCTGAACTGACTTTGCAAAAAAAGGACAACTGTAAAAATGGTTAACTATTGGTATTGTGTTTAGTTTTGGGAGTTATGTTATGCAAGGATAGGACAACTACTAAATATTTAAACACTGTTATTGGACTTACACTGCACTACATTGAGAATAGAATAAGTGACAAATGCTTCAGGTATTTTTGCAGTGGTGTCATTTCAAAGTATTGACAGCTGTTGTATGATGTGTCGTTTTACTATTGTCAAAATGTCATTATTTTTCTGTTGTTTTTGCAGTTATTAGCCCAAGGTACCAATACGGAACAAAAACAATCCGCGGGTATCAGGTTTCACCGGCAGTATCTTCGCCGTTGGCACGGGCGCTTGCTGCAATAGAGAGCAAGTATGAGAAATGTTTTATGGGTACCAAGGTCAATAAACGTTTCAGAAGTCAGTATGCTCGTCTCAGGATAAGAGGAACACCAGAGAATACTGATACAGTGTGAGTAATAGTCTTCTTCTCTTCATTACCTATATACAGCTTTGATTTGCCAGTTGGCTTCGTAGTGTAGATTATAAAGTGACTCATTGTCATTTCTATCACATTTGCATGTAAAACCTTCACAAATCGATAAGTAATCCCCGAGTTTTTTTGTTGATTAGATTATACAACTGTCAGCAGACACTCACACTCGAGGATGCATTGGAGCTAGGAGCAGCGTGCAAAGGAAACCAAACACGTGTATCATATGTTGTCCAGCTCGGACTGGCAACAATTGGAGAGGCAGTTAACATCATGCCAAAAATCAATATAGCAAGATTGGAGGAGATACTCCCCACAAGGTCAGGAAATCTTCCTAATCCCGTGGCAGACGGGTCTTTTGACTATCTGTCTTTATAGTTATATTAGTTATTAGTTATATTTTCAACTTGTTTTTCTTCCTACTACTACACTCATTTAATCTGTTTGGAAAGCAATAACACTTTATCAATGTACATGTGCAAAGTGTGTTTAGTTGAGTTCTCAACCAAATCCAATCTCAATAGGCATTTTAAGACCAAACACGACAAAAACTTTATCGGTTTTAAATGCGATAGCTGTGGCAGGAACTTTACCAGGCGCCACCAACTGAACTTACACAAGCAGAAGTGCTCGAAAGCAATCAATTCTACTGTGTCAAGATCAGATGGTGCCTCCCAACAGATTGGCGGTGCAATCAATCACAATGACACAAATGAATCCACCCAGGTAGAAACCTTTGCACATGCATCTCCTCTTAAAGACATCCTTAAGTCAAATTGGGAAGCCATCAAAACGTACTTTCGTTGTAGGAAAATTGTTGACATATTCAATTTCCGACTGATAAATCAATCTGTGACAATATATGATGCTCTATGCAACCTTTGGCTTACAAAATTATCCAAACAAGTCAAGCTTCAATGCTGCTTAGGTTATGTGCTCAAAAACACCAATACCGACGAATTAAGATACTACCATAGTTCTGCAAACAACACAATGATTTTCGATAAGCCCATGACTATTAAATCATTAACAGACATGCAAGATGTTGCAGAGCTTCTAGAAAGTGTGGACTTATGTGAAAAGGCAAAAGCCAATCGACCCAACAGTTCATGGGGTGTCCTTCATGTGACAAATATATCATTTTACCTGAGTAAACTTCCGTTTCCCAAGATTGGATCACCCGGTAACATTCCATCACATATCAAAAAACTGAAATGTGTCAAAACTCTAAAGAGGGGAGTAAACAACAAACCCATCTCTGATAATCTTTGTTTCTTCCGTGCTCTCTACTTGAAACAAAATTGCACTTGTAAAAAGCGATGTGACTGTTTATTTCCAAAAAGCAGTTTGGTAAAAATACATGACTTGCTCCATAGATTTGTTGAATACATTGGTGGATCTCTACCTTCAGCCTCTGAGTTCCAAGGGGTGACTTTAGATGATTTGACATCTATCGAAAAGATTTTTGACCTCAAGATATCAGTATACAGCTTGTCAAGTGATGGAAACTGCACACTGTTGTTTCAATCATTCAGTAAGTCCAAAGTAGAGCTAAACTTGTGTATGGTTGGCAAACACTTCTGTTACATACAAGATATGTCAACTTTTTCTAAGTGTTTTACTTGCAAAACATGCAAGTTGAGCTTCCCTAGAAAAAATAACCTTCTGCGACATAGGAAAATTTGTGCTAAGCAGCAATCACGCTACAGATTTGATAAAGATGTATTTCACCCACCGGGTAATATCTTTGACGAGATAGAGAATAGGACAGGACTTACCATTCCTAATGAATTACGGTTTTATCCCTATCGTGTGACATTTGATATCGAGTGCTACTTACCCAAGTCCACTTTAGAAAACACACCCAAGCTGACTTTTAACAATGACCACAAGCTCATGAGCATCAGTGTGTGTTCCAACATCCCTGGGTACCTTGATCCATTTTGTTTAGTAAGTGATGGAGACACTGACACGCTTGTTAAAAAATTTGTCATTTACTTGTCTCATCTCAGTGATATTGCATACTCTCTGTGTCTAGAAAAAGTTTCCCCCCCTGCTGGAAAAACTTGAGAGCTTAGATAGCATGCGCATGCAAACCGAATTAGAATACTCACAGAAACATTGGTCCCATCCCGCAAAATATCAATCCAATAGTATTGGTAGTCTTATCGAAAAGCTCAAAGACCACTTAGCGGAACTGCCAGTGGTCTCTTTTAACGGTCAAAAGTATGACTTAAATGTCATCCGTGCGCCTTTGATCCGTCACCTATGTCAAACAGATCAAATAAAATTTGCAATAAAAAGAAACAATTGTATGAAATGTATTAAAACCAAAAAATTAAAATTTGTAGATGCCACTAATTATATCGCGCCAGGATTTTCTTATGAGTCCTTCCTAAAAGCTTACAATTGTTCTGTGCAAAAAGGCTACTTCCCGTATGAATACATCACTTCTTTGGACATGCTTGATGCGACTACGTTACCCCCTCACTCTGCATTTTATTCATCCCTTAGACAGTCCAATATTACGCATGATGAATACGACTACTGCAAAAAGATATGGCGTGATCACAATATGGAAACCATGCGTGATTTCCTGATATGGTACAACAATTTGGATGTGGTCCCATTTCTTGAGGCTCTTGAGAAACAGTCCTCTGTGTACATCTCAAAAGGTTTAGACATGCTCAAAGATGCTGTCAGTGTCCCATCACTTGCTACAAAATGGCTTTTCAAGGAGTCATTGACAAATGAATTTTCTATTCCACTCATATCTCAAAAAAATTCAGACTTACATAAGACAATCAGAGATAACATTGTTGGAGGGCCAGCACTTGTGTTTCATAGGTACCATGAGTGTGATAAAACCTATCTTAAGTCAAATAAATATGGTCAGCAGGCAAAAATTTGTAAACAGATAAAAGGCTATGATGCCAATAGTTTATATCTATATGCAGCGATGCAGCCTTTACCAACCGGCTGTATGATCAGACGACGATGTGACGAAAATTTCTATCCATGCTTTGTGGATATTCGAGGGCGTTTAGCCAATGAGTGGCTTGAGTTCAATGCTCACTTGACAAAGACACATATCAGACACAAATATAACCAAGGTGAAATTTATTTGGGTCAGCATGCCTTACCAGTTGATGGATTTTGCAAAGAAAATAACACCGTATACCAGTTTCACGGCTGTATTTTTCACGGATGCCCAATCCCACAATGCCCAAACACGAACAATCAGGGAACAAATCCCATTAATGGTGTCCCTTATCAACAATTGTATCAGGACACAGTAGAAAAGGAGGGATATTTACAAAAGCTAGGTTTCAAAGTTGTCTCTATTTTTGAGTGCAAGTGGTTAGAACAAAAAAAATCATCTAGGATGGTCTCTAGATTTGTGAAAAAACTTTCTTTTAGAGATATGAGTGAAAAGAAATCGATGACTGAGAGTGAAATTATTTCAGCAATAGAATCAGAGAGCTTTTTTGGTCTTGTAGAATGTGATGTACATGTGCCAACTGATTTACAATCTAAGTTTCAGGAAATGCCACCAATTTTCAAAAATGTTAGCATCAGTCGGGAAGATCTCTCCCCTCTGATGAAGAACTTTGCGATTGAGAACAATCTGTATCGAACTCCACAGCGATCCCTCATTGGTAGTATGTTTGGTAAAAAAATTCTGGTATTAACATCTCTGCTGAAATGGTACATTGACCATGGACTAAAGATCTCGAAAATTTACCAAATAGTTCAATTCAAAAAACATCGGTGTTTCCGTGAGTTTGGAGAAGCAATCTGTGATGAAAGAAGACAAGGTGATGGTGACCCCTCAACCAAGGTCAGATCTGACACCGCTAAGTTACAGGGTAACGTTATTTTTGGGGCCACTATAATTAATAAGGAACGGTTTACCGATATCAAATATACAACTGACCTCAAAACAGCTAACTCATATGTCAACAACAAAAATTTTATGTCTATAGAGGAGTTGGATGACGATGTATTTGAGATCGAGTTGAGTAAAAAGAAAATAAAACTTGATACTCCCATAATAATAGGCTTCTCTATTCTGCAAATTGCCAAGTTACGCATGCTGCAGTTCTATTATGATTTCATGCAAAAATTCTTTCACGATTCTTCTTTTGAGTATGTGTGCATGGATACCGATTCGGCCTATTTTGCTACATGTGGGGATTTGGAATCTTTGGTTCCCATGAACTTAAGACAACAGTATTTTGAAGAATTTGGTGAATGGTTTATCCCTGAATTCTGTGCGGAGCATAAAAAATCCTTCGTTGAGACTAAAGTTCAAGGTCTTCCATGGACCATGCAACCTTGCTGTAAGACTGTACATGTATATCATAAGCGAACACCTGGTTTGTTTAAAGAGGAGTTTTCAGGCACTGGGATCATTGCACTAAACGCCAAAACCTATCACACTTTCAATGCATCAACCAGTAAAACTAGCACTAAAGGAATAATGCGTAATTTGAATTCTTTCAACAAAGCACACTTTCTTGGCACACTTACCACCAAAAAACCTGTTTTTGGTACAAATAAAGGGATCATGAGAAAGAAAAACTCAATGGTCACATATACCCAATTAAGGTCTGGACTTTCTTTTTTCTACGCGAAACGGTTAGTTTGTGATGATGGTGTGTCTACATCACCTATTAATTTATAGTGTATTATGAAAAATATTGCGCTAAATACTATGCATGAACACTGATTTCTGAACTCACCCTTGAATTTCTTTAAATGATAACATGTACATGCTTCCACTTATGGTGTCTATGCTTCTATGATATTTTTCTAATGTCTCACCTCCTTTTATCGTGATGAGAAATGCTTACTCTTGTGGTTTATTAAACTTCCCATGTATATTCATTTGCATTTGTATTCCACATGGATGTTTACTGTATAAATCTGTGCTCTGTTAAAATATTTATTGATTTTCATTATATAGCATATTTTTATCAAAAACTTCTACCTTTTTTTTTAAAATATTTCCAAAATAAAGGTCATTGATCACTTGGCTAACAATAAAGTCCCTCTCCCTTGATGAGTCAACTTGTCTCAATTTAGATAAAATATTTTTGTATGAGTAGTTTCTTGCTCGCATCAACAGAAAAATAAGACAATATTGTCCACAAACTGTAGAAATCCCTTGCAATACATGTTTACTACGCTTTATTCTTCCCATTTGTTTTAGTTTGGTATCAATCAAAATATTTTGGACAGTGTCTCCATATGAGTCAAAGTACTCTATGCTTCCGGAGTCTGTTATATTCACCGCGATCCAATGGCTTCCTGGCTGATGAGATTGGTCAAAGTTGACAATATTCATTGATGGAATAAATATCTCGGTGTTCACAAATTCATCCAATGATTTAACACTCGGGTTCAGCCTTGATGTGTGCTCATCACTGTTCAAAATATTCCTTAGCTGTTGTGAGTTCATGATACCGATGCCAAACTTGCATTCCTCAATTCATCAATATTCAGTAATTCGTCATACTCATAGTAAACCATCAAATTGACAGTCTCATTCAGTGGTTGGGAGAAAGTAAGTTCTACTTTTGTGTCACTTATGCGCTGCAGATGGGTCCCTTCACCATGACACCAATCGCTTGTCAAATCAAAAGCATAGAGACAAAGGCTGCTCTTAAAATGTTCTGGTGTTATCCCGTTACCTTGCTCTGTGAAGGTTTTCTCACACACTGTTTGAAGATTATGATAAGCTCTCATATAGATATTCTTTTCAAAGTCAACTACTAGTGGTTTCTTCAGCGCATAGTTGTTGTTAACCATAACATTGATGGATGATAGGTGAAATGGTTCAAACTTAAATGGGGAGTGGTTGTAGGACCCATTCTTGGCAGAGTGCTTTACCATACCAAAAATGATCAGTTTGGGCTCCTGTTGGTTTGATAATACCGTAATTGTTTCACTTCCTCTTCCTGGTGAGATCGTAAAGAACTTGACATCCGACCCATTCATTACATACTTGGCTGGTGTTTTACGCAGAGTCTCAATATGTGAGATGCTGACAGACGGATGCACTTCTAATCTTCTCATCAGCATTGATGCCTTAACAATCTCAATTTTGTAATCATGCGGATCCGTAACACCTTTAATATGTTGTAGGACAAATTGTGGGCTGTTAAATTGCAATTCAAACCTCATTGAAACCCCTGGCAACATATACTTTTTTTGCATGAAAATCGGGGAGTTCAATCTTCCAATGAGGTCTAGTACTGGACTTCCCGCTAGCTTTGCAGCCCTTGCTTTCATTTTTGCGTCTTGAGTACCAGTTAATTGCTCAGAATGCTCCTCAATCATGTCGTCTGATATCCATCCAACTGTTCGCAAATGAGTGTGCTTAGCTCCGTCATCATGATTCAAAATGTTGGTAAGAAATGCTTTGTGTGCATAATGTACATTATCTTCAACTTGTTTGTGATTAAGCAGTACTGAGAACTTAGAAATCAAGCTATGAAAAATCTGCTGTGATGGAGTTACAACAACTTTCGTTCCATCAGTATCCAATTTAGTTCCATCTGAATTCTGAATCATGATCTGAAGATGAAGTAATGAGTTTGCAAGATCATAGTAGTGAGTATTGGATCCGGTTATTTCGAATGTCACTGGTTCTAAGCCTTGAGGATGCGTCTCTGGTGTTATCTCATGGATCTCAGATTCCTTAAGATTTGTGTTGACGTGAATGTTGTCAAAGATCTGTAATTCATCCATAGCAATTTCCACAGCATGTTTGTCAAGTTTTTGATATTCACCTGTTGTTGTCATTTTGCCTATGAGAAAATGTCGCGCTTCTTCTGTAGCCGTCGCTTTTTATTGCCCTTCAAACCTCCCACAGCCAGTTTCCTCTTGACTCCTCCCCTTTTGCCTCCAGTTATGTCTGAGGTTAGAGTTCTAATAAGTTTCTTCCCACCTAAGGTCAAATTTTTGACTGCAGCAGTGGAAAGTTTCTGTCCATCAATCAAATCAGAAGCAAAGTTAGCACCTGTCTTTAGTAGTTGCTTGCCAGCTGACTTTGCTACAGTTTTGAGAGTTGGCGCAAAACTTCTAAAAATACGCGTGAAGACACCTCCTAACCCATAGCCACGCTGTCTTGTTGCACCGCGAAATACAGGTATAAAGCCACCTTGTTGGTACGCATTTCCTTTGTAATGTTTATGTAATATGTTTGATGGGGTATCAAAGCTATATGATCTACTCATGGTTTGACTTTCCGGAAATGTAGCGTCACGTTTGTCTTTCCTTTCTCAAATGCAATTATTCTTCCATCGTCTCGCCTTATATTCACCTCCACTGTGTCTGTATGTGTGGAGGCAACTGGAACATATTGCACGTCTTGAAAAGTAACCCACTTAAATGTTGAGCTTTGGCGAGATGGCTCAGCCGGTACAACTCTGAGCAATGGCACCATTACGTCTCCAACCAATCTACGCTGAACAATATCTGTGTACACAAATAGCCCAACCAAACCATCATTGATATCGCTAGCTGCGCCTGACCAATGAACTCCATTTAGAAATAACTCGCCATGGTTTTTGTTAAAACCCATGATCTGTATTAGGTTTTCTGTGAAAGTCACACCGGCTACTTCATTACCCTTCACTGTTATAGCTGTTCTATCACGAAGCTCGTCATAGTATATACTTAAATTACCCGTGCACCCAGCATTGCTGATGACCTTTGTTATTTCGGAGACCAGCTTTTCAACAGAGGGGTAAAACCCATCGTGCAAACTGAACTCAGTCATTGTTCCGTTGGAGAATTTAATCCAAACCTTTGCATTCATGACATTTGGCCATCTGGCAGGAAACTGAATTTCTGTCATTCCCACCTCCCAGGCACCATCATGAATTGGAAGTTTTGGGATTTTAGTCTTATATGAATGAAGTTTATTATCTGGAAAAAATTTTAAAGATGCATTTGATGGCAGAACTACATAAAATGAATTGCTCATGACTGCCCTGGAGTGCGTAGAGACAGTAAGTGAGGAGACAAAATTATTTATCGCAATTTTATTAATTGTTCAGCACTAATCCATTCATTAAATTTGCTAGGGTAGCCTCTATATGTCACAAAGTATTCCTTATTACGCTTATTTCCTCTTTCTTGTATAATATCCTCGATAATGAATGTCTTTGGCAAAGAGACCTTCTGTAATTCGTTTGCATAATATGTTCCATGAATCTTTTCTTCTTTTTGATCTCGCAACCTGTATGTTATTGGAAATGTCTTTTCGATTTTGTCAACAAAAAATACCTCACTTGACCAGTTTTGGTCATATCCTTTTGCAAAAACATGCTTATACTTGCTTATTCTCACAGGGTCATTTATGTTAATGTCATTCTTTTTGTGTTTCTGGAGACTCTCTCGGAAGTGAAGGTTGAGCCATATATCTTCTTGGTTGGCTTTTGCTGCATCTTTGGGAGGAACCTTGGTCGCAGAGTGTTTGGTGGCATTATACCCTTTCGTTATATCATCTATCACTTGGGTCCATCCATATGTGTTAGTATATGTAAACCAACGATGGAGCTTAGATTGAATAGTACGATTGAAACGCTCCACAATTGACGCTTTAATATCATCATTTTCGGTAGAAAAGTGCCTTATTTGAAGCTTTTTCAGCAGAGTTTTGACCGATGAGTTGTAAAACTCTTTTCCTTTATCAGTCTGCAAATCCTTGCATGGTGAAGTGGATAAAATCTTTCCCAATTCTGCACTTATTTCTTTCCCTTGTTTCGTTTTAAGAGGAACACACCAACCAAACTTCGTAAACACATCAATCAATGTGAGGATATAATTATAACCGGAGTTGTGAGGTGAATATTTGCGCATATCTACCAAGTCAGCTTGGTATTGAACGTTTGCCCCACTCACAATTGTTGGTCGTCTCAAAAAATTTTTGCGCGCTGTTTTATGCAAAGTATATGCATCTTGTGTTGACAACCACTCCTTTATCATCTGCTGTGGAATATCAGCTGCTTTGTCATGAAGGTGTTGTTGCCCTCCAAGAGATGATGGGAGGGAAGGTTTATAGTACAATTGTGTAAGCTTTTGAGACATTTGATTGCTCAGCTGTCGAACTTTTCCCACTTTATTGGTTTTGTTCCTGTTGGTGTACTTTTTAATCCTTTGTTTTTGTCTTTTCGCTTTAGCTGTTTCCATGATGGAGATGGAAGTTTATCAACAATCACTCGTTTCTTATCTAGAGCTTTTAACTTACGGGTATAGGGATATGAGGAGGTAGGGAATCCTGCTTCTGCTAATGCCGCGACGAAATTATTAACTGTCTCCCTCTGCTTTCCAAAAATGTTCCTATAAGTTACCGCACTCTTAAACAATTCCTCAGCATCTGATATATTCCATTCATTACCCTTGTATTTCAACACTCCTGGGGTGGTCATAGTGAAATCCTTTGATGAGTTAATGAATTTAGAAAGTCTGACAGCGCTAGACTGATAAGATTTTGGAACAGTTTTTAATGTTTCAGTAAAAATGTTTTTTTTTGATGCTTTTTCCAGTGTTGGTGTTGAAGTGTTTGTGGATGAATTGCTGGGATGAGCATTAGAGTTTGAATCGGAGACAGATTGAGTTGGTAGCTTAAGTGTTTGCAAATTACTTTCTCTTGGTATAGGGTCAGTCAAGAATGCATCCTTTCTTGAAGTTTCAATAGCATTTCGGAAATTCCTTTTGTATCTATCTAGATTAGAGTTGTACTCGTCAAGCTTTTCCACATCTGAAGTTGTTGGTTCCTTGAGAATATCATCAATCTTTGTATCTATTTCTTTCAAAACCTTGACATTCGGGTGTGTCAACAAATCAGTTCTAGACTTGGAGTGACTGACCAATTCATTATACCTTTCTGGTTCGATTAGGAAATACTTTTTCAATGAAGACATCTCATACATTCCTCCTAGTAACACTTTAACAAGTGGTTTTAGTAAAAGCCCAATAAATCCTCCTTTCATTAATGTCTTCCTTCTGCTCTTGCGAGATAATGACTTTTTGCTTAGCTGTTTCAAATGTTTGTGATATGGCTTCAGTGCCCTGAATTGGTGTGTCGTAAGTGGAACATTACCATTCCTTATATTACATGCACAGTCGCTCAAGGCATCAACTGTGTCATCACCCAGATTCTGAAGTATGCGCTTGCGGTTTGCTCCTCTGCTCCTATGCAGGTCTCTTAAGACATGAATATTACGCTCTAGCCTAGCATCCACCATGTTACTTCTAATGCGACATAAATGCAAATAACAAGTACTGAAAATATCCATAGATTAAGTATGTATCTTATTATTGTGATAGGGTAGAAATTGACAACTCCCATACAATATGAGTAGTCGTTCCACCAGGAACGTTACAAAAGGGATCGAGCCGCTCATTCGTTTCAATGGGTTCGGGCTAACGACCTGCTCCCACTTTTACTACTATCCCAATATTTCTCTGTCATGTGGAGGTTTCTAAGATTACTGGTTCTTCTATCATACCTAGTTACTTTTTGTATTCTGCTTTCACAATTAAATTTGGGTTCCATTTTCATATTAGGAACAATCATCTAAGTCAGCATTCAACACTCATAATCTGATATTATTTTAAGTGATGCCATGTTAGAAGACAAGACTACAGGTTCACATCAAATCTTCATTGTGATATTAATATTGTATCATTGTATTGTGCTGAGTGTGAGGCTTCTACACGATTCAATGCTTTTCATTGTTTAAACTTTTGGAAAACAAAAGAATCCTTTGTATGCTGTTCCTGATTCTTTCCAATAGAGGATAAATGTAGCATGTCAGCTTGCATCCAAAGTTTATATGAGAAAATTGAGAATAAATTTTAAGAAATGCTGCATTAAATGAAGGGAAAATACGATAGAGTGACCCTATATGATCCATCTATTGGCAACATCACAACAAGGTCACACAAAAAATTTGACACTTCCAGCATTTGTAGAAGTGCCTTTTAATTAAGTCATCTGGTTAAAAAAAGTTAATTTTTTGCCAACATTTCATCATGTTTTATGAAATTCATGATTTTTTGCATTCATCTCGTCGATTAAATAGTAATTAAACCACCAAGCCTTCAATCATTTTGTGATGCTTTCTGCACCGATTTAAAAAAATGTAGGGGGAGATAAAGAGGAAACCATATAATAATCACTGAGAAGAAAAAATAACATCGAGTTAATAACAATATGCAGCTGTTTGTAAAGCAAATTGAAACTCGAAATCCGATAAATATTGATTGAGTTATGAACATAAAACCTGAATTGTTGACAGTAAATCAATGATAATATCATTGCTTACTACACCTTCCAATGACGTTGCCCAAAATTGAGTGCCTCACTTCAGCTATATGTAGTGTCCTGCCCTGTTTATAATTAAGTATATGGGTGCAATTGATTATGTTACATAAATTCATAAAAATTTGTTTTCATATTTCAATTAAGGTGCAATAATCTAGTATTTACCCTAAAATATATAGCCTATATCTTGCTCATAAAATTGGTCACAGCTTTAGAGTGTCACAATACACAAATTAGTAATATTTACTTCCAAACTTATCGGTGATAATTTATCATCATTTAATTGAGGGACAAAAATTCATGCTGCTAGATATTTGGTTATCACTCGCACATACAAATCTTCTGCAAATAAGTGCAGGTATACTCTTAATCTTTACTATTAGGGGATCGTCTAATGAATTCATTTGCCGAGCATTCAAGTAGGCCTTTTGAGATTTTCAATCTCAGAATATTTTTCCATAAGGTAATTGTTATTATTAAAATTACCTAACTATGGATTTAATTACTTCTTTTTATAAGAATAATACGGAATCTTCAAGTGGGAGATGTGGGATGGAAGTCAACAAAAGTAATTTGATATAGAAAAACATATTATTGTGATATGGATATTAGAGTATTTTGAGCAATAGTAGGGCTTTCGGTTAGAAGATGTGTCTCTGCCCATTTAAGCCTGCATTAAAAGAGTAAAATCCATTTTTTACAGCACAAATGAAGCAATTGAATATGTATGAAGATAATTCCTAATTTAGCGATATGTTGGTGTAGACTTGTGCAACAGATAGTGGTGTGAACTTGATCAGTGCTGCCAAAAAAATGAATTTACTATGGTATTCATGAGCCTGTCTGCCAACATGTCCGACAAACGACAAAACCGATAAGGTGGAAGCAACAGTAATTATTTTGTCTTTCTGTCCTGTGACAGTAATTATTTTCTCTTTCTCTTTTTGTTTTTTGTAAATACTATTGAGAGAGAAACTGCTTTAATTCATAAAATTAAGAAAATGTAGCGGCACTTCTGGCAGTTCAATGATTCAATGAAAAATCAAGCTGTGTTGATACCTTTAGTTGGCGTTGATTTTTATTTTTAAGCACTAACCACCAGGTAAGTGGCTGAAAGGATACCCAACCGTCAGCCTGTATCCTGTGTCCTGTGTCCTGTGTCCTGTGTCCTGTGTCCTGTGTCTTGGTATAGACGGAAGGGCCATTTGTTTTAATGGACAGACCAATTTTGCTGAACAGGTTTGGGCGGATAGTCAAAACTGATCTGATCCGAAGCCTTTACCAACTGGCCCCTAGTGAAATTAAATTGTTGCTAGCATGGTGCCTAGTTGACATTATGCTGAGAACAGCTTAAACTAATCATAATCAAATCAAAGTGCACATATCTCTAGACTGCATTGAGTTTAGACTGTGAAAGTCCCCCAAATGAATCAAGCCCTAGGTTCACTATTTGTTCGACCTTATATTTCTCATGACTAGCACCGCTTTCCCTCCAAAAATCAATGGATGGTCTGCTTTTATAACCATTGTCCTTACTTTGCTGTCAACACACACTTATGCCCTTGAGCTTGTACCGTGTAATGGTAATCTGAGTTGGTTTATGATTTTTTGTCAAATATGGGAGTGTGAAGTAATTTTGTATCAGAATGATACAATTTCTACCCCGCCAAATAGCCTGAATCTTATTATATTGCATACCTACATACATTCATGAGTGGGCATCTATGTAAAATTTATGTTGCATGGTGTGTTTAAATGTCTGAGGTAATATAGACAGCTTGTCCTATCTTGTGTAAGGGATATAGTATTGAACAATAGCAGGTTGAAACAAATAGAAGTGACAATTGTCACCACCTAGCGTTTTTTATCTAATATTTGATACAGCCCTATACATAATAACTATCAATTGATTGGATTCTATAGCATCTTTGGACGTTAACTATTCCTTGTTAGCCGTGGACAACATTTGAAGTGGTGGTAGCTTAGGAGAACAAATCTAGATGAATTTGGCGATGTCGTGAGAGAAATTTAACACTTTTTGTTTGACCATAGGAACAGTAAGAATTGGGGTGCCAAAAAGATCTGTATCGGCACCATTCTCATTTGATTTTTATTAATGATCCTAATGATAATATTGGCATCGCAACTGGAATATACATTACTTTCAGATGACACTAATATTTTATGTTCAGACCCACCAACCTCAAAACAACATGTTTGTAATGATGAAGAGTGCAGGTGCGCAGCAAAGCACTTCATAATAAACACCAACAAAAATTTTAAGCTCGTGTTTACAGTTCACAATAAAATAGCATGATGAACCTCTAATACACATTTTTTTACTTACACATTATATATGGCCTGGAATTTTGGGACTACGCATCACTCAAGTTCACTGACATGTAAAAATTGTGTATAAGTACTGGCCTGTGGCTTTTCTTTTTGGTGCCTTCAGCAACTTTGTTGAAGTTGATGTGGTATACTGTTAGCACTTGTAACCTAGGATTCGCATAATCTTTGCGTTAGTCAGATGTTAGAGAGAAATTTGAGCAATTTTTATTGACATTCTATAATACATAATACATACCTGTAAACATGGTACACTAATACGATCTGCTTTAGTCTACATAATTTTGTTACATTATTTTCACCTGGTGTGATACTTAAAAGCATTTTCGTTGGTGTTGATGAATGGCTGAAGTGACTCAGCCATACCCGCCAGTCAGTCAAATAACCACTACAATAATAGTTTAAGCGCTCAAACGGCGGCGAGATGCTGGTAGAAGCATTTCATTATCAAACCCTTTCTTTTCTCAGTTTGGTACTTACCCCAATAATATGGAAGTAATGGCACTAAATTAATGAGGACAACTCCAAACAGTTCGTAAAATGGAGATGAAGCTAGATAAAAAGACTGTTCATACAAGAGAAAAAGGTTCTGAGCAAGCTGATGGACAGTTATGTATAGGCAATCAAGACATATTGTTTCATATCCACCATACCAATATGCTGACATAATGTTTTCTTGAGAAGCAGGGTGTGAATGAACATTACTACACACATCTCAAGATAAACTCGGTCAATAGCTGCCAGCCAAAGAAGAAGTAAAGCTTAGTGCATAAATTGATACTAAATGCATCAAAGACAGATGTTATAACAGTGTCTTATTTCGATTTTGATTTGATTTTCTCAAACTTATTTTTCAGGGCATGTCCTTCAAGCAGTCTGACAAACTAAAACATAAAGCAATTTGAGAAAAATGAGATAAATTTATAAACTTTAAATCCAATGTCAATGAGATTGAACGAAACCTAACCCAATCAGAGCAAGTATTGAGAGAAATCGTATTGATGTATGGTCATGACTTTAGTGTGTGATGCTACCATGGTAATGATAATCGTTTCATACATTTTTTGTTCCTTATTAGGATATATTTTCTTATTTACGTGTTCTGCAGCTAACGGCGTACCTAATCTCTTTTTCGGTTTGTACCTAACTTTGAGAAGCCTAGGTGATGACTGTGAGATATAGAGATGCTTCTTCTAAAATCTTTCATTCAAGTAAGTTTTAGCAAAGTGTCGTTATAAATGACATTAATATTTGTTATGTTTTTATTACTTTCTCTCAAGCAAAGTTTTACTTGTTTTACTCTTTCACTTGAGCTTTTGAGAGGAAATCTGAGAATAGCCACATCTTTGCGTCCTGATCTTGAATATCTTTCGCAGAACAATAAGTTCCTAATTCTTAATAAATAAGCTATAATCAATAAATTTGCTTGCGCCATAAGCAGAAGTCGAATTTATCCCTGTTGTTAGGGGAACACCACAGCCACTGGGATTTAATAAAACATTGAAAGACAATAAATCTATTACAGAATAGGTGCTCAATTAGTCTGTGTCCCAATCTCTTACAACTCAGATGTTTCTGTCCAGTGACCAACAATGCATTATAACTGACACCAAACAATAATTATTAACTCTGTCAAGGTATGAAGGCTTCCTACGATGCAATACAATTCATTTAATATATATGTGGTACCCAGTCATTACGAAGCGCGGTGAAGTGAACAAGTTATGTTTGTCATCTAACATGTCAGCTCTTTGTTGTTTGATCTCAACCAAAGTTTGAATGCAGTACATGCTTGGCACTGAGAGTTTTACTCTGAATAATAAAAAAATATATGACTGTGTATACAGAATCTCACTGTATCAGCCGACTTATTACTGAAAATAAGCGAAGGCTCTCAAAAATTATTGATCCTACTATTCTGTGACTTTCCCTTGTACAGAGACAGCTAGAGCTTGATAGTTGTTTCATAACTAAATGCAGCGGTGTTTCTTAGACCAATTAATCATTGATATACAGGCAGCTGAATAGAGTGCTATATTGTGGATTTAAGGTTGATTGTAAGATGAGATAGATCTTGACGGAAAACTTCCTGAGAAATTCATCCCCCTCGTTATACAAAATTGTACCCATTTTCTACCTCAACGGGTATTTTTGGATTAATCCTTATCAATAAATGTTTTATTGGGCTTCGTAAAATATTAAGAGAATGAA
Organism: Membranipora membranacea; assembly: GCA_914767715.1. Taxonomy (NCBI): domain Eukaryota; kingdom Metazoa; phylum Bryozoa; class Gymnolaemata; order Cheilostomatida; family Membraniporidae; genus Membranipora; species Membranipora membranacea. The sequence goes on from OU612069.1 coordinate 5,875,038, forward strand.
CACAGAATTAACATGGAATCACTGGGTGCAAAGAAATTCACATGTGAAGTTTTTTCATGCGAAAGTTTACAAGATCACTTTGCAGTGAAAGTAAGCCAACGGCTAACTGACTACTAAATTGTGAGTTCATCACTTGCAACAGGGCCAACTGATACCAAGTGTCACTACAGCTGCTATCCCTAGAAATTCAATGCAAATTTAACTCGATTTCTTCAGGCATGACCTCATCTTGGCCGACAACTGTAATCCAAAATGATATATGTTATGTTATTCTTTTTTTTTCAGTTATCGCTTTTGTTGTGACAGATTATGCCCGCCCAATTAAATTTTGATTGGTTTATTCGTTTGATAATTATCTAATCAAGCTGTACCTAAAACACGCCTCCAAGACCCAGTAAATTTTTCTTTGTAAGGCCCTGTTGGAGAGGAGGGGGGGGGGATTACAGGGCCTCTTTCAAACCATAAAAGCTTTATCTCTTTAACCCAAGAGTTTATTTGGTGTTCCACTGCGCTGCACAGGATAGTCAATGATGATAGGATCACATCTGAAAGCTAAAAAACCCTTCTGACTAGGAAGCACTAACCTGAGCAACCCTGATTATCACAATAAACAACATTTCAAATGATTTAGATTTAGATATGTTTATAATCTTAGCAATCTTAGAATTTGTGACCATTTCATATTTTCCTAAATTTTAGTAATTGATAGATAATTGAACTGAGTAAGTTCTAAATTGAATTCCTCGTAGAAAAGTATGTCAAATAACTCCATTTTAGTATAAAAAGTTTTCGTACTTGATAGTAAATGGTTACATTATAGTAATTGCTACGGGATAATACACCCTAGGCATCATACTTTTGAACTTAATATAACAATATGGTATTGGAAATCTCAGATTATCTTAATCTTTACAGGAAAGTGATGACATAATGGAGGCATTTGATCAATAATCAAGTTATTGATGTTTCTAAACTGGTTTAACAGATCAAGCAAAATTTATCTAGCTGGTCTACATTGCCATACAGAGCAGCACCAACCTTTCTTGCACCAGTTAACAACAGTCCAAGGCTGTGAATATCATCCAAAAACTCTATAGATTTGATGACTGCTTGCCTGATTCATACATGCGGTGTATTGCTATGTAGACGAATTGAGATTTCCAATCCAAGAATATTTCTTGCCAAAGTAATTGTTATTATTATAATTACCAAGTTATTGATTCGCTTCATTGTTTTTACAAATACAGGATTTTCAAGTCGGAGATGTGGAGTGAAAGTCATCACAAATATTTTCCTTAATCAATATGAAAAATATATATTATTGTGAGAAAATTATGGTTATTAAACTACAGCACAACTATCGGTTAGAAACTGTGTCGTTCGCTTATTTAAGCCATAATGACAAAAATAAGTACCCTTTTTAACAGCATGATAAGAGAATATGAATTTGTAAGAACAGAATTCCTAATTTGGCAATACGTGGGGGTAGACTTGTGATAAAGATAGCAGTTTGAACTTGATCTGTGCTGCCCAAAATAACTCATTATTATTATGATATATTATGATATTCATTGTGTATTTGAGCCAATTGTTACATAATAAATGAAATTATTTTCAGTTACATAGACTATGAGCCAGCCTGCCAGCATGTCCGACAATCAACAAAACTAATCAGGTGGTAATGACAACCTGTACTGAAAAGGCATAGGCAGATGGAAAAATTGTTTTAATGGACAGAAAGTTTTAGCTGGACGGTTAGACCAAATTGAATGGCCAATTTTATTCAGCACAACGACCTCCTCCCACTTGCTCTAAATGAAATTACATTGGCGGCAAAGCGTTTTTGGACTGATCAATTTAACAAGCTGGGAAAGAGGTATGAGTTGGGTATACCTTGAATTGGCTACATTTTTTTATAGAAACAGAGGGACAACAAAAAATTACATAGTATACCACCTGTATTATTGAACCTTATCGGAACAGACCTAGATGAACATGCATGTAATGGCTGGTTCATGCAACAAAATTAAAATTAAAAAAAACGCTCAATTCATCCCTGTATCAACTAATATGGCACTTATATGTACTTCTTGTGACACGCCTATTAAGACAATAATAGGAGGATGAGTGACAGAACAGCAGACTGATCAGTTTAAACATTGCTCCATCTCTAGCCCACATTTTGTGAAACTCACTTCTTTTTGCAATCATTGATTTAAGTTTCATATATTGCCAATGCAACGTCAATCGAACCAAATCACAATAATATTGAAGCAGTCTTTTAGAACCAGGACTTTGATTTGGTCAATCACTGATTTTCTCTTGACATACTCATTCGAGAACAAAATACTGCAGCCTGTCTAGCAATCCTGTATAAGGAGGGCAAGTTGTGCTACTGTCGAGATAGTTGAATACTAGATGCATAAAAATGACAAAAAGAGAAGGCAATGTTAATTATAAAATTCCAGTTATGCTTTTCTCTCTACATGAGAGCTCCAATTCAGTGTTGATCAATGAAACTTAATAGATGACCAATTTTGAATTGTGTGCATGAGAAATATTGCCAATATTGTTAAATTGCTAATCTCGAATCAAAATATAATTGCATGTGTATGTGCTTTCATTTTCCTTGCGCCTAATTGAATTGATGATGCATTAACTAAATTATTTGCATTTAAAACCGGAGTTCCCAATTTGAAGTTGTCCACAAAGGAAAGTTGGCGTAATGGGGTCAGATCAATGTTGTCCTGACCTCTGTTAGCGCCGCTGTAGGGAAGCGCATCTTGCTTACTCAAAGGTACTACTGTTGCAAGCATCTGACTCACATATTTGTTTCAGATATTATTAGGTATTTCTAGTGATGCAGGTTGCGTGATTCAGATGTGAAACTCAATCTATAATTGCCGACTAAAAATATAGAATTAATATTTAAATGTAAATGTAAATATATAAATGCTTAATTACCCTTTTTTTTAGTGATGCATGTTATGCGATGCGATTCAATTTATCAATCCATAGTGAAATTGCACTCCATCCATAAAAAATGTGGAATATTCACTACCCTTAGCTTCTGACTGGTATAATTGTGATGCATTGATACTCGATGCATCAAAGACAAATGTTATGACAGTCTCCTATTTTGACTTTGAGTTGATTTTCTCTAACTAATTTTTCAGGGCATGTTGTCCTCAAACATTCTGACAAATTTAAATATTTTGGAGCAATTTAAGATAAAAATATGAGTTTTAAATCACATGTCATTGAGATTAAACAAGACCTAACCCAGTCATAGCAAACTTTAAGAGAAATCACCATACTCAGAGGGAACAAACCAATTATACAAAAAGTCTGGTATACTACAGTTGCAAGTATCTGACTCACCTGTCTGGAAGGCTGGTCAAGCCACAGTAACTTGCATCTATACTCTTCAATGATCGAATTTCCCCCAATCCTGCTGGTAACGTCTGTAGGCCTTTATTGAATCTAACATCTATCAACTCCAGTCTCGGCAGTTTGCAGATGCTGTGGTGGATAAATAACAGAATGTTACAATACCGTGCAATTCTGCTTGTCAGTTGATGGAGCAAACACAATTGAACACCGCATTCTGTCAATAGGAGAAAGATTCATATTGATCAACTAACCATGTAAGTTGTAACTATCAGGTATAGATGTTAGATAATTAAATGTATGTATTTTTAATCCCATGTCAAAGAGATCAAATGAATCCTAACTCAATCATAGCAAACATTGAGAGAAAACGTAAGTTTTTGAATGAAACCTTAGCTGCAGTCGTGTACACAAGGTAAATAAAGATTGAATATAACCTCATTGCTCTACTTAATATAACTAAAAAAGAGTCCTAAGAGTCGATAGCAGATGTTTAAACATCATAAATCTAAATTATCTTAAGTTTAGACAAGGAAAAAGCATTTAAATTTCATCATCAAGCGGTACCATTATTTATACCTTTTAACCGTTTTCAAACTGACTTGAATTGGTCTCACTAGTGAAATTTGGTGCCAAATTATTTAATGACTTGCCTCTGACCATTAAGCTGTGCCCTGAGCTCAAATTATTCAAGTTAGACGTCAAAATCCACTTTTTTTTGCAGAATTATTAAACTTTTCTACCTCAAAATACTTGTATTTTTATTCTTCTTATTCTAAAAATTTCAACTGTAATCTCTATATTTTTTACGTTTTGGTTTTCCTAGTAGTTCAAACACACTTTCTATATTTATTCTTTTAAAAGAAATCCTTGGTACCCAGGTTATGGACCATATTCCCTTGACTTATTAATACTACAAGAACGAATACGCAATATATATATAAGTGATTATGTGAGCATTGTTTTAATTAAGGTTGTATACCTGTTGATTCATATTACTTTTCACAGGTTTCAAGATTATATATCACAAAGCTAGAAGATATCCATAGATTGGTTCTCCCAAATGCCAATAATACTGATATACCTATGGCATAAAATAATTAAATTAAAAATGGCAATCAGTTGCCAAAACTCTGGAAATTGGTATTGCATATCTTTTTCAGCATATCAGCAACACTCTGAATCATCAAAATCAAAAATATAGTCTGCTGTGGCTGGCCGGTGGCTGTGTGTGCCCCTGAGCGATGTAAGATGGTTGAGATACAATGCTTGGATGCTGCTTGAATTTGCTACTCTGCGACAGGGATTTGCGAGATCTAGTTTCTATTATCAGTGCTAATAGTGTTGCTTGATGTGTAAATTTGATGTAAGGTTGTGATCTGGGCAAGATGCTGAAACTTGGTGGCCTGAAGTTAGAAGAGGCAAGCTCATAAGACTTGACTAGTTATCTTATAGGTATTAAAATATTTAGAGTGTATTGTGATCAGATTAACCCCCCTGTACTGAAATGACTTAGGTAAAATAATGAATAAATCTGCCAGACCATGTTTTACAATCCTAATATTTCTCTGTCATGTGGAGGTTTCTAAAATCACTGGTTCTTCTATCATACCTAGGTACTCTTCATATTCTGCTTTCACAATTAAATATGGGTTCTGTTTTCATATTACGAACAAAAATCTAAGTCGGCATTCGATACTCATAATCTGATATTATTTCAAGTGATGTCATGTTAAGAGACAAGGCTACAGGTTCACATCAAATCTTCATATGCTAAGCCTGATTCTTTTCAGTAGAGGATAAATGTAGCATGTCAGCTTGCATCCAAAGTTTATATGAGAAATGCTACATTAAATGAATGGAAAATACGATAGAGTGATACTAAATAATTCATCCATGGGCAACGTCACAACTAGGTCACACAACAAATTTGATGCTTCAAGCATTTGTAGAAGTGCACTTTAATTGAATCATCTGGTTAATAAAAGATAATTTTTTGCCAATATTTCATCATGTTATATGAAATTCATGATTTTTTGCATTAATTTGTGGATCAAATAGCAATTAAACCACCAAGCCTGGACAATAACTTTCAAACATTTTGTGATGGTCTCTGCATCATATTTTAAAAATGTAGGGGGAGATAAAGAGGAAACCATATAAGTCACTGAGAAGCGGATATAAAATCAAGTTGATAAGAAGATGCTGCTGTATGTAAAACAATTTTGAAACTCGTAAATCCGATCAAAATTGATTTAGTTATGAACATAAAACCTGAATTGTTGACAGTAAATCAATGTTAATATCATTGATTACTAAACCTGCCAATGACATTGCGTTGCCCACAATTGAGGCCAGTTATGCTTTAGTTATATGTAGTGTCCTGTATAGGTGAATAATTAAGTCTATGGGTGCAATTGATTATGTTACAAAAATAAATAAATTTTTTTTTATCTTATTCAAATTAAGAATCAAAATAATCTAGTATTTACCCTAAAATGTACAGCCTATATCGTGCTCATATAATTGGTCAGAGCTTTACAGTGTCACAATTCATAAATTAGTAATATTTTCTTCTAAACTTATCCGTGATAATTTATAATCATTTAGTTGAGGGACAAAAAATCATGCTGCTCGATATTTTGTTATCACTCGCACATACAAATCTTCTGTAAATAAGTGTAGGTATACTCTTAATCTTTACTAGTAGGGGATGATCTAATGAAGTCATTTGCCGAACAATCAAGTAGGCCTATTGAGTTTTTCAATCTCGGAATATTGTTCCATGAAGTAATTGTTATTATTATAATAACCTAACTATGGATTTAATCACTTCTTTTTGTAAGAAAAATACGGAATCGTCAAGTGGGAGATGTGTGATGGAAGTCAACAAAAGAAGTTTGGTATAGAAGAACATATTATTGTGATATGGTTATTACATTATTTTGAGCAATAGTAGGGCTTTCGGTTAGAAGATGTGTCTTTGCCCATGTAAGCCTGCATTACAAGATTAAAATCCATTTTTTTACAGCACAATTGGAGCAATTGAATTTGTAAGAAGATAATTCCTAATTTAGCGATATGTTGGTGTTGACTTGTGAAACAGATAGTGGTGTGAACTTGATCAGTGCTGCCAAATAAATGTATTTACTATTCATAAGCCTGTCTGCCAACATGTCCGACAACAGCAAAACCGATAAGGTGGTAACAACTGTGAAAATTATTACACAGGGTAAATTAGTCCAAGGATTGAATATTCCACTTGATTTCCTCATTGCTCCAATGAATATATTTAAAATAGTCCTAAGAGTGGATAACAACTGCTTAAACATCCTAAATCTAATTTGACATAAAACTGTCACAAGGCATATCAATTCTATCATCAAGCGGTACCGTTATTTATACCTTGAATAGTATTCAAATGTATGTAAGTGATGATGTAATAATTGTTTGAAATAAGGTTGTATCCCTAACCATGTGGATTCATATTTCTTGGGTGGCTCTGAGGCTGTTATTTGAGATTACTGTAATGTTGTTAGTGTGCACACCTAATTAAACCTGTTGAAGGCGAGAATTTGGCTATTATTCAAATTGTGTAGCTTGCTGTATGGTCATAACCTTTGTGTGATACTACCATGGCTATGATGATCGTGTATACATTTTGGTTTCTTATTTGTACATATTTTTTTATTTACGTGTTCTGCAGCAAGCTGCCTACCAAATCTGTTTCTCAGTTTATACCTAACTTTGAGAAGCCTAGGTGATGACAGTGATATACAGAGTTGCTTCTTCTAAAATCTTTCATTCAAGTAAGTTTTAGCAGAGAGCAAGTGTCGTTATTAATGACTTCTTAATTTTTGTGATGTTTTTATTACGTTCTCTCAAGCGAAGTTTTCCTTGTTTTACTCTTTCACTTCAGCTTTTGAGCAGGAAATCTGAGAGTAGCAACATCTCTGCGTCTTGATCTTGAATATCCTTCACAGCACAAGAAGTTACTAATTCATAATAAATAAGCTATAATCAATAAATTGGTTTGCGCCATAAACAGAAGTCAAATTTATGTCTGTTGTCAGGGGAACACCACGGCCACTGGGATTATTAATAAAAAAATAGAAAAGCAATAAATCTATTACAGAATAGGTGCTCAATTAGTCTGTGTGCCAATCTCTTTCAACTCGGATTTTTCTGTCCAGTGACTACCAATGCATTATAAGTAACACCAAACAATACTTAATAACTTTGTCAAGGTATGTAGGCCTATTGTGATACAATACAATTCATTTGATACATGTGTGGTACCCAGTCATTACGAAGTGCAGTGATGTGAAAAAGTTATGTTTGTCATCTAACATGTCAGCTCTTTGTTGTTTGATCTCAACCAAATTTTGTATGGAGTACATGTTTGGCACTGAAACTTTTAATCTGAATAATAAAATGAAATATGACTTTGTATACAGAAGCTTACAGTATTAGCCGAATGATTACTGAAAATTAGCGAAGGCTCTCAAAAATTATTGATCTTACTAATCTGTGACTTACTGTACTGTACAGAGACAGCTAGAGCTTGATAGTTGTATCATCACAAAATGCAGCGGTGTTTCTTAAATCAGTTAATTATCGATATACAGGCAGCTGAATAGAGTGCTATATTGTTGATATGAGGTTGATTGTTTGATGAGATAGATCTTGACGAAAAACTTCCTGAGAAAGTTATCCCCCTTGTTTTACAAAATTGAGCCCATTTTCTACCTCAACAGGTATTTTCCAATTAACCCTTATTAATAAATGTTTTATTGGGCTTCGTGAAATATTAAGAGAATGAAAACAGATTAATCATGGAATCACTGGTTGCCAACAAATTCACATGTGAAGTTTGTTCATGCGAAAGTTTACAAGATCACTTTGCAGTGAAAGTAAGCCAACGACTAACTGAGTGCTAAATTGTGAGTTTAATACTTGCAACAGGGCCAACTGATAGCAAGTGTCATTACAGCTGCTATCCCTACAAATTCAATACAAATTTAACTCGACTTGATTTTTTCACGCACAAACTCATCTTGGCCGACAACTGTAATGTAAAATGATAAGTTATTCTTTTTTTCAGTTATCGCTTTTGTTGTGACAGCTCATGCCCGCACAATTAATTGTTGGTTGTTTTATTCGTTTGTTAATTGTCTAATCAAGTTTTTTCTAAAACACGCCTCCAAGACCCAGTAAATTTATTAATTTGCGAGGTCCCGTTGGAGGGAGGGGTGGGGGGGGCCTAAACCGCCTCTGTCAAACCAAAAATGCTTTATCTCTTTAACCCAAGAGTTCATTTGGTGTTGAAACTGCGCTGCACAGGATAGTCAATGATGACAGGATCACATCTGAAAGCTAAAAATCCCTCCTGGTTAGGAAGCCCTAACCTGAGCAACTCTGATTATCACAATAGACATTAATTTAAATGACTTAGATTTAGATATGTTCATAATCTTAGTAATTTTAGAAGTTGTGCCCATTTAATATATTCTTAAAAGTTAGTAATTTATAGATCATTGAACTGAGGCAGTTCTTGACATTTGACGGGACAACCTGTACTGAAAAGGCATAAGCAGATGGAAAATTTGTTTTAATGGACAGACAGTTTTAGCTGGACGGATAGACCAAATTTAATGGCCAATTTTTTTGTCAGCTCAATGACCTCCTCCCACTTGCTCTAAATTAAATGACATTGGCGGCAAAGCAATTTTGGACTGATCAATTTAACAATCCACCCGGGAAAGAGGTATGTGTTGGGTATACCATGAATTGGCTACATTTTTATAGAAACAGAGGGGCAACAAAAATAATAACATAGTATACCACCTGTATTATTGAACCTTATCGGAACAGACCTAAATAGACATAGATGAACAAACATGCAATGGCTGGTTCATGCTACAAAGTTAAAATTAAACGCCCAAAAATCTCAATTCATCCTTATATTAACTAATATGGCACTTATCTGTACTTCTTGTGACAAGCCTAATAAGACAATAATAGGGGAATGAGTGACAAAACAGCAGACTGATCAGTTTAAACATTCCTCCATCTCTAACCCACATTTTGAGAAACTCACTTCGTTTTGCAATCATTGATTTGAGTTTCATATTTTGCCAATGCAACGTCAATCGGACCAAGTCACAATTTATTGAAGCAGTCTTTTAGAAACCAGTCTTTGATTTGGTCAATCACTTATTTTCTCTTGACATACTCATTTGAGGTCAAAATACTGCAGCCTGTCTAGCAATTCTGGATAAGGAGGGCAAGTTGTTATACTGTGGAGAACATTTGAATACTAGATGCATAAAAATAACAAAAAGAGAAGGCAATGTTAATTATAAATGTCCAGTTATGTCTATTCACTTTACATGAGAGCTCCAATTCAGAGTCGATCAATGAAACTTAATAGATGATCAATTTTGAATTGTGTGCATGATAAATATTGCTAATATCGTTAAATTGTTAATAGTTGATCGTAATATAATTGCATATGTATGTGCTTTCATTTTCCTTACGCCTAATTAAATCGATTATGCGACAACTAAATTATTTGCACTTAAAACCGGAGTTGCCAATTTTAAGTTTTCCTCAAAGGAATGTTATTGTAATGGGGTCAGTCGAATGTTTTCCTGACCTTTTTTTTATCGTCACTATAGGGAAGTGCATCCCGCTTACTCAATGGTACTACTGTTGCCAGCATCTGTCGCACATGTTTGTTTCAGATATTAATAGGTATTTCTAGTGATGCAAGTTACGTGACTCGGATGTGAAACTCAATCTATTATTGCTGACTCAAAATATAAGCTTATTTTACAAATATAAATGCTGAAAAAACTAACATTGCTCTTGATGCTAGTTATGCAATTCAATTTAACAACTTTCAAAGTGACATTTCACTCCATCCGTAAAATATGGAACATTCAGTAGACTTGTATAATTGTTATAAATTGATACTCATGCATCAAAGACAGATGTTATGATAGTGTCTTATTTTGATTTTGATTTGATTTTCTCAAACTAATTTTTCAGAGCATGTCCTTCATGAAGTTCAAACAAATGTAAATATTTAGGAGAAATTTTAGGTAAAAATATAAATTTAAAATCCCATGTCATTGAGATAAAACCCACTCATAGCAAACTTTAAGACAAATCATGTTATTCAAAGGTAACACACTAATTGCTTACTAACTTATGACTCACACCACTGACTACTCTCATTGACATACTGGACTGTCCTTCTTCATTGTATATTAGCCATCCTACTCCGTTTGTAATTTGTTGCTCCCGTCTTACTCAACTCCAACAATATTTACCGCAACATGAAACAAGTACTCAGTGCTCATTTGATTGTGCATTTGTTACCGTGTTTTCGAGAGTACCCAGCCCCCTTCACCGTGCTCGGCTACCGGCGCCTTGTTGTGGTTGATTTTAGTGTATGGGCAAGGACTTGCTAACCTGATCTGGTCTCGGTTGCCGTGTGGCCTGTTGTCTGATAATCCACTGGATACCCCTACAGAGTTGTCCCAGATTACTAACAAATGTTGTCATTCAATTTTTCCTTATCATCCCCCTTATATGTTAATAACCCACTGCTGAAAACCCTACGATTGTGAGTGTGACGCCAAAACCCCCCTTGACTTGATCCCTTGCGAGTAGTGGCTGTGAAGCTATACAAAAAACCTAACTGTAACATCTCCGATGACTGATATACTGTTATTTGCATCCAGATAATCAAGTCTCCCTCTGTTATCCCTATACAGCGTATCGCCCTTAAAAGGAGACAATTACTCCGACCGTGATCAAGCTATCGGAAGAATCGGAAGAATTTTACATACAGTCTGATATAGTACTGTTGCGAGCATCTGACTCACCTGTTTGGAAGGCTGGTCAAGCCACAGCCCTTAGCCTTTATAGTCTTCAATGATTGAATTTGCCCCAATTCAGCAGGTAATGTGTGTAGGCCATAATTATGACTGACATCTAACAACTCCAGTCCTTGCAGTTTGGAGATGCTGTTGAGGAGAAATAATGTAATGTTAAAATACCATGCAATACAGCTTGTCAGTTCATGGAGCAAAAACAATTGAGCAACAAACTTGATTAATGAGAGAAAGTTTTAGATTGATCAATTACCTAGGAAGAATTGTACCTATCAGATTTTGATTTTGGTGGCTGAATAGATTTGGGTTTCCTTTTAATGCAAGTATCGGAGGAGTCAATAGTAACCATAAATAAATTAAGTTGCAATCTGACGTTTCAGATATGAATAAGTATTTATAGTGATGCAAGTTATGCGATTCAAATTATCGAGTGACGTTTCACCCCATCCATAAAAACATGGAACATTTACTAGCATTTGCTTCTGACTGGTATAATTGTAATACATTGTTACTCAATGCATCAAAGACAGATGTTATGACCTCGTCCTATTTCGATATTGATTTGGCTTTCTCAAACTTATTTTTCAAGGCATGTCCTTCAAGCAGGCTGACAAACTAAATCATAAAGCAATTTGAGAAAAAATGAGATGAGATAAATGTATGAACTTTAAATGCAATGTAAATGAGATTGAACGAAACTGAACTCAATCAGAGCAAACTTTGAGATAAATCGTAAGTTTTGAAATGGAACGTTAGCTGCAGTCGTGTAGGCAGGGTAAATAAAACCAAAGATTGAATATGCCACTCCATTTCCTTATTGCTCTAATGAATATATTTAAAGTAGTCCTAAGACTCAATAACAGATGCTTAAACATCATAAATCTAAATTGACATAAACCTGAGACAAGACAAAGGCATATCAATTCCACCATCAAGTGGTACCATTATCTATACCTCTCAACAGTTTTAATATGTATATAAGTGATGATGAAATAATAGTTGAATTAAGGTTGTATCCCTAAACATGTTGATTCATAATTCTTAGGTGGACCTGTGGCTGTTATTTGAGATTACTGTAATGTTGTAAGTCCGGAAACCTAATTCAGCCACTTGAAGGCAAGAATTTGGCTTTTATTCAAATTGTGTAGCTTGCTGTATGGTCATAACATTTTTGTGCGATGCTACAATGGTTATGATAATTGTGTATTCATTTTTCGTTTCTTATTAGGATATATTTTCTTATTTATGTGTTCTGCAGCTAGCTGTGTACCAAATCTGTTTCTCGGTTTGTTCATAATATAGAGAAGCCTAGGTGATGACTGTGAAATGTAAAGTTGATTCTTCTAAAATCTTTCATTCAAGTAATTTTTAGTAGAGAGCAAGTAATTATAAATGACATTAATTTTTGTGATGTTTTTATTACGTTCTCCCAAGCAAAGTTTTGCTTGTTTTACTCTTTCACTTGAGATTTTGAACAGGAAATCTGAGACTAGCCCCATCTTTGCGTGTTGATCAGTAAGTCCCAAATGCCGATAATACTGATAAACCTATGGCATAAAATAATTAAATTAAAAATGGCAATCAGTTGCCACAACTCTGGAAATTGGTATTACATATCTTTTTCAGCATATCAACAGCACTCTGAATCATCAAAATCAAAAATAAAGTATGCTATGGCTGGCCGGTGGCTATATTTTGGTGTGCTTAATGCTGTTTGCTGACAAATCACTAGGGTCTAGAAGTTTTGAAATATTACCACACAACGCAGTGGAATTGCTGTGTGTGCCCCTGAGCGATTTAAGATGGTTGAGATACAATGCTTGGATGCTGTTTGAATTCGCTTCTCTGTGACAGGGATTTGCGAGATCTAGTTTCTATTATCAGTGCTAATAGTGTTATGATCTGGGCAAGATACTGAAACTTGGTGGCCTGAAGTTAGAAGAGGCAAGCTCATAAAACTTGACAAGTTATCTTATAGGTATAAAAAAATTAAGAGTGTATTGTGATCACATTAATCCCCCTGTACTGTAATGACTTAGGTAAAATAATGAATAAATCTGCCAGACCATGTTTTAGAATCCCAATATTTCTCTGTCTTGTGGAGGTTTCTAAACTCACTGGTTCTTCTACCATACCTAGGTACTCTTTATATTCTGCTTTCACAATTAAATATGGGTTCCATTTTCATATTACGAACAAAAATCTAAGTCGGCATTCGATACTCATATTCTGATATTATTTTAAGTGATGTCATGTTAGAAGACAAGACTACAGGTTCACATCAAATCTTCGGTGTGATATTAATATTGTATCACTGTATTGTGCTGAGTGTGAGGCCTCTATACAATTCAATGCTTTTCATTGTTTCAACCTTGGGTAAACAAAAGAATCCTTTATATGCTGTGCCTGATTCTTTTCAATAGAGGATAAATGTAGCATGTCAGCTTGAATCCAAAGTTTATATGAGAAAACTAAGAATAAATTTTAAGAAATGCTGCATTAAATGAAATATGATAGAGTGACCCTAAATGATTCATCTATTGGTAACGTCACAGCGAGGTCACACGAAAAATTTGACGCTTCTAGCATTTGTAGAAGTGCATTTTAATTAATTCATCTGGTCAATAAAAGATAATTTTTTGCCAACATTCCATCATGTTTAATGAAATTCATCATTTTTTGCATTCATTTCATTTATTGAATAGTGATTAAACCACCAAGTGTGGACAATAACTGTGTTGAAACCTTTAGTCGGTGTTGATTTTTATTTTTAAGCACTCACCACCAGGTAAGTGGCTGACAGGATACCCGACCGTCAGCCTGTGTCCATGCGGACACAGTTGGGGAGGGGACGACCTGTACTGGACCGGTATAGACGGAAGGGCAACTTGTTTTATTGGACAGACCAATTTTGCTGAACAGGCATGAGCGGATAGTCAAATTTCTTCAGCTTGATCCGAAGCCTTTACCGACTGGCCCAAAGTGAAATTACATTGTTGCTAGCATGGTGCCTAGTTGACATTATGCTGAGAACAGCTTAAATTAAGAGATTGTATGTGCCAGTTAAAAGTCTTCATCCACAAGAAGAGATGTTAGAGCCTGTGTAAAATTGCACAGGATAGTCAATGATGACAGGAGCACATCTGAAAGCTGAAAATCCCTCCTGGTTAGGAAGCCCTAACCTGAGCAACCCTGATTATCACAAGAGACATTATTTTAAATGACTTAGATTTATATATGTTTATAATTTTAGCAATCTTAGAAGTTGTGCCCATTTCATATTTTCTTAAAAGTTAGTAATTGATAGATCATTGAACTGAGGCAGTTCTTGACATTTACGGGACAACCTGTACTGAAAAGGCATAAGCAGATGGAAAATTTGTTTTAATGGACAGACAGTTTTAACAGCATTATAAAACAAACTTCATGAGATGATCATAAAATAATGATGTAGTGATGGAAGAACTGTGATGCTATAACATTGTTAAAATTGAATACTTTTTGATAGCATGATCATAACATCATTATAAGCTGTTTTCTCGCATTTAAAAGTGATGTATCATCATGTCAAAAATAATTTTTGACTAATACTTCGAACCAAAGATTCTGCTATAACTGACTCTGAACATTTTGAATACCATTCTGTATCCTATTAGACAATAACCCAATCCCATCATTTACACACCATGTAACACTTGATAAATTTATATGCAAAACATTGTTACCATGTTCACCGTTTGCTGGGTTTTTGACCTTCATTTGTAACAAGACGTCAAACAGTTTTTATGTTTTGGAATATAGGGATCACAAAAATTCCCAGGGATCAATATATTATTAGCTTTTATAAACTTGGATTGTCAGCTTTGTGATAGGTAAACTATAAAGAATAATCCATTTTCTTTTATATCTACTGGTAGGAACATATAACAATTTTCTTAAACAAACTGCTCACATGGATTTGTAAATAAAAGGCAATATCACCTTGTCTAGCATACTCTGCAAGTCCTCATCGAAAAGGTAATGATCCTGCCAACACAGTTCTCCAAAATTAAAATTTACTCTTTTGCTTTTAAATTGTACTAATCGCAGTCACGTAGATATGTTGGTAGTTGGTTGTTTGACTGATCTAAATACAACAGCTTTATTGACAGTTTTAACGCTTTGTATATTTGGTATTTATTGCAGGTCATTGCCATCATCTTAAGGGCAAATCTTTACCATTTAAATATTTACGAACATATTCAACTGTCAACAAATAGTCCATTGAAATAGTGAAAGTGAAAGATTTGAAAGAGTTCAACAAAGTTGCCACCTCTATAAATGGGGTGCAATCATAGACTTGATTATAAACCTAGACATGACACAATATGGATATTGAGGCACAGAGGGACTTAATTGTGGGCAACGTAACGTCATTGGAAGGTGTAGAAGCAATGATGCGATGATTGAATTTCTGTCCACAATCCAGGTTTTTTGTTCATTAACTCGATGAATTTTGATCGGATTTTGAGGTTGAAAATTACAATGGATTAAGCAGCTTATCTCATTTATGGCAAAAAAATGATTTGGAACTCAGTGACTTATATGGATTTTGTAGTTCAATAGCTGTAGGAATCATCATCTCCTTATTTGTATAAATATTTAAACCAGAGTTGCTACCCCACAAATTTGATATACATATAGTAAGTCTTTTGTTCTGCTAAACAAAATCCATAAGAAATTTAGCAGAATAGAAACAAACGATATTGGATATTCTAGTTTGTATCAACTGATGTGTCTTTGATTGAAAGGCCAGCAGTTTTGAATTTGACACCCTATACTAGAATTAAATGTAAATGCTAATTTCATGTATCCAATTTGGCCCACAAATCGATTCCACACCAAAATATGGAAACATAGTGATTTAGAAAAATAATTTCAATAGGCAAAAATTGTTGCTAAACTGAACTAATACCAAGCAAATGTAATGGATAAAAATTCATGCAGCAGCAGTGATTTTTTGTCAATTGTAACTTTGATAACATCCGAAAATTAACATGTGTTATTATTAATCCACACAATTAAATTTTATTTTGATTCTGCAAGGGTTTGGTAGCTTTGGTCTTAGCCTTTTATGATATTTTTAAATATGCCTATCGTATACCACGCTCACTGAGTTAGAACTTTATCGACAGAGGACTAGGAGGTATAAAGTTTCCTTAGCAAATCTTTTCAAATTGATGATGATCCAGAGCGCCAGCAGTTCACTCAGGATGGCAGCATTAGAGCTGCAACAACTTAGTATCCATCAGTTTCTTCTACTCTTTTTTCTCTATGTTACTTTTGAATTTCTTGCCACCAGCTGGTTTTCCTGGTATGTCGGGTAGATTCAGTAGTGAATTCGCCTAGGGGACTTAACCCTACCAATTTTCAGGGTGTCAATTTTGAAAAACCTCTTGTTTTTAATTACCAAGTGCCCAGAGGACCTCATTGTGAGATTAGTTGGAATTATGAATGGATTACGCTTGCTTCCATGGTGCAATAGCCAATTACCATGATTTTCCCCTTTGACTGCCCTTAAGAGAGGATTGCATCATGATATTCAACGTCACTAGGCACTGATTTTCTTCATCCTTGATTTGGGTTCACCAATCTACACATATTTAAAATTGAGACTAATAAAACGATGGTCTTTTATAAAAGACACAGGCAATCAAATTTTAGTCCATAATTGCAAACAAATTGATATTGTCTTCTAATATATAGCTAATATGCAGGAGTGACCTCTCACTGCAGGAGCCATTGAATATTCTCAGTGTTGACAATAACAGGATAATCTCATTTATTGAACCCACCATACATAGACCATTTGTAAGAGATTTTATAAAGGAGCATTACACAGGACCCTTTTATGTGTAAATACCTAGAGATAATAATCAGCCTTCACTTTATTGTTTCTTGGGGGATTTGGCACCACATCCATGGTAAATTTAGTGTAAATGAAATTATTCTAAGAAGACAGGAGACACCTATTCTTGTTTAGGTGAACAAACTCAGAGTAGTTCTCACAAGATGATGTCTCAATAACAATAACGAACCCAGGTGAAATCACCAAGCAGGGTTTACGGTTATGGTTAATCTATCACATTGGGCCTACTTTAAAACTGGCAATACACAGTATACAAAACAAGTAAACAAATTGTATTTAAGTATTAACAGCTGAGAAGAAATGTGTTTCCCTGATCTAACAAGACACCAGAGACTACAAGTTTTGGAAATATTACAACATAACACAGTGGAATTGCTGTGTGTGCCCCGATGTAAGATGGTTGAGATACAATGCTTGGATGCTGCTTGAATTTGCTACGCTGTGGCGGGGATTTGCGAGATCTAGTTTCTATTATCAGTGCTAATAGTGTTGCTTGATGTGTAAATTTGCTGTAAGGTTATGATCAAGGGCAAGATACTGAAACTTGGTGGCCTAAAGTTAGAAGAGGCAAGCTCATAAGACTTGACAAGTTATATGCTGTGCCTGATTCTTTTCAATAGAGGATAGATGTAGCGTGTCAGCTTGCATCCAAGGTTTATATGAGAAAACTGAGAATAAAGTTTGAGAAATGCTGCATTAAATGAAGGGAAAATAGGATAGAGTGACCCTAAACGATTCATCTATTGGCAACACCACAACGAGGTCACACAAAAAAATTGACCCTTCTAGCATTTGTAGAAGTGCATTTTAATTGAGTCATCTGGTCAATTGGAGATAATTTTTTGCCAATATTTCATCATGTTTTACGAAATTCATGATTTTTTGCATTTATTTGTGGATTAACCCATTAAGCCCTAAGCCTTTGTTCCAAAATCCACAAGCTTAGCCTAGGCTATTTTCATGTATTTTTGTTTTCGAAATATGGCGTTACTAAAAATCACGTGTACAATTAAATTAAAATTAAATAAATTAATATAGCTACAGACATCACTTAGAGCTCATTAGAATGCCAAGGAAATCTTCTATATCATGATTCATTTACTTCTTCTCTTACGTTCAATTACCAATTCTAAAACTGACAAGTGGTTGAGTATGAAATGCCTCTACCAGCCTATTGCACCGTTTGATCAGTTAAACTACACATGAACACATGTTCTGATGATGTCATACACATCAGAAATGAAACCAGCATCCTCGATTTACCTAGATCACTTACGATTAGTCAGCTCAAAACAAAACTACTCTCACAATATAACATTTTTCCCACTACCTGGTAAACCCTAAATACTAGGGTTTAGGACATGGGGCAAGGGCAGACCACCCAGTAATTTTGGGTATAGGGCTCAATGGGTTAAATAGTAATTAAACCACCAAGTCTGGACAATAACTTTTAATCATTCTGTGATGGTTTCTGCATCAAATTTAAAATATGTAGGGGGAGATAAAGAGGAAACCATATAAGTCACTGAGAAGCAGAAATAACATCAAGTTGATAACAAGATGCTGCTGTTTGTAAAGCAATTTTGAATTTCGTAATCCGAACAAAATTGATTGAGTTATGAACATAAAAC
This sequence comes from Membranipora membranacea, assembly GCA_914767715.1. NCBI lineage: Eukaryota > Metazoa > Bryozoa > Gymnolaemata > Cheilostomatida > Membraniporidae > Membranipora > Membranipora membranacea. The sequence continues at coordinate 5,893,871 of OU612069.1, forward strand.
CTGAATTGTTGACAGTAAATCAATGATAATATCATTGCTTACTACACCTTCCAATGACGTTGAGTCGCCCACAATTGAGTGCCTTACTTCAGCTATATGTAGTGTCCTGTCTATTTTTATAATTAAGTCTATGGGTGCAATTGATTATGTAACAAATATTAATACAAATTTGTTATCATATTTAAATTAAGGTGCAATAATCTGGTATTTACCCTAAAATATTCAGCCTATATCTTGCTCATAAAATTGGTCACAGCTTTAGAGTGTCACAATACACATATTAGTAATATTTACTTCTAAACTTATCCGTGAAAATTATAATAATTTAGTTGAGGGACAAAAACTCATGCTGCTAGATATTTTGTTATCACTCGCACATACATAACTTCTGCAAATAAGTGAACGTATACCCTTGTTCTTTACCAGTGGGGGAGGATCTAATGAAGTCATTTGCCGAACAATCAAGTAGGCCTATTGAGAATTTCAATCGCGGAATATTTTTCCATACAATAATTGTTATTATTATAATTACCTAACTATGGATTGAATTACTTCTTCTTATAAGAATAATACAGAATCTTCAAGTGGGAGATGTGGGATGGAAGTCAACAAAAGTATTCTGATACAGAAAAGCATATTATTGCGATATGGTTATTAGATTATTTTGAGCAATAGAAGGGCTTTCGGTTAGAAGATGTGTCTTTGCCCATTTAAGCCTGCATTACAGGACTAAAATCCATGTTTACGGCACAATTTTAGCAATTGAATTTGTAAGAAGATAATTCCTAATTTAGCGATATGTTGGTCTAGACTTGTGAAACAGATAGTGGTGTGAACTTGATCAGTGCTGCCAAAAAAATGAATTTGCTATTGTATTCATTGTATATATGTAGCAAATTGGTACATAATGAATTTAATTATTTTTAATGAAAAATCAAGCTGTGTTGATACCTTTAGTCGGTGTTGATTTTTATTTTTAAGCACTCACCACAAGGTAAGTGTCTGACAGGATACCCGACCGTCAGCCTGTGTCCATGCGGACACAGTTGGGGGGACAACCTGTACTGGTATAGACGGAAGGGCAACTTGTTTTTATGGACAGCCCGATTTTGCTGAACAGGCATGGGCGGATAGTCAAAACGGAATCCGAAGCCTTTACCGACTGGCCCCAAGTGAAATTACATTGTTGCTAGCATGGTGCCTAGTTGACAGCTTAAATTAAGAGATTGTATGTGCCGGTTAAAAGTGTTCCTCCACAAGAGGAGATGTCAGAGCCCGTGTAAAAATTACACAAATTTGGTGCAGTCCAGTGCTCTAAATAGCAAGATTGCTCTTGTGAGATGACTGTAATGACTAAATACCTTAAAACACCACCTGTATTACTGACCCTTAATTGAGCAGACCTAAATAGACTAAGATGAGCATGCATGCAATGACTGGTTCATGTTCTAGCTTGAATTTAAAAAACCAATCATAGCAAGCAAGCCTTTTCACATTTACTACACGGCACTTAGACGTACTTCCTGTGTTACACTTGTATAGACAAAGAGGGGAATAAGTGACAATAACAGAAGGTACTCCCATTATTATGTCATAAGACTGATCAGTGTAAACATCCCTCAATCTCTAGCCCACATTTGGTGATGCTCACTTCCTTTTGCCATCATTGATCTAAGCCAAGATCATGCCAATGCGATGCCCATGGAATTAACTTAGAATATATCGAAACAGTCTTTTAGAAACCAATCTGATAAAACACCCGTTTTCTCTTGACATACTCATTCGAGAACAAACTAATGCAGCCTGTCTAGCATTCCTGTTTAAAGGAGAGCGAGTTGTGAAACTGCATAAAAATGACAAAAAGAGGAGGCAATCATACTTGGAAAACATCCAGTCTTGTTTTTTCTCTTTACAAGAGAGCTCCAATTCAGAATCGATCAATCAGACTTAATGTAGATGATCAATTAAATTGTGTGCATGATAAATATTTGTAGAGTTTCCAAAAAAATATATATACGCAAAAGGAAGTTATTAAATATCAAATCAAAATCAGAGTTCTCAATTTTAGTGTTTTTCAAAAGACAGTTAGTCAAATTTATCCCTGTTGTCAGGGGAACACCACAGCCACTGGGTTTTAATACAAATTGAAAAGCAATAAATCTATTACAGAATAGGTGCTCAATTAGTCTGTGTCCCAATCTCTTACAACTCAGATGTTTCTGTTCAGTGACGAGCAATGCATTATAAGCAACACCAAACAATACTCAATAACTATGTCAAGGTATGTAGGCCGATTAAGATACGATACAATTCATTTAATATATGTGTGGTACCCAGTCATTACGAAGTGCAGTGAAGTGAAAAGGTTATGTATTTAACATGTAACGTGATTTGCCGAACAATCAAGTAGGGTTATTGAGATTTTAAATTTGGAAATATTTTTCCATAAAGTAATTGTTATTATTATAATTACCTTACTATGGATGTAATTACTTCTTTTCATAGGAATAATACGGAATCTTCAGGTGGGAGATGTGGGATGAAAGTCAACAAAAGTATTTTAATATAGAAAAAAATATTATTGTGATATGGTTATTAGAGTATTTTGAGCAATCGTAGGGGTGCCGGTTAGAAGATGTGTCTTTGCCGATTTAAGCCTGCATTACAAGACTAAAATCCATTTTTTACAGCACAATTGAAGCAATTGAATTTGTAAGAAGATAATTCCTAATTAAGCGATATGTTGGTGTAGACTTGTGAAACAGATAGTGGTGTGAACTTGATCAGTGCTGCCAAAAATTTGTTTTTACTATTGTATTCATAAGCTTGTCTGCCAACATGTCTGACAAACAAAAAAACCGATAAGGTGGTAACAACTGTGAAAATTATTACACAGGGTAAATTAGTCCAAAGATTGAATATTGTGCTCCATTTCCTTATTGCTCCAATGTATATATTTAAAATAGTCCAAGAGGGATGAAAAATGCTTAAACATCCTAAATCTAATTTGACTTAAAACTGTCACAAGGCAAAGGCATATCAATTTCATCATCAAGCGGTACCGTAATTTATACCTTGAACAGTTTTCAAATGTATATAAGTGATGATGTAATAATTGTTTGAAATAAGGTTGTATCCCTAACCATGTGGATTTTTATTTCTTGGTGGCTCTGAGGCTGTTATTTGTGATTACTGTAATGTTCTAAGTGCGCACACCTAATTCAACATGTTGAAGGCAAGAATCTGGCTTTTATTCAAATTGTGTAGCTTGCTGTATGATCCTAACCTCTGTATGTGATACTACCATGGTTATGATGATTGTGTATACATTTTGGTTTCTTATTTGTACATATTTTTTTATTTACGTGTTCTGCAGGTAGCTGCCTACAAAATCTGTTTCTCGGTTTGTACCTAACTTTGAGAAGCCTAGGTGATGACTGTGAGATATAGAGTCGTTTCATATAAAATCTTTCATTCAAGTGAGTTTTAGCAGAGAGCAAGTGTCGTTATTAATGACTTCTTAATTTTTGTGATGTTTTTATTACGTTCTCTCAAGCGAAGTTTTCCTTGTTTTACTCTTTCACTTCAGCTTTTGGGCAGGAAATCTGAGAATAGCCACATCTTTGCGTCTTGATCTTGAATAGTTTTCACAGCACAAGAAGTTCCTAATTCATAATTAATAAGCTATAATCAACAAATTGGCTGGAATATGAAATTGTAAGAACAGAATTCCTAATTTGGCAATACGTGGGGGTAGACTTGTGATACAGATAGCAGTTTGAACTTGATCTGTGCTGCCCAAAATAACTCATTATTATTATGATATATTATGATATTCATTGTGTATTTGAGCCAATTGTTACATAATAAATAAAATTATTTTCAGTTACATAGACTATGAGCCAGCCTGCCAGCATGTCCGACAATCAACAAAACTAATCAGGTGGTAATGACTGTGACAATAATTAAGTTCCCCTTTTGTTTGCGGTATATACTTTTGAGAAATCAACTGCGTTAGTTCATCAAATTAAGAAAGTATAGCCTGACATCTGACCGTGCATTGATACAATGGTAAATCATTGATTTTTGTTTTTAAACACCCACCAGAGGTGTGCGGCTGATGGGTGTCCAAACTGTCCACCTGGGTCCATGTGTCTTTGCCCATCTGTTGGACACATTTGACAGGACAACCTGTACTGAAAAGGCATAGGCAGATGGAAAATTTGTTTTAATGGACAGAAAGTTTTAGCTGGAAGGTTAGACCAAATTGAATGGCCAATTTTATTCAGCACAACGACCTCCTCCCACTTGCTCTAAATGAAATTACATTGGCGGCAACGCGTTTTTGGACTGATCAATTTAACAAGCTGGGAAAGAGGTATGAGTTGGGTATACCTTGAATTGGCTACATTTTTTTATAGAAACAGAGGGACAACAAAAAATTACATAGTATACCACCTGTATTATTGAACCTTATCGGAACAGACCTAGATGAACATGCATGTAATGGCTGGTTCATGCAACAAAATTAAAAAAAACGCTCAATTCATCCCTGTATCAACTAATATGGCACTTATATGTACTTCTTGTGACACGCCTATTAAGACAATAATAGGAGGATGAGTGACAGAACAGCAGACTGATCAGTTTAAACATTGCTCCATCTCTAGCCCACATTTTGTGAAACTCACTTCTTTTTGCAATCATTGATTTAAGTTTCATATATTGCCAATGCAACGTCAATCGAACCAAATCACAATAATATTGAAGCAGTCTTTTAGAACCAGGACTTTGATTTGGTCAATCACTGATTTTCTCTTGACATACTCATTCGAGAACAAAATACTGCAGCCTGTCTAGCAATCCTGTATAAGGAGGGCAAGTTGTGCTACTGTCGAGATAGTTGAATACTAGATGCATAAAAATGACAAAAAGAGAAGGCAATGTTAATTATAAAATTCCAGTTATGCTTTTCTCTCTACATGAGAGCTCCAATTCAGTGTTGATCAATGAAACTTAATAGATGACCAATTTTGAATTGTGTGCATGAGAAATATTGCCAATATTATTAAATTGCTAATCTCGAATCAAAATATAATTGCATGTGTATGTGCTTTCATTTTCCTTGCGCCTAATTGAATTGATGATGCATTAACTAAATTATTTGCATTTAAAACCGGAGTTCCCAATTTGAAGTTGTCCACAAAGGAAAGTTGGCGTAATGGGGTCAGATCAATGTTGTCCTGACCTCTGTTAGCGCCGCTGTAGGAAAGCGCATCTTGCTTACTCAAAGGTACTACTGTTGCAAGCATCTGACTCACATATTTGTTTCAGATATTATTAGGTATTTCTAGTGATGCAGGTTGCGTGATTCAGATGTGAAACTCAATCTATAATTGCCGACTAAAAATATAGAATTAATATTTAAATGTAAATGTAAATATATAAATGCTTAATTAAACTTTTTTTTAGTGATGCATGTTATGCGATGCGATTCAATTTATCAATCCATAGTGAAATTGCACTCCATCCATAAAAAATGTGGAATATTCACTAGCCTTAGCTTCTGACTAGTATAATTGTGATGCATTGATACTCGATGCATCAAAGACAAATGTTATGACAGTCTCCTATTTTGACTTTGAGTTGATTTTCTCTAACTAATTTTTCAGGGCATGTTGTCCTCAAACATTCTGACAAATTTAAATATTTTGGAGCAATTTAAGATAAAAATATGAGTTTTAAATCACATGTCATTGAGTTAAACAAAACCTAACCCAGTCATAGCAAACTTTAAGAGAAATCACCATACTCAGAGGGAACAAACCAATTGTACAAAAAGTCTGGTATACTACAGTTGCAAGCATCTGACTCACCTGTCTGGAAGGCTGGTCAAGCCACAGTTACTTGCATCTATACTCTTCAATGATCGAATTTCCCCCAATCCTGCTGGTAACGTCTGTAGGCCTTTATTGTATCCAACATCTATCAACTCCAGTCTCGGCAGTTTGCAGATGCTGTGGTGGATAAATAACAGAATGTTAAAATACCGTGCAATTCTGCTTGTCAGTTGATGGAGCAAACACAATTGAACACCGCATTCTGTCAATAAGAGAAAGATTCAGATTGATCAATTAACCATGTAAGTTGTAACTATCAGGTATAGATGTTAGATGATTAAATGTATGTATTTTTAATCCCATGTCAAAGAGATCAAATGAATCCTAACTCAATCATAGCAAACATTGAGAGAAAACGTAAGTTTTTGAATGAAACCTTAGCTGCAGTCGTGTACACAAGGTAAATAAAGATTGAATATAACCTCATTGCTCTACTTAATATAACTAAAAAAGAGTCCTAAGAGTCGATAGCAGATGTTTAAACATCATAAATCTAAATTATCTTAAGTTTAGACAAGGAAAAAGCATTTAAATTTCATCATCAAGCGGTACCATTATTTATACCTTTTAACCGTTTTCAAACTGACTTGAATTGGTCTCACTAGTGAAATTTGGTGCCAAATTATTTAATGACTTGCCTCTGACCATTAAGCTGTGCCCTGAGCTCAAATTATTCAAGTTAGACGTCAAAATCCACTTTTTTGTGCAGAATTATTAAACTTTTCTACCTCAAAATACTTGTATATTTATTCTTCTTATTCTAACAATTTCAACCGTAATCTCTTTATTTTTTACGTTTTGGTTTTCCTAGTAGTTCAAACACTTTCATTATTTATTCTTTTGAAAGAAATCATTGGTACCCAGGTTATGGACCGTTTTCCCTTGACTTATTAATACTACCAGAATGAATATGCAATATATATAAGTGATTATGTGAGCATTGTTTTAATTAAAGTTGTATCCCTGTTGATTCATATTACTTGTCACAGGTTTCAAGATTATATATTACAAAGTTAGAAGCTATCCATAGATTGGTTGTTCAAAATGCCGATAAGACTGATAAACCTATGGCACAAAATAATTAAATTAAAAATGGCAATCAGTTGCCACAACTATGGAAATTGGTATTGCATATATTTTTCAGCATATCAACAACACTCTGATCAAATTACAGTCTGCTGTGGCTGGCCGGTGGCTTCATTTTTGGGTGCCTTATGCTGTTTGCTGTATTCACCTGCGATTGGCCCTTGCTTTGCGCTAACTCAATAATGGGGAAAACTTCATCCATGTCAGATTAACTATCTATCAATGAATAAGATATACAATATATCAATAAACAAGTAAAAACTAACTTTAATTGATTTTGAAGATTTGCCTAATTAATCAAGCCAGAGATGCCGATGGTCAAATACAACTACAACAATTTTATTAACAGACGGCAGCAGATATAGATGCGATAAATTCGATGTATGTACTGAGAGTTTGTTGAATTTTTTCAGTCCAGTATTGCTCGGTATTACCTCCTTATTAAGAAAGGTTATCTAAACAATAAGACATTTATTGATGCATGATTGACCATCAAACTTGACCAGCTACCTAATCATAGTTCTTCTTGGATCATGTGAAACCTTATCGATTGATAGACAAAGATACGGAGCAATGTGTTTTTGATAACCTGGCATTGGACAAAACTTTCAATACCAACATCTTTTTTTCTCGATAGCAGAAATCGGTCTTAAGTTTGTCTAGCATGAAATTTATAAAATTTATGCCTTGTTTCCACAGCGTTTCAAAACTGAGTTCAATCGTTCTTTTCTTTGCTCACTTATCTAATAGCCTCAGTGCTCAGCAAATTTTCCCCACTTTTTTTAGCTTTATAGGCTTTGCACTAAAAGATTTTGTCCCCCGACGAAGAAATAATGGTTCAAAAAAATGATCCTCCAAAGTTGCTAAAAATTCATTCCATCGGTTGCTAAGATTTATAGTGCTGTACGAATCATAGCATAACAGCATAATAGCAACTGCTATCAATGATCACTCACAGGTGCTTTTGCAAAACTTTATATCCTTTCCATCCAAAAGGATATGACAGTTACCAGCTCATGCCCGCCAAATTAATTGTTGATTGTTTTAATCGTTTCATAATTTGCTAATCAAGTTTTACCTAAAACACGCCTCCAAGACCCAGATCCTGAAAGCCGGTGGAGGGGAAGAAGGGGGGGGGGGGCTTACAGCAGCCTGTCAAACCAACAAGCTTTATCTCTCTAACCCAAGAGTTTATTTGGTGTTCCACTGCGCTGCGCAAGATAGTCAATGATGACAGGGTCACATCTTAAAGCTAGAAATCCCCCCTGATTAGGAAGCCCTAACCTGAGGAACTGAGGAAGGATTATCAAAATAAACAATATTTTAAATTATTTAGGGAGATATGTTTATTATCTTTGCAATCTTAGAAGTTGTGCCCATTTCATTTTAATTGATAGATCATTGAACTGAGGAAGTTCTAACTTGAGCTCCTTGTAGAAAAGGATGTCAAATAACTTTATTTTAGTAAACAAGTTTTTGTATTTGATAGTATTCGGCTACATTTTAGTTATTGCGGGATAATACACCCTAAGCATCATACTTTTGAATCTAATATAACTTGATGGTAGTGGAAATCTCATATTATCTTAATCTTTACCAGAGAGGGATGAGATACCCAATAATCAAGTTATTGATTTTCCTAAATTGGTTTGGCAGATCGAACAAAATTGATCAAGCTGGCCTACATTGCCATACAGAGCAGCACCAACCATTCTTGTACTAATTAACACTGGTCAATGGTTGTGAACATCATCCTGAAACTCTTTTTATTTGATGACTGCTGGTCTGATTAATACCTGGGGTATATTGCAATATAGGCCTATTGAGATTTTTAATCCAAGAATATCTCTTGCCAAAGTAATTGTTATTATTATAATTAGCAAATTATGGATTTACTTAGTCCCTTTTATAAATACAGAATTTTCAAGTGGGAGATGTGGAGTGAAAGTCAACACAAGTTCCTGAATTGATATCGAAAATCACATTATTGTGCTATGGTTAATAGAGTACTGTACGGCTTTCGGTTAGAAATTGTGTCATTTCCTTACTTATATACTTTGGATTTATACATTTGTTGCAATGTTACGAAACCAATTCTAGATTAATCTGATTGTCAAATAGAAACTTAGGAAGACGTCCTGTGACCTGCTTTCAAATCTTGTGCAATGTTTGTTATGTGTACATTCTGGACTGTCCATAAGCATTTCCAGAACATAAAAATAGTGAGAATATAATTAAAAAGAGGGAATCACAATCAAATCAAAGTGCATATATCTCCAGACTGCATTGAGTTTAGTCTGTGAAAATGAAAATGAATCAAGCCCTAGGTTCACTATTTGTTCGACCTTATATTTCCCATGACTAGCACCACTTTCCCTCCAAAAATCTGCTTTTATAACCATTGTCCTTACTTTGCTGACAACACACACTTATGCCCTCGAGCTTGTACCGTGTAATGGTAATCTGAGTTGGTTTATGATTTTTCGTCAAATATGGGAGTGTGAAGTAATTTTGTATCAGAATGATACGATTTCTACCCTGCTAAATAGCCTGAATCTTATCATATTGCACACCTACATACATTCATGAGTGGGCATCTATGTAAAATTCGTGTTGCATGGTGTGTTTAAATGTCTGAGGTAATATAGAAAGCTTGTCCTATCATGTGTAAGGGATATCGTATTGAATAATAGCAGGTTTAAACAAATAGAAGTGACAATTGTCACCAGCTAGCCTTTTTATCTAATATTTGATACAGCCCTATACATAATAACCACCAATTGATTGGATTCTATAGCATTTTGGGACGTTAACTATTCCTTGTTAGCCGTGGACAAAATTTGAAGTGGTGGTAGCTTAGGAGAACAAATCTAGATGAATTTGGCGATGTCGTGAGAGAAATTTCACACTTTTTGTTTGACCATAGGAACAGTAAGAATTGGAGTGCCATAAAGATCAGTATCGGCCCCATTCTAATTTGATTTTTATTAATGATCCTAATGATAATATTGGCATTGCAACTGGAATATATATTACTTGCAGATGACACTAATATTTTATGCTCAGACCCACCAACCTCAACCAACCAACCATGGACACATAAACTGGGGATCTGCAATGTGGGTTTTTTTATTAGCAGCAACATTGGCGAGGACTTTGACTCAGTTGCGGTATCCCGTCTTTGTCAGTGGTTTAGGGATCTGTATTTGTGTGGATACCAGGTTTGTAATTCCACAAAGCATGACGATATGCGGTATGCCTGGGCAAAAAAATCCCTGTCGTCAGTCGTCGTGATTTTTATGAACGATCCTAATGATTGGCATCGCAACTGGAATATGTATTATTTGCAGATGACACAAATATTTTATGCTCAAACCCACCAACTTCAAAATAACATCTTTATAATGATGAAGAGTGCAGGTGCAGCAAATCACTTCATACTAAACACCAACAAAACATTTAAGCTCGTGTTTAAAGCTCACAATAAAATAGCATGATGAACCTCTAATACACATTTTTTCACTTACACATTTTATATGGCCTGGAACTTTGGGACTACGCATCACTCAAGTTCACTGACATGTAAAAATTGTGTATAAGTACTGGCCTGTGGCTTTTCTTTTTGGTGCCTTCAGCATCTTTGCTGAAGTTGATGTGATATACTGTTAGCGCATGTAACCTAGGATTGGCATAATCTTTGCGTTAGTCCGATGTTAGAGAGAAATTTGAGCAATTTTTATTGACATTCTATAATACATAACACACAACTGTACACATGGTATACTAATACGATCTGCTTTAGTCTACATAATGTTGTTACATTATTTTGACCTGGTGTGATACTTAGAAGTATTTTCATTGGTGTTGATGAATGGCTGAATTGACTCAGCCATACCCGCCAGTCAGTCAAAACACCACTACAATAATGGACATGCTGGTAGAGGCATTTCATTATCAAACCCTTTCTTTTCTCAGTTTAAGTACTAACCCCAAAAATGTGGAATTAATGGCACCAATTTAATGAGAACAACTCCAAACATTTCGTAAAATGGAGATGAAGCTAGATAAAAAGACTGGTCATACAAGAGAAAAATGTTCTGAGCAAGCTAATGGACAGTTATGTATAGGCAATCAAGACATATTGTATCATATCCACCATACCAATATGCTGACATAATGTTTTCTTGAGAAGCAGGGTGTGGATGAACATTACTACACACATCTCAAGATAAACTTGGTCAATAGCTTGTTTGCCAGCCAAAGAAGAAGTAAAGCTTAGTGCATAAATTGATACTAAATGCATCAAAGACAATGTCTTATTTTGATTTTGATTTGATTTTCTCAAACTTATTTTTCAGGGCATGTCCTTCAAGCAGTTTGACAAACTAAAACATAAAGCAATTTGAGAAAAATGAGATAAATGGATAAACTTTAAATCCAATGTCAATGAGATTGAACGAAACCTAATCCAATCAGAGCAAGTATTGAGAGAAATCGAAAGTTTTTGAATGGAACGTTAGCTGCAGTTGTGTAGGCAGGGTAAATAAAACCGAAGATTGAATATTCCACTCCATTTTCTTATTGCTCTAATGAATATATTTAAGGTAGTCCTAAGAGTCGATAACAGATGCTTAAACACCATAAATATAAATTGACATAAACCTAAGACAAGACAAAGGCATATCAATTCCACCATCAAGTGGTACCATTATTTATACCTCTCAACAGTTTTAAAATGTATGTAAGCGATGATGAAATAATAGTTGAATTAAAGTTGTATCCCTAAACATGTGGATTCATAATTCTTAGGTGGACCTGTGGCCGTCATTTATGATTACTGTAATGTTGTAAGTCCGGAAACCTAATTCAGCCAGTTGAAGGCGAGAAATTGGCTTTTATTCAAATTGTGTCGCTTGCTGTATTGTCATAACCTTTGTGTGTGATGCTACCATGGTTATGATAATTGTGTATACATGTTTCGTTTCTTATTAGGATATATTTTTTTATTTATGTGTTCTGCAGCTAGCTGCCTACCAAATCTGTTTCTCAGTTTGTACCTAACTTTGAGAAGGCTAGGTGATAACTGTGATATATAGAGTTGTTTCTTCTAAAATCTTTCATTCAAGTAAGTTTCAGCTGAGAGCAAGTGTCATTATAAATGACATTAATTTTTGTGATGTTTTTTATTATGTTCTCTCAAGCAAAGTTTTATTTGTTTTACTCTTTCACTTGAGCTTTTGAGCAGGAAATCTGAGACTAGCCACATCTTTGCGTCTTAATCTTGAATATATTTCACAGAACAAAAAGTTCCTAATTCATAATAAATAAGGTATAATCAATAAATTTGCTTGCGCCATAAACAGAAGTCGAATTTATCCCTGTTGTTAGGGGAACACCACGGCCACTGGGATTTAATAAACATTGAAAATCAATAAATCTATTACAGCATAGGTGCTCAATTAGTCTGTGTCCAAATCTCTTACAACTCAGATGTTTCTCTCCAGTGACCGGCAATGCATTATAACTAACACCAAACAATAATTAATAACTCTGTCAAGGTATGAAGGCTTATTACGATACAATACAATTCATTTAATATATCTGTGGTACCCAGTCATAACGAAGTACAGTGATGGGAACAAGTTATGTTTGTCATCTAACATGTCAGCTCTTTGTTGTTTGATCTTAACCAAAGTTTGTATGCATTACATGCTTGGCACTGAGAATTTTACTCTGAATAATATAAGAAAATATGGCTGTGTATACAGAAGCTAACTGTATTAGCCGAATAATTACTGGAAATAAGCGAAGGCTCTTATAAAATTATTGATCCTACTAATCTGTGACCTTCCCTTGTACAGAGACAGCTAGAAATTGATTATCACAAAATGCAGCGGTGTTTCTTAGATCAATTAATCATTGATATACAGGCAGCTGAATAGAATGCTTTAATGAATCGTATGATGAGATAGATCTTGACGAGAAACTTCCTGAGAAATTTATCCCCCATATTTTACAAAATTGAACCCATATTCTACCTCAACAGGCATTTTTTAATTAATTCTTATTAATAAATGTTTTATTTGGCTTCGTGAAATATTAAGAGAATGAAAAGAGAATTTACATGGAATCACTGGTTGCCAGGAAATTCAGATAAGAAGTTTGTTCATGCGAAAGTTTACAAGATCACTTTGCAGTGAAAGTAAGCCAACGATTAACTGAGTAGGCTTACTAAATTGTGAGTTAAATACTTGCAACAGGGCCGACTGATACCAAGTGTCACTATAGCTGCTATCCCTAGAAATTCAAGACAAATTTAACTCGAGATGATTTTTTTTAAGGAATGACCTCATCTTGGCCGACAACTGAAATGTAAAATGATAATATCATTTTACATTTCAACTGTCAGCCAAGATGTTATTCTTTTTTTCAGTTATCGCTTTTGTTGTGACAGCTCATGCCAGCCCAATTAATTGTTGATTGTTTTATTCATTTGATAATTTTCTGATCAAGTTTTACCTAAAACACGCCTCAAAGACCCAGTAAATTTATTAATTTGTAAGGCCCCGTTGGAGGGGAGGGGGCGAGGGGCCTACAGTGCCTCTGTCAAACCAAAAAGGCTTTATCTCTTTAACCCAAGAGGGTATGTGGTGTTCCACTGCACTGCACAGGATAGTAAATGATGACTGGATCACATCTGAAAGCTGAAAATCCCTCCTGATTAGGAAGCCCTAACCTGAGCAACCCTGATTATCACAATAAACATCATGTTAAATGATTTAGAGTTAGATATGTTTATAATCTTAGAAATCTTAGAAGTTGTGCCCATATTTTTGTTAAAAATTAGCAATTGATAGATCATTGAACTTAGAAAGTTCCAAGTTGAGTTCCTTGTTGAAAAGGATGTCAAATAACTCTATTTCAGTAAAAAAGGTTTTCGTACATGGTAGCAATCGGCTACATTTTAGTAATTGCTACAGGATAATACACCCTAGGCATCGTACTTTTGAACTTAATATAACTTAATGGTATTGAGAAACCTCAGATTATCTTAATCTTTACCAGAAAGTGATGACGTAATGGAGTCATTTGCACAATAATCATGTTATTGATGTTCCTAAACTGATTTGGCAGATCAAGCAATATTTATCAAGCTGGTCTACGTTGCCAAACAGAGCAGCACCAACCTTTCTTGCACTAATTAACAACAGTCCAAGGCTGTGAATATCATCCAAAAACTCTATTGATGTGATCACTGCTGGCCTGATTCATACCTGGGTTGTATTGCTATGTAGGTGAATTGAGATTTTCAATCAAAGAATATTTCTTGCCAAAGTAATTGTTATTATTATAATTACCAAATTATAGATTCACTTAGGTTTTTTATAAATACAGGATTTTTAAGCGGGACATGTGGAGTGAAAGTCATCACAAATAATTTCCTGAATTAATATCAAAAAATATATTATTGTGATAAAATTATGATTATTAATGTACTGTACAGCTATTGGTGAGAAACTGTGTCGTTTACTTATTTGAGCCTGCATGACATGAATAAGTACCATTTTTAACAGCATGGTAAGAGCGTATGAATTTGTAAGAACAGAATTCCTAATTTGGCAATAGACTTGTGATACAGATAGTAGTTTGAACTTGATCTGTGCTGCTCAAAATTACTTATTATTATTATGATATATTATGATATTCATTGTTTATTTGAGCCAATTGTTACATATTGAATGAAATTATTTTCAGTTCCACAAACTATGAGCCAGCCTGCCAGCGTGTCCGACAATCAACAAAACTTATCAGGTGGTAACGACTGTGACAATAATCAATTTCCCTTTTTGTTTGCGGTATATACTTTTGAGAAATAAACTGCTTTAGTTCTTCAAATTAAGAAAGTATAGCCTCATATCTGACTGTGCATTGATACAATGGTAAATCGTTGATTTTTATTTTTAAACACCCATCAGAGGTGTGAGGCTGATTGGATTCCAAACTGTCCACCTGTGTCAATGTGTCCTTTGCCCATCTGTTGGACACATTTGACGGGAAAACCTGTACTGAAAAGGCATAAGCAGATGGAAAATTTGTTTTAATGGCCAGACAGTTTTATCTGGACGGATAGACCAAATTTTATGGCTAATTTTTTATCAGCTCAATGACCTCCTCCCACTTGCTCTAAATTAAATGACATTGGCGGCAAAGCGATTTTGGACTGATCAATTTAACAAGCCACCTGGAATAGAGGTATGTGTTGGGTATACCATGGATTGGCTACATTTTTTATAGAAACAGAGGGGCAACAACAAATAACATAGTACACCACCTGTATTATTGAACCTTATCGGAACAGACCTAAATAAACCTAGATGAACATGCATGCAATGGCTGATTTATGCCAAAAAGTAAATATTAAAAAACCGCTCAATTCATCCTTATATTAACTAATATGGCACTTATATGTTCTTCTTGTGACTTGCCTTTTAAGACAATAATAGGGGAATGAGTGACAAAACAGCAGACTGATCAGTTAAAACATTCCTCCATCTCTAGCTCACATTTTGTGAGACTCACTTCTTTTTGCAATCATTGATTTAAGTTTCATATATTGCCAATGCAACGTCTATCGAACCAAGTCACAATTTATTAAAGCAGTCTTTTTGAAACCAGTCTTTGATTTGGCCAAACACTTATTTTCTCTTGACATACTCATTTGAGAACAAACCACTGCAGCCTGTCTAGCAATCCTGTATAAGGAGAGGAATTTGTGACACTGTTGAGATAGTTGAATACTAGATGCATAAAAATGACAAAAAGAGAGGGTAATGTTAACTTTAAAATGTCCAGTTTTGTCTTTTCTCTTAACATGAGAGCTCCAATTCAGTGTTAATCAATGAAACTTAATAGATGAGCAATTTTGAATTGTGTGCATGATAAATATTGCTAATATTGTTAAATTGTTAATATTGAATCGTAATATAATTGCATATGTATGTGCTTTAATTTTCCTTGCGCCTAATTAAATCACTGATGCACCAACTAAAATATTTGCACTTAAAACCGGAGTTCCCAATTTTATGTTTTCCTCAAAGGAAAGTTAGTGTAATGGGGTCCTGAACTCTTTTAGCGCCGCTGTAGGGAAGCGCATCTTGCTTACTCAAAGGTACTACTGTTGCAAGCATCTGATTTGAAACTCAATCATTAATTGCTCACTAAAAATATAGACTTAATTTGTAAACATAAATGCTTAATTATTTCAATTTATCAATCCATAGTGACATTTCACTCAATCCATAAAAAACGTGGAATATTCACTAGCCTGGTATAATTTTGATGCATTGATAGTCGACGCATCAAAGACAGATGTTATGAAAGTCTCCTATTTTGATTTTGAGTTGATTTCTTTAATTTAAAAAATATATATTTTATGTTATTGTTATACAAAACAATTCTATATTTAGTACAATCATTTAATATATATATGGAATTTTTACAAAACAAACTTAGCTGTATATTCATGACACCTTCCTTCCTGATACAGAAATTCATTGTGATTGATAAGGTTTTTTTTATAATTTAATGTATTATTATTCAATTTTAATTGTATTAAAAATCAAGATTTTCCGATACCTTTTTTATATCAGCATAAAGGTCAGATTTATGGATTTCCGAATATAAATATCAATTGAAGTTAGCAGAAACCGAGGAGTTTTTACAGCAAGATGTCTCATCTGCTTCCTTTATGGCTTATGTAAAACTTTGCAAAAGTATGGTCTCATCTGTAAATAATGAAGGGAAATTACTCAGAAAAACACAACCCTATTGTACAAAAGGTCCGATATATTACTGTTGCAAGCATCTGACCCACCTGTCTGGAAGGCTGGTCAAGCCATAGCTCCAAGCCACTATACTCTTCAATGATTGAATTTCCCCCAATTTTGCAGGTAATGTCTGTAGATCCTTATTCCCAGTAACATCTAACGACTCCAGTCCTGGCAGATTGCAGATGCTGTGGTGGATAAATAACAGAATGTTAAAATACCATGCAATACTGCTTGTCAGTTGATGGAGCAAACACAATTGAGCAACACATTCTATTATTAGGAGAAAGTTCCAGATTGATCAATTACCCATGTAAGTTGTAACTATCAGATATAGATAAATGTCTGAATTTTAAATCCCATGTCAAAGACACTTTGAGAGAAAAAGTAAGTTTTTGAATGAAACGTTAGCTGCAGTCGTGTACACAGGGTAAATAAAGCCAAAGATTGAATATAACTTTATTGCTCTAATTAATATATCTAAAAGAGTCCTAACAGTCGAGAGCAGATGTTTAAACATCATAAATCTAAATTGACTTAAACTTAGCCAAGGCAAAAGCATATCAATTTCATCATCAAGCGGTACCATTATTTATACCTTTTAACCATTTTCAAACTGACTTGAATTGGTCTCACTAGTGAACTATGGTGCCAAATTATTTAATGACTTGCCTCTGACCATTAAGCTGAGCCCTGAGCTCAAATTATTCAAGTTAGACATAAAAATCCACCTTTTTGCGCAGAATTATTAAACTTTTCTACATCATTTTACTTGTATGTTTATTCTTCTTATTCTAAAAATTTCAACCGTAATCTCTTTATTTTTTACGTTTTGGTTTTCCTAGTAGTTCAAACACACTTTCATTATTTATTCTTTTAAAAGAAATCCTTGGTACCCATGTTATGGACCATATTCCCTTGACCTATAAATACTACAAGAATGAATATGCAATATATATAAGTGATTATGTGAGCATTGTGTTAATTAAGGTTGTATCCCTGTTGATCAATATTACTTTTCACAGGTTTCAAGATTATATATCACAAAGCTAGAAGATATCCATAGATTGGTTCTCCCAAATGCAAATAATACTGATATACCTATGGCATAAAATAATTAAATTAAAAATGGCAATCAGTTGCCACAACTCTGGAAATTGGTATTGCATATCTTTTTCAGCATATCAACAACACTCTGAATCATCAAAGTCAAAAATAATAGTCTGCTGTGCCTGGCCGGTGGCTTTATTTTTGTGTGCCTAATACTGTTTGCTGACAAAACACTAGAGTCTAGAAGTTTTGAAATATTACAACTTAACACAGTGGAATTGCTGTGTGTGCCCCTGTACGAATTAATATGGTTGAGATACAATGCTTGGATGGAGCTTGAATTTGCTACTTTGTGACAGAAATTTGCGAGATCTGGTCTCTATTATCAGTGCTAATAGTGATGATGTGTAAATTTGCTGTAAGGTATGATATGGGCAGGATACTGAAACCTGGTGGCCTGAAGTTAGGAGAGGCAAGCTCATAAGACTTGACACGTTATCTTATAGGTATTAAAATAATTAAGAGTGTACTGTGATCACATTCACCCCCTTCATGTGTACTAAAATGACTTAGGTAAAATTATGAATAAATCTGCCAGTCCCTGTTTTAGAATCCCAATATTTCTTTGTCATGTGGAGGGTTCTAAAATTACTGGTTCTTCTATCATACCTAGGTACCTTATATATTCCGCTTTCACAATTAAATATGGGTTCCATTTTCATAACAGGAACATTAATCTAAGTCGGCATTCAATACTCATAGTCTGATATTATAAATGATGTCATGTTAGAAGACAAGAATACAGGTTCACATCAAATCTTCATTGTGATATGAATATTGTATCATTGCATTGTGCTGATTGTGAGGCCTCTATAAAATTCAATACTTTTCTTTGTTTCAACTTTTGGTAAACAAAAGAATCCTTTATATGCTGTGCCTGATTCTTTTCAATAGAGGATAAATATAGCATGTCAGCTTGCATCCAAAGTTTATATGACAAAACTGAGAATAAATTTCTAGAAATGCTGCATTAAAAGAATGGAAAACACGATAGAGTGACCCTAAATGAATCTTCTTTTAGCAACGTCACAACGAGGTCACACAAAAAAGTGGACGCTTTTAGCATTTGTGGAAGTGCATTTTAATTGAGTCATCTGGTTAATAAAAGATAATATTTTGCCAACATTTCATCACGTTGTATGAAATTCATGATTTTTTGCATTCATTTCGTGGATTAAATAGTAATTACACTGCTAAGCCTGGACAGTAACTTTCAGTCATTTTGTGATGGTTTCTGCATCAAATTAAAAAAAATGTAGGGGGAGATGAAGAGGAAACCATATAAGTCACTTAGAAGCAGAAATAACACCAAGTTGATAACAAGATGCTGCAATTTTGAAACTCGAAATCCGATCAAAATTGATTGAGTTATGTTGACAGTAAACCAATGATAATATCATTGCTTACTACACCTTCCAATGACGTTGTGTTGCCCACAATTGAGTGCCTCATTTCAGCTATATGTAGTGTCCTGTCTAGGTTTCTAATTAAGTCTATGGGTGCAATTGATTATGTTACAAAAATTCATAGAAATTTGTTATCATATTTCAATTAAGGTGCGATAATCTAGTATGTACCCTAAAATATACAGCCTATATCTTGCTCATGAAATTGGTCACAGCTTTAGAGTGTCACAATACACAAATTAGTAATATTTACTTCTAAACTTATAACTACTGATAACTTATAATCGTTTAGTTGAGGGACGAAAAATCATGCTGCTAGATATTTTGTCATCACTCGCACATACAAATCTTCTGCAAATAAGTATAGCTATACTCTTAATATTTACAAGTAGGGGAAGATCTAATGAAGTCATTTGCCGAACAATCAAGCAGGCCTATTGAGATTTTCAATCTTGGAATATTTTTCCATAAAGTAATTGTGATTATTATAATTACCTAACTATGGATTTAATTACTTATTTTTATAAGAATAATACGGAATCTTCAAATGGGAGATGTGGGATGGAAGTCAACAAAATTATTTTGATATAGAAAAACATTATTATTGTGATATTGATAGTAGGGCTTACGGTTAGAAGATGTGTCTTTGCCCATTTAAGCCTGCATTACCAGACTAAAATCCATTTTTTACAGCACAATTGGTGTGAACTTGATTAGTGCTGCCAAAAAAAATGAATTTACTATGATATTCAAGAGCCTGTCTGCAAACATCTCTGACAAACAACAAAACCGATAAGGTGGTAACAACAGTAATTATTTTGTCTTTTTGTTCTGTGATGGTAATTATTTTCTCCTTTTTGTTTTTGTAAATGCTTTTGAGAGAGAAACTGCTTTAGTTCATAACATTAAGAAATTTTCGCGGCACATCTGGCAGTTCAATGATTCAATGAAAAAGAAGCTGTGTTGATACCTTTAGTCGGCGTTGATTTTTATTTTTAAGCACTCACCACCAGGTAAGTGGCTGACAGGATACCCGACCATTAGCCTGTGTCCATGCGGACACAGTTGGGGGGACAACCTGTACTGGACCGGTATAGAAGGAAAGGCAACTTGTTTTATTGGACAGACCAATTTTGCTGAATAGGCATGGGCGGATAGTCAAAACGGAATGCCCAACTGCTTCAGCTTGATCTGAAGCCTTTACCGACTGGCCCCTAGTGAAATTACATTATTGCTAGCAAGGTGCTTAGTTGACATTATGCTGAGAACAGCTTAAATTAAGAGATTGTATGTGCCAGTTAAAAGTCTTCATCCACAAGTAGAGATGTTAGGGCCCGTGTAAAATTTACACAAATTTGGAGCAGTCCAGTGCTCTAAATAGCAAGATTGCTCTTGTATGATGACTGTAATGACTGAATACTTTAAAACACCACCTGTATTACTGACCCTTATTTGAGCAGACCAGAATAGACCTAGATGAGCATGCATGCAATGACTGGTTCATGTTCTAGCTTGAATTTAAAAAACCTATCATAGCAAGCAAGCATTTTCACTTTTACTACACGGCACTTAGACGTACTTCTTGTGTTACACTTGTTTAGACAAAGAGGGGAATAAGTGACAATAACAGCAGGTACTCCCATTATTATGTCATAAGACTGATCAGTGTAAACATCCCTCAATCTCTAGCCCACATTTGGTGATGCTCGCTTCCTTTTGCCATCATTTTTCTAAGCCATGGATCTTGCCAATGCGACGCCCATCGAATTAAGTCACAATATATTGAAACAGTCTCGTAGAAACCAGTCTGCTCAAACACCTACTCATTCGAGAACAAACTACTGCAGCCATTCTAGCATTCCCGTTTAAGGAGAGCGAGGTATGAAACTGCATAAAAATGACATAAAGAGGAAGCAATCGTACTTGAAAAATAGCCAGTCTTGTCTTTTCTCTTTACATGAGAGCTCCAATTCAGAATCGATCAATCAAACTTAATGTAGATGATCAATTGAAATGTGTGCATGATAAATATTTGTAGAGTTTCCAAAAAATTATATATACGCAAAAGGAAGTTATTTAATATTAAATCAAAATCGAGTTCCCAATTTTAGGTTTTTTTCAAAAGACAGTTAATCATATTTATCCCTGTTGTCAGGGAACACCACGGCCACTGGGATTTAATAAAAAATTGAAAAGCAATAAATCAAATACAGCATAGGTGCTCAATTAGTCTGTGTCCCAATCTTTTACAACTCAGATATTTCTGTCCAGTGACCACCAATGCATTATAAGTAACACCAAACAATACTTAACAACTCTGTCAAGGCCTATTATGATACAATACAATTCATTTAATATATGTGGTATCCAGTCATTACGAAGTGCAGTGAAGTGAAAAAGTTATGTTTGTCATCTAACATGGCAGCTCTTTGTTGTTTGATCTCAACCAAAGTTTGTATGCAGTACATGCTTGGCACTGAGAACTTTACTCTGAATAATATAAGAAAATATGGCTGTGTATACAGAAACTTACAGTATTAGCCGAATGATTACTGAAAATAAGCGAAGGCTCTCAAAAATTATTGATCCTACTAATCTGTGCCTTTCCCTTGTACAGAGACAGCTAGAGATTGATAGCTGTATCATCAAAGAATGCAGCGGTGTTTCCGTTGGAGGGGAGGGGAGGGGAGGGGGGGGGGGCCTCACAGCGCCTCTTTCAAACCAAAAAAGCTTGATCTCTTTAACCCAAGAGTTCATTTGGTGTTCCACTGCCCTGCACAGGATAGTCAATGATGACAGGATCACATCTGAAAGCTAAAACTCCAAACTGATTAGGAAGCCCTAACCTGAGCAACCCTGATTATCACAATAAACAACATTTTAAATGAGTTAGATTTAGATATGTTTATAATCTTAGCAATCTTAGAAGCTGTGCCCATTTCATATTTTCTTAAGGATGTCAAATAACTCTTTTTTAGTAAAAAATTTTTTCGTACGTGATAGTACATTTTAGTAATTACTAAGGGATAATACACCCTAAGCATTGTAATTTTGAACTTAATATAACTAATTGGTATTGGAAATCTCAGTTTATCTTAATTTTTACCAGAAAGTGATGATGTCACGGAGTCATTTGCCCAATAATCAAGTTATTGATGTTCCTAAACTGGTTTGGCAGATCAAGCTGGTCTACATTGCCATACAGAGCAGCGCCAACCTTTCTTCAACTAATTAACAACAGTCCAAGGCTGTGAATATCATATTAAAACTCTGTTGATTTGATGACTTCTGGCCTGTTTCATACCTGGGGTGTATTGCTATGTAGGCGAATTGAGATTTTCAATCCAAGAATAATTCTTGCCAAAGTAATTGTTATTATTATAATTACGTAATTATAGATTCACTTGGTTGTTTTATAAATACAGGATTTTCAAGTGGGAGATATGGCGTTAAAGTTATCACAAATATCTTCCTGAATTAATATCACAAAACATATTATTGTGATAAAATTATGGTTATTAATGTACTGTACAACTATCGGTTAGAAACTGTGTCGTTTGCTTATTTAAGCCTGCATGACGAGAATAAGTACCACTTTTAACAGCATGACAAGAGCTTTTGAATTTGTAAGAACAGGATTCCTAATTTGGCAATACGTGGGCGTTGACTTGTGATACAGATAGTAGTTTGAACTTGATCTGTGCTGCCCAAAATTGCTTATTATTATTATGATTTATTATGATATTGATTGTTTATTTGAGCCAATTGTTACATATTAAATGAAATTATTTTCATTTGCAAAGACTATGAGCCAGCCTGCCAGCCTGTCAGACAATGAACAAAAGTAATTAGTGAAGTATAGCCTAATATCTGACTGTGCATTGATACAATGATAAATCGTTGATTTTTATTTTTAAACACCCACCCGAGGTGTGTGGCTGATGGGATTCGAAACGTTCCACATGTGTCCATGTGCCCCTTGACCATCTGTTGGACAAATTTAACGGGACAACCTGTACTAAAAAGGCATAAGCAGATGGAAAATTTGTTTTAATGGACATACAGTTTTAGCTGAATGGATAAACCAAATTGAATGGCGAATCTTTTTTCAGCTCACTGACCTCCTCCCACTTGCCCTAAATGAAATTACATTGACGGCAGAGCGTTTTTGGACTGATCAATCCAACAAGCCACCTGGGAAAAAGGTATGTGTTGGGTATACCATGAATTGGCTACATTTTTTTATAGAAACAGAGGGGCAACAAAAAATTACATAGTATACAACATGTATTATTGAACCTCATCGGGACAGACCTAAATAGACCAAGATCAACACCAGTCTTTGATTTGGTCAACCACCTATTTTCTCTTGACATACTCATTCGAGAACAATCTACTGCAGCCTGTCTAGCAATCCTGTATCAGGAGAGCAAGTTGTGATACTGTTGAGATATTTGAATATTAGATGTATAAAAATGACAAAAAGAAAAGTAGACACTCAAAAATCATAACCTTGAAATAATCCTTTGAAAGTATCAAGTTAAACTTCCTCGCATTCAATCCAATTAAAATATTGTTTTGAGCAAATACACATATTCTAATTGACCACATGACCAGAGCAACACTTGCATCTATTAGACATGAACTGAACAAAGTTTCAAAACTAGCCTTTCCTGTAAAATTCTAATCAGGTTAATTTTGAAACCATGGTCAACAAATTAAAAAAAAAGTTTACTTTAATTTATTTTTCAATGTAATGCAATGTAATGTAGAATAATAAGTCATTCCTTCGTTTGTTATTTATCACTTCTGTTGTGACAACTCATGCCCACCCTATTAATTTGATCAAAATTTTTAGCGCTGATTGTTTTTCATTGTTTTGCTAATCTGCTAATCAATTTCAACCTAAGACCACCTCCAGTATGCAGTAAATTTATTACTTTGTGAGGCCTTACGTTGTTCTCTAGGCTTTGAGAGTCGAGGTTCCACCCTGAACCCCGTATCGGGAGGTTGTGGGAAGGGGGGGGGGGGCTTACAGCACTTCTCCCATAGCTGAGAATAATTGATATGACACTGCGCTGCACAGGATAGTCAATGATGGCAGGTTCACATTCAAAAGCTAGAAGTCTGTTTAGGGAGCCCAAATCTGAGCAACCCTGATTGTCACAATGAACAACATGGAAAATGAATTATGGTGATCTATTAATAATATTAGTAACACTAGTAATTGAAAGATCATTGAACTGATTTATTGCAAGTATCGGAGGTGATAATAGTAACCATAAATCAATTGAATTGCAATCTGACGTTTCAGATATGAATAAGTATTTATAGTGATGCAAGTTATTTGATTCAATCTGTCAATTGATAGTGACATTTCACTCAATCCATAAAAATTTATGGAACATTGGTTAGCCTTTGCTTCTGACTGGTCTATTTGTAATAACATGTCACTCAATGCATCAAAGACAGATGTTATGACCTAGTTCTATTTCGATATTGATTTGATTTTCTCAAACTTATTTATCAGGGCATGTCCTTCAAGCAGTCTGACAAACTAAAAGCTAAAGCAATTTGAGAAAAATGAGACAAAGGCTTATCAATTCCACCATCAAGTGGTACCATTATTTATACCTCTCAACAGTTTTACAATGTATATAAGTGAATATGAAATAATAGTTAAATTAAGGTTGTATCCCTAACCATGTGGATTCATAATTCTTAGGTGGACCTGTGGCCGTTAATTGAGATTACTGTAATGTTGTAAGTCCGGAAAGTTAATTTAGCCAGTTGAAGCGAGAATTTGGCTTATATTCAAATTGTGTCGCTTGCTGTATGGTCATAACCTTTGTGTGTGATGCTACCATGGTTATGATAATTGTCTATACATTTTTCGTTTCTTCTTAGGATATATTTTCTTATTTACGTGTTCTGAAGCTAGCTGCTTACCAATTCTGTTTCTTGGTTTGTACCTAACTTTGAGAAGCCTAGGTGATGACTGTGAGATATAGAGTCGTTGTATATAAAATCTTTCATTCAAGTGAGTTTTAGCAGAGAGAAAGTGTCGTTATAAATGACATTAATGTCTGTGATGTTTTTTATTACGTTCTCTCAAGCAAAGTTTTACTCTTACACTTGAGCTTTTGAGCAGGAAATCTGAGAGTAGCGACATCTTTGCATCTTGATCTTATATATCTTTCACAGAACAAGAAGTTTCTAGTGATGCAAGTTACGTGATTCAGATGTGAAACTCAATCTAAGATTGCTGACTAAATATATAGACTTAATATGTAAATATAAAATGCTTATTTAAACTTGTTTTCTAGTGATGCATGTTATGCGATTCAATTTAATAATCCATTTTGACATTTCACTCCATCCATAAAAAATGTGGAACATTCATTAGCCTTGGCTTCTGACTGGTATAATTGTGATGCATTGATACTCGATGCATCAAAGACAGATGTTATGACAGTCTCCTATTTTGATTTTGAGTTGATTTTCAAATTTTTCAGTTAATTTTTCAAGGCATGTTGTCCTCAAATATTTTGACAAATTTATATATTTAGGAGTAATTTTAGATACAAATATGAGTTTTAAATCCCATGTCTATGAGGTTAAACA
Organism: Membranipora membranacea; assembly: GCA_914767715.1. Classification (NCBI taxonomy): domain Eukaryota; kingdom Metazoa; phylum Bryozoa; class Gymnolaemata; order Cheilostomatida; family Membraniporidae; genus Membranipora; species Membranipora membranacea. The sequence goes on from OU612069.1 coordinate 5,919,824, forward strand.
AAACCTAACCCAGTCATAGCAAACTTAAAGAGAAATCACCATACTCAGAGGGAACAAACTAATTGTGCAGAAAGTCTGATATACTACTGTTGCAAGCAGCTGACTCACCTGTCTGGAAGGCTGGTCAAGCCACAGTCCCATGCCTTTATATTCTTCAATTATCGAATTTGGTTGCGGCAGGTTCACATTCGAAAGCTAGAGGTCCCCCCTGTTTAGGGAGCCCCAATCTGAGCAACCCTGATTGTCAAAACGATCAACTTTGAAAATGAATTATGGTGATATATTAATAATATTAGTAAAATTAGTAATTGAAATATCATTGAACTGAGGAAATTTAAAGTTTCATAGGCCACATAATCATGAAAACAGCGTCATTTCGCTCTATTCTCCAATAACAAAGTTTTCTTATTCAATGGTAATAGGCTACATTTAGTTATTTTTATAGGAAAATACACCCTTGGCATCGTAACTTTTAACATAATTCTACTTGATACAGTTGAAAGTCTCAGATTATCACTATCAAAAAAACTTGTCTAATTGACTTACTGTACAAATTATATTTATTTTTAATTGGTACAGAGTCGATTTATTATTACATGAGGTGATGAGGATTAATTAATTTGCTAAATATAGTCTCGTCATACGGCATTTTTGTTCTGGTCGATTTTCTTGCTAATTGCCAAAAATAGATATAATTAATCAAATTAATATTATGCCTTATTGATTACTTCCCTCAAAAGGTTACAGTCCAGTAGACCTAGGATAGGTAAGATGTACTCCATCCCATAGAAAGCTAAGTAAAGTAGATATTTCATGTCAGCTTGGAAAAGCTCCTTTGGGGTATGTACTGAAATGCCGATAAACTGAAAACCCAACATTAGGAGCATAGGGCACCATTGAAAAGTGCTGCTTTGCACCCTCAAGGATTATTACTTTCCCTATATTATTTATAGATCAGTCTTTGAGAATTGGCACCGGTATTGTAATATTTCAGATAGTTTAAATGACACATAATATTATATCATACCTAATTTCAATTTGGCAAAATCGCAATTCAAATCCGTATGCAGCATTACTTTGAAGAGTATTAAGAAACCACATCACTTGCTGGTGTCTCGCTGAACATCGTTCCGGTATGTTGTTTATACATCTTCCAAAATACTATTTCCAAGGTGGTATAAAAACATTGCGGCAGCAGAAATCATATCCCATTACTCTGATTATATTGGTTGAGAGGACAATCTAATGTTCTCATATTATTGGAATGAGAAGTGTCCCATTATGATGAGAGAAAGCACTGTACGTTGTGACAGTTTTATGAAAAAAACATTACCACAATGCATTTCATTTTGAAAATCATCGGTGGCTATGAGGTGGTTGTCACAGCATTATAAAAGAAACTTCATGGGATGATCATAAAATAATGCTGTAGTGATAGAAGAACTGTGATGCTATAACATTGTTAACATTGAAAAATTTTTGATAGCATGATCATAACATCATTAAAGTGCTAATTATAAGCTGTTTTCTCGCATTTAACAGTGATGTCTCATCATGTCAAAAATAATGTTTGACTAATACCTAGAACCAAAGATTCTGCTATAACTGAATCTGAACATTGTGATTACCATTCTGTATCCTATTAGGCAATAACCAAATCCCATCATTTGCACACCATGTAATACTTGATAAAATTTTATGCAAAACGTTGTTACAATGTTCACCGTTTGCTGGGTTTTTGACCTGCAATTGTAACAAGAAGACAAAAAGTTATGAGGTTCTGGAATATAGGGATCACAAAAATTTCCGGGAATCAATTAGCATTTATATACTTGGATTTTCAGCTTTGTGATAGGTACACTATATAGAACAATCACTTTTTTTTTATATCTACTGGTAGCAACATACAACGATTGTCTTAAACAAACTGCTCACGTGGATTTGTAAATAAAAGGCAATATCACCTTGTCTAGCATACTGTGCAATTCCTCATCGGAAAGGTAATAAAACTGCCAACACAGGTCTCCAAAATTTAAATTCACACTTCTGCTTTTAAATTTTATTAATCGCAGTCACGTAGATATGATGGTAGTTGGTTGTTTGACTGAAATAAATACAACAGCTTTATTTTCAGTTTTAAGGCTTTGTATATTTGGTATTTATTGCAGGTCATTGCCATCATCTTAAGGGCAAATCCACCACCTGTACCATTTAAATATTTACAAACATATTCAACTGTCAACAAATAGTCCATTGAAATAGTGAAAGTGAAAGATTTGAAAGAGTTCAAAAACTTTGCCACCTCTATAAATGCGGTGCAATCATAGACTTGATTATAAACCTAGACATGCCACTATATGAATACTGAGGCACCGAGGGACTTAATTGTGGGCAACGTAACGTCATTGGAAGGTGTAGAAGCAACAGTGCTATCATTGACTTTCTGTCCACAATCCAGGTTTTTTGTTCATAACTCGATCAATTTTGATCGGATTTTGAGTTTAAAAATTACAATAGATTTAGCAGCTTATCTCATTTATGATTTAGAACTCAGTGACTTATGTGGATTTTGTAGTTCAACAGCTGAAGGAATCATCATCTCCTTATTTGTATAAATTTGATATACGTATAAAAATATATAAACAAAATCCACAAGAAATTCAGAAGAATAGAAACAAAAGACAGTCTATTTTGTATCAACTGATGTGTCTTTTGATTGGAAGCCCAGCAGTATGTAGATTCAGTAGGTAGATTCAGTAGGTAGATTCAGTAGGCCAGTGAATTCGCCATAAGGGCAAGGGGACTTGACCCTACCAATTTTCAGCTTGTCAATTTTGAAAATCCTCTTGTTTTAATTACCAGGTCCCCAGAGGGCCTCATTGTGATATTGGTTGGAATTATGTATGGATTACGCTAGTTTACTTGGTGCAATAGCCAATTACCATGATTTTCCCCATAGACTGCCCTTAAAAGAGGATGTCATCATGATATTCCTGTGACGTAGAATATATGTCTTTTATATGTTTGTGCCTACAATCTGAGCAAATAACTATAGCCAACATCACTAGGCACTGATGATGCATCAATGATTTGGGTACACCAATCTACACATATTTACAATTGAGACCAATAAAATGATGGTCTTTTATAAAAGACTCAGGCAATCAAATTTGAGCCCATAATTGCAAAAAAATTGATATGGTCTTCTACTTTATAGCTAATCTGCAGGAGTGAACTCTCACTGCAGGAGCCATTGAATATTCTCAGAGTTGACAATAACAGGATAAAATCATTTATTGAACCCACCATGCACAGACCATTTATAAGAGATTTTATAGAGAAACATTACACAGGACACTTGTATTTGTAAATACCTAGAGATAATAATCAGCCTTCACTCTATCGTTTCTTGGGGGATGAGGCATCACATCCATTGTAAATTTAATGTAAATGAAATTATTCTAATGACACAGGAGACACCTATACTTGTTTAGGTGAACAAAATCAGAGTAGTTCTCACAAGATGATGTCTCAATAACAGCAACAAACCCAGGTGAAATCACCAAGCAGGGTTTATGGTTATGGTTAATATATCACATTGGGCCAATTTTAAAACTGGCAATACACGGTATACAAAACATGTAAAAAAATTGTATTTCAGTCTTAACAGCTCAGAAGAAATGTGTTTCCCTGATCTGACAAATCACTAGGGTCTATAAGCTTTGAAATATTACAACATAACGCAGTGGAATTGCTGTGTGTGCCCCTGTGATGGTTGAGATACAATGCTTGGGTGCTGCTTGATTTTGCTACTCTGTGACAGAGATTTATTTTGCTGATTTATTGGTGTCAATGTAAACAACACTCACAGCCCTCACCTCCTACCTCAGTGAAAACCTAAATATACTACACCCATGCTAAACTGTCAGACCATCATTCTGGTGTATTGTAACTGACCATGAGTAGCTTTTTTCTGTACATTAGATCTCTTAGAAAATGATGGGATCCCAAGATCTGATGATGCATTGAGTCAGTTGACTAGGCTTACTACGACTTGTCTCTAAATGCATTCATTTGTATATTATTTTGTTTTAGACAGTGATCCAAATTACATAGATGCTACTGGTGACTCAGATAATGAAAGTAGAGTGGGAGATGGCCCAGGGAGTGATGCTGGAGAAGGTAGTGATGGTGCAGGTAGTGAACCAGGTCACATTGGCAGAGATATGATTGATCAACAACTATCATCTGATGAGGAGGAACCAGGTATGTTCACCGTGCTAATTATGTCCAATGCAATATCATACTACAATGTGATATAGATATATACATATATTTATGATATATATATACTCCATTACGGTTGTGGCGTTTATTTTATAAAAAGCCTTCTATCGCTAGACTTACATGCGTCAGATGGAGTTGTTTATTGAAACATGCGATCCATTGAGACATGAATGTTTATATGAACACTGGTGCAAGGGTTACATGTTATAGCCTCACTTCATGCATAGGCCTATAATATGAACTATTTTTGCTTGAATAGAACAAGCTGGTAGGGGACGCGGTGGTAGGGGACGTGGTGGTAGAGGAGGTGCTGGTAGAGGAGGTGGTGGTAGAGGACGTGGTGGTCGAGTTGGTTGTGGTGCTGCTGGTAGAGGTGCTGGTGTTAGAGGTGCTTATGATCGTGTACGGGGTGGGAGAGGACGTGGTCCTGGTGTGAGACGGAAAAGACCTGATGGAGGTATGATGTCGACAATTACATTTTTGGCTTTTTATCTTTTCACCTACGAATGCAACTGCTCATCACACTGAGCAGAAAAAAATGTGTACCTCTGAATATAGAACATGTGTTCATAAGTTTATGTCTATTTATCGATCTCTATGCGGTTTCTTACCTTCACGTTTATATACATGGAGATAAGATATCACAGTGACGCCATGCGGAGAGCACTTACCTTCATGTTTATATATATGAAGATAAGTCCTTTTTTTCATGGTGACACATGATAAGTAGTTATGTTATAAATCAAAACAGATAATTGTTTTGTTTTTCTAGATGAATTCGTCTGGCAGATGGCTACTGACGCAGCTCGTCAGGTACCTGACTGTACTGCTCAGCATGGTGTAAATACAACAAAACTTTCAGCAGGATGTAGTGAGATAGATGCATTCATGTAATTTCCGATCGTACCTTTTACACTACCGTCAAATCTGAGACCAACCGCTACACTCGAAGTAACATGTCTGACGCACAGGCCGAATCATGGAAAACTGTAACACTGTCATGCATGTACCGATTCTTCGCCATAATCCTTCACATGTGTATCGTGAAAAAACCAACCATAGCGGACTATTTCTCCACAGATCCTGTACTGCATAGTAGCTTCGCTAGTTCAACTGGCATGGGCCGCAACCGATTCCAGCAGATAACCCAGCAAACACAAAATGTTATGAAAACCTTCTGATAACATTATCATAACAGTAGTGGTCCTCGTGATAACGTCGTGCCACGACATCAAAATAGCAAAATGTGTAGACACAATTTTATTGCCGTGATAATAGTTTCGAACGATGTTTTACAAAATGTTTTCATAACAGTTTCACGATAAAATTTTTTATCATTGAAACCCAGTATCGTGGCGATTCCCTGAGCGCATTTTGCCCGATATTTGAAGAAACCATCTACATAATGTCTTTATAACAATCCAATCCGCCATCGTCGAACTCTACTAAAAACACGTTTTTGCCCGATATTTGGAGAAACCATTTATATGACGTCATCATGACAATCCAATTCGTCAATGCTGAACTCCATTAAAATTTCCAAATTTAAATGACTTGACGATTTGCACGGCACAGCAATGACAGTAACACAACAGCCATTGCTTCAGCACTACAACTTTCAAAGCTCTGTTTACCTCACAAGTCTATCAAATCCTCATATTCGTCATTTGATTAGCAAAGAGTGTAGTGATGTTCCAAGTTGTTTTATTCATTGCAAAATAATGTTCAATGATGTTTATATATGTGTAATCAAGAATTTTGTTTATCAAAAGTAAAAAATGAACATTAATGGTGGAGAAAAATAAAGTTGGTTAGATATCTATTTTTTTACTTTATTGGCTATCTATGCTGCAGTCATCGCTGTCCCCATTCAGAGTAAGCTCTGTGATTTTCTAAAAGAAGAGAATAACAACACATTCTTATTACAGTTGTTTTCCTACAATGCATTTGGTTCAACTCCACCGATACAATGCTTCTTTCAAGACTCCTTTGTATTTTAAGGAGTTGTCCGCTCTTGTACAGAGGTCTGAGCTCAAAGCTCAAAATAGTTATATGATTCGTTGGATTGAATGGTAACAGAGTCAGATAGTAAACTCAAAGTAGGGCTCCTAAAATAAAAATTTATCATTCATTGAGCATCAGCTTCGCAATGACCTTTGTTATTTGCTCGCTACTTTTAGTTCTAACAGGCTGCATACATATTTGTAACTTGTTTAGAGAAACTAGGCTAAGACTTACTTGAAAGACCTTAAACAATCTTAAGTCTTTCAATTAAACTTGACTACCTGGAGCTTGAACTGCAATTGACCTAAAAGTGCCAGTCTGTGTGCAATTCATTGTACTGAGCCAGATAGTATGTCTTGACAAGCTTTGTCGGCGCCCCCTCCCCACCCAACAAAGGTTGTCATGACAGGCCATTTGCCACTCAACTTACATTTTTTAACCAACACTAAAGTTGATGCCGCCCTTCTGATTAGGTGCGGCTCTACAGAGATCCCCCATCTTCTCTATCACCGCAGTGTCATTGTATCCCAGTGCCCTCACAGCTCCTTTGAAAGATAAACATATCAATTACTAGAAGGCAGCGCAGGCAGTGCAGGCAGTCAAACAAAACTGGGGTAAAACATTGTGAACATAAGAAACTTAAACAAAGCCCAATATACAGATAAGGCACTTGAGGTTTGACCATTGAAATGTTTATTGGCAATGTTGTTCTCATTTGGTCTGCAGTCAAGGTTTTATTTACTACTTGATCAACTTTAATTGGGTTTTGAGTTTGAAAATTGCATGAGATTGAGCAGCGTATCACAATCACATTCGAGTTGTTATTTGTTAAAGAAATCATTTACCCTATAGGAGTTTAATTTAGCTAGAGTTAAATTTCGCTAGTAGGCTTACTAGTGAAAATTTTAAAAAAATGTCAAAGCTGGGATTCAAACCCAGGGCATAATTCTCCATCTGATTGCAATGCAGACACTTAGACCACTACACCACGCTAGCTTGCATGCTTGGGAAGGTGTATTCCTGTATAATTGTACATTGTTTATGCAACTATGGTGAGTGAGTTTAATTTAAGATACACTAAATTTCTCAATCAATCAACCGAAATGCGAATCCTAAATGCCGCCAAAACTAAACTCCTATAGGGTAGATTAAAATTAATATCAGTTGATCTCGAAAAGCTCAAACTCAAAATATGATTGATGATCACACCGTTGCTACTACACATCCCAATGGTGTAATAGCACCCTAGAATAAATGCATCACTGCTAATACTCCATTTAATGTCCTGTCTAGATTTATCATAAAATTTTTGAAGTACAGTGAGAACCACTACCCCTGCCTGCTCATAAATATCATGTGCTTCTACCCTTAAAAACTCACAGAGTAAATAATGAATAACAATTGTCCATGTTGCCCATCACATGAGGGTTCATACTAAATGCCTTACACAAGTAGTTGTCTTCCAAAACCTCATGGGCAGGTAACTTCCGCTAATAATTCTGAAAGCACTCATTGAATCAACAAAGGTGTGTAAATTACGCTTGAGGCAGCATTTTGTCATCAAAGCCTTTACTTACTTCCTATCGTCTTGAAGGCTCTTGTGCCTGCAAGGCACTGTTTTGTCTTTGTGCCCTGTAGCGTGAAATGCTGCCAAACATGGTTTGAAGCCACTCTCCTCATTGTGGTGAAAACAGCCTCGGTGAGGCTCCTTCCTCCGATTGTCTCACAGAATTTTTGCTGCAAGAATAAATTTTATGAAAACTGAAAACAACATTTTTATAATGGCGTCTCTGTATATGTGTCATGAAAGTTAAAAAGTCTGTTTTTTTCCGTCCAAGCCCCCATGTAGCCGATCTGGCGATATGGTTGACATTCTGTAATTCGCCTTCTCTTTGTCGTTATGGTTAATAAGAGCAAACTAATTCGAGCACAGTCATGATTCATCAGATGTAGATCATGTGCTGCAGAAATGATTCTTCCCTTCACCTATTTTTGCAGCATATTTGCTACCCAAAATTTTTGATATTGCAAATTAAAATACTGATTAACCACTGGTCTACTTACAAACTGCTGATACTTGGTATCATCCTCTTTGAGTTGCTCGTTGAAAAGCATGAGCTCCTCTGGAGATTCCAGAGGGCTCTCAAACATGTCGAGTATGTTTTTCTCGACTGCAGAGAAACTGCCACTCTCTCCTCACTCAAGGTGTCTGATTATCTTGCTGACCTTCATATCAAGGTTTGTCAGCAACCCTATAGAAGAAATATGAAAATCCATTCAACCAATTATTCACAAAGTTTTTTCCAGCGATACAACCAAAGGCAAAGTCTTTTGTTTCGCAAAGAATATATTGGGGTAGTTTGTCCTGTATTTGAGGGAAGACTGTGGATGAATTACTTTGCCTGATTGTGTTGGTGTTGGCAGTAAGTGACATCCTAATAATTGACAAACAGATAAAAAAGTGTATCATTTAGATTGAAATGGTCGCTGCCATCCAGGGAGTATTAATCTATTTATCAACATTCAAATAACTCACTTTCAATTTCCTGATTTGAAGTTTCCCCCAACACCACACACGATTGTGAATATCCATCTACAATAAAAACTTGGAATTAAAATATCATAGTATTCCATTCAATGCTAAAAGTTCCTTATCAAGGTTCAACAGTTCAATCAGGAGTTGTCCACCATTTTTCACAGAGGGGGACAACTCATAAGATATTTATGTATTTCGTTACTAATAGGGTTGTGTTGTTATAGTATACCATTGTTGAGCTGAAAAAGTGACCAATGCGCTTAAATCTAGTTACATAACAAAGGTAGCGAGGTGGTCCACAGTTTTGATAGGAACAGATGATAAATATCCGTCTAGCAAACTTGACTGAGCTATTGTAGTCCGGAAATTACCGTTTTGATTCGGATCAAGTTGGTCACATTTATCATCAGCAACAAAATTGATTACTCTGCAGTGATCTCGGCCAATCTATTGGTTGGAATTTATTCAAATATTTGACCAAATTATGTGAAAAGGATTTCAGATGATAAGTTTTCAAAAATCTTAAGCTTATCTGTAATCTTTTTGAAATTGTCCTGCTATAGGTTCAATCCAACTTCATCTTACTGCAATGAACATGTTTTAAAGAGTGCACTGATATATTGAACCACCTATGCATGTTTCTGAGGCATTCCAATTAAGTGTTAGAAGTGGAAGCAGATCTCAGTTCCGGTCCAAAGTTGTCTGGCTATTATCTGTTCCAATATTATTCTCTCATTTGAGCAATACAGTTCAAGTCTCAGAAAAAACTGGATACTGTATCTTTGTTGCAATGAGCCTGATTTTTGTACAGAGACTAAAAGGAGAAAGGGATACTTACGCGTACTAGCCGATGGTTCTGGACTCATAATTCTGGGCTTTTTTCTTTCGGAGTTGAAATGAGATCTTCATCTAAAAACAAAGAATTTTTTTGCTAGCAATCGATAAATTGTTAGGTACTTATTCTGAAGTCGTATTTTCACTCTCTCTAAACTTAACAACAAAACAAAGTGGCTGCTTTTAATGTAAATATGGGTTATCAATGAACCGAAATGGATCCATGATATTCATCTTTGGCAGAAACCATCTAAATATTGAACCCATGGTGGACGTTAACTGTCAACGGATGTTAGTTGATATTGAAGATACCAAGAGAGAAATAGATGTTTAGCACTTCTGGTGTATTTCAATTATTGTTCACAGATGGTCGGAGTTGTCAATCCCTTTCCCGTGACATCGCAACTCCAAGGCAATGTCAAAAATAGACTTGGCTGATAATAATGATCCCTTCCTGCGACTACAACAACGCCCGGATGATTGGGCTAGTTTATTGTGTTGCAAAAATCAGAGATATCGAATCATTGAACATATATATTGGGAAGAGGCTGCCTCGAATAACATTATAGGTTATTAAATCAATTCTGAGTCAAGTGCATCTGGTGGGGCCCGCTATCATGATTCTTCTATAATCGGTCTTTAAGTTGGTAATGCATTTTATCTCATGAATCAATCTTGAGTTATAACTCACCATGAGAGGTCTTTAGATCAAATGACGGTAGTGGTATAGCCATACTACTGCCATCATGTGTACTATTGTCATCATTTGCACCATTCCTCTCTTCTCCATCACCATCATCTTTAAAAAATTACAACTGAATTATTTTCTTAGTCAAATGATTGCACCGGGCACAAAATTGTTTATTATATGGACCATAACAAACCACAGATCATATTTAACGTATTGCCGTATTGCCGGCAAGGGGTTTGAGTGCAACAAATCGATAATGGTGCTCAATGTGGGATACATTTTAATATATATCACAGTATAAAGGAAACGCTGACTGGCAGCAAGACCTAGACCGGCCATAACGTGTATTGTAATGATCAACTCACACCAAATATCAAAACACCGATACCGGTACTGCAAATCATGCATACACATCATGACAGTGACCACTCCTTACTGCTATCAGTTCCCAACCAAAGATTTAGTGGTCCTTTTCGCTACATAAACCAACCAACCGCAACTGCATGCCCTAAATTAAATGTGAAAATAAAAGAATGTTGCATACACTTACTAGGGTCCTTCTGAATTCGCTGGGGAGATGACAGAGTTGTTTCCTCAAGCTTTGTTCACCAGCCTCTGTATCTACATAAACACAATATCTTCAAACCAAAACATCAATGTTAACCTGTTTGTGGTATGAAATCATTAGTTCAGTCTGCGCTTGTTTACCAGAAATAAATTGCCTCGCCAATAGTTTATATTGACAACATCCAACAACCCAAATACTTGTAAGAATTCCTAAAATAAATATCCTTGACTCTTTTTACAAGGGAAATCTTAAGCAGCACCAATTTTTATGTAGCAGTACAGCGACCTGTGAAGCATCGAGATCAAACAGGACTAAATATATACATATGCAGTGCTGTTCCCTGAGTTTTCAATGGTTGAAAGCGCAGACACTTGATTTGAATGTCAGGCCGTGTGAATATTTCTTTGAATGATTGACAAATCTTTTTAGAATTACCCCATTCTGATTCCTGGTTGTTGCGGATAGAAAATTTTTGATGTCTCAGCAACACAGAAAAAGCAGTTGAAGAATTTTGGATGAGATTTTACCTCAATCCTTAGTGTAAATATTGATGCTTAGTGATAGTAATTAATTCAGACATAGGAAAGGACAGCCTTTAAACCGAACCATTACCTCCAACCTAACAGCAACCACATTGCTGGGGACATCAGTTATATTTATTTATATTTTTGTGTAAAGTTTAACTAACCAGTAGTGATACCATCCTTCTTTCTTGCTTGCGACTCATATACCTTGGCCTTTTCGTGGTCCTCTGGAAAGAAAATGCGTAACATTTTAGTGAGAGGGATGCTGGCATATGTTTGCAACACAATCTTGCTTAATTGTGCAAACTTTTGTAGATTGAACTTAAGTTTGGCTCTATTGTGCATGCGGTGGTCATGTTATGTGTGCAGCGCCCAAATACATATGAATTGACTGAGGTTGCAACTCCGAGTTCCATCCTGTTACTGAGGATATATGTATCAGCTGTGCTTTTTTTTGAAAATCTCTCATTTTAGAAATTATTTTTTGAGCTATAATCTCCGCTATAACCACCCTCGAAGATTCCACAGCCGATAATACCAAGTGAATGGGATATCCCACAAGAATATATCGGCGTAATATAGTACTTTCCTATAGTGTGATGCAATCATGATAAATTATTGAAACCAATGCCGTAGACAATATTAGCTTTGTCTCATTACCTGTAAGCTGCAATATCTTCGCGTCATACAACGTCCAATTGCCAATATCTGGAAATGCATGCTCCTTCCTGAGGCTTTTTCCGTTTGTGGTGGGTGGTGGCCAATAGCATTTCTGGAAAAAATAATCAGAGCAGCTGTTACACTAGTCAATAAGAAAGGACTCCAAGATAACATTTGGAATATCCACAGATCAGTAAGGTATATGCACTTGCGAGGCTTTGTCTTGTCAATCCATGTTGGCGCTGCTAAACACCAATGTATACCAAAAATTAGTATTTGGGGCATTTCAACCATATGGCACTCTTTTCAAATGAACCAACTTGATAAATCTTAAAAAATAGATTTGAAATCATTAAAATAAAACTGCATATTTGAATATTGGAAATTTTAAAAAAAAGTGTTTTGCTAAGAAAATTTATGACTCACCACAACTGAGTGTTTTAGCTTGTCCTTTTCCTTTAATAAAGTTGACTTTTTGATCCAATTACTGCTAACAATGCTTACTTCCTCTCTTCGAATGGAGCTGACGATGTAATACAATGGTGCTTTTGGAGCCATTTTGCTGTACTAGTTTGAGTGACTGATGTTGTTTTCAGATTAGATTTCAATTGAATGAGGTATCCTATGATGGCACAAGTGGTTGATGCCAGCTACAATTATTCGGCTGGCTGTGCTTTACAAGTCACGAGGGTGCTTATCAATAGTGGTCAGTTATAAAATGTTTTGACCGCATATTGCAACAACACAATTCTTGAAATAAGCTCTATTTCACATAACCCTGTGATTTTTTCATGTGGTTGTATGAAACTGTTGTCTGTGTTCATCATGAATAGAAAGTCGACACATGAAGATGTTGTCTCTTTGTGTACCTTAGTACAACAAGAAGCCCGAACGAGTTTTGGTGGCTACAACCATGTGTGCATAGGAATGATATGGGGTAGAATTGCTATAACTGCATGAGATTATCAATAGGCTAATTGTGTCAGACACAGATCATAAATATTTAATTGATTAAAATATATATTTCGCACAAAATTTAAATAAGATAGGGAGACTGGGTAAATTAGACAGAATGATGACTCGTATACTCATTTCCCTGCAAACGTTTAAAAGTCGAATATAAAACTTTCCGAAATAACCAGGTAACAAGTGTCAAATTAATGGCCAAATTATTCACTCAAAAGATCAAAGCTTGTTTGGAGATGGACTATTTAATTAGTATTATGCTATTGCTTGGAAATCATGCTTTGACATGCTTGGACATGCAAGTAGTTAGGTACTGCCTATAATCTGGCAAACATCGAAAAAGCGGAACCAAATCACAGAAAAAGACTGTGTGTTGATTACCTGACACCATGACACCAAGCGCCCGCGATTGGGTAAAACATCTGAACAGTCGGAAAATACTGTAAAATTTTAGCAAGATGTTTTATGCTAGGGTTAGATGCATGATGTCACAGGATGCCAGAGGATTGACACTGAGCTAGGTCAATGTAATCCATATGTGCTATTTATAAATTTTGCTATTATTATAGATAATATCATAGGTCCTGATAGCATAAGGTATTTGTTGTGGTCTACACAATGATCATTTGTGTAGTGCCTCTGTATTATGCAGTTAGCATAATTGCAGTTAGCAGTTGCAGTAAGCATAATGTGTCACGAAACACACATCGACATTGAACAGAATGCTGCTGTATAGCAATTTGACAGTTTTTTCACTCGCCGATATAATTTGCTTTTCATTAAAGTAGACTTTTTAATTTCATGTCGTTCTTTTTATTTCATTCATCGCTCAGAAATAACCAATAAGTAATAAATTATATCAAGTCTCGACCTTTTCCTGTTTCTTTACAAACAAAGAAATAGTTTTCTTTGGCACTCCACAGATTATTACATGTGATGTGTTATATTGATTCCGATTTTCTTTATCGCTTTTTTGCAAAACTCCATACTCTCTTAATTCTATCACAGCAGAATAGGAATGCAGCAGTATACAAGGGTATAAAAATTATTAAAAATTTTAGTTGACACCCTAGCCTCATTTAATCGTCCTGGGTCAATATAAAAAGCATGGATGAAGATTTGTCGAGCTTAAATTAGACTAGGAACTGGTAACAGTTAAAAATAAATTATTGAGCAGTAGAATGTGGCGAAAACTAGGAGAACCCCCCCCCCCTGTACGTACAGATTTATGTGGCCTAAAAACCTTGTTCATAGACCCCTGGTCAATTTTGGGCTTACTGCTTATTTTGCAGTCACTATTATCTGTCCTTTTATTGAACTGTTGAAATTGTTTACATCATAATCATTTTGAAACGTGTGGCTGCTGAATCAATCAGTTTGTGGTTTTAGGGAATGTTGGATGAGCCAATTACTTAGCCTATGGAAATTGAATAATGCGAGATATTATCATGCATAGTCTGTAAGCTAGTAAATCTTGCACCTAAGTGTATGACTCTGACTTATTCAATAGAAAGTGCATTCCGTAACTATTCTGTCTAAACAGACAGAGGATTTGAACACTATTTTCACAGTCCCTGAGTTCATAAAAAGGACAACATAGTCGAAGATTAACCTCCCGCAGTGACAGTTGCCAGATCATGTCAAATGCAAACTTAGAAAAAATTATTACTACAGTCAACAGCATTATGATCACAGAGTAAGGATATATATATATATATATATATATATCCTTACTCTGTGATCACATGCAGGTAGCATACCTGACAAGTCTCCCTTTTTGGTAGGGAGGCTCCCAGTTTTTAGGGGTAGTTCCCATCCCCTCCCTATCTTCCTTTCTCCTCCCTTTTTCAGCTTCCTTTACTCAGAAAGTTTTTGAAGCTACCCTTTGCAAGAGTTACTGTGTTCTCCTACCATCACAGTACACATACCTATGTATTTGCTTATTAACATTACGTATTGTAAGTGGCTATTCAATATTCGAGCCTTACCTACCAGTGTTGTTAAGGCTGCTCCTCCCAAGTTGGTTAAATCAAGACAATTTCATCCACATATTGAGGTAAAATTATGCAATTAACAAAATTTACAGTCAAGATTTGGCTTGGAAATATTATACACTAGGCCTAAATTGCATCCACACTCTTGGACGCAGAGTGGTAGTCCGGGTTTATAGTTCGTCCTTGGAGACCTCCTGATTTCTGGGTCTGCCAACTTGTCATGCATGACAGGTAGTCTTACACCATACCTGCATGTGATTGATCAATCATTATCAAGGCAAAGGAATTTCATGATGTTTATCACTTTGATCTTATGACTGCCATCCCACTTTTCAGCCAGATGAAACCTAGCCAGTAATGGTTGATAATCTGACCTTGAGGTTAAATAATACTCAGCCTAATTATATTCACTCATGTTACCTCTTAATTAAAATATAAGGGCCATGTCCTAGTATACTAGACCAAGTTTGGTCCATTTGCCTGCATTCCGAGTCGCTCCTGATCAACTGGTTACACCACAGGCGTGACCAGTGGAAGAGAGCAACAGGAATGTTCTATAGCATACCGCCACACCCCAAAGTTACATAATATAGGCCTATTTCATGTAAATGACAATACTAGATGATGTATGTTTATTTACATTGACAATTTTATAACTGTATGAATGGACAGTCGATCATCAACTCTATTCAACAGTGGGATCAGAAGCTTAGCAGTGAATTGTATTAGCCCAGTGTTATAATCATAATAATCAGAGGGTGTCAACAAACTGTCCCTTATTTAGCACAGATTGAACTGAGGCCAAATTAACACAGAATTTATTAGCCCATACTCATCTGTGATTTTCTCTTGTTCAAAGTCAGCTAAGCTCAGTAGTTTTTTCACAATAAAATTCAGCTGTGTCTGCTCAAGCTAATTTAATTGCTCTCCCTCAGAAAAAACACATCGTTGATATACAGGCGGCCGATTAAGGTGCTGTCATTTGGAGTACTTATGTCTTGCTTTAGGTTATTAGGTATGATACCAGGCAGAATTATTCCTGATCTAATTGACAAGCACCTTGATTGTATGATAAGATAGATTACAACAAAAAACAACCCACAGGCAGCCCTTAATGGCGCTCGGGATGGCGATCGTGGCTGTAGGTTCCATACTATTTAGGTTGACTGCTTTATTCTTTTAGTAATCTGCTTGTGAATTTTCACCTGAGACACTCCTACAAAACCCAGTCAATGCAATGCAAAGGCCCAAAATTGCTCTCTAGGCTTTGGGGCCGGGGCTCTGTGCCGAACCCCGTTGGGTAGGCTTCCAGCGCCCCCCAACCCCTCAGCTGGGTTTACTTAGGCGCTTTGGTAAAAGATGGCAGGGTCACAATCAAAAGGGAGAAATCGACCCTGTAAATCATTCTCTTAGGAATCATTTCTATAGCATGTATCGCTAGAATTCCAATTTCTGATTTTTAAATGTGAGCTTTTTACCTTCAGCGCAGACAGCCACGTATAAATGTGATACCAAAATAACTAATTTGTTGTCTAGATTGCCGATGTGTAATGGAGACGGAAGTTTTAGGGATATACTTGTAATACATTGTGAACTGATAAATTGCTTGATTGATTGATGGTATTTATCCTCTAACACTTCGCCAGCAAAGTTCTTTTGTTGGACTTACCCTTGATTAATTAATTTCTATGTAAGTGTGAGGAGCAAACCCTATCAATCATTATGCATGTCTCAAAGTTGAATTGTCATTTGCTGAGATTTCAAAAGTGAACATGTAAATGTGATAATTTTTGTACTAAATGTACTTTATAATTCGTTTAAATTTTAGGAAGACTGAAAACCAGATTTTAACTTCAAACCATGACTATGTAGTGCAAGGGTGTCCAAATTGGGGCCCATGGGCCAAATGTGGCCCACAACTAGCAAATTTAAGTGGCTCAATTGCCATCGTGACACTCTACAAACGGCGATAATTCATGCGGGGCGCAAATGTCCTGATAACTCATACCATGCAACATGGTCTGTTTTCTGAAAAAAACTTACATGGATTGGCCTACAACTGAATAGAGAACAGAACTAGAGAACATCAGTCTGCAAGAAAAGGACACCAAACAAATTCCCGCTTGTTGAATTAGTTCTCTACATCAAAAATAATTACAATACGACCCTGAATGGTTGTGATTCTCCCGTTTTTATAAGCCGCCCTCTTTTTCGCTCATTTGCTAATTTTCCGAATGTAATCAGTTTCGAAAAATCCTCAACCAGGACATGTGATTATTTGGATTAGTCAGTTCACTAGCCCCAAAAATTATTTCCTCATGCAATGTTCAAAATTATGAAGCAAAATATTTGTTAATGGGCCTCCTAGCGACTATCAATAATCACCAAGCATAACTACTCTTGGCCCACGGACATTTTCTAAACTGCAAATATAACCCATGGTAGGACAAGTTTGGGCACCTATGATGTAGTGATCACTATTGTTTATTGTTGGTTTGCCTGCAAACTATTTCTACCCTGACTGCATGCCTTCAGGTCAAATCTAGCCATAGTGGTCAATCAGGATTAACGATCCGATTGTGCCCTTCTCAGAGTTTTCTCCTCACAATAGATCAAGAAAAGCTTCGAGCATCGCTTTTTTTTATATATAATTTCCACTTATTCAGACAACACCAGGCCCTAAAAGTAATTCAATAGTGCCCAATGAGCAATCCCTCAGGTGATGAACAATTATTGCATGGTGTGGAATCCTTGAACCTTAGGAATTTATTCGAACAATGTATAAATGTGATTTTTTATGCAAGTGGGAGCAACTCTTTGTTAAGCGTGTGCATAAAATTGTTTACAATAGGTTTTCTCCTAATTCAAGGATTTGTATTCTACAGTTATTTATGTTGAAGCGAGCAAAGCAATTTATTAAATATAGGGCAGTTGCTGTGCCCACGTGTACGGGCGTAATTTTGTGTTATTAAATGTATGGCTGATTGTCTTTGTGACATCAGATTTTAAACCTTGAAACAGAAATAGCGGTAGTTCTCAAACTTGATACGCTGCTGTGCACATTCCTGCATAGTCAACAAAAAGTCATATTGTATGATTCCTATCTTCCAATTCAAAGCAGCTAATATTATTGTACATGATCTTCCTACATGAAGTTAAAATTCCGATGGCATGTGGTCCAACCAGTTTGCGTACGGAATTGTAGCATCTGTGTTTAATTCCTGGGTTATGCTTAGATGATAAACGTAATGCAGTCCCAATGAAATTATGGTTCATGAGAGAACAACTCCCAATTCATCATCGGATGTTAATTTTGCATAAGCCCATGTGACATACGCATAAAATGAGGGTTAGAAATGTCAATTTTTCAGAACAAATTAGAACTGGTATGGTGGTTATTATTCGCACTGCTTGTGGACATATGGTAGACGGTGAACATGATATGAACTCGCAACACAAACATAAAACCTCGTTAAACTCAGCTGCGTGCCTTGCAGCAAAATACAGCCAATCGTCGAAGCCCAGCATGATGGGCCGCAGCATGACTATCAACCTTTCACAAAAAGTTGTTCAATCCTGTAAACCACACTCAACCGGACGTTGACCCAAGCCTCATTAGCCTAAAATCCTCCCACAACTAAAAATATGCTATTCAAATGGTGGAAACCACTTATTCACTCACAAGTTGCAGTCAGAATAAATGTTTCTAAACAGATAAAATGAAAGATAATAAAATATACTATCTGTAATATCTATTGATAAAATTTTGCAAAGCTCTGAGACACAGTAATCATATAATTACTGATGATTATTCATTGATATTGTTTTGATCAGGTTACAAAATGATTTTGAGAGAACAGTTTTACACCTGTTTTGCCATGATGTTATTGCTGGATAAGCTTCAAGAAGTTGTAGTGATGTCATTCCACGAAGTCATTCAGAACATTAACAGAGTGTCATGAAAGCATTTTTGTCAAATTGCCAAATAGTCAATTCCACTAGATGTTACAGTAACAGTCGGTGCACCTTGTTACAACAAGGACATGGCATATCAATCATGCTGGATATTATATCGGAGTTATCATAGCATTTTGGAAAACTTCTCGTTAGAACGTTATGTCACAACAGGTGGATAATGTAGCGGACAATTATTAACAGGTATCATCATTTATTAAATTTACTGAGAAGCACCAATCCTATTTTATAACTACCTTAATCATAATCCTAACAAAAACATGCGAACTGAGCATAAAGCATGTTTGTACCATTTTTAATCATCATGTACCATTTTAGTCATAATTATGTCAATAAAACTAAAATTTAGCAAGCTGTTACCACAATAATGATTCAGTGCACTGGCCAAACTAACAATAACATGTTTTGACAGCGCTGTATTAAGCCGGATATTTGCGATGAGATGAATCAGGCCGCTGAATCATTTTCGGGTCCTGCACCTAGGGGTTGGTCCTAAACTAGCGATGACATCCTATTGACTGAGTTGGGACAAGGTAAACAAGGGATACATTTGAAAGAAACACTGGTAGTCCTGGTCAGTGGATTTATTGCAGCCATCAGAGTAGGATGAGCTTGCATAATTTGTCTGTGTAAAATACAATATAATACACATAATTTGTACTTTAATAAATTATCTGCTACAGTAAGCAGATTTTTTATGGAACAGAAACAAACAAGCTACTATGAGAGAGCAAAAGGTTCGTTATTTTTATCATTTATTTTATACCTTGTCAGCTCAGAGTTGATGATCAATTGTACACATGTCAAACAAATATGTCTGGCTTAATCTTTGTGTTCCAGTTATCAAATCTTATCAAATTAACTTCTTGTGTGTATTCAAATATCATTTATCATGTGATTTATTTCATATATATTACCCTTTTAGATTTCACGGTGTGTTAATCGATAGTAACCAGTGGAAGTTGGACACAAATATAACCCCAAAATAACTTCCATCGATCCATCCATCAGTAAAATTCAACCTCCAACAGTAGCTTCGGGTAAACCTAGCGACCCAGTAAAAACTGCTATAGATAATGTTACACAAAATTGTTAAAATAAAGACATTGGATATCAATATTGCTAGATATTATATTGGAGTTATGGGAACATTTTGGATAGCTTGTCGTTAGAGCGTTATGTCAAAACTTGCTGATAATGTTACAAAAAATAATTTTGTGAGGTGATGGGAATAACATTTTGAGGCGATGTTTTAAACACAATAATATGATATCTCCAATGAGCTGCGTTTCAGCCAGTCAACCCGATATCATACAACAATATCAGGGAGTATGCTCTTGAATGCAATTGCCCGATCACAACATTATCACGAGGTACAAAACATTTTAAAAACATTTTGCGTTTGCTGGGTATAAGGAGTATGTCAAAGATAAATCAGGTAGGCCTAAAGTTAAATCTAGTAAGGATTCCATTTCTGTGCCATACATCTTTAGGGGTGGCAAAACATTTCCAGCTTTAGATGACAAGGCTAATCACTGGCTTTCTTGGACCCTCTCATGATAGTATAGATGGGTAGTATAGAGGAGAGATGGTAGTCGATAGAGAGCTGACATTTAAACCTTGGAATGAGTGAGAGTTATTTTTTGTGCTTGTCTAGCCAAGCTGCAATTGTGACATGTTCCAAAAGCTCAATTTTCTGTTTTCTCCTAATGTGATGCAAATTGGAGATTAGCTTCTAACACTAACAATCATTGTACTATGGCAGGAACTGACGACGTTTACCCACCATTCAAACACCCTTTCAGCAAAATGTCATTATCATTTGGAGTTGTGCATCCCCATACACTTTGCGCATGCATGTGCATCAATCAGTTCAGGGTGGTTACCTTTGCGACTGAGCTAATTCGATTGTGCTTGAGTTCTCAAACTAAAAGGTCATTCCACCCGTACTGGGAAAAAAATAGCTTTTTATGGGCGAAATGTAAATAGGTCATTTGGGCCAGTTTGTGGCACTTTAGCTACGGTGCAGAGACACTCGTATCACAGAGTCGATATGAAAGAAGTGTGGACAGCCAGGTTATGACTTGTTCTAATTATCTTGTTTATTAGATATAACAGGGCTGAGATCTATGGCATATAGCCATGTTTCTGGAGTAGATAACTAATCTGATAGTACAGGTATGGCGTCTGCTGCCGAGCACATCGACTACTCACATGATGAGTCTGTATACCACTCATCTAACGAAGAGTTCAATGAATCAGTACAGACCATCATAACACATCAAACCGGATATACAGATGAGCAGTAGGAATCGGAATACCAAGGTTTGTGATTGTAGCGGCTTTGAATAGTGTTCCCTACGTTTGTTATAATTGTCTCCCTGCATTGTATTGTATTGTATTGTATTGTATTGTATTGTATTGTATTGTATTGACTTTATTATATTTTGGTTGTTTCTTTTCTGATTTTGATCTTTTTTGCACATCAGGGAGAACATCTTTCAATGATGGTAGCTGCAAATAATAATTTATATATATATATATATAAGTGAAGCGATCCTCGGACAACATTCATTGATAAGTTGGCAATTTCACCATTGTTTCCGTCACTCTAGACCCTTAGCTGTATAATCATGCACAACCACTGCAAGTTTTTCTTTGTTTTCTGCCTTTCCTCATATTTTAAGTTATTTGTTCTGTCACTGCATGAAAAATGTTCAAACAGATGATTGCAGATCGGCAATAAAAAAAATATATAAGCCTATCTAAGATAATACAGCTTTATTCAACTTCCTAAACAAACTCTTGTTCCAGAAAAAATACAAGCTGTTTATTGTGACATAATATGATAGCTTTTTGTTGCTGCTGATGCTGACTGCTGAGACAAGCAGTTTTATAAAGACAATATAATATATAATATAATATAATGTAATATAATAATATTAGTTAGATATATTAATGGATTAGGGAAACATATCTGACCATGAACAAGCATATGGCAATTTATCTATGATTGCTTGAAGCATTTCTCATATTTGATTGGTTCTGTAATGCTACAGCCAACCCTTTGCAATCATAATGGCAAGTACCTCATCTGAGATTTCAAAGGTTGTTATTGGGACATCAGTCAATGTGTAATGTTAAAGCGGCAAGAATTTTATCTAGATCTAATTTCTTGCTCAAAGTTACATACTGATGTATTTTCCGACAAATAGCCATGCTGTGTATTTCACCACTAATCCATGAATTCATATCGATTATTGTAGTAGCTGCGATGAAGCTCACTCTCAAAGCGTGGCGTACTCTCCGACAGCAGACATCGCCAACGCTTCGACTATATATAACGATGTGACCCCTCAGTGTGTTCCCTATGGAACATGGGATCCCAACTCTCATCACAAACCATCTCCTCGTCCTTACAGACCTGCCATATACAGCTGTAAATCACCGCTAGTCCTCGAGGTATCAATACTTAACTAATACCATGTGTCTCTCTGATTGTTGAAGTCAATTCTTAGTACGAGTACCTTACATATGCCCGCCCCTTACTAATGAAGTTGACCTCCTTCCTTCACACCAAATTCCATCTGATGGTTCTCAAGCTAAGATAAATTATTCACTCTCTATCAATCAGAGATGTAGATGCTGTAGTATTTCATGTGAAAAGTGTGTCACGGAACTTAATATTGCTTACACATAGATCGGGCCAACCTCAGCCTGGCGCCTTGTTTGTTTTTCAGTTCATGAGCAATTAACAACCATCCATGGTTATTTTGCCATTGGAAATTCTCATGATATTGTTAGAATTACTATGAAGGTGATGATGATATCGACAGGCGGACTCATACCACGACGACTACAGGTAATATATAAAATATAACATACCATATATAGCGTTTAATAACGACTTAAAATCATCTAAAAATACCAAGTTGTCTGCTCAATGTCAGAGAGACGATAATCCTTCATCGATATTGTCTGCAGAGCTACAGTTGGTAACTAATAAACAGAGGATGAGGGTCCCATTTTTTTAGGATTTTTGATGATATATATTACTATATTATAAAACAATGAGGTACATAATAATACAGCCTGAGTATTATTCTGCGCTGCAGGTACATTGAGCCGTAGATCTTACAGTAGAGTATAAGGGGTAGATAACAAACAGTCATACTGTGCATGTATATAATGAGGAAACTGACTACGAGAATACTACAGATGAAGAGGAGGGGCAGGAGGGGGACAACTCAGTATATCACTCATCTAATGAAGACATGCGGAGTACCTCCGCCTACTCTCATCACTCTGAGCCGACTACTGATGCGGGTAAAGTATAATCTAATTAACAGAGAATCAGGTTTTCAGAAGCCAGGGAATTGTTGTTTCTAGGTGCAGACACGATTGTACTGCAGTCTGTTCAGTTTTTATGTGTGCGATTTGAAATAGTAATATCACTCTTTGACAACTTCCGATAGGTTGGGTTTTTCATTGTTTTTGGAGACTTTCTAGAGGTATCATACCCAAATCACCACTGCTTGATAGAACCAGTATAATACATCTATTTTGTATTTTTGCTATATTCATTTTATTTATATTATCATTTGAGTATTTTGCTCGGAAATAAGACCAATTGAGTAAAGATAAAAGGAGATAACCTTGCTAAATCTGATCATATGCCATCCCCCCTCGCCTACCAGAATTTCTTTTACTCACATTTATTATTGTAATATACAGTGTGAGCTGGTTTAAATTCAGAACTCCTGTTTATTCAGACAAGGAAAATTGGTACCTTTAGCAAGATCTCAATGGATTCTAATGTCACTTAATTCAGACTCTGCATAATTAGGACCATTTTTTGTGGTCCCCAACAGAGGCTTCAATTAAGCTGCGCTATACTTTAAATAGGCGATCAAGATGACACTACGAGTCATTTTCCCGCAGTATACGAGGATGACGCTCCTGCACACAAAGCACCGGCTCCTTATTCTCAATTCGGTGAGTAAATCGGTGTTTGACAAATTGCCAGGGGTTACAAAGTGAACATAATGCAATGAAAATTGGTAGTGTATAAAATTTAAGCTCTTTGAAATTCTAACTGGGCATAGAATGCAAAATGTAAATCAAAATTACATTTCACTTTTTATTAGCAGCTCTCCAGCTGCCTTTACAGGACATGAAGCACATTAAATAGAAACATATACACACACAATTTAACTTAGAGAACCTCTGAGCATGGTAGGAGGGTGCAAGCTAGGCTCTTGTCAGGGAAGCTCACCTCCATTAGCAGCATAAGTGGATGGATGGATTTTATTACTATCACTTACAGCATTATTAAAAGAAAAAATGAGTCGCGAAATACAGTGTAATTGCTGGCACTTTGAATTAGTGACAGGGATTCGAACCAGCAACCCTCAGATTGTCTAGCTCAAATCCTGACCATCACACCATCCATAATGTATAATTGTCGCATCATATGTATCATCATTTTTAACATCTGTTTCAGTTTGTAATGTAAACCATCATCTGCTTTTGATAGGCTAAATTTGAAGTTTTTAATAATATAAGTGTATTATAAATGCATGCAATGAATAAGCTCTATATGACAATACTTACATACATTTATCTCTCTATCTTACACTGATAGGATTAGGAGGGGCGATGATTAGACAGAGGAGACAAACCTATTTAACTTGAATTCAAGTTGTCTCCCTATTACCAATGAGGAGATAAAACTAAGTTTCATGTCAATATCATTGAAAAACCTTATACCTAATCAAAAAATCTATTCAGCTGGATTTCCCCATGAAAATGATTATAATTAATGATTATTTAATATAGATATCCAAGGGCCGAAGTTACCTAATAATATCAATATTAATAATATTGATAATAAAAAAAGATTTTATTGCTATTCTCGGCCCCTTCCGTGACAAATGAGAAAATTTTTTAGTAGCGCACCACTGGGAATGCTACTTGTTGATTTGATTTTACGGAGTTGAATGGAAAAACACAGATCTGAAGCATTGCATATTTAGCGGAGAGCAACTGCTCACCGCCTGCACCCTATTGGCTTCATTCTTGTGATTTTTGGTGTAAGCTGGTACCTAGTCTGAGCCCCCAGACTTTCTAACCGCCCGACAGCCCCTCATGTTGATAGGTCTGTAAGGCATAGTAGTATGTGGTAAGTTTGTTTAGTAAGTGGAATGCTGGATAAAATGTCTAAATTCTAGGCCTAATCTCCCTTTTGGCCTTTCAAAATCTTAATGTAACTTTTGATTTTGAGTTGGAAACCGAGAGACAAAACCTTTTAGTGAG
The DNA here is from genome assembly GCA_914767715.1 of Membranipora membranacea. NCBI lineage: Eukaryota > Metazoa > Bryozoa > Gymnolaemata > Cheilostomatida > Membraniporidae > Membranipora > Membranipora membranacea. The sequence goes on from OU612069.1 coordinate 5,945,178, forward strand.
TACCATATGAGAACACAACATCTCTCAGTTTGTAACCAAATGTATCTTCAAATCCCTCTGTTTGCTAATTTGCTGTGTCATCGTTCTGTTTTATATTTAGTCCAGACTATGATGATCGTAATTGATCAGTGAAGATAATCAATAAATTGGCATGGCAAAGTTGTCAACTACCTTCTTCCTTTCATATTATATCCATTAATGTCTCATTTTACATATTGTAAAGTTTCGAGTATGGATGCGCACAACTTACTGGGATATTGCCGGACAAAAATTGTTCCTCCAGATTTTGTCTATTCACCTGTTTTGATGGCTCCCTCCAGGTCACATGACTTGTCACAACGTAATCGTATTTCAGTCTAATGAAAGTTATGGTTGTCGATGGTATCGATAAAGATAGCTTAGAAAATTGTCCTTATGCTATTCTACACACTGTGTAGCCCTATAGTTCTTTTTCATATCGATATTTAAACATCTCATTTCAGTCTCGTTTAGCTTACCTACTGTATTGTAGCTGGACACAAAGTTAATCTGACCGGGCTGACACACATCAACAGGGTCACAGAGACAGACACATACGCAATCAGATTAAAAAATCAGTAAATACATGCTGCTTTGCTGCTGTTGTTCTTTTTGTAAACTCTTTTATTGGCACACTATATCATCCCAAAAGTGAAATGTTTTTCAAATAGTGCGGAAAAAAAGGTGAAAAGTAAAAAATAGCAAAAATGTTAGAGCGAGAATATAGTAACGTAAGAATGAAATCTGAATGTATCTTTACTTCCTATCATATATGTATATATATACTTTTATTGGCAACCAAAGTCATCTCATTAGAAATGTTTTGCATTCAGTGCCAGAAAAAAAATTGAAAATAAAACAGAATAGAGTAGCATTAACGCTGTCGATTAATTTGATATTTGACACCGCTGACCTCGCCGAACCCGCTGACCTCGCTGACCCCTATTGACAGCTGAGGCAGCAGCCTCACAGCGTAAAAGATATGGAGAGAGAAGAAGAAGACCACATGACTACAGAGACAAGAACTGCTATATTAGATGAGATTAGATATATGCAGGTCATACTAGATCAAGCTCAAGGTAAATTATCAACGCTGATATGAAACTACCCTGAAGAAGTGAAGTATTATGAGAGGAAAAAAATCCACCATCATCCATAGTCTTGAAACAGCATAATTTATGGATGGCGAGCATACATTTACAAACTTCAATATTTTACATAGATTCCCAGACTAGCAATCTTTGCTTGCTAACATTCACTTCACTTCAAACTAACTGACCTGTTTTTTTTAGGTCGTTATATGGCAACATGGTTAAATATCAGCAAGTTATAATTATTGTTTTCAATGTAGTCTATAAAATTCATGCTAATCAAAGCTGAAACTCATTAAACATATGCAAAAGTCCGCAGACCAGTCGAGTTTATCTGCCTTCTGGGCATAAAACTGTAGTGTGTATATTAAATGCTTCAACAAATTTATGTATATACTGATTATCAACATAAGCTAACATTTACATAAAAGATGACTCATGCTGCCATTTCCGCATGCTTTGGAAAGGGTAACCACCATAGCAGGTGGCCAATCAAGTGGGCTTTGGAATTCCGAGACGCAATTTTGCAGAGATCAGCTCAGAGCTGCAGATGTGCAGAATGAAAAGTGCTCCCATTTTGCTGTTCAAATTTTTTCAGAAGCCAGAGAGTATGAAATGTCGTTGGCAGCGGTTTATGATGACTTGGCGGAGGTCGTCAGCAGCTCACAGATTTATGAATACTCAGCTCCAGATTACTGAGTACCAATGGCCTGTTCTCTATCTCCCGCTGATGGCGGCGGATACATAATCAAAACTATTGTTGGATGGTTTAGGTTGAGTTGAGTTAAGTTCATCATCTCCCGCTCAGAGTGAGTGACAACCACACTGTTGTAGGAGTCTATCCACACCAAACACACTGCACTAAGAAGACCGTGATAATGAATTATTTACAATTTGTCGCTGGATGCTGACATTTGTCAATGGTGTATAACTGAGATCAAGTGTCTCTACCAATGGCCGTTTTATGCCAGTCTCAGTTTTGGCAGCTTGCTGCATACCCAGTTCAGGAGGACTTTTATGGCCTCACATCTAGGATGCATTCTAGTTTTCTAGGATGTAACACATTCTCAGTATGAGGATTTAGGGCACCTTGCGTCCCTCTTTAGGGGCAGCCCAATCTTCTGTTTCTCACTTAACAGCAAGATGGGTCAGGTTTTCAGTTTAGGTTTAGAGTTAAGTTAATTATCTCCCCCAAGGGCGGGTACTCCCCCCCCACACAGCTTGTCTATCTATCTCTGAGATGCAAGTCTATCAGCAGTATAGGGACGTACATATAAGAAGGCCTACTTGAGTAAAGTACGCGGGTCGGTCAGGTTTTAAGTTGGGAGCTCAAGCACATTTGAATTAATTAAGTGGCTATGATGTAAATATAACCAACCCGAATTGATGAGATTCATCAAATGTCCCAGTCCCCCTTGGTTCTTTCTGATTTCTACATATTGAAGGCAGAGTTTTCTAATGTTGCTTGCGTTTGATATGACATCTCAGCTAGGTCAGTTATTAAGTCCATACACCGTGTTTGCTGAGTCTCCAGATCTGTAGAGTTATGAGTATCTCTACACCCTGTGACAGGTGGTAGTTACAATGATAGCAGTAGTCTCTGTAGTGAGCCGATAGCTAAGAGAAGAAGATGAGGAGCAGCAGGAGGAGGCAGAGTATGTTAGGGTAAACTTTACTCTAGCTCTTACTGTAAGTAAACAATACAAACTTAAGCGTATTTACTAACACTACACACGGCTCCTGATTAAATTCATCCACAAACAATGCAAGCTTAAAGGGCAACCAAGGTTTCGCAGCAATGCATTAATGGGTAGCAAATAATATGCTGGGCAGCATCAGCTTTGTGCACTACGCGATGCAAAACTCAAAGTAGTTGCTGACTCAAAGCTGGGTAACACTTCAGTTTAGGGGAGGTTCCAAGACTTTGCTGTAATAATTATAGAGCACAGGCTAAATAATAACAGGAACAGGAAGCTGCTATGTGGTATTCTCTTTTAGCTGAGTTTGAGTACCTGATGGAAGAAATGTTTCACAAGAATTCTGGCTGAATAATCATCCGAATTTATTTTGTCTTTTTCCCTATGCAGAAGGTGCAATCTGCTATTAATCAATGGCCATCAAAGAGAAGTTGTTTGAAACCTTGGTTGCCCTTTAAACGCATCATAAAGGTTACTGTATCAAGATGAGCCTGTTGTTGCGGAGTTATCACACTGCGTTTCATACCCAAGAATTGTTGGACAATTCTGTACAATGCTAGAATTGTTCGAAACTGACCCATATATCATTACCCAACCAGCAACCATTATTGTGTAATTAACCCTGCCTGCTTAATAAATTACATTCATTATTGCTATTGTATATATGTAGTACAAGCCTTTACAGTTCTAGTCAATATTATATAATTGGATTGACATTGTATTCAATGAGTTTGTATTTCGATGTCCAGGCAAGAGCTGCTGTAATGAACAGATATTACTGTGCAAGGTAGCATCAAAGTCTATAACGCGGGAAGCCCACGTTCAAATCCCGGCCGGGGTGAATCTTTTCTTTTCGTTTCATCATGGTGGATATCGAAAGCATTCCATTCGAATTGTCTACTCACAATTTTTGTAAGCACAGAAAACTCTTTGTAATGAGTACGATGACCCAACAAAATCCTTATGTTCAACTCTTCTGTGTTGTACCCTACCCTACAGTGTATTTTGTGCAATCTGTTGATATTGGCAGCAACTGCATGAATAGAATACATCAGCTAAACTATGCTAGCAGAATTATCAGAAAACTCTGCTACTAATAAAAATGTACAACAGCGTTCACCAGTTGAGCGAGGAAGTACTTTGTATCAATTGTCCTACATGCCTAAGTGGATAGAAGTGATATGTGAATGAGGCCATATTTTCCACAGAACCACTGACTACTGAAAATATGCTGACTGATGCTAAAGAAGCTCAAATTTGGTGTCACAGCAAGTAGTATGAGTACTGATTATTGGCATAGTATAAACTACACTCATTGTGATTATTGAGAGTGAATGGCTTTCAGCTATTTCTATTTGTTAGCCAAAGATGCTCTGAGAATGGAATTAGCTCTGAACGTTATGGTATGTGGGCTGAGGGAGGCAAAGGTAAATCAACTATTGTAAGCCTGGTATATATTCATTACCTGTCTACAAAGGAGCTCTTGATGTTATACTATATCATTCTCAGCCAACTCAGTTATATGGTGTACAGGAGGCAATTTTGGCATTATTCTCTCGCACTCTTGGATGGTAGTTCCCTAGTAGGTGTTGGCACTACTTCAGATAGTGTTAGACTAGTGGCAACACCGTTTAAAGTAATAAATTTTAATCTGTCAGCTTGTGTGCCACAAGCAGGGAGGTTAGCCAATAACAGGTATAATTACATAATTACCTTGATATCCTTGTTGTCAAAATTTTTAATAGACAGTTTTCTGAGCTCTTATTTATGTCTCAATTCGGGGTTGTCCTCTCTCCAGTATGGTACTTTTAACCCACGCCGCATAGGAAAAACCTGCTGAAAGAGGGTTATATTGAAAACCGCTAATTAAAGGATAAAAATGGCTTTTGATTCAGAGTCTGCACCATCGAAATTCATTAGAGGCTTGAATGTTGATATATCTTTATTTTAGTGACGAAACTCATGAAAAATTCTGCCAAATTGTCCGCAAAACAGGCGGAAAATGCTATAAGTGACTACCATATACTATAATTAATTCCCAAACTATGTCCGTATGAGTTTTCAATGTTGCGGATTCTGAATCAAAAATAATTTTTATCCTATTATAAGCGGTTTTCAAGATAACCCTCTTTTCAGCACGTTTTTCCTATGCGGCGTGGTTTATAAGTACCAAACTGGAGAGAGGAAAACTCGAAATTGAGGCCTAAATCAGAGCTCAGAAAACTGTCTATTGTCCAATGAAGTATAATTAACACTATTTGTTAATCCTTCACACGCATTCCATTGCGCTTGTAACAAGTCATCATGACACACTTTTGGAATCAGAGAGACAGGAGTCATTGTGAGCTGACCTAACATCCTGTCTTTTGCTGCGGATAATGAATGCGGTGAGTTTTTAATTTCGCGAATATTCTTTTTTATAAGGATGGTTGTTTGGGTGGAAGTGCAATCATGATCATTCTTTGACAGTAGAGTGAGTGGGCGGGAAGTTGTAACCTTTTATGCAAAATACTAGATAATTGCCCAAATTCCATTTGTATATTATTTATTAAATTAATTCACAACTCTGCTTCAAAGCTTATCATTGTACAGAGTTATTATGCCAAGAATGAGATTGCCTCGCAAAAAAATCTTAAATGGATAATACACTTCTGATCTCTGTTTGGCAGCCAATGGAGCACAGAAAAATGTATGTACATACATAAACTCCTTATTTGTAATTCAAAACCCCTTGTTCTGCTCAAATGTGCATTCTAAATTGTAGCTGTGCCTCTCCAACAAGAAATAAGACAACTAACAGAATTGCTTGTGATCTGAAAAAAGCTGATTTTGTGAGCAGCTGTGTGCTCCTACCTCTTGGTTGGTGTTTCAATTGTGCAGATACTCAGAGTGCGCGTGTGCAATGATGATGACCTTTGGACTTTAGCTTGTTATTTTCTCACAGCCCAGCTTAACACTTTTACTACCATAACCGGATATGATAATAAAAGTGTAAAGCTGGGCTGTTAGAATTGTCAAATAGACACTGTGAGAATCTTGTTCATATTTAATAACCTAATCTTATTTAAAAATCAGGCAGATTTAAACTGTACATTGTAGCCATTAAAGGCATGCATCAAAGAGTTTGGGATGTTAAAAGTTATATCAACCAATCATTTCAAAAAATTCCTGCCTAAGGAATCCCAACACTGTAATTTATTCTGTTATATACGAGGCCGGTAGCTTAGACAGGCGGTTGGGTTGCCAGATTAGGGGTTTGCAGGGCCATTACAGCAGTTAAGATTCAAAGCGATAAATTATTGCCTGGACAGCGTTTAAGCAGATAATCTTTCAAAGCTCTCAGATTATTATTATCGGCTGCATTGATTAATTTAGAATTTACAGTGACCACCAGACATTCTGTACAAACGAGTTCTATTTTGTCATTGAATGATAGGCCTGTTTTATTTTCTCTTGCTTTTCTCTACCCATATACCATACAATTCAGGGCTTACTCCATGCTCAGAGCATCTTCAGCCAACAGAAAGCTGATGAAAGCCATTCACGCTAAAATATGCCGAGGAGTATACCAATAATCACTACTAATACTACATGCTATGACACCAAGTATGTGTTTTTTTTAGCATCAGCCAGCATATTTTCAGCAATATTTTTGTCAATCATTTGTTCTGTGGAGAATATGGCCTCATTCTCATATCACTTCTCTCCACTTAGGCATGTAAAGTTTTTTTACAAAGTAGATCCTCGCTCAACCAGTTAGCGATTTTGTACTTCATAATTAGCAAAGTTTTGTAATAATTCCTCTAGAATAGTTTGGCTGATGCATTCTAAAGATGCAATTGCTGCCAATATTGAAAGATTGCACAAAAGATAATGTAGGGTATGGTAGTATGTTGGGATGAAGGGAGTATCACAAGCTTTCATGCAACAATTTGGCACTAATCACTCTCAACTCAAATGGACTGCTTTCGAGTTAAATTATGATGAAACGAAAAGAAAAGATTCGCCCAAATTGGGAAAGCAAGAGTAAATCAAACAGGCCTATCATTCAATGACACAATAGAACTCGTTTGTACAGAATGTCTGGTGGTCACTGTAAATTCTAAAGATAACAATGCAGCCGATAATAATAATCTGAGAGCTTTGAAAGATTATCTGCTTAAAGGCTTTCCTGGCAATAATTTATCGCTTTAAATCTTAACTGCTGTAATGACCAAGTGTCTCATGATGACTTGTTACAAGTGCAATGGAATGTGTGTAAAGGATTAACAAACAGTGTTAATTATATTTGATTGGACAATTAAAATTTTTGACAACAAGGATATCAAGGTAATTATGTAATTATGCCTGTTATTGGCTAACCTCCCTGCTTGTGGTACTCAAGCTGCCAGATTAAAATTTGTTACTTTAAATGGTGTTGCCACTAGTCTATCATTTTAATACTATCTGTACTAGTGCTAGCTACTAGGGAACTACCATCCATGAGTGAGATAGGAAAATGCCAAAATTGTTTCCTGTACACCATATAACTGAGATTGCTGAGAATAATTATAGTATAACATCAAGAGCTCCTTTGTAGACAGGAAATGAATATATACCAGGCTTACAATAGTTGATTTACCTTACCTTTCGATTTCCAACATGACTAAAAGAAAAGATTTGCCCCGGCCGGGATTTGAACCTGGGCCTCCCGCATCATGGACTTCGATGCTACCTTGCACAGCAATATTTATTCATTACAACAGTTCTTGCCTGGTCATCTAAATCCAAATTCATTGAATACAATGTCAATCCAATTATATAATATTGACTAGAACTGTAAAGGCTTGTATTAGAACTATACAATAGCAATAATGAACGTAATTTATATAACAGGTACTCAGTTCATTAAAGTCAATTTGGGCAAATCTTGGGCTAAGAAGTTGTCTTCTCTTATTGTTGAAATTTGGTGGCTCATTTGCAGTATAGAGTTATCACCCCATCTATCTATCTGTGTAAAACATTTTAGTTTCAAGCATGTGGATAGACTGCTTCACAGAGTAAAGGGATTCAGAGAAAATTTTTTAACAATAGTCAAGGAAAGAGTTTTTTACTCCTTGGTCAAGGTACCTGCGAGCTTTGCATCAAGGGGAAAGTTATGGGAAGCTTGATGCCAAAAACTCCTTTCATCTATTTGTCAGAATTATAGGGTTCTGGAGAATGAACTGAATTCAAAGTTCTTGATTACAGTAAAATATAGAATATGCAGGCTCTCCCGTAAAAAACTTCTCTTTGTACAGCCTTACTCCACAATTAGACATGAAGTTTTATGCTTAAATTACACCTAACTATCCTAGCTAAATCGATACGGTGGGTATAGCTAGGAAGGCAGTATTGTGGCAGTTTTTACAATAGGATTAACTATTACAATCGTTGAATGATGCTGCCACAATGTACCCTTGGTCTGTGCAATCATTGAACCTTAAATTTATCCAAAGGGCCTCATATCAAATGTGTCTGCGGTCCATCGTCTACTGGGGTTTGGTTGGCACCCAGGTGTGCGCCGACCTGCCTGCAAACAGAGAGCAACCTGGCGCAGATATTGTGGCCTGGCCACTAAGGCAACGAATTTCGCCGCCTATGCTCCGGGATTTGGCTTGTGACAAGACATCTGATTTAAATCAACCTTCAATTTTAATCAGTCTTGAGACACAAAGTTTATCCTCAGGTTTTGATATTCTAATATTACATTGCCTTTAATTTGGAAAAGATAAACAAGGCACAACAGTAACAAATTCTTTCCCTGTAATGAAACACAGAGACTGCAATACAACTGGTTGTTTACAAATAAGATTTTCTTGAGGGATTAGAAAATTTACTGTGAGAAAACAATGTCTGTAATTGCTCTAACTGATATCTTCATCCAGCTTAGGTCTCAATTGTACTTGGATCGTTTCAATGCACCGCATGGAGAATTGCTTCAGATTTTGTTTGGAGGCCATCTCAGATTTGTTGTTTATTGAGGCAGCCCACCTGTTTGGCTAACCGAATCCTCAAAAGTAACGACATTATAACTTGTTGCAGTATAGATGCAGTCCCAGGGCACCCTCTACTTGATTGTGCAATAACTCCCGGAAGAAGGTTCACCCGGCTAACCAAGAGTGAAGTGATTGCAACATTGTATAACTTTTTAGAAGCATGGACCATGTTTTTGTTGAGTAAAGAGAGTGTGGATAATTGAATGTCGACAAGGTGTCATGGTCGATTGCAAAATTGGAAATATATGAGTAGCCAGCCACTAAAGCCTATTGATTCAACATAATATGATATGATATTTTAGATGCAATAAAATTGTTATAAAAAAACGGGGCACCCAATATGGGCTAAATTTTTTGTATCAGAACTGGGGTTTCGGGCTTGGAATGCTGGTTGGAAAATATATTTGGACTGAGCAGGATTACAAATTGTCTAGCACTGGGCTATCACTCACTGACTTGAGATGAGCATAATGATCAGGCGCAGCCCGATCCACACGCCGTAGGCGTGGCGGGGAGGGTGTGGGAGGGGCGCTTAAGCGCCCTCCCACCACGGAAATTTTTGCATATCGGTAGCAAAATAGTGCAAGCAGAGAGGTATTCCAATAGCTCACTGAGCTGTTGGGTACTTTCAGAAAACAACTCAATAGCAGTAGAAGATTACGGTAAAAATGCTCCAGTTATAAAGCACCCATTTGAAAAAAAACTGACCTTGATGGGATTCGAACCCACAACAATCTGATTAACAGGGATTATCAGGCAGACGCTCTACACACCAAGCTATTCAGCCATTCACGGAAATTCGTGGGCCGTGAGTGGTAATATACGCCACTGCTGGCCACTAAGGCAACAAATTTTGCCGTCTATGCTCCAGGATGTTGCTTGCGACAAGACATCTGATTTAATTCAACCTTCAATTTTAATCTGATGTAATAATGCTATAATACATAAATATCATAAGAAGCAACAAGTCTTGAGACACAAAGGTAATCCTCAGGTTTTGATATTCTAAAATTACATTGCCTTTAAATCCTTTGGAAAAGATAAACAAGGCACAACAGTAACAAATTCTTTCCCTGTAATGAAACACAGAGACTGCAATACACTGGTTGTTTACAAATAAGATTTTCTTGAGGGATTAGAAAATTTACTGTGAGAAAACAATGTCTGTAATTGCTCTAACTGATATCTTCATCCAGCAGAGGTCTCAATTGTACTTGGATCGTTTCAATGCACTGCGTGAAGAATTGCTTCCAATTTTGTTTGGAGGCCATCTCAGATTTGTTGTTTATTGAGGCAGCCCACCTGTTTGGCTAACCGAATCCTCAAAAGTAACAGCATTATAACTTGTTGCATTATAGATGCAGTCCCAGGGCACGATTTTTAAACAAATGTACAAATTCAACCGTAACATGAATGCTGTCAATGGTTATTTCAGGACTGCAATTCCTTAATGGTGATAGATACACCAAGGTCGAACATACAGAAACCAGCTCACTGAAAATGCAGCAGAATATTTCACATAGAATATCATGTGTGTTATTAAGGGTGAGCCCTCCAGACACACAGTTATCATAATCCTATACGCATCCAGCATAGTTACATTAGCGTTTTTCAATAATAAAAATATTGGGATGACATTCGAGTAAAATTTAATATCAAACATTTGGGTGTAGTTCGAAAATGCTATCATTGAGCAGTATCCACTGAAAAAGCCAAATCCAAACCATGTTTCGAAATATTAATAATATTAATTATTTTGAGGTCTATAGTCATTCTGATAGAATTTGATGGGTGACTGATGGGTCACCACGATCTATACTGAAAACTTATATCAACCAACAGAAATATTCTTTTGTTTAAGTTCAGTATAGCATCTCCATTGTCATTTGTAAATTGCTCCACTCCTTTGATAAAAGGCAATTAGAATTTGTTTGAAACTGTACACAATGGCATAGAAACTACAAATATATAGGCTCTTTGCACTGCCTTGCGCAACATTGCCACTGCACTGATGGATGAAATAAACACCGTAATGAAAAAGTAAATCGCAATTTTAAATATGTCAAAAAAATATTTCAAACATGCCCTCAAAAGCTCATTCAGATAATGTGATGAACTGATGCTCCAAAAAAAACCAGATCTCTGTGAGTTACCATGTCGAAGTGTAGTTCTGCCCAAACAGAAAAACACGAACTTGGAGATTTTTTGTCAGATTTGGAGTTTTTTGAAGAAAGAGATAAATGAATAGTTAGCTGATTGACTAACGATCCAGGTGACCAAATGTGGTTATTCTGAATTAAAAACTGTAGGAAGGAGATAGCTTTTGGAAAAGTAAGGAGGAGATAACTACAACTGAGCATTTTTGACTTTAAATAACTGAGTAGGGTTAATTACTCAATAATGGTTGCTGGTTGGTTAATGATATATGGGTCAGTTACGAACAATTCAAGAATTGTACAGAATTGTCCAACAAATCTTGGGTATGAAACGCAGTGTCATAAAGCCATACCCTAGAACCCCATTGGTATTTGGGTCTTCCAACTAAAACATACCGTAGAAGAGTAAAGTATTCATCGGAGGTTATGTCCGCATTATTGCACTGCTTGCAAAAGTGAGATTTATGGTTAGCCCACTTTCACTCAACCAACTTTCATATACACCCCAACCTTGACGAGTAAAAGTTGGTGTCAATACTAAGTTACCACAAAAAAGCTAGACTAAACTCAAGTTTATGTTTAATTATTAATTTATTCGTCCATATACCAACAAGATTATCGCGGATAGTTTAATATAGTATAGACTGCCTCTATTGGATTGCCATCTTGTTAGATGAGGTAAAACAAAAACATTATACTACCAAAAGACTTTAGTTCCACTTATCTTATTTTATGTAATATTATTTTGCTGAAAGTGGTCAGTTTAAAATTAGGATTAACTGAAGAGAAAAGCACTTACACAGGTTTTCACCAAAAAATTATATGCTATATATAATTATATTTATATATGTTTATGGTCATTGCATAACAATTCGGCGCCTTATGAGTTGGCTGTACACAATGAAAGTTGCTCTGTCCACAAAATCAACTTGAGGGTCAACAAATTTTAAATCTTATCTACAAACTCATTTTAAAGCTATTATTGCCAGTTGTAATTTTGTTCACCTGGATAACAGAAGGAATTACTCTAAATGAAGTTTCCTAAATCTTTTATTCTGTTGTTTGCAGCTGAAGGAGAGGGAAGTGTTCAACAGAAAATGGATGTCGGGACTAAGAAAACTGAGAGTAAGCTTTCTTTGCTACAGCATAATATTGGTTGTATTTTGCAAGTAGGAAATTTCAAATTTTCCCATGCCAATCTCCCCAGAAGTCAGTATAACTCCGGTCCTCCTAGTTAGACTAAGAAGGGAAGTGGATTAGACAATGACAGAGTTTTATCTGTTGTCATTGACTTGTTCTAATTGGAGAATTTCAGAGCATTGCATCATGGGACACTCTGTGATATGCCCACTGTTCACAGACCTCTCTGCTCTCTTTTGGAATCCCAAAAAGTTGCATCATGGGATATTCTAAAACATACCCACTGCTTGTAAGCCTGATCTTTTTACCTGGGAATTCCATAAAATTGCATCATGGGGTGTTCTTCAGAATTCCTACTGTATATAAGCCTGCAAGTTCTACTGAGAAATTTGCGAAAATGACATTATGGTTTTTCTTTGACACGCCTGCAGTTTAAAGGACCTCTTCCTCTACTTGAAAATTCCAGACATTTGAATTGTTTGATGTTCTTTAACACGCCCTTTCGTGGGTATCCTGTTTTGGTGTCACATGGCCTAACTCATTTGGTAGAGAAGAGAACAATACAAAATAGACGGATAAATCTGCAACACAGTAAGGCTGTGTATCTGATATCAGTAGTGAAATCAACCAAGATGTACATTATCGGGGTGAGGGTAGACCATAGAAATAGACCTAACATAGACATAGACGTAAATGTCTGTATTGTGTAACATAAGATGATGTTTAAATTAGTAGACAACGGCATTTTGTAACATGTTCACCTGTAAGATAAGTGTCTATCAGTCTCACAGTTATGAATTGCATTTTAATCTCCAATTCAAACACTAAGTAAAAGAATGTTAGGGCAAATCGCAATATATTTTATGCAGATTTGACGTCAAAAGTTTAATTCGCTTATTGCAATGATGCTTTTAAGATTCATGGAAATCTTATTGGAGAGCATTAGATCAAAAATTAATCAATTTAAATTACTTTTCTATTTTAGACGAGGAGGAGGTAGACCAGTATACACCACCAGGTCAGAGTACCAGTAGTAGAATCTGCTCTGTGACTCCTAACCTATCTCGCTCTTCTAGTAGTATCTAAGTCTCCAGCACATCAAGTCATACAAAGTAAAGGGGGATCCTCTGGTGACATCAGCCAATCAGATGACTACCCTGTAGCCAACAACCAATCAGATGACTTCCCTGTAGCTGACAGCAAATCAGATGAGCCCGCTGTAGCCGACAACATTCTTGAGTGTGAAGCCAATAAAGCTGTCAGGACAGCAGAAGCTTCTGATGAAGAATCTTCTGTGTCAAGAAATAGAAACCGTGTACTACCACTTCCCTCATCTCAATCTGGCAGTGATGTCTCTATGGATTATTGGGCTGCCGCAGCACCAGCTAAGCGCTCTGTTGATTATGGGACCACAGTATCAGGTTCTCCAACACATGCTCAATCAACCAATGACAACTCAGTAGATGATGGAGTTGCTGTCCTCTGCGGAGCTCCCTCAATTGACTACGGGGCAGGAGTCAAACCAGCCCTGACCCTCCCTTCGTCTCAGGCAGTTAGCTGTGCGTCTTTTTTGTTTGAAGTTTGTTTATTGCCTATATTCTAATATCCATCCTGGGATAGGTTGATAGCATCGAATGTACAGCACATACATGGAAAAATAAAAATAAAAGGAGTCTGAGCTGCATTAGTTAAAAAATCGCATGTAAAATTCAAAAAAGGTATTTTGTCTTTTGGTTGTTCTACACTTGGATGGCCTATATTTATCTATTTTTGCTCTACAAGCAGATGTTCTGTTTGTGTTTATTTAAATACGAGAGTTCAAGGGGTGATTATCGTTGTCAGCTATTCTAGTGGAATGTTCACTGCAAGTGGTGTGCAGGAATGTTGTGATGGGTGGCAGTGCTAAATGGTCCAGCTTCTGCTCGTAGTTGTCAGAGAATGTTAGCACAATCCGAGTAGCAGAGCGCTGGATCCTCTCGAGTCGTGTTTTATCGGTGTCTGATAGTAGATTATACCATGCAGGGCAGGCGTAGGAGATTATAGACTTAATGTTAGCTATATAGAAGGTTCTGAGGCCATCACTATCCATGCCCATGTGTTTTAGCAGTCTCATCAAGTATAATCGTTGAGAGCATTTAGATATAATAATATAGTCAACATGATTGCTGAAAGTTAGTGTGTTGTCTATGAATACGCCTAAAAACTTGGGATGCTCAGAGGGAGAGATAAAGAGGTTATCATCTCCATAGGATATACCAAGGCGCATAGCAGGTTTGTTTGTAATAGCTACATTCAGTATCACAGTTTTGCTGGAATTCAAAATCATGTTGTTTTGCTCAGACCAGGTGTTTGCTAACAGTATTGCATCAGATATGTTCTCAGTGGATGGATCAACGATGGGCTTATAAAAGGTTGTATCATCAGCGTATTTGATACATTTTGTATCATAATCAAAAGATTTTAAGTCATCAACATAAATTAGCCAAAGGATGGGGCCCAGTTTGGTTCCGTGAGGGGCACCTACTTGAATGGGTCTGTAGTCAGAAAAATTATCACCGTATTTTACACATTGTTGTCTTGACTCCAAAAGACTTTCTACTAAGGCAATGACATTATTGTTAAAACCAATATGATTCATTCTATATATCAGTATTGAGTGCTGCATCCTACCGAAGGCTTTGGAAAAATCAAGGCATGCATTTTGTATTAGTTTCACATTAGTATTTGAGTCCAGAACGGTACTGAGTTTCTGTTGGTAGGCATATTGATTAGCGTTAAGTACTTCTGCTAGGTGAGATTTCATTTTGTATATAATTACTTCCTCAAGTAGTTTGCCGAGATGGAATAATGAGCTGATAGGCCGGTAATCCTTGTATGTAGATGGTGTTTTGGTTTTAGGGATTGGTACTACTTGCGCCTTTTTCCAAATATCAGGGAAAGAGTTGGTATCCAGGGCACAGTTAATAATGTTGTGTAGTGGAATGGCCATATCTTCTATGCCGTCCTTAGATATCCATGTGGGGGAGTCTTCATTTGATGTAGCCTTTGAAATATCCAGTTTTCTCATGAGGAGTTTGACTTCTCATATACTTAGATGGTCTAGCTTGTTGGTGTTAGTAGTTACATATGCAGAGCTCGAGGTAGCTCGTATTTCCCCGACTTCCACATAGTAAGAATTGAGATTTTTACAGAAAGTGTCATTAGATAGTTTGGTGTCGTCGATAATCACATGTGTTGATGATTGTTGTTGTTTAGTTTTGTTTGTCAGTTTTTTTATAGTGTCCCACCAGGCTTTAGTGTTTTGGTTTTTGTTGATGGTTTCCCGGACAAATTTTCTTTTGTTTTGTCTGAGGAGTCGTTGGCAGATAGTTCTCAGTAGTTTGTGCGATGGGCAGCCTTTACGGTACGCCTAATTTTTGGCACAGATTACTTTGTGTAATGTGTCGCTCATCCAGGGAGGTTTGTCGACCCGGACTTTGGTGGTTTTTATAGGGCAGTGATTGTCAAGAATCTTAGATATAGTTTCGTTCATTAAATGAACTTTGCTGTTTATATCCTGGGTATTTAGTACTGAGGACCAAGACTGTTCAGCTAATCCCAGTGCCAGAGGCCCCAAAAGCCAGAAAGAGAAAGAAATCAGTACCCAGACAACAAAAGACACCACGCCCAAGGAAGCAAGCTGCTGCTAAAGCTCTGCAAAGAAAAAGGTAGCAGCGGGGGAAAACTGACACATTCTACTTCGTGTCCCAGGCTGGCTCTTAATGATGGCTTAGAATCATCCAATATGTCACCTTGGTTCACACCTATTGCTAAAAAGAAGCGCATATCCAACATTCAACAAAAAGGTAAGAAGGTTTCTGAGCACAAGCAAGATCAGAATGAGCCCATACAAACAAGTGAAAACACACAGCAAAGACGCTCATTCAGTCAAGATAATAGTATTGTCCATGGCTCAGTAACTTTACCATGGGAAGGAAGGAAAGTGTTCTCTTGAGTTAACCGCTCACATAGCTCTCATAACTCGGCTAGATTGGCTACAAAAGAATCAACTGACCATGTTGTGGTTGATGAGGTTGTTCTACCTAGTGTGGAGAGTGAACGAATGGAGCCTATGCAGAAGCGTGATGACATTGAAGGGAATTCGCACTCTGGGCCTTCTCTGACCCTCAACTCTGTAATTAGTCCACATCAAGAACCTGAGGCCACATCAACAGAAGGCCCAGTGGTTGGGTCTGCTGCACCTGATAACGAATCGATTCTCTGTGAGAATGAAACAAATTTAAGAGTCAAAACCAAACCATTTACACCCAAACAGTTTCTGAAAACAGTTGATATCAAGCTGGCTGACAGCCCAACTATAACCCAGGATCAACAGCGATCAGATGAAAATGAAATTAATGTTCAGGTTAACCCTGAGCCTGATGTTATGGGAAATCCCCTTTTGGAAAACCAAGGCTGCTTGAGCGTAGCAACAAAAGGAACAACATCAAAAATCATGAATTTCAAGAAGCCTGTTGCTAAGGCCGACAGTCCCCCAGCGGTTTAATTACGAGATAAGATATGTGAAAAGTTTGCTGACGTGAGCTTGTCACAACAGATTAAGAATTCCCAAAAAGAACCTGTTGATGAAAGGCCCATCGTGAAAGATAGCATGACAAAGGTGAACAAGAAAATCACTAAAAGTATGCAACTAAATGTCAGTTGGGCAGTTACTGGTCATTTTAACAATTGCCTCAACACACATCTAAAACAAAGTACATGACGGTGGTGTCACACCTTCTAGTGCACTCTTATCTCATAGAAATCCATCAGAGAAGCATTGTGCTGTATCAGATGTTACACAGATAGACAACGATACTGTGCCAGAAACACAGGATGCTCCTCCTGTCGCTACAGGAATGGGCGATGATGAGAAGTTTGAATCTGTACCTGAAACCCAACAGTCCAGGCTGGAGACTGGCGGAGATGTTGAGGCTGAGGTGTCAAAAACACCATCATAAGTTCAGTGTGACAGCGATAGTGCAGCAGACAAGGAACATGTAAACGCTCAGCCTATTGAAAAAAATTACTGTCCCATCTCCAATCACAGTGCGGCCTAAGCGAGGTAGACCTGCTAAGAACACCCGGACAAGAACGCGATCGGAGCCTATCAGAGCCATAACCCAGAGCACCTGCTGATGATGAGGAAATCAAAAGTGTGTAAACCAAACCTAGAGTGTCATTCGCT
The DNA here is from genome assembly GCA_914767715.1 of Membranipora membranacea. NCBI lineage: Eukaryota > Metazoa > Bryozoa > Gymnolaemata > Cheilostomatida > Membraniporidae > Membranipora > Membranipora membranacea. Next base: position 5,962,524 of record OU612069.1, read on the forward strand.
GAAATAGTTAAGTATGCCATGACGCCGCGTACTAGAGGTCAAGCTATAGTGGTTATGTTTGAAACGCCTGAGTTAAGTGGTGCCATCACACCTATCAAGACTATACTGAAGTCAACTAGATCAACTCCTGGTAAAGAGTTAGTGCAAATAGCTTTGATTGCTACAATGCTGTGGCCGGAGAGATAACGCCCAAGGCCATGCCTGCCAGTGATGGTTTGGTAGACGAAACTGGAGATGACGTATCGTCCAATTCAGATGACACTACAGTGAAGGCCGATAGTATAGCAGCTCGCACTTTATTGAAGGACCATAATTTAGCAGATTACAACACTAAAGGGAAGGCCCATAATATAATGGATGACACTATAGTGAATGTCTGTAACCCATGTCCGGCTCAACATGAAAACAGCAGCAGCAGCAGCAGTCACTTCATGTTCATCTATCCACCTGTTGAGGTGAGTGATCAGATTGATTTAATCGAATTTTGGTTATGAAGGACAATGAATTGAATTTCATATGTTTTATTGAATTCTGTGTCTTGTTGTCATCGGGGTTTAACTATTTCCAAACAGAAATGATGATTAATGAGGGACTATCAGAATATGCCCCAATGATTGCTCACAATTACAGATAAAAAGACACATACAACGAATAATTGCGTAAAGTAACAAGGTCTGTCATCGATATACTGCTACGGTATTTGAGCCCATTTCTTCAAACACTTGGGAGTTGCCCTAACCGTCAGAGCTACACTGCCTTCTGTTCTATTGTGTTGGAGATACTGTCTTGAAGTCCTTCTGATTTGCAAGCATTCATCTGAAAAATCACGAATTCGACAAACTGACATGAAATCATTTCAAGTTCTTTCTCTTTGCTGCAGACAAAACCGAAGACTAAAACAGGCGCAATAGGAGCAGTGTCCATGATGTCTCCTCAGCCTTTGATGAGTTTGATAGTAAGCTGAGAAACTTTCTACTTTATGAATCTTCAAATGAGAATAAGAGAGCTACCACACCTACGTCTCACCCTCATACACCCGGCAACTATACCTACATCTCAAAATCCCACAACCGGTAGTTATTTGTTTTTATATGTGTCGTATGAAGCGGGCATTGATTTTAGGAGATATCTGCTCACAACTAAAGGAACGACAATTAAAATTAATCTTTACTTGCTGCATCGCCTGCTTGGTAAGCTGTATAAGTAAATCGAATATCAAATGAATGGACTAACTGGAGGAATACAAGGTGGCTTGTACATTTTAATATGCCAAATCTTTAAGAAGGTGAATTCTGACACGGATAGCGTGTTTCTGTGATTTTATTCATACTGATACCTTGACTCAGCAGAAAATGATGAGATGAGAGGTGGTAGTGACGGAAGATTGTTCTTCAGTTGACAGAGAAAAGAAAGAATCTCCAGATACAGCCTTCTATCAACATGTCACGGCATGTCCAAGTCTGTCTGTACCAGAAAATCGCTCAATACCAAAACCCCACAACAAAAACCAGCGCGTAAGTTGGTGGTTTATTCTTGCAAGGATGTAAAGAAGGAGATAAAATATTAGATGCGCAGCCTTTTTGGCTTCCTGCTTCAACAATTGACAAGGTCACGTTTTAAAAAATGGAACTGCCTCCGGTATTTTTATTGGTAGCGTTGGCAAAGAATTTTATCTTTTGTCACGTTTTTGATTTTGATACGGGATATTTTAGTGAGTTTTAAAGGGCAAACAAGGTTTCGCAGCAATACATTAATTGTTAGTAAATCATATGCTAGGCAGCATCAGCTTTGTGCATTCTATTTGTATTCTATTTTAGCTGAGTTTGAGTACCTGATAGATGAACTGTTTCACAAAAATTATGACAGAATAATCATCCGAATTAGACTCTGTTTTTTCCCTATGCAGAAGGTGCAATCTGCTATTAATCCTCGGGTTTGGTCTATACAATCAAGAAGAAAATCTCAATCCATCGTAGATGAACTTAGCTTGGCCTCGCTCGGCTATACATATTGGAGTGAGGGTAGTGATAGGTCCCCCATTCCCGGATCTACGCAAAACTATCGAGAGAGAGTCTTATATCCCACAATGCAGTTCATACTCAGCTCAGGATGATGATGATGTCAATCAACAGTGTTTCATGCAGGTGGAGTTATGATATAACAACAATTAGAACATATCTTACCTTTCAAGTCCCGTATCCTAAGATAGGCATAGTGACTCCATTACCCAATGTAGCGTCTCCATGCCAAGCTGTCGGATTGCTCGTCGAATCATTATTTATTATTGGAGGGATTAATCTAAAGAAAACTTCACCCTGTCTTTCCACAAAATTGAGGGAGGTTGAAAACCCAGGTTAGGCTCAATAGCAGGTTCACCTCTGCTGGGAGTTTGACAGAGCTTGTTATTACAGTATATATACATCAGTGACTTGTTATTATGGTGACCTGTCATATTAATTTTTAACTAGCCCCTATATAAATAAAAAAAAGGTACTCCCAATATACCTGCTGTACTTGAGATCTATCTCTACTCAGCTAACAATAACAAAAGTATCAAATCCCACTGGTTCAAGATTTAAGAATATTCGTACCATAGCTCTCAGCCTACGATGGTGAACTACTCATGTTACATATAATACCAACAACCTGCATTCTCTGCACAGGCTATTTATATAGTAATATCACATTGAACATGAATTCTGTTCCAGATAGGTGCAAACATAACACTTAATCAAATACAAAATTATATTAATACAAGAAGTAACAGAAAGCAAGTAAATTATCACTTGCCTAATTTCTATGCTGGCACAAAGAACAACATATTATCTACATCCAGACAGTATAAATATCTTAGCCTTATCAAGTGGCTAATTTCTTTGTTTTGGGGAAACAACCAAAAAAAAACTGCCGCGTGACAAGGCTTATCCGAACAGTAAACGATACAAAACTTAGATAATATAAGTACAAGGAGTTATCCTCTCTCATGCAGAGAGAAGATAAGTGCTATAACAACAGTCACAAAATGACAATTAGAGGGATGAAAAGCGATATAGATTGTGATGATCATTTTTGGTAGTCTACAGCCATACATTCGTAACATATGTAGGAGACTACCCTACAGGAAAAACATGTTTGGTGTGAATTAAATTTCGCAATTTTGGCGACCTAGAATATCGCTAATAATTTATTCCACCAAAAAATTGATCCAAAAAGGAAGAAAAAAAAAAAAAATCCGAAAAAAAAGGTATAAGTTATCTTCTCTTTTTAGCGAGTGGACAACTTCGCTAAACTTTTATTCCTCTAAATCACACATGAGAGGGCAAGTCGCGAAAGTAAGTTTCACCAAACATTTCTTCCCGTGGGGTAATCCGCCATTGTTAACTGTGACAGAAGAAAAAAAAGTTTATGCAGTACAAATAACCAATTGATAAGCACAGTCTATAACATGGTGTATCTACTTTCAAGATAACCCGACACGCTAATGAATAGTTGAGGTGCTTACTTCTCTTAATAATGTGTGAGACAGTCAGTGCTTATATTGCCTTTGGGTAGCCAAGCTTTTTAGGAGACTCTCCTTTGTATGCTTGGATCTTCGTAGAGGACCTGTACTGCTCACTACAGGAGGAAGAACAAGGTTCTTCTGAAGTGTATTCCGCGATTCTGGAGACTGATCATACTTGTCTCCTTCATTCTCCTTCATGCCCATGACAGCATTGGTAACCATCTCATTTATGGTTGTCTTCCCATCAGCCTTAGCAAACTGCCTGGCTATGGCTCCAGTAAGAGCTCCTCTGACAGCCATCTCTCCAACCACTGTTGACATCAGTAGCAGTGTATGAGGCCTCTTTAGTACGACATGGTCAACCTCATTTGATTTACCTTCCTTTGCATCAGAATGGCATGTTGAAGGTCCTGCTGCTTGTGTAGGGTTGTAATATTGGCAGGCCTGAACTATGGCAATCTACAATGTGTATTATATTATATCGATTGACTACAAATATTTTGAAAGTATGATTTAGTGTGCAACCGTAGTTACAATTCTATTTTGTTTGATAGTCAACAGATGGTTATTATTCGAATGAGAAGTTATCACATCATCAGCCCATGCCACATATTGATCCATTTTTTCGATCATCAGCATGTTTGCTGCCGTGGAGTATTGAAGAATGAATACATACCATTGGGACTTGCTCAGACAACTTATTATCTAGTATCTGTAGAACATCAGTGATGGGGATATGCGAGCCATTGCAGCCATACAGCATTCCGGCTTTTCCATGGGTCATGATGGATATGACAAGAAGGGAGATTCCTTGGGATGGAAGCTCAGCAATTCTGGGACGCAGGTCTAATGCACTTTTCCATTCTATCTTCTGAGTCTCGCATCCTGCTGCGACTAGGCTGTCAGCCATTTTATTAGCTTCATCTTCAGCATCAGGTCTATTCTCGGTGTTGAACAGCACCAGACCGTACCTCTTCATATGATCTTGATGATGTGGTATGATGTACTGGTCACTCTGAACAAATAGTCGATTGATGTCGTTAGCGTCTAATGGATGCTTCTCTATGAGCTCCTTCAGTATCTGTGACTTGTCACCTGGTTAAAATTAGAATTCAAGTCCAAGAGATATAGACAACCTGCAGCTTCCATTCTATTGTATATATAGCATTTTACAATTGTAGATTTTAATATTTAAATGAGATATATATATGATTGTGACATATAAACTCATATTTAAGACGAGTGGTTGTCATCATTAGTATGCATTGATGTACCCAACAAATATCTCTGCTAGCTGTGCAACTTGGTGTCACATTACAGTAATGTCAGTTGTAGCACCTTACCACTGACTTCAGATATAATGATAACCATAAAACATATATAACTTGAATCAAATTAGCAGACTTTTGTTAGAGAGCCATAGTTGGCTAGATCAAATTTTGTTGATTTGCTTGATTTTCAAGTTTCTCCCATTTATGGTCACACTAAGATGATCACACATAATACGTAATATAATGTAATATATAGATGTAATACAACAACTTTTAATGGATAAAAACTGATTAAACATGTACTAAGTTTTATAAATTTTAATTCAAATTAATTCGGAAACTTACTTGATAAGACAAGCTTTGATATGTAGCCTTGAAGTTCAGTATGACCAGCCTCTGTTATGCTTGAGCCTAAAATATTCGCAAAGAATCATTGATAATAAAATGAGTTTTCCATGCACACAAAAATCAGTGTCTGGGAGGGCTGCTGAAGAGGGGGTTCAAGGTAGGTAAGCAGCTGTAGTGGCTGGAGCACAGGGAGATGGTGCTTCAAGTTCATTTTATTAAAGTAATTTGCCTTTTCCATGCCAATAAAGATACTTTACACTATGATAATACATATTTTTAGGACTTTTACATACATGGTTTCATGAGTGGTTGTGGAACAAGTCGGTTCTCTTTGTTCTGCACTTCCTTTCTGCAGACAAACTTCTCATATCCGGTAAAGCTGGGAGCTTTTTCTCTAGAACTATCTGGAACATCCTCTTGGTACCAATCAGGATCAACAGCTGTTTGTGGGTCTAGTTTGATAGTTAGTAGGCAGTGAGAACAGTAGAAGACACTCTCATAACGAACTCCTTTCCAGACAGATTTGAGTTCGGTGGTGAGCTTTCTCAGGGTCGAAATCTGCTCTTCTCTCGCTTCACAGAGGCTTTTCTGAGGTGTCAGAGTGATTAGAGTGACACGCTTTTCACCTGCATTGTGAAGGAGGTGTTCGATTATCCCATTACTCTTGGTCACAGTAGCACCATTCCCACCTGCCTCTGGAAAGTTTGAAGGATTAGAATTCATGTCTAGATAGACGGCAGTGATGAGGGAGAAGATGTAGCTGGGTATGGGTAGACCGCGGAGATGAAGATCGACCTTCAACGGCACCAGTTGATCGTACACTTCAGGGGCTGTTATTGTTCGGCTGGCAAAATACGGTATAATGTATTTCTGATTGCTTATTGCAGCATTTGAACCGCATTGATGCACAAGATGAAATGTTCTTAGGATTTCGATGGACACATCGGCAGGGAGTTGGGATTCTTGCCCTAAGAGGTGTAGAAGCAGAGGTGCATCCATCACTCCTGTGTCATTGAATGTGTCTATCATCTCTACATATCTGCTCTTCTCTATGGTTTTTCCGTCAACAAGAGAAAACGGAGTAAATTTATCTAGCCTTTTGTACCAGGATTCCTCTTTTGTGTGGTTGTATAGTACTTCTATCACACTTGTTATGACTTTAGAGCGATGGAATATAAAGTTTGATAGCTTGTTTAGTCTCCTGAACCACATTATTTGACTTATTTCATGAAGATACTCGAGAGTGACATGTCCTTTATCATCAGGGAATTCTTTCTCTATTTCAGACAGGGTGAGCATGGGCTTGTCAGAGTGTTGGACTAGCTTCTGTAGTATTCGATACCAGCTACCGGGAATCTCAGTGATTAATCCTGCGCCAGCTGCTATGATAGCATTTTTCAGCTTGTCGATTTCAGGCTGTCCGGATGTCTTCGAGAAGTGATGGATGTCACAAGGCCTTATCAGGACTTCTGAGGTGTTGGCGAAGCTGGTCATGGTGAAGATCGGGTTAGAGTCCTTTTTCTGTTCGACATTATTTTCTGCTTGAATTATACGTTGGCGCAATTTCTCAGTCACTTTGAGCAGTTGATGAGTCGTCTGTTCAACCTTATCAGGTATACTGTCACAGTGAGTGAGGACTACTACAGGTCTTTTCAGTTGAGGACACGCAATGTAGAGGTGGGATAACCACTCAATACAAAGCTCTTTACAGGCAGATTCCTCACCTTTCTCTGAAACTAATCTTTCAAACTCAGCAATGTCTATCACTAGCAGCGGCACACATTTTCTTCTAAAAGTCAGTCTATAGGAAAATTGGTAGATCTTCTGGCCTCCGAAGTCAGTAAAGAGTATTTTTGATTTCTCGTCAGCTTTCGCCTCGCTCATTTCAAACACTTTAGTGGCAGCATCCAATTTCCCCTCATCAGAATCGCGTTCCGTCAGCACCCTTTTGTTTGCTTGCACACTGTTAACAAGGCTTGTTTTACCAGCTCTGCTTTTCCCTATGACAGTGACAGGTATAAGTCTCTGATTACTGGCTTTCTCAATATGGAGGTCATGAATGTACTTTCTCACAGCTTCTACACCTTGCTTACAGACACCTAGTGGTGGAGATGTTAGAGAAGCACAGTTATCACACTCTACTTTTTCTAATGTGGGGATACTGAATAAGCTCTCGGGGATGGTTGTGAGAGATCTGTTATACTTGATATCCAAAGACTTCAGATTAATCAGCTGGCTGATGCTGCAAAAGAACAGAAGATAAAGTGTATTGTGTGAGAAGGTAAAACTGGTCATCTGGTAATCATCTTATTCAGAGGGGAAAATGCTGGGAAGAGAGGGATGTGGCAAAGTATGCTGAATCGTTGGGCAAGTAGAACCTTCCTACATCTTCTTTATAGAAAATTTTATATACGTGTTTCTGTAATATTCATCAAGACCAGACGATATTAGACTTCATTAACTTTAACCTCAAAAACATTTCTGAGATAAACTCATCTAGGCTCAACATTATCTGTAAGTATTTAAAAACTTATAGTGGATGGATTCGAGGAAGAGACACAGGGGTCAGTGAATATCAACTTTCTGTACTCCGCTTGAATGCTGCATAGCTACTGATCAGTAACAGCTCATAAAATTGTGACTGGATGACGTTGTGTCATTTCATCCAAGAAATGAGGCCAAAATGGCTGTTTTTACGAAAGTGGGTGGCTGAGCTGATATGTGATGACGTAATGGAGTCATTTGCCCAATAATCAACTTATTTGGCAGATCAAGCAATATTTATCAAGCTGGTCTACATTGCCATACAGAGCAGCACCAACCTTTCTCGCACTATTAACAACAGTCCAAGGCAGTGAATATCATCAAAAAACTGTATTGATTTGATAACTGCTGGCCTGATTTAACCTGGGGTGTATTGCTATGTAGGCGAATTAAGATTTTCAATCCAAGAATATTTCTTGCCAAAGTTATTGTTATTATTATAATTACCAAATTACGTGGCTGTTATTATAGGATATATAGGATTTTCAAGTGGGAGATGTGGAGTGAAAGTCATCACAAATATTTTCCTGAATTAATATTAAAAAATTATGGTTGTGATAAAATTATGGTTATTAAAGTATTGTACAACTATCGGTTAGCAACTGTGGCGTTTGCTTATTTAAGCCTGCACAACAAGAATAAGTACTATTTCTAACAGCATGATAAGAGCGTTTGAATTTGTAAGAACAGAATGCCTAATTTGGCAATACGTGGGCGTAGACTTGTGATACAGATAGTAGTTTGAACTTGATCTGTGCTATATTTATCTTATTGGATTAATGAGTATTGCCCTTCATGTTAATTGAAGAAGACAAGTCAATAGAGCGATCAAGATGTAAGGTCAGTTTACCCTGTATACTCAACAAAGTTTGAAAAGGTTACAGTCCAGTAGATCTAGGATAGGCAAGATGTATTCCATCCCATAGAAACCTGGGTAAAGTAGATATTTCATGTCAGCTTGGAAAAGCTCTGTTGGGGTATGTACTGAATGCCGATAAACTGCAAAACCAACATGAGGAGCATAGAGCACCATTGAAAAGTGCTGCTTTGCACCCTCAAGGATTATTACTTTCCCTATATTATTTATAGATCAGTCTTTGAGAATTGGCACCGGTATTGTAATATTTCAGACAGTTTAAATGACACATAATATTATATCATACCTAATTTAAATTCGGCAAATTGCAATTCAAATCTGTATGCAGCATTAATTTGAAGAGTTTTAAGATATAACATCATTTGCTGGTGTCTTGCTGAACATTGTTCCAGTATGTTGTTACACATCTTGCAAAATACTATTTCCAAGATGGTATAGAAACATTGCGGCAGCAGAAATCATATCCCGTTACACTCATGCTATTGGTTGAGAGGACAATCCAATGCTCTCATATTATTGGAATGAGAAGTGTCACCATTATGATGAGAGAAAGCACTGAACGTTGTGACAGTTTTATGAAAAAACATTACCACAATGCATCTCATTTTGAACATTATCAGTGGCTATGAGGTGGTTGTCACAGCATTATAAAACAAACTTCATGAGATGATCATAAAATAATGCTGTAGTGATGGAAGAACTGTGATGCTATAACATTGTTAAAATTGAATACTTTTTGATAGCATGATCATAACATCATGAAAGTGCTAATTATAAGCTGTATTCTCACATTTAGCAGTGATGTATCATCATGTCAAAAATAATTTTTGACTAATACTAAGAAGCAAAGATTCTGCTATAACTGAATCTGAACATTGTGATTACCATTCTGTATCCTATTAGACAATAACCCAATCCTATCATTTACACACCATGTAATACTTGAAAAATTTGTATGCGATACGATGTTACAATGTTCACCGTTTGCTGGGTTTTTGACCTTCATTTTTTAACAAGAAGTCAAACAGTTTTTAGGTTATGGAATATAGGGATCACAAAAATTCTCAGGGATCAATATATTATTAGCATTTATAAACTTGGATTGTCAGCATTGTGATAGGTAAACTATAAAAAAATCCTTTTCTTTTATATCTACTGGTAGGTACATATAACAATTGCCTTAAACAAACTGCTCACATGGATTTGTAAATAAAAGGCAATATCTCCTTGTCTAGCATACTCAGCAAGTCATCATGGAAAAGGTAATAAAACTGCCAACACAGGTCTCCAAAATTTAAATTCACACTTCCGCTTTTGAATTTTACTAATCGCAGTCACGTAGATATGTTGGTGGTTGGTTGTTTGACTGATCTAAATAGAACAGCTTTATTTTCAGTTTTAACGCTTTGTATATTTGGTATTTATTACAAGTCATTGCCATCATCTTAAGGGCAAATCCTCCACCTGTACTATTTAAATATTTACAAACATATCCAACTGTCAACAAATAGTCCATTGAAATAATGAAAGTGAAAGATTTGAAAGAGTTCCAAAAAAGTCGCCACCTCCATAAATGGGGTGCAATCATAGACTTGATTATAAACCTAGACATGACACTATATGGATAGTGAGGCACTAAGGGACTTAATTGTGGGCAACAAACGTCATTGGAAGGTGTAGAAGCAATGATGCTATCATTGATTTTCCGTCCACAATGCACGTTTTTTAATCATAACTAGATCAATTTCGATCGGATTTTGAGTTTGAAAATTACAATATATTTGGCAGCTTATCTCATTTACGGCAAAACAGATTTGGAAGTCAGTGACCTGTTACCCCACAAACTTGATATACATATAGAAAGTCTTTTGTTCTGCTACACAAAATCCACAAGAAATTTAGAAGAATAGAAACAAAAGACAGTGGATATTCTAGTTTGTATCAACTGTTGTGTCATTTGATTGAAAGCCCAGCAATTTTGAATTCGGCACCCTATACTAGAATTGAATGTAAATGCTAATTTCATGTATTTAATTTGGCCCTCACATCGATTCCACACCAAAATATGGAAACATAGTGATTTTGAAAAATAATTTCGATGGGCAAAAACTGTTGCTAAACTGAACTAATACTAGGCAAAAGTAATTGATAAAAATTTATGCAGCAGCAGTGAATTTTTGTCAATTGTAACTTCAATAGCACCCGAAAATTAACAAGTGTTATTATTAATCCACACAATTAAATTTCATTTTGATTCTGCAAGGGTTTGGTAGCTTTGGTCTTAGCCTTGTATGATATTTTTAAATATGCCTATCGTACACCATGCTCACTGAGCTAGAACTTTATCGACAGAGGACTTAGGAATAGGAGGTATAAAGTTTCCTTAGCAAAATTTTTTGAATTGATGATAATCCAGAGTGGCAGCATTTCACTCAGGATGGTAGCATTAGAGCTGCGACAATTTAGTATCCAACAGTTTCCTCTATTCTTTTTTCTCTATGATACTTTTGAATTTTTCGCCACAAGCTGGTATTGCTGGTATGTCGGGTAGATTCAGTAGTGAATTTGCCATAAGGGCTAGGGGACTTGACCCTACCAATTTTAAGTGTGTCAATTTTGAACAACCTCTTGTTTTTAATTACCAGGTGCCCAGAGGGCCTCATTGTGAGATTGGTTGGAATTATGAATGGATTACGCTGGTTTACTTGGTGCAATAGCCAATTGCAATAATTGTTCCCTTTGACTGCCCTTAAAAGAGGATTGCATCATGATATTCCTGTGACATAGAATGGTATGTAATGCATTTCCTATGTTTTTGCCTACAATCTGAGCAATTGACTATAGCCAACGTCACTAGGCACTGATGTTCTTCATCCTTGATTTGGGTACACCAATCTACACATATTTAAAATTAAGACCAATAAAACGATGGTCTTTTATAAAAGAATTTGAATTTGAGTCCATAATTGCAAACAATATGATATGGTCTTCTACTCTATAGCTCATCTGCAGGAGTGAACTCTCAGTTATGTCTTTTCTCTTTACATGAGAGCTCCAATTCAGTGTTGATCAATGAAACTCAATATATGACAATTTTGGATTGTGTGCATGATTAATATTGCTAATATTGTTAAATTGTTAATATTGAATCGTAATATAATTGCATATGTATGGGCTTTCATTTTCCTTGCGCCTATTTGAAGCGATGATGCACTAACTAAAATTATTTGCATTCAAAACCGGAGTTCCCTATTTTAAGTTTTCCTCAAAGGAACGTTGGTGTAATGGGGTCAGACCAATGTTGTCCCGACCACTTTTAGCGTCGCTATAGGGAAGAGCATCTCGCTTACTCAAAGGTACAACTGTTGCAAGCATCTGACTCACATGTTTGTTTCAGATATTAATAGGTATTTCTAGTGATGCAAGTTACTTGACTTGGATGTGAAACTCAATTCATAATTGCTGACTAAAAATAAAGACTTAATATGTAAATATACATAATTAATCAAACTTGTTTTCTAGTGATGCATGTTATGCGATTCAATTCATCAATTCATAGTGACATTTCACTCCACCCATAAATAATGTGGAATATTGACTAGCCTTAGCTCCTTACTGGTATAATTGTGAAGCATTGATACTCGATGCATCAAAGACAGATGTTATGACAGTCTCCTATTTTGATTACGAGTTGATTTTCTCTAACTAATTTTTCAGGGCATGTTGTCCTCAAACATTCTGACAAATTTAAATATTTAGGAGTAATTATAAATAAAAATATGAGTTTTAAATCCCATGTCAATGAGATTAAACTAAACCTAACCCAGTCATAGCAAACTTTAAGATAAATCACCATACTTACAGGGCAGAAACTAATTGTACTAAAAATCTGATATACTACAGTTGCAAGCATCTGACTCACCTGTCTGGAAGGCTGGTCAAGCCACAGATCCTCGCATCTATTCTCTTCAATGATGGAATTTCCCCCAATCCTGCAGGTAGTGTCTGTAGACCCTCATTCCAAGGAACCTCTAACGACTCCAGTCTTGGCAGTTTGCAGATGCTGTGGTGGATAAATAACAGAATGTTAAAATACCATATAATACTGCTTGTTATTTGGTGGAGCAAACACAATTGAACAACGCATTCTATTAATAGGAGAAAGTTTCAGATTGATCAATTAACCATGTAAGTTGTAACTATCAGATATAGAAGTTAGATGATTAAATGTATGCATTTTTAATCCGGTGTCAAAGAGTTTAAGTGAGACCTAACTCAATCATAGCAAACATTGAGAGAAAACGTAAGTTTTTGAATGAAACCTTAGCTGCAGTCGTGTACACAAAGTAAATAAAACCAAAGATTGAATATAACCTCATTGCTCTACTTAATATAACTAAAAGAGTCCTAAGAGTCGATAGCAGATGTTTAAACATCATGAACTTAAATTATCTTAAATTTAGACAAGGAAAAAGCATATCAATTTCATCATAAAGCGGTACCATTATTTATACCTTTTAACCGTTTTCAAACTGATTTGAATTGGTCTCACTAGTGAACTTTGGTGCCAAATTATTTAATGACTTGCCTCTGACCATTAAGCTGTGCCCTGAGCTCAAATTATTCAAGCTAGACATCAAAATCCACTTTTTTGTGCAGAATTATTAAACTTTTCTACCTCTTACTTAAATTCTTCGTATTCTAAAAATTTCAACTGTAATCTCTATATTTTTTACGTTCTGGTTTTCCTAGTAGTTCCAACACACTTTCATTATTTATTCTTTTAAAAGAAATCCGTGGTACCCGGATTATGGACAATATTATCTTGACTTATTAATACTACCAGAATGAATATGCAATATATATAAGTGATTATGTGAGCATTGTTTTAATTAAAGTTGTATCCCTGTTGATTCATATTACTTTTCACAGGTTTCAAGATTATATATTACAAAGCTAGAAGATATCCATAGATTGGTTCTCCCAAATGCCAATATTACTGATATACCTATGGCATAAAATAATTAAATTAAAAATGGCAATCAGTTGCCACAACTCTGGAAATTGGTATTGCATATCTTTTTCAGCATATCAAAAACACCCTGAATCATCAAAATCAAAAATATAGTCTGCTGTGGCTGGCCGGTGGCTTTATTTTTGTGTGCCCAATGCTGTTGGCTGACAAAACACTAGGGTCTAGAAGTTTTGAAATATTACAACACAACGCAGTGGAATTGCCGTGTGTGCCCCTGAGCGATGTAAGATGGTTGAGATACAATGCTTGGATGCTGCTTGAATTCGCTACTCTGCGACAGGGTTTTGCGAGATCTAGATTCTATTATCAGTGCTAATAGTGTTGCTTGATGTGTAAATTTGCTGTAAGGTTATGATCTGGGCAAGATGCTGAAACTTGGTGGCCTGAAGTTAGAAGAGGCAAGCTCATAAGACTTGACTAGTTATCTTATAGGTATTAAAAAAAGTTAGAGTGTATTGTGATCAGAGTAATCCCCCTGTACTGAAATGACTTAGGTAAAGTAATGAATAAATCTGCCAGACCATGTTTTAGAATCCCAATATTTCTCTGTCATGTGGAGGTTTCTAAAATCACTGGTTCTTCTATCATACCTAGGTACTCTTTATATTCTGCTTTCACAATTAAATATGGCTTCCATTTTCATATTACGAACAAAAATCTAAGTCGGCATTCGATACTCATATTCTGATATTATTTTAAGTGATGTCATGTTAGAAGACAACACTACAGGTTCACATCAAATCTTCGGTGTGATATTAATATTGTATCACTGTATTGTGCTGAGTGTGAGGCCTCTATACAATTCAATGCTTTTCATTGTTTCAACCTTTTGTAAACAAAAGAATCCTTTATATGCTGTTCCTGATTCTTTTCAATAGAGGATAAATGTGGCATGTCAGCTTGAATCCAAAGTTTATATGAGAAAACTAAGAATAAATTTTAAGAAATACTGCATTAAATGAAGGGAAAATACGATAGAGTGACCCTAAGTGATTCATCTATTGGTAACATCACAACAAGGGCACACAAAAAATTAAACGCTTCTAGCATTTGTAGAAGTGCATTTTAATTGAGTCATCTGGTCATTTCATAAGCCTATTGTAAACCCCACCGATGACAATGTATATGATGATATATCAAATGCTAATAGTTGGTCTTTAGAAAACAGTATGCTTCACAACTCAAGTAAGACTGTTGTATTGAATATTGCTTTTTCTGACCGACCTGGTATGAACCTCGATGTAAACCCCAGTGATTACACTTTTATCTCCCCATCTAAATCTGCTAAACTATTAGGAGTCACTGTAGACTCTCAACTGTCTTTTAGTGACCACATAGACACTGTCGTGAGCAAATGCAGTACCAGACTGTATCTGATGAAGCAGCTTAAGACCATGGGTATGAACACCGCAGGACTGATAACATACTATGCTGTCAATGTCAAACCCGTTCTTTCCAGCGCCTGCCCAGTATGGTTTCAGTTTAACTCCGAAGAGAAACTAGAGAAAGTGCAGAGATACGCTACACGCATGATGATGCCACACATAGAGCACTATGACGATAGACTGACCAAGCTAGCCTTACCCTATATATCCGACTTCTTAATGTCTCTATGCAGCGAACAAGTTTTAAAAATTTCAACCGATAATACCCATCCGCTGAACAATAGAATCAGACCTAACACTCAAAGAAAATCTGTCCGTAAAGCAGTAATCGACAAATACCGACCCAGCAAATGCCGCACGCGAAAACGACAGAACAGCCTTTTTGAACTCTATATGAGATTTTTCAACTAGTGCAATATTTTTCCATCAATTTTTATGTAAACATTTCAATTTTGTCAACCTTTTTAGGAGTGATACTGGAAATGTCTAAATAAACAAACATCAAACATCTAATAAAAACAATTGTTTGTCAACAGTCCATCATCTTTCATGAAATTCGTTATTTTTTGCATTCATTTTCTGGACAAAATAGTAATTACACCACCAAGCCTGGACAATAACTTTCAATCATTTTGTGATGGCCTCTGCATCAAATTTGAAAAATGTAGGGGGAGATAAAGAGGAAACCATATAAGTCACTGAGAAGCAGAAATAACATCAAGTTGCTAACAAGATGCTGCTGTTTGTAAAGCAATTTGGAAACTCGAAATCCGATCAAAATTGATAAGTTATGAACATAAAACCTGAATTGTTGACAGTTAATCAATGATCATATCATTGTTTACTACACCTTCCAATGACATTGCTTTGCCCGCAATCTAGTGGCTCACTTCAGCTATATGTAGTGTCCTGTCTAGGTTTATAGTTAAGTCTATGGGTGCTGTTGATTATCCTAAGAGCGGATAACAGATGCTTAAACATCCTAAATCTAAATTGACTTAAAACTGTGACAAGGCATATCAATTCTATCATCAAGCGGTACCGTTATTTATACCTAGATCAGTATTCAAATGTATATAAGTGATGATGGAATAATTGTTTACCATGTGGATTCATAACTCTTAGGTGGACCTGTGGCTGTTATTTGAAATTACTGTAATGTTGTAAGTCCGTAAACCTAATTCAGCCAGTTGAAGGCGAGAATTTGGCTTTTATTCAAATTGTGTAGCTTGCTGTATGGTCATGACCTTTGTGTGTGATGCTACCATTGATATGATAATTGTGTATACATTTTTTATTTCTTATTAAGATATATTTTCTTATTTACGTGTTCTGCAGCTAGCTGCGTACCTAATATGTTTCTCGGTTTGTACCTAACTTTGAGAAGCCTAGGTGATGACTGTGAGATATAGAGTTGTTTCTTCTTAATTCTTTCATTCAAGTAAGTTTTAGCAGAGAGCAAGTGTCGTTATAAATGACATTAATATTCGTGATGTTTTTATTACGTTCATTCAAGCGAAGTTTTACTTGTTTTACTCTTTCACTTGAGCTTTTGAGCAGGAAATCTGAGAGTAGCCACATCTTTGCGTCTTGATCTTGAATATCTTTCATAGAACAAGAAGTTCCTAATTCATTATAAATAAGCTATAATCAATAAATTGGCTTGCGCCATAAACAGAAGTCGAATTTATCCCTGTTGTCAGGGGAACACCACGGCCACTGGGATTTAATAAAATATTGAAAATCAAAAAATCTATTACAGAATAGGTGCTCAATTAGTCTGTATCCAAATCTCTTACAACTCAGATGTGTCTGTCCAGTGACCAGCAATGCATTATAACTAACACCAAACAATAATTAATAACTCTGTCAAGGTATGTAGGCTTATTACGATACAATACAATTGATTTAATATATATGTGGTACCCAGTCATTATGAAGTGCAGTGAAGTGAATAGGTTATGTTCGTCATCTAATATGTCAGCTCTTTGTTGTTTGATCTCAACCAAAGTTTGTATGCAGAACATGCTTGGCACTGAGAGTTCTACTCTGAATAATATCAGAAATTATGACTGCGTATAAAGAAGCTTACTGTATTTGCCGAAGGATTACTGAAAATAAGCGAAGGCTCTCAAAAGATATTGATCCTACTAATCTGTGATTTTGCCTTGTACAGAGACAGCTAGAGCTTGATAATTGTATCATCACAAGATGCAGCGGTGTTTCTTAGATCAATAAATCATTGAAATACAGGTAGCTGAACAGAGTGCTATATTGTGGATTTAAGGTTGATTGTATGATGAGATAGATATTGACGAAAAACTTCCTAATAAATTTACCCCCCTTGTCTTACAAAATTGAGCCTATTTTCTACCTAAACAGGTATTTTTCAATTAATCCTTATTAATAAGTGTTTTATTGAGCTTTGTTAAATATTAAGAGAATGAAAACAGGATTAACATGGAATCACTGATTGCCAAGAAATTCACATGTGATGTTTGTTCATGCGAAAGTTTACAAGATCACTTTGCAGTGAAAGTAAGCCAACGTCTAACTGACTACTAAATTGTGAGTTCATTACTTGCAACAGGGCCAACTAATACCAAGTGTCACTTCAGCTGCTATCCCTACAAATTCAATACAAATTTAACTCGACTTGATTTTTCTCAAGCATGACCTCATCTTGGCCGACAACTGTAATGTAAAGTGGTAAGTTA
This sequence comes from Membranipora membranacea, assembly GCA_914767715.1. Taxonomy (NCBI): domain Eukaryota; kingdom Metazoa; phylum Bryozoa; class Gymnolaemata; order Cheilostomatida; family Membraniporidae; genus Membranipora; species Membranipora membranacea. The sequence goes on from OU612069.1 coordinate 5,980,203, forward strand.
TTCTTTTTTTGTCAGTTATCGCTTTTGTTGTGACAGCTCATGCTCGCCCAATTAATTGCTGATTGTTTTATTCGTTTGATAATTTTCTAATCAAGTTTTACCTAAAACAAGCCTCCAAGACCCAGTAAATTTATTAATTTGTAAGGCCACGTTGGAGGTGAGGGGGGGCTTACAGCGCCCTTGCCAAACCAAAAAAGCTGTATCTCTTTAACCCAAAAGTTTATTTAGTGTTCCACTCCGCTGCACAGGATATTCAACTATTACAGGATCACATCTGAAAGTGAGAAGTCCCCCCTGACTGGGAAGCCCTAACCTGAGAAACCCTGATTATCACAATAAACAACATTTTAAATGATTTAGATTTATAAATATGTTTATAATCTTAGCAATCTGAGAAGTTGGGCCAATTTCATATTTTCCTAAAAATAAGTAATTGATAGATCATTGAACTGTGGAAGCTCTAAGTTGAGTTCTTTGTTGAAAAGGTTGTCGAATAACTCTATTTTAGTAAAAAGGTTTTCGTACTTGATAGTTATCGGCTAAATTGTAGTAATTGCTACGGGATAATACACCCTAGGCATTTGTACTTTTGAACTTAATATAACTAAGTGGTGTTGGAAATCTCAGATTATCTTAATCTTCACCATAAAGTGATGACGTAATGGAATCATTTGCCCATAATCAAGTTATTGATGTTGCTAAAATATTTATCAAGCTGGTCTACATAACCATACAGAGCAGCACCAACCTTCCTTGCACTAATTAACAACAGTCCAAGGCTGTGAATATCATCCATAAACACTATTGATTTGATGACTGCTGGCCTGATTCATACCTGGGGTGTATTGCTATGTAGGCGAATTGAGCTTTTCAATCCAAAAATATTTCTTGCCAAAGTTATTGTTATTATTATAATTACAAAATTAGGTAAATTCGCGACCTTGGTATATATATTAAATTATCAATAAATAATCAATGGAAATCCCATTTTCATTGGGAAATCCAACTGAATCCAACTTGAATTCAAGTTGTCTCCCTATTACCAATGAGAATATAATTCTAAGTTTCAAGTCAATATCATCAAAAATCCGTATACCTAATCATAAAGTCTATTCAGTTGGATTTCCCCATGAAAATGATTATAATTAATGATTATTTAATATAGATACCAAGGTCGCGAAGTTACCTATCATAGATTCACTTAGTTGTTTTTATAAATACAGGATATTTAAGTGAGAGATGTGGAGTGAAAGTCATCACACATATTTTCCTGAATTAATATAACAAAATATATTATTGTGATAAAATTATGGTTATTAAAGTACTGTACAACCATCGGTTAGAAACTGTGTCGTTCGCTTATTTAAGCCTGCATGGCAAGGATAAGTACAATTTTTAACAGCCTGGTAAGAGCGCTTGAATTTGTAAGAACAGAATTCCTAATTTGGCAATACGTGGGCGTAGACTTATACAGATAGTAGTTTGAACTTGATCTGTGCTGCTCAAAATTACTTATTATTATTATGATTTAATTTGATATTCATTGTTTATTTGAGCCAATTGTTACATATTGAATGAAATTATTTTCAGTTCCACAAACTATGAGCCAGCCTGCCAGCTTGTCCGACAATCAACAAAACTAATCAGGTGTTAACGACTGTGACAATAATTAATATCCCTTTTTGTTTGCGGTATATACTTTTGAGAAATAAACTTCTTTAGTTCATCAAATTAAGAAAGTATAGCCTCATATATGACTGTGCATCGATACAATGGTAAATCGTTGATTTTTATTTTTAAACATCCACCAGAGGTGTGAGGCTTATGGGATCCCAAACTGTGTACCTGTGTCAATGTGTCCTTTGCCCATCTGTTGGACACATTTGACGGGACAACCTGTACTGAAAAGGCATAAGCAGATGGAAATTTTGTTTTAATGGACAGACAGTTTTAGCTGGACGGATAGACCAAATTTAATGGCTAATATTTTATCGGCTCAATGACCTCCTCCCACTTGCTCTAAATGAAATTACATTGGCGGCAAAGTGTTTTTGGACTTATCAATTTAACAACCCACCTGGGAAAGAGGTTCGTGTTGGGTATACCATGGATTGGCTACATTTTTTATAGAAACAGAGGGGCAACAAAAAATAACATAGTATACCACCTGTATTGTTGAACCTTATCAGAACAGACCTAAATAGACGTAGATGAACATGCATGCAATGGCTGGTTTATGCCACAAAGTGAATATTAAAAAAACCGCTCAATACATCCTTATATTAACCAATATGGCACTTATATGTACTTCTTGTGACACGCCTATTAAGACAATAATAGGGCAATGAGTGACACAACAGCAGACTGATCAGTTTAAACATTCCTCTATCTCCAACACACATTTTGTGAGACTCGCTTCTTTTTGCAATCATTGATTTAAGTTTATTTATTGAAGCAGTCTTTTAGAAACCAGTCTTTGATTTGGTCAAACACTTATTTTCTCTTGACATACTATACTCATTCGAGAACAAACTACTGCAGCCTGTCTAGCAATCCTGTATAAGGAGAACAAGTTGTGATACTGTTGAGATATTTGAATACTAGATGCATAAAAATGACAAAAATAGAAGGTAATATTAATGTTTAAATTTCCAGTTATGTCTTTTCTCTTTACACGAGAGCTACAATTCAGTGTATTTCAATGAAACTTAATAGATGACCAATTTTGAATTGTGTGCATGATAAATATTGCTAAACCATGTGAACTGCCCAAATATCATCAGCAGATCACCTGTTACACAAAAAAGGAGAATACTCTTGATAAATGTTATGTAAAGCTGAAGAAAAACGCTTATAAAAACTACAAAATAAATAGACTAGGTAGTTCAGATCATAACCCTATCCTGCTCATTCCTAAATATAAGCCTATTAGTAAACAGATATCTGAGAAAGTCAAGGTGCCAGTCAGAGTATGGAATGAGGAGAACAACGAAAAGCTGCTTTGTGAAATCGAAACGACTGACTGGAAAGCGTTGACAAGCCAAGTCAGTAATGTGTCTGAACATGCTGAAATTATCACAGACTACCTAGCCTTCTGCCTAGACGATTGTATACCAACGGTCAACAGGGTCATTTCTAACGACAAATCTTGGGTGAATGGTAAGATCAGGTCGCTCTTCAATGCTCGGTCTGCTGCACTCAAAGATCGAGGTTCATACAAACTCCAATCCCTCAAAGCTATGATCCAGAGAGAAATAAGAGCTGCAAAAATATCTCATGCTAAGCACGTAGCCGAAGAATTTAAAACTAGCAATACAAGATCATGACAGCAGCTAAATAGCGTCTTAAAATCAATAAACAACCAGCGAAAGAGTGTAACGTTGATCCCAACATTATCAATGCTTTTTATCTACGCTTTGAGAATGTACTTCCACCTCCAGTATTACCACCAGCGGAAAGTGACGGGTTTCCTGATATACGCGTAGATCAGGTCATCAAATGTCCACGTCAAACAGACCCAAAGAAAAGTCCGGGGCCAGATGGTATTCCTGGCAGGGTGCTGAAGATGGTGGCATATTCTCTGAGTAAACCTCTCTGTGATCTATTCAACGGCTGCATCAAGCTGGGTAAGTTTCCACTAACATGGAAAACCGCTATAATAAAACCAATTCCTAAATCAATCACTGCCAACGTAGCCAAAAATTATCGACCAGTGGCCCTATGTCTATCGTGGCTAAAAACATTTGAGAGGGTCACCAAACCTATGATATCTGGCTGCATGACGGACGAGTCCAAGTTAGCCTACAGAGAGCGCAGGTCTACAGAGGATGCACTAGCGATGTTACTGGATATAGTTACTAACCATCTTGACTCCAACTCCAAAAACTATGTATGCTGCTTGTTTGTTGATTTTACGAGTGCTTTTAACACCATTAGCCCCCTAAACGGGGAGATCATCAACCTTATATACAACTTCCTGACAGATAGGAGACAAAAAGTGGAAGTTGAAGGTCAATTCTCTGCTGTCAAAACAACATCCACTGGCAATCGACAGGGGTGCGTCTGGAGCCCACTGCTATTCTCCATATATGTCCAGAATATGCCTGTACCACCATATGGTAACTACCACCTGATCAAATATGCAGATGACACTATCCTACTAGAGCTCTGCACACCTAAGACACCATCAACACTGGACACAGCTGCGGAATTCCTCATTGACATGTTTTGTGCCAATGACCTCATACTAAATGTCGCAAAAACAAAGGAAAATATTATTAGTAACAAACGTGATAATCCAAGCTGTGATAACATCATCATTGAGGGTATTGAGGTTCAACGAGTCGATCAATTTGTATACCTTGGCACTTCTATTGACTCAAAGCTCACTTTTAAAGATAATACCCGGTCTGTCGTTAGGAAAGCTAGAAAACGGCTTTATATTATGAAACATCTATCATTCCTCAAAGTGCCTAAACCAATCAGATTGAGATGCTATGTCACGTTCATTGAGTACGTTTTTATTTACCATCTGCGCACTGGTTTTGGTCCTATGTCCAATTCATGTGAAAAATCTATTGACAATGTCATCTCCACACCAGGTTATCTAGCAGGATGCAGATTCTTCAACATATCTAATATCTATGGACGTTGGTTTCACAATGCAAGTGCATTAGAATGTACGCCACTGAGAATGACCCTCTTTTTGAGCTAGATAAGCTATCTTCAGGGCGCTACCATGCCTTGAAGTGTAGAGTTGATATTCGTGGGAACTGTTTTAGAGCACAATGCATAAATTTTTTAAATAAAACATTTGTCTGAGTATCATTTTATAACGGTACAACACTGCAACATTTTTATATCATACAGTATTATAATATTTATATTATGAGCTCAACAGACGCATTTGTTTCGCAACAACTTGGCAGAGACAGAAAAACTTATCCTAATATTGATAAATTGTTAATATCGAATCGTAATATAATTGCATATGTATGTGCCTTCATTTTCCTTGCGCCTAATTAAATAGATGATGCACCAACTAAATTATTTGCACTTAAAACCGGAGTTCCCAATTTTAAGTTTTCCTCTAAGGAATGTTAGTGTAATGGGGTCGGACCAATGTTGTCCTGACCTCCTTTTGCGCCGCCGTAGAGAAGCGCATCTTGCTTACTAAAAGGTATTACTGTTGCAAGCATCTGACACAGATGTTTGTTTCAGATATTCATAGGTAACTCTAGTGATGCAAGTTACGTGACTCAGATGTGAAACTCAATCTATAATTGCTGATATATTAATTAGAGCAATAAGGTTATATTCAATCTTTGGTTTTGTTTACCCTGTGTACACGACTGTGGCTAAGGTTTCATTCAAAAACTTACGCCAACACCAACACTAATATTTTATGCTCAGACGCACCAACTTCAAAATAACATAATGATGAAGAGCGCAGGTGCGCAGCAAATCACTTCATACTGAACACCAACAAAACTTTTTAAAGCTCTCAATAAAATAGCATGATGAACCTCTAATACACATTTTTTTACCCAAACATTATATATGGCCTGGAATTTTGGGACTACGCATCACTCAAGTTCACTGACATAAAACAATTGTGTATTAGTACTGGCCTGTGGCTTCTTTTTTGGTGCCTTGGCAACTTTGCTTAAGTTGATGTGGCATATTATTAGCACTTGTGACCTAGGATTGGCATAATCTTTGCGTTAGGCCGATGTTAAAGAGAAATTTGAGCAATGTTTATTGACATTCTATAATATATATTATATACCTGTACACATGGTACATTAATAAGATCTGCTTTAGTCTACATAATTTTGTTACATTATTTTGACTTGGTGTGAGATTTAAAAGCATTTTTGTTGGTGTTGATGAATGGCTGAATTGACTCAACAATACCTGCCGGTCAGTCAAAACACCACTACAATAATAGTTTAAGCGCTCAAATGGCGGCGAGATGCTGGTAGAGGCATTTCAACATCAACCACTTTCTTTTCTCCGTTAAGTACTTACCCCAAGCATGTGGAAGTAATGTCACCAAATTAAAGAGAATAACTACAAACATTTCATAAAATTGAGATGAAGCTAGATAGAAAGATTGGTCATACAAGAGAAAAAGGTTCTGAGCAAGCTAATGGACAGTTATGTATAGGTAATCAAGACATATTGTTTCATATCCACCATACAAATATGCTGACAAGTTCCCAGGATTGCTCGATTTTGACTTGGCATGTCAATATATTCTTCCTTCAAAAATTTGGTAAGGTTTCAGTTTCAGTTTATTTTACATTCAGTATCATTGTATGATAAAAACGAATGTTAACAGTGTAGAGAATAAAAAAATTCTACTAGGCAAAATTATCACTTGTTCAGATAAGACATACAAAATTGTAAACAAGATTTGACACGTTTTTGTGTACGGCATACAACAGGCCTAAAAAAGTATTATGATTTACTACAGTGTACTGTTTTGTAGCAGGTGTTGTCTAGCCATCAATTTATTAGTTGTCTCACCACAAAAAGGTGGCCATTACTCCCAAATTATTGGGGTAAATACTTAAACGGAGAGAAGAAAGTGGTTGATAATGAAATGCCTCTACCAGCATCTCGGCGCCGTTTGAGGGCTTAAACTATTACAATAATAAATATTATAGGTGTCAATGTATCAGATGGTTGAGTCCCGAATGGTTTTGGCAGATCAAGCAAAATGTTTCAAGCTGGCCTATATTGCCATACAGAGCAGCACCAACCTCTCTTGCACTAATTGACAACGGTCGAAGGCTGTGAATATCATCCGAAAACTCTATTGATTTGATGTCTGCTGGCCTGATTCATGCCTAGGGTGTATTGCTATGGAGGCCTATTGAGATTTTCAATCCAACAATATTTCTTGCCAAAATTATTGTTATTATTATAATTATCAAATTATGAACTTACTTAGTTGTTTCTATAAACACAGATTTTTCAAGTGGAGATGTGGAGTGGAGGTTAACACAAATATTTTCCTGAACTGATATTGAAAAAAATAGTATTGTGCTATGGGTATTAAAGTACTTTACAACTATCGGTTAGAAGATGCGTTGTTTGCTTAATTAAGCATGCATTGCAAGAATAAGTACCATGTTTTAACAGCATGATGAGAGCATTGGAATTTTTAAGAACACAATTTCTAATTTAGCAATCAATGGGTATAGACTTATGATACAGATAGTGGTGGAAACATGATCTGTGCTGCCAAAAATTATATTTATGTTTACAATTATTATTCATTGTGGTATTCATTGTTTATATGAGTCAATTATTAGATATTAAATGCAATTATTTTCAGTTACATATACTATGAGCCTGCCTGCCAGCGCGTCCGACAGTCAACCAAACTAATCTGTGTCAAAACTGTGTCAATAATTAATTTCCCTTTTTGTTTATGATATATACTTTTGAGAAATAAACTGCTCATAAAATCGACAAAGTGTAACCTTATATCTGAACAGTGCATTATGCAATGAGAAACTGAGCTGTCTTGAAACCGTCAGCAGGCATTGATTTTTATTCCACTCACTCACTGCAGCTGATGGGAGTCCAAACTGTCCATGTGTCATGTGCCAATTTGTTGGACCTAGTTGGCGGGACTGGTACTGGAGGGGTGTGGGCTGATGGTCAATTGGTGTTAATGAACGGACAGTTTTTGCTGGCCGGATAGAAAAAATTGAATTGCCAATTTTCGCAACTCAATCAACCTCTTCCGACTGGCTCTAGATAACATTACATCGGCGGTAAAGTGTTTTAGACTGGGAAAGAGGTATGGGTTTGGTAGTGCCCCTATACAATGAACTGGTTACATGTTTTATAGACACAGAGGGGCAACAAAAATGTACATAGTATACCACCTGTATTATTGGACCTTTTCAGAACAGACCTAAATAGTCCGAGATGAACATGCATGCAATGGCTGGTTCATGCCACAAACTTAAAACAAAAAACCGATCATTGCATCCTCACATTTACTACACGGTGAACGTTGTGATAGCGTGTTGCATAAAAATTTATTTAGTATTCTGTTAACATTTGGCTAACATTATGTAGAAAATAATAGGCTTTGGTTATTGTCTAAAAGCTTACGGAATGATAGTCAGAATGTTCAGATTCTGTTATAGCAGAATCTTTAGATCTGAGTAACTGTCAAATTTTATTTTTAACGTGATGATAACTTCATTATGTAATGACAAGAAAACAGCTCATAATTAGCGCTTGAATGATGTCATGATAATGCTATAAAATAGCATTTCATTCTATTTCCAGTACTAAACTTTCTTATCTTTTTCCCTTATTTTCATAAGTTTTTGCATCATTTTAATTGAATGCCCAATTCATCATCAGTTATTACAACATATTTTGTTCTTATTAAGTAGTTATTAATAAAATGCAGAATTATTACACGATGATTCGTAAATTTATCTTTCAAAATTTCATGATCTTATAAAGTTGCGCACTACTTGTCATTGATACAGAGTTATGAGATATATTTTTGATTTAATTCTTGACAATGTTACAATGTTACCATGCCATATACATAGGCTTCCTCATGAGGACGATACTGCTCCATCACTCTTTAATGTTATTTCATAACATTTTTATAACACGACATTTGCTGTCGCCTGGCGTTTATGTAACGTTATAAAATAATGCTCTCACGATGTCGGGAAACAACTGTTTCAGTATGCCCTGACCAGTATGAAAGATAATGACCGTTGATGAATATAAAAATTTGTTCAAAGTGACACTCAATTATCCTGCCTTCTTTTGTAACCAAGAGTACAGCTTTCTGTTATTTCTAGCTATTTGTGACTTATCTTTTTGTGCACAATTTTCCTTGGTCAAATCAGTGTTGGCTCAGATGGCGATCTTGTTAGTTTAGCCTGCCATCACTCCGTCTATTTAATAGTGAGAGGTTTTATAGCATAAGAATGTACCTTGTATAGAATTTCAATGGGCAAAAAATGTTGCTAAACTGAACTAATACTTTAGCAAAAGTAATGGATAAAAATTCATGCAGTAGCAGTGAATTTTTGTCAATTGTAACTTCAATAAAATCTGAAAACTAACAAGTGTTATTATTAATACACACAGTTAAATTTTAATTTGATTCTGCAAGGTTTTGGTCTTTATATTATTAAATATGCCTATCGTATACCATGCTCACTGAGTTAGAACTTTATCGACAGAGGACTGAGGACTAGTAGGTATAAAGATTCCTTAGCAAAATTTTTCAAATTGATGATAATCCAGAGCGGCAGAATTTCACTCAGGATGGCAGCATAAGAGCTGCAACAATTTAATATACAACAGTTTCCTCCACTCTTTTGTCTCTATGATAATTTTGCATTTCTTGCCACAAGCTGGTATTGTTGGTATGTCGGGTAGATTCAGTAGTGAATTCGCCTAGGGGACTTGACCCTACCAATTTTCAGCGTGTCAATTTTGAAAAACCTCTTGTTTTTAATTACCAAGTGCCCAGAGGGCCTCATTGTGAGATTAGTTGGAATTATGAATGGATTACGCTGGTTTACTTGGTGCAATAGCCAATTACCATGATTTTCCCCTTTGACTGCCCTTAAGAGAGGATTGCATCATGTATTCCTGTGACGTAGAATAGATGTCTCTCATATGTTTGTGCCTACAATCTGAGCAAATAACTATAGCCAACGTCACTAGGCACTGATTTTCTTCATCCTTGATTTGGGTTCACCAATCTACACATATTTAAAATTGAGACTAATAAAATGATGGTCTTTTATAAAAGACTCAGGCAATCAAATTTGAGTCCATAATTGCAAACAATTTGATATGGTCTTCTACTATGTAGCTAATCTGCAGGAGTGAACTCTAACTGCAGGAGCCATTGAATATTCTCAGAGTAGACAGTAACAGGATGATGTCATTTATTGAACACACCATACACAGACCATTTATAAGAGAATTTTAAAGGAACATTACACAAGACACTTTTATGTGTAAATACCTAGAGATAATAATCAGCCTTCACTCTATTGTTTCTTTGGAGATTGGGCATAACATCCATTGTAAATTTAATGTAAATGAAATTATCCTAAGAAGACAGGAGACACCTATACTTGTTTAGGTAAACAAACTCAGAGTAGTTCTCACAAGATGATGTCTCAATAACAATAACAAACCCAGGTGAAATCAACAAGCGGGATTTATGGTTATGGTTAATCTATCGCATTTGGCCTATTTTAAAACTGGCAATACACAGTATACAGAACATGTAAAAAAATTGCATTTACGTGTCAACAGCTGAGAAGAAATGTGTTTCCCTGATCTGACAAAACGCTAGTGTCTAGAAGTTTGAAATATTACAACATATGGAATGGCTGTGTGTGCCCCTGCAAGATGTTAGATGGTTGAGATACAATGCTTGGATGCTGCTTGAATTTGCTACTCTGTGCCAGGGATTTGTGAGATCTAGTTTCTATTATCAGTGCTAATAGTGATGCTCGATAAGTAAATCTGCGGTAAGGTTATGATCTGGGCAATATACTGAAACCTGGTGGCCTTAAGTCAAAAGAGGGATGCTCATAAGACTTGACAAGTTATCTTATAGGTATAAAAAAATTAAGAGCGTACTGTGATCACATTAACCCCCTTCATGTGTACTGAAATGACTTAGGTAAAATAATGAATACATCTGCCGGTCCCTGTTGTAGAATCCCAATATTTCTCTGTCATGTGGAGGTTTCCAAGATTACTGGTTCTTCTATCATACTTAAGTAATTTTTGTATTCTGCTTTCACAATTAAATTTGGGTTCCATTTTCATATAAGGAACAATAATCTAAGTCGGCATTCAATAATCTGACATTATTTTAAGTGATATCATGTTAGAAGACAAGACTACAGGTTCACATCAAATCATCATTGTGATATTAATGTTGCATCATCGTATTGTGCTGAGTGTGAAGCTTCTATACGATGCAATCCCTTTCATTGTTTTAACCTTTTGTAAACAAAAGAATCCTTTATATGCTGATCCTGATTTTTTTCAATAGAGGATAAATGCAGCATGTCAGCTTGCATCCAAAGTTTATATGAGAAAACTGAGAATAAATGTTAAGAATTGCTGCATTAAATGAAGGGAAAATATGATAGAGTGACCCTAAATGATTTATCTATTCGCAATGTCACAACGAGGGCAGACAAAGAAGTTGACGCTTCTAGCATGTTTAGAAGTGCATTTTAATTGAGTCATCTGGTTAATAAAAGATAATGTTTTGCCAACATTTCATCATGTTTTATGAAATTCATGATTTTTTGCATTCATTTTGTAGATTAAATAGTAAGTAAACCACCAAGCGTTAACAATAACTTTCAATCATTTTGTGATGGTTTCTGCATCAAATTTAAAAAAATGTAGGGGGAGATAAAGAGGAAACCATATAAGTCACTGAGAAGCCGAAATAACATCAAGTTGATAACAAGATGCTGCTGTTTGTTAAGCAATTTTGAAACTCGAAATCCGATCAAAATTGATTGGGTTTATAATTAAGTATGTTGGTGCAATTGATTGTGTTACAGAAAATAATAAAACAATGTTATCATTATTTCAATTAAGGTGCAATGATCTAGTATTTACCCTAAAATATACAGCCTATATCTCGCTCATAAAATTGGTCACAGCTTTAGAGTGTCACAATACACAAATTAGTTATATTTACTTCTAAACTTATGCGTGATAATTTGTAATCGTTTATTTTAGGGACAAAAAATGATGCAGCTAGATGTTTCCTTATCAATTGCACATGCATATTATGTTATCACTCGCACATACAAATCTTCTGCAAATAAGTGTAGGTATACTCTTAATCTTTACCAGTAGGGGATGTTCTAATGAAGTCATTTGCCAAACAATCAGGTAGGCCTATTGAGATTTCCAATCTTGGTATATTTTTCCGTAAAGTAATTGTTATTATTATAATTACCTAACTATGGATTTAATTACTTCTTTTTATAAGAATAATACAGAATCTTCAAGTGGGAGATGTGGGATGGAAGTCAAAAGTATATTGATATAGAAAAACATATTATTGTAATATGGTTATTAGAGTATTTTAAACAATAGTATGGCTTTTGGTTAGAAGATGCGTCTTTGCCCATTTAAGCCTGCGTTACAAGATTAAAATCCATTTTTCAACAGCACAATTGGAGCAATTGAATTTGTAAGAAGATAATTCCTAATATAGCGATAATATGTTGGTGAAGACTTGTGAAACAGATAGTTGTGTGAACTTGATCAGTGCTGCCAAAAAAATGAATTTACTATTGTATCCATCGCATATATGTAGCAAATTGCTACATATTGAATTTAATTATTTTCAAAAACTTTGACTATGAGCCTGTCTGCCAACATGTCTGACAACCAACAAAACTGTAAGTGCATGGCTGACAGGATACCTGACCGTCAGCCTGTTTCCACGCAGACACAGTGGGGGGAAAACCTGCACTGAACCGGTACAGGAAGGGCAACTTGTTTTACATTTGGCCATTCAATTTGGTCTATCCGTCCAGCTAAAACTGGTCGGATAGACCAAATTGAATGGCCAATTCTTTTCCGCTCAATGACCTCCTCCCACTTGCTCTAAATTAAGTTACATTGGCTGCAAAGCAGTTTTGGACAGATCAATTTAACAATCCGCCTGGGAAAGAGGTATGTGTTGGGTATACCATGAATTGGGTACATTTTTTTATAGAAACAGAGGGGCAACAAAAAATTACATAGTATACCACCTGTATTATTGAACCTTATGGGAACAGACCTAAATTAGACCTATATGAACATGCAATGCAATGCCACAAAGTTATAATTAAAAAACCTCCCAATTCATCCTTATATTAACAAATAAGGTACTTATATGAACTTCTTGTGACACGCCTAATAAGACAATTATAGGGGAATGAGTGACAAAACAGCAGACCGATCAGTTTGAACAATCCTCCATCTCTAGCCCACATTTTGTGAAACTCACTTCTCTTTGCAACCATTGATTTAAGTTTCATATATTGCCAATGCAGCGTCAATCAAACCAAGTCACAATTTATTGAAGCAGTCTTATAGAAACAAGTCTTTGATTTGGTCAATCACTTATTTTCTCTTGACATACTCATTTGGGAACAAAATACTGTAGCATGTCTAGCAATCATGTATAAGGAGAACAAGTTGTGATACTGTTGAGATATTTGAATACTAGATGCAACAATTTACATACTTAGGCACCATTATTACCAACAAACTGGATTTTACTCTGAACACCTTGAAAACTACAGCGAAAGCTCGCCAAAGGCTACATATGATCGCCAAGCTATACCATCTCGGTGTCACTGAGAAACTAATAACGACCTTCTACAAGTCCTTCATAGAGTCAGTAATCCCCTACCACCTGGTTGTGCTATATAGTCATCTGAGCGCAGACTCTAAGAAAAAGTTAAAATCTGTGATAAGAACTGCAGGTTACCTATCAGGCGAACTTACGTTCACATCCGTAGACGACCTTTACTCTAATATACTGAAAGTAAAGAGCCTCCGTATGATTGCTACCGAAGATGAACCACTACTCCGTCTTAACCAGCTGCCGTCAGGCAGATATCAATCAGTCAAGTTCCGCGTGCAGATCCGTGCCAAATGTTTTAGAGCAGAATTCATCAAATAGCTAAATAGTGTCTTCCAAAAGTAATAGTATTTTTTTTATGGTCTTATCATTTTATTTATATTTACAGAATCAACAGTTTTAACAATTTTTACAGAGCACCCTACAGAGACAGTTTTATTTCTCAGAGATTGAGACCAAATATAAACATACATACATTAAAATGACAAAAAGAGAAGGTAAATTTAATTTTAAAATGTCCAGTTATGTCTTTTCTCTTTACATGAGAGCTCCAATTCGGTGTCGATCAATGAAACTTAATAGATGACCAATTTTGAAATTTGTGCATGATAAATATTGCTAATATTGTTAAAGTGTTAATATCGAATCGTAATATAATTGCATATGTATGTGCTTTCATTTTCCTTGCGCCTAATTAAATTGATGAGGCACCGACTAAATTATTTGCACTGAAGACCGGAGTTCCCAATTTTAAGTTTTCAAAGGAAAGTTAGTGTAATGGGGTCCGACCAATGTGTTCCTGATCTCTTTTAGAGCCGCTGTAGGGAAGCGCATCTTTTTTACTGAAAGGTACTACTGTTGCAAGCATCTGACTCACATTCACGTTCGTTTCAGATATCAATAGGTATATCTAGTGATGCAAGTTGCATGATTCAGATGTGAAACTCAATCTATAATTGCTGACTAGAAATATAGACTTAATATGTAAATATAAATGCTTAACTAAACTTTCTTTCTAGTGATGCAATTTATCAATCCATAGTGACTTTTCAATCCATCCATAATAAAATGTGGAATATTCATTAGCCTTAGCTTCTGACTGGTATAATTGTGATGCATTGACACTCGATGCATCAAAGACAGATGTTATGACAGTCTCCTATTTAGGAGTAATTTTAGATAAAAATATGAGTTTAAATCCCATGTCAATGAGATTAAACAAAACCTAACCCAGTCATAGCAAACTTTAAGAGAAGTCACCATACTCAGAGGGAACAAACTAATTGTACAAAAAGTCTGATATACTACTGTTGCAAGCATCTGACTCACCTGTCTGGAAGACCAGTTAATCCACAGAAACTGGCATCTATACTCTTCAATGATTGAATTTCCCCCAATCCTGCAGGTAATGTCTGTAGACCCTTATTCCCACTAACATCTAACGACTCCAGTCCTGGCAGTTTGCAGATGCTGTGGTGGATAAATAACAGAATGTTAAAATGCCTTGCAATACTGGTTGTTAGTTGATGGAGCAAAGACAATTGAGCAAACGCATTCTATTAATAGGAGGGAGTTTTAGATTGATCAATTACCCATGTAAGTTGTAACTATCAGATAAATATCTGTATGAATTTTACAGCGCTTCTCCCAAAGCTGAGATTAATTGGTATGACATTGCGATGCACAGGATAGTCAATAATGGCAGGTTCACATTCAAAAGCTAGAAGTCCCCCCCCCCCCCCCCTGTTTAGGGAGCCCTAATCTGAGCAGCCCTGATTGTCACAATGATCAACATGGAAAATGAATTATGGTGATCTATTAATAATATTAGTAAAATTAGTAATTGAAAGATCATTGACCTGAGGAAATTTTAAGTTTCATAGGCCACATAATCATAAAGACAGCGTCATTTCGCTCTATTTTTCAGTAACAAAGCTTTCTTATTCAATGGTAATCGGCTACATTAAGTTATATTTAAAGGATAATACACCCGTGGCATCGTAACTTTTAACATAATATTACTTGATAGAGTTGAAAGTCTCAGATTATCACTATCAAAAAACTTCTCTCATTGACTAAATGTACAAATGATTTTTATTTTAAATTGGTACAGAGTTGATTTATTATTACACGAGGTGATGAGGACTAATTAATTTGCTAAATATAGTCTCATCATACTGCATTTTTGTTCTGGTCGATTTTCTTGCTAATTGTCAAAAATAGATATAATTAATTAAATTAATATTATGCCTTATTGATAACTTCAAAGTACTATTTCCAAGGTGGTATAGAAACATTGCGGCAGCAGAAATCATATCCCATTACACTCATGCTATTGGTTGAGAGGACAATCCAATGCTCTAATATTATTGGAATAAAAAGTATCACCATTATGATGAGAGAGAGCACTGAACGTTGTGACAGTTTTATGAAAACACATTACCACAATGCATCTCATTTTGAACATTATCGGTGGCTATGAGGTGGTTGTCACATCATTATATAACAAACTTCATGAGATGATCATAAAATAATGCTGTAGTGATGGAAGAACTGTGATGCTATAGCATTGTTAACATTGAATACTTTTTGATAGCATGATCATAACATCATTAAAGTGCTAATTATAAGCTGTTTTCTCACATTTAATAATGATGTATCATCATGTCAAAAATAATGTTTGACTAATACTTAGAACCAAAGATTCTGCTATATCTGAATCTGAACATTGTGATCACCATTCTGTATCCTATTAGACAATAACACAATCCTATCATTTACACACCGTATAATACTTGATAAATTTGTATGCAAAACATTGTCACAATGTTCACAGTTTGCTGGCTTTTTGAGCTTCATCTGTAACAAAAAGGCAAATAGCTTTTAGGTTATTGAATATAGGGATCACAACAATTCCCAGGGATCAGTATATTATTAGCATTTATAAACTTGGATTTTCAGCTTTTTGATAGGTAAACTATAAAGAATAATCCCTTTTCTTTTATATCTATTGGTAGGAACATATAACAATAGTCTTAAACAAACTGCTCACATGGATTTGTAAATAAAAGGCAATATCACCGTGTCTAGCATACTCTGCAAGTCTTCGTCTAAAAGGTAATAAAACTGCCAACACAGGTCTCCAAAATTTAAATTCACACTTTGCTTCTAAATTTTACTAATCGCAGTCACATAGATATGTTGGTAGTTGGTTGTTTGACTGAACTAAATACAATATCTTTATTTTCAGTTTTAACGCTTTGTATATTTGGTATTTTTTGCAGGTCCTTGCCATCATTCTAAGGGCAAATCCTCCACCTGCACCATTTAAATATTTGTAAACATATGTCAACAACAACAACTGTCAACAAATAGTCCATTGAAATAGTCAAAGTGAAAGATTTGAAAGAGTTCAAAAAATGTTTCACCTCTATAAATGGGGCGCAATCATAGACTTGATTATAAACCTAGACATGACACTATATGGATATTGAGGCACTGAGGAACTTAATTGTGGGCAACGTAACGTCATAGGAAGGTGTAGAAGCAATGATGCGATGATTGATTTTCTG
The DNA here is from genome assembly GCA_914767715.1 of Membranipora membranacea. NCBI lineage: Eukaryota > Metazoa > Bryozoa > Gymnolaemata > Cheilostomatida > Membraniporidae > Membranipora > Membranipora membranacea. The sequence continues at coordinate 5,997,192 of OU612069.1, forward strand.
TCCACAATCAAGGTTTTTTGTTCATTAACTCGATGAATTTTGATCGGATTTTGAGTTTGAAAAATACAATAGATTAAGCAGCTAATCTCATTTACGGCAAGAAAAGATTTGGAACTCAGAGGTTTATATGGATTTTGTGGTTCAATAGCTGTAGGAATCATCATCTCCTTATTTGTATAAATATTTAAACCAGAGTTGCTACCCCACAAAATTGATATACATATAGTAAGTCTTTTGTTCTGCTCCACAAAATCCACAATAAATTTAGCAGGATAGAAACAAACGACATTTGATATTCTAGTTTGTATCAACCGATGTGTCTTTGATTGAAAGGCCAGCAGTTTTGAATTTGACACCCTATGATAGAATTAAATGTAAATGCTAATTTCATGTATCCAATTTGGCCCTCAAATCGAATCCACACCGAGATATGGAAACATAGTGATTTTGAAATAGAAGTTCAATGGGCAAAAAATGTTGCTAAACTGAACTAATACTAAGCAAAAGTAATGGCTAAAATTTCATGCAGCAGCAGTGAATTTTTGTCAATTGTAACTTTAATAAAATCCGATAATTAACAATTAAATTTGATTTTGATTCTGCACGGTTTTGGTAGCTTTGGTCTTAGCCTTGTATGATATTTTTAAATATGCCTATCGTATACCATGCTCACTGAGCTAGAACTTTATCGACAGAGCAGCAGCATTTCACTCAGGATGGCAGCATAAGAGCTGCAACGATTTAGTATCCAACAGTTTCCTCTATTCTTTTTTCTCCATGATATGTCGGGTAGATTAATTGTAGTGAATTCGCCCATAAGGGCTAGGGGACTTGACTCTACCAATTTTCCGCCGGTCAATTTTGAAAAAGCTCTTGTTTTTAATTACCAGGTGCCCAGAGGGCCTCATTGTGAGATCGGTTGGAATTATGAATGGATTACGCTGGTTTACTTGGTGCAATAGCCAATTACAATAATTTTCCCCTTTGACCTTAAAAGAGCATTGCATCATGATATTCCTGTGACGTAGAATAATCTGTAATGTATTTCCTATGTTTTTGCCTACAATCTGAGCAATTGACTATAGCCAACGTCACTAGGCACTGATTTTCTTCATCCTTGATTTGGGTACACCAATCTACACATATTTAAAATTAAGACCAATAAAACGACGGTCTTTTATAAAAGACTCAGGCAATCAAATTTGAGTCCATAATTGCAAACAATATGATATGGTCTTCTACTATATCGCTCATCTGCAGGAGTGAACTCTCACTGCAGGAGCCATCGAATATTCTCAGGGTTGACAATAACAGGATAATCTCATTTATTGAACCCACCATACACAGACCATTTATAAGAGATTTTATAAAGGAACATTACACAGGACACTTTTTTGTGTAAATACCTGATATGATAATCAGCCTTCACTGTGTTGTTTCTTCGGGGATTAGGCATAACATCCATTGTAAATTTCATGTAAATGAAATTATTCTAAGAAGACAGGAGATACCTATACTTGTTAAGGTGAACAAACTCAGAGTAGTTCTCACAAGATGATGTCTCAATAACAATAACAAACCCAGGTGAAATCACCAAGCAGGGTTTATGGTTATGGTTAATCTATCACATTGGGCCTATTTTAAAACTGGCGATACACAGTATACAAAACATGTATAAAATTTGTATTTCAGTGTTAACAGCTGAGAAGAAATGTGTTTCCCTGATCTGACAAAAAACTAGAGTCTAGAAGTTATGAAATATTCCAACGTAACGCAGTGGAATTGCTGTGTGTGCCCCTGTGCGATGTAAGATGGTTGAGACACAATGCTTGGATGCTGCTTGAAATTACTACTCTGTGACGGGGATTTGCAATATCTAGTTTCTATTATCAGTGCTAATAGTGTTGCTTGATGTGTAAATTTGCTATAAGGTTGTGATCTGGGCAAGATACTGAAACTTGGTGGCCTAAAGTTAGAAGAGGCAAGCTCAAAAGACTTAACAAGTTATCTTATAGGTATTAAAATAATTAAGAGTGTACTGTGATCACATTAACCCCCCTCTTGTGTACTGACATGCCTTAGGTAAAATAATGAATAAATCTGGCGGTCCCTGTTTTAGAATCCCAATATTTCGCTGTCATGTGGAGGTTTTATAAAATTACTGGTTCTTCTATCATACCTAGGTACTTTTTATATCCTGCTTTCACAATTAAATATGGGTCCCATTTTCATATTAGGAACAATTATCTAAGTCGGCATTCAATACTCATAATCTGATATTATTTTAAGTGATGTCATGTTAGAAGACAAGACTACAGGTTCACATCAAACCTTCATTGTGATATTAATATTGTATCATTGTATTATGCTGAGTGTCAGGCCTCTATACAATTCAATTCTATTCATTGTTTCAACTTTAAGTAAACAAAAGAATCCTTTATATGCTGTGCCCTATTCTTTTCAATAGAGGATAAATGTAGCATGTCAGCTTGCATCCAAAGTTTATATGAGAAAGCTGAGAATAAATTTTGAGAAATTCTGCATTAAATGAAGGGAAAATACGATGGAGTGACCCTAAATGATTCGTCTATTGGCAACGTCACATCGAGGTCACACAAAAGAATTGACACTTCTAGCATTTGTAGAAGTGCATTTTAATTGTGTCATCTGGTTAATTAAAGATATTTTTTGCCAACATTTCATCATGTTGTACGAAATTCATGATTTTTTGCATTTATTTTTGGATTAACCCATTAAGCCCTAAGCCTTTGTTCCAAAATCGACAAGCTAAGCCTAGGCTATTTTCATGTTTTCTTGTTTTCGAAATATGGCGTTACTTAAAATCACTTGTACAATTAAATTAAAATTAAATAAATTAATATAGCTACAGGCATCACTTAGAGCTCATTAGAATACCAAGAGAATCTTCTATATCATGATCCATTTATTTCTTCTCTCACATTCAATTACCAGTTCTAAAACTGACAAGTGGTTGATAATGAAATGCCTCTACCAGCATCTGAGCACTTAAACTAAACTAAGTTATTCTTTTTTTTCAGTTATCGCTTTTGTTGTGACAGCTCATGCCCGCCCAATTAATTATTGATTGTTTTATTCGTATGATAATTTTCTAATCAAGTTTTACCTAAAACACGCCTCCAAGACCCAGTGAATTTATAAATTTGTAAGACCCCGTTGGAGGGGAGGGGGGGGGGGGCTTAAAGCGCCTCTGTAAAACCAAAAAAGCTTTATCTCTTTAACCCAAGAGTTTATTCGGTGTTCCACTGCGCTGCACAGGGTAGTCAATGATGACAGGATCACATCTGAAAGCTAAAAATCCTTCTGATTACGAAGCGCTAACCTGAGGAACCCTGATTATCACAATAAACAACATTGACATTGTACTTCTGAACTTAATATAACTTTATGGTATTGGAAATCACAGATTATCTTAATTTTTACCAGAAAGTGATGACGTAATGGAGTCATTTGCCCATAATCAAGTTATTGATGTTCCTAAGCTGGTTTGGCAGATCAAGCAATATTTATCAAGCTAGTCTACATTGCCATACAAAGCAGCACCAACCTTTCTTGCACTAATTAACAACAGTCCTAGGCTGTGAATATCATCCAAAAACTCTTTTGATTTGATGACTGCTTGCCTGATTCATACCTGGGGTGTATTGCTATGTAGGCGAATTGAGATTTTCAATCCAAGAATATTTCTTGCCAAATTAATTCTTATTATTATAATTACCAAATTACGTGGTTGTTATTATAGGATATATTATAGGATTTTCAGTTGGGAGATGTGGAGTGAAAGTCATCACAAATATTTTCCTGAATTAATATTAAAAAAAATATGGTTGTGATAAAATTATGGTTATTAAAATACTGTACAACTATCGGTTAGCAAATGTGGCGTATGCTTTTTTAATCCTGCACGACAAGAATAAGTACTATTTCTAACAGCATGATAAGAGCGTCTGAATTTGTAAGAACAGAATGCCTAATTTGGCAATACGTGGGCGTAGACTCGTGATACAGATAGTAGTTTGAACTTGATCTGTGCTGCCCAAAATTACTTATTATTATTATGATATATTATGATATTCATTGTTTATTTGAGCCAATTGTTACATATTAAATGAAATTATTTTCAGTTACATAGACTATGAGCCTGCCTGCCAGCGTGTCCGACAATCAACAAAACTAATCAGGTGGTAACGTCTGTGGCAATAATTAATTTCTCTTTTTGTTGGCGGTATATACTTTTGAGAAATAAACTGCTTTAGTTCATCAAATTAAGAAAGTATAGCCTCATATCTGACTGTGCATTGATACAAGGTAATTCGTTGACTTTTATTTTTAAACACCCACCAGAGGTGTGTGGCTGATGGGATTCCAAATTGTCTACCTGTGTCCATGTGTCCTTTGCCCATCTGTTGGACAAATTTCAAGGAACAACCTGTACTGAAATAGCATAAGCTGATGGAAAATTTAATTTAACGGACAGACAATCTATCGCTGGACGGATAGATGAAATTGAATGGCCAATTTTTTTTCAGCTCAATGACCTCCTCCCCCTTGCTCTAAATGCAATTGCATTGGCGGCAAAGCGTTTTTGGATTGATCAATTTAACAAACCACCTGGGAAAGAGGTATGTGTTAGGTATACCATGAGTTGGCTACATATTTTACAGAAACAGAGGGGCAACAAAAAATTACATAGTATACCACCTGTATTGTTGAACCTTATCGGAACAGACCTAAATAGACCTAGATGAACATGCATGCAATGGCTGGTTCATGCCACAAAGCTAAAATTAAAAATACGCTCAATTCATCCTTATATTAAGTAATATGGCACTTATATGTACTTCTTGTGACTCGCCTATTAAGACAATAATAGGAAATGAGTGACAAAACAGCAGACTGATCAGTTTAAACATTCTTCCATCTCTAGCCCACATTTTGTGAAACTCACTTCTTTTTTGCAATCATTGATTTGAAATTCATATATTGCCAATGCAACATCAATCGAACAAAGTTACAATTTATTCAAGCAGTCTTTAAGAAACCAGTCTTAGATTTGGTCAAACACTTATTTTCTCTTGACATACTCATTCGAGAACAAAGTACAGCAGCCTGTCTAGCAATCCCGTATAAGGAGAGCAAGTTGTGATTCTGTCGAGATATTTGAATACTAGATGCATTGTGCGCATAATAAATAATGCTAATATTATTAAATTGTTAATATTGAATCGTAATACAATTGCATATGTATGTGCTTTCATTCTCCTTGCGCCTAATTAAATCGATGATGCACCAATTATATTATTTGCACCTAAAACCAGAGTTCCCTATTTTAAGTTTTCCTTAAATGAAAGTTAGTGTAATGGGGTCAGTCGAATGTTGTCTCGACCACTTTTAGCACCACTGTAGGGAAGCGCATCTCGCTTACTCAAAGGTACTACTGTTGCAAGCATCTGACTCACATGTTTGTTTCAAATATTCAAAGGTATTTCTAGTGATGCAAGTTACGTGATTCAGATGTGAAACTCAACCTATAATTGTTGACTAAAAATATAGACCTAATATGTAAATATAAATGCTAAACTAAACTTGTTTTCTCGTGATGCATGTTATGCGATTCAATTTATCAATCCATAGTGACAATTCACTCCATCCTTAAAAAATGTGAATAATTCACTAGCCTTAGCTTCTGACTGGTATAATTGTGATGCATTGATACTCGATGCATCGAAGACAGATGTTATAACAGTCTCCTATATTGATGTTGAGTTGATTTTTCTCTAACTAATTTTTCAGGGCATGTTGTCCTCAAACATTCTGACAAACTTAAATATTTAGGATTAATTTTTAGAAAAAAATATGAGTTTTAAATCCCATGTCAATGAGATTAAACAAAACCTAATCCAGTCATAGCAAACTTTAAGAGAAATCACCATACTCAGAGGGAACAAACTAATTCTACAAAAAGTGTGATATACTACTGTTGCAAGCATCTGACTCACCTGTCTGGAAGGCTGGTCAAGCCACAGCTTTTCGCATCTATACGCTTCAATGATGCAATTTCCCCCAATCCTGCAGGTAATGTTTGTAGGGCTTCATTGTTATAGACTTGTAACGACTCCAGTCCCGGCAGATTGCAGATGCTGTGGTTGATAAATAACAGAATGTTAAAATACCATGCAATACTGCTTGTCAGTTGATGGAGCGAACACAATCGAGCAACGCATTCTATTAATAGGAGAAAGTTTCAGATTGATCTGTTACCCGCGTAAGTTGTAACTTTCAGATACAGATAAATGTATGAATTTTACAGCGCTTCTGCCGAAGCTGAGGTTAATTGATATGACACTGCACTGCAGAGGATAGTCAATGATGGCAGGTTCACATTCAAAAGCTTGAAGTCCCCCTGCATAGGGAGGCTTATCTGAGCCTAGGCTTTGTGAAATATTAGTAGAATGAAAACAGAATTAACACGGAATCACTGGTTCTTAAGAAATTCACATGTGAAGGTTTTTCATGTGAAAGTTTACAAGATCACTTTGCAGTGAAAGTAAGCCAACGACTAACTGAGTACTAAATTGTGAGTTCATTACTTACCAACTGATACCAAGTGCTACTACAGCTGCTATTCTTACAAATTCAATTCAAATTTAACTCCACTTGATTTTTCTAAGGCATGACCTCATCTTGGCCGACAACTGTAATGTAAGTTTTTCTTTTTTGTCAGCTATCGCTTTTGTTGTGACAGCTCATGCCCGCCCAAATAATTGTTCATTGTTTTATTCGTATGATAATTTTCTAATCAAGTTTTACCTAAAACACGCCTCCAAGACCCAGTGAATTTATAAATTTGTAAGACCCCGTTGGAGGGGAGGGGGGGGGCTTAAAGCGCCTCTGTAAAACCAAAAAAGCTTTATCTCTTTAACCCAAGAGCTAACCTGAGCAACCCTGATTATCAAAAATAAACAACATTTTAAATGATTTAGATATGTTTATAATCTTAGCAATCTTAGATGTCGCGCCCATTTCATATTTTTTCATTTCAAGTTTTCATACTTGATAGTAGTCGGCTACATTTTTGTAAATGCTACGTGATAATACATCATTGACATTGTACTTCTGAACTTAATATAACTAAATGGTATTGGAAATCTCAGATTATCTTAATCTTTACCAGAAAGTGATGACGTAATGGAGTCATTTGCCCATAATCAAGTAATTGATGTTCCTAAACTGGTTTGGCAGATCAAGCAATATTTATCAAGCTGGTCTACATTGCCATACAAAGCAGCACCAACCTTTCTTGCACTAATTAACAACAGTCCTAGGCTGTGAATATCATCGAAAAACTCTATTGATTTCATGACTGCTTGCCTGATTCATACCTGGGGATTTCAATCCAAGAATATTTCTTGCCAAATTAATTCTTATTATTATAATGACCAAATTATGTGGTTGTTATTATAGGATATATAGGATTTTCAAGTGGGAGATGTGGAGTGAAAATCATCACAAATATTTTCCTGAATTAATATTAAAAAAAATATGGTTGTGATAAAATTATGGTTATTAAAGTACTGTACAACTATCGGTTAGCAACTGTGGCGTTTGCTCATTTAAGCCTGGACGACAAGAATAAGTACTATTTCTAACAGCATGATAAGAGCGTTTGAATTTGTAAGAACAGAATGCCTAATTTGGCAATACGTGGGCGTAGACTTGTGATACAGATAGTAGTTTGAACTTGATCTGTGCTGCCCAAACTTACTTATTATTATTATGATATATTATGATATTCATTGTTTGTTTGAGCCTATTGTTACATATTAAATGAAATCATTTTCAGTTACATAGACTATGACCAGCCTGCCAGCGTGTCCGACAATCAACAAAACTAATCAGGTGGTAACGACTGTGATAATAATTAATTTCCCTTTTTGTTTGTGGTATATACTTTTGAGAAATAAACTGCTTTAGTTCATCAAATTAAGAAAGTATAGCCTCATATCTAACTGTGCATTGATACAAGGTAATTCGTTGATTTTTATTTTTAAACACCCACCAGAGGTGTGTGGCAGGTGGGATTCCAAATTGTCCACCTGTGTCCATGTGTCCTTTGCCCATCTGTTGGACAACTTTCAAGGAACAACCTGTACTGAAATAGCATAAGCAGATGGAAAATTTCTTTTAATGGACAGATAGTTTTCGCTGGACGGATAGACGAAATTGAATGGCCAATTTTTTTTCAGCTCAATGACCTCCTCCCCCTTGCTCTAAATGCAATTGCATTGGCGGCAAAGCGTTTTTGGATTGATCAATTTAACAAACCACCTGGGAAAGAGGTATGTGTTAGGTATACCATGAGTTGGCTACATATTTTACAGAAACAGAGGGGCAACAAAAAATTACATAGTATACCACCTGTATTATTGAACCTTATCGGAACAGACCTAAATAGACCTAGATGCAATGGCTGGTTCATGCCACAAAGCTAAAATTAAAAATACGCTCAATTCATCCTTATATTAACTAATACGGTACTTAAATGTACGTCTTGTGACACGCCTATTAAGACAATAATAGGGAATGAGTGACAAAACAGCAGACTGATCAGTTTAAACATTCTTCCATCTCTAGCCCACATTTTATGAAACTCACTTCTTTTTTGCAATCATTGATTTAAAATTCATATATTGCCAATGCAACATCAATCGAACAAAGTTACAATTTATTCAAGCAGTCTTTAAGAAACCAGTCTTAGATTTGGTCAAACACTTATTTTCTCTTGACATACTCATTCGAGAACAAAGTACAGCAGCCTGTCTAGCAATCCTGTATAAGGAGAGCAAGTTGTGATTCTGTCGAGATATTTGAATATTAGATGCATTGTGTGCATAATAAATATTGCTAATATTATTAAATTGTTAATATTGAATCGTAATACAATTGCATATGTATGTGCTTTCATTTTCCTTGCACCTAATTAAATCGATGATGCACCATCTAAATTATTTGCACCTAAAACCAGAGTTCCCTATTTTGAGTTTTCCTCAAATGAAAGTTAGTGTAATGGGGTCAGTCGAATGTTGTCCCGACCTCTTTTAGCACAACTGTAGGGAAGCGCATCTCGCTTACTCAAAGGTACTACTGTTGCAAGCATCTGACTCACATTTTTGTTTCAAATATTCAAAGGTATTTCTAGTGATGCAAGTTACGTGATTCAGATGTGAAACTCAACCTATAATTGTTGACTAAAAATATAGACCTAATATGTAAATATAAATGCTAAACTAAACTTGTTTTCTAGTGATGCATGTTATGCGATTCAATTTATCAATCCATAGTGACAATTCACTCCATCCTTAAAAAATGTGAATAATTCACTAGCCTTAGCTTCTGACTGGTATAATTGTGATGCATTGATACTCGATGCATCGAAGACAGATGTTATAACAGTCTCCTATATTGATGTTGAGTTGATTTTTCTCTAACTAATTTTTCAGGGCATGTTGTCCTCAAACATTCTGACAAACTTAAATATTTAGGAGTAATTTTTAGAAAAAAATATGAGTTTTAAATCCCATGTCAATGAGATTAAACAAAACCTAATCCAGTCATAGCAAACTTTAAGAGAAATCACCATACTCAGAGGGAACAAACTAATTCTACAAAAAGTGTGATATACTACTGTTGCAAGCATCTGACTCACCTGTCTGGAAGGCTGGTCAAGCCACAGCTTCTCGCATCTATACGCTTCAATGATGCAATTTCCCCCAATCCTGCAGGTAATGTTTGAAGGGCTTCATTGTTATAGACTTGTAACGACTCCAGTCCCGGCAGTTTGCAGATGCTGTGGTTGATAAATAACAGAATGTTAAAATACCATGCAATACTGCTTGTCAGTTGATGGAGCGAACACAATCGAGCAACGCATTCTATTAATAGGAGAAAGTTTCAGATTGATCTGTTACCCGCGTAAGTTGTAACTTTCAGATACAGATAAATGTATGAATTTTACAGCGCTTCTGCCGAAGCTGAGGTTAATTGATATGACACTGCGCTGCAGAGGATAGTCAATGATGGCAGGTTCACATTCAAAAGCTTGAAGTCCCCCTGCTTAGGGAGCCTTATCTGAGCCTAGGCTTTGTGAAATATTAATAGAATGAAAACAGAATTAACACGGAATCACTGGTTGCCAAGAAATTCACATGTGAAGGTTTTTCATGCGAAAGTTTACAAGATCACTTTGCAGTGAAAGTAAGCCAACGACTAACTGAGTACTAAATTGTGAGTTCATTACTTACCAACTGATACCAAGTGCTACTACAGCTGCTATTCTTACAAATTCAATTCAAATTTAACTCCACTTGATTTTTCTAGGGCATGACTTCATCTTGGCCGACAACTGTAATGTAAGTTTTTCTTTTTTGTCAGTTATCGCTTTTGTTGTGACAGCTCATGCCCGCCCAAATAATTGTTCATTGTTTTATTCGTATGATAATATTCTAATCAAGTTTTACCTAAAACACGCCTCCAAGACCCAGTGAATTTATAAATTTGTAAGACCCCGTTGGAGGGGAGGGGGGGGGGGCTTAAAGCGCCTCTGTAAAACCAAAAAAGCTCTATCTCTTTAACCCAAGAGCTAACCTGAGCAACCCTGATTATCAAAAATAAACAACATTTTAAATGATTTAGATATGTTTATAATCTTAGCAATCTTAGATGTCGCGCCCATTTCATATTTTTTCATTTCAAGTTTTCATACTTGATAGAAGTCGGCTACATTTTAGTAATTGCTACGTGATAATACATCATTGACATTGTACTTCTGAACTTAATATAACTAATTGGTATTGGAAATCTCAGATTATCTTAATCTTTACCAGAAAGTGATGATGTAATGGAGTCATTTGCCCATAATCAAGTAATTGATGTTCCTAAACTGGTTTGGCAGATCAAGCAACATTTATCAAGCTGGTCTACATTGCCATACAAAGCAGCACCAACCTTTCTTGCACTAATTAACAACAGTCCTAGGCTGTGAATATCATCCAAAAACTCTATCGATTTCATGACTGCTTGCCTGATTCATACCTGGGGTGTATTGCTATGTAGGCGAAATGAGATTTTCAATCCAAGAATATTTCTTGCCAAATTAATTCTTATTATTATAATGACCAAATTATGTGGTTGTTATTATAGGATATATAGGATTTTCAAGTGGGAGATGTGGAGTGAAAATCATCACAAATATTTTCCTGAATTAATATAAAAAAATATGGTTGTGATAAAATTATGGTTATTAAAGTACTGTACAACTATCGGTTAGCAACTGTGGCGTTTGCTCATTTAAGCCTGGACGACAAGAATAAGTACTATTTCTAACAGCATGATAAGAGCGTTTGAATTTGTAAGAACAGAATTCCTAATTTGGCAATACGTGGGTGTAGACTTACAGATACAGATAGTAGTTTGAACTTGATCTCTGCTGCCCATAATTATTTATTATTATTATGAATTTTTATGATATTCATTGTTAATATGAGCCAATTGTTACATTTTAAATGAAATTATTTTCAGATACATAGACTTTGAGCTAGCCTGCCAGCGTGTCCGACAATCAACAAAACTAATCAGGTGTTAACGACTGTGATAATAATTAATTTCCCTTTTTGTTTGCGGTATATACTTTCGAGATATAAACTGCTTCACTTACACAAATTAAGAAAGTATAGCCTCATATCTGACTGTGCATTGATACAATGGCAAATCATTGATTTTTTTTAAACACCCACCAGAGGTGTGCGGCTGATGGGATTCCAAACTGTCACCCCGTGTTAATGTGTCTTTTGCCCATCTGTTGGACACATTTGACGGGACAACCTGTACTGAAAAGGCATAGGCAGATGGAAAATTTGTTTTAATGGACTGATAGTTTTAGCTGGACGGTTAGACCAAATTGAATGGCCAATTTTTTTTTCAGCTGAATGACTTCCTCTCACTAGTTCTAAATGAAATTGCATTGGCAGCAAAGCGTTTTTGGACTGATCAATCTAACGAGTTACCTGGGAACGAGGTACGTGTTGGGTATATCATTAATTGGCCACATTTTTTTATAGCAACAAAGGGGCAACAAAAATATCCTTCATATCTAGCCCACATTTTGTGAAACTCACTTCTTTTTGCAATCATTGTTTTAAGGTTCATATATTGCCAATGCAACGTCAATCGAACCAAATCACAATAATATAGAAGCAGTCTTTTAGAAACATGTCTTTGATATCTTTGGTCAATCACTGATTTTCTCTTGACATACTCATTCGAGAACAAAATACTGCAGCCTGTCTAGCAATCCTGTATAAGGAGGGCAAGTTGTGCTAATGTCGAGATATTTGAATACTAGATGCATAAAAATGACACAAAGAGAAGGCACTGTAAATTTTAAAATGTCCAGTTATGTCTTATATCTCTACATGAGAGCTCCAATTCAGTGTCGATCAATGAAACTTAATAGATGACCAATTTTGAATTGTGTGCATGATAAATATTGCCAATATTGTTAAATTGTTAATCTCGAATCAAAATATAATTGCATATGTATGTGCTTTCATTTCCCTTGCGCCTAATTGAATAGATGATGCATTAACTAAATTATTTACATTCAAAACCGGAGTTCCCAATTTGAAATTGTCCTCAAAGGAAAGTTGGTGTAATGGGGCCAGATCAATGTTGTCCTGACCTCTGTTAGCGCCGCTGCAGGGAAGCGCATCTTGCTTACTCGAAGGTACTGCTGTTGCAAGCATCTGACTCACATATTTGTTTCAGATATTAATAGGTATTTCTAGTGATGCAAGTTGCGTGATTCAGATGTGAAACTCAATCTATAATTGCCGACTAAAAATATAGACTTAATATGTAAATATAAATGCTTAAGTAAACTTTTTTTTAGTGATGCATGTTATGCGATGCGATTCAATTTATCAATCCATAGTGAAATTGCACTCCATCCATAAAAAATGTGGAATATTCACTAGCCTTAGCTTCTGACTGGTATAATTGTGATGCATTGATACTCGATGCATCAAAGACAAATGTTATGACGGTCTCCTATTTTGACTTTGAGTTGATTTTCTCTAACTAATTTTCAGGGCATGTTGTCCTCAAACATTCCGACAAGTTTAAATATTTTCGAGTAATTATAGATAAAAAATTTGAGTTTTAAATCACATTTCAATGAGATTAAACAAAACCTAACCCAGTCATAGCAAACTTTAAGAGAAATCACCATACTCAGAGGGAACAAAGTAATTGTACAAAAAGTCTGATATACTACAGTTGCAAGCATCTGACTCACCTGTCTGGAAGGCCAGTTAATCCACAGTAACTCGCATCTATACTCTTCAATGATGGAATTTCCCCCAATCCTGCAGGTAATGTCTGTAGGCCTTCATTGCGACCAACATCTAACGACTCCAGTCCTGGCAGTGTGCAGATGCTGTGGTGGATAAATAACAGAATGTTAAAATACCATGCAATACTGCTTATCACTTGATGGAGCAAACACAATTGAGCAACGCATTCTATTAATAGGAGAGAGTTTCAGATTGATCAATTACCCATGTAAGTTGTAACTATCAGATATAGATAAATGTATGAATTTCAAATCCCATTTCAAATGATTAAATGAAACCTAACCTAACCATAGCAAACTTTGAGAGAAAAAGTAAGTTTCCGAATGAATTCTAGCTGCAGTCGTGTACACAAGGTAAATAAAACCAAGGATTGAATATAACCTTATTGCTCTAATTAATATATCTAAAAGAGTCCTAACAGTCGAGAGCAGATGTTTAAACATCATAAATCTAAATTGACTTAAACTAAGACAAGGCAAAAGCATATCAATTTCATCATCAAGCGGTACCATTATTTATACCTTTTAACCATTTTCAAACTGACTTGAATTGGTCTCACTAGTGAACTTTGGTGCCAAATTATTTGATGACTTGCCTCTGACCATTAAGTTGTGCCCTGAGCTCAAATTATTCAAGTTAGACATAAAAATCCACCTTTTTGTGCAGAATTATTAAACTTTTCTACATCATAATACTTGTATTTTTATTCTTCTTTTTCTAAAAATTTCAACTGTAATCTCTTTATTTTTTTACGTTATGGTTTTCCTAGTAGTTCAAACACACTTTCATTATTTATTCTTTTAAAAGAAATCCTTGGTACCCAGGTTATGGACCATATTCCCTTGACCTATTAATACTACCAGAATGAATATGCAATATATATAAGTGATTATGTGAGCATTGTTTTAATTAAGGTTGTATCCCTGTTGATTAATATTACTTTTCACAGGTTTCAAGATTAAATATCACAAAGCTAGAAGATATCCATAGATTGGTTCTCCCAAATGCCAATAATACTGATATACCTATGGCATAAAGTAATTAAATTAAAAATGGCAATCAGTTGCCACAACTCTGGAAATTGGTATTGCATATCTTTTTCAGCATATCAACAACACTCTGAATCATCAAAATCAAAAATATAGTCTGCTGTGGCTGGCCGGTGGCTTTATTTTTGTGTGCCCAATACTGTTTGCTGACAAAACACTAGAGTCTAGAAGTTTTGAATTATTACAACTTAACGCAGTGGAATTGCTGTGTGTGCCCCTGTGCGATTTAAGATGGTTGAGATACAATGCTTGGATGGAGCTTGAATTTGCTACTCTGTGACAGGGATTTGCGAGATCTGGTTTCTATTATCAGTGCTAATAGTGATGATGTGTAAATTTGCTTTAAGGTATGATATGGGCAAGATACTGAAACCTGGTGGCCTGAAGTTAGGAGAGGCAAGCTCATAAGACTTGACAAGTTATCTTATAGGTATTGAAATGATTAAGAGTGTACTGTGATCACATTCACCCCCTTCATGTGTACTAAAATGACTTAGGTAAAATAATGAATAAATCTGCCAGTCCCTGTTTTAGAATCCCAATATTTCTTTGTCATGTGGAGGGTTCTAAAATTACTGGTTCTTCTATCATACCTAGGTACTTTATATATTCCGCTTTCACAGTTAAATATGGGTTCCATTTTAATATTAGGAACAATAATCTAAGTCGGCATTCAATACTCATAGTCTGATATTATAAGTGATGTCATGTTAGAAGACAAGACTACAGGTTCACATCAAATCTTCATTGTGATATGAATATTGTATCATTGCATTGTGCTGATTGTGAGGCCTCTATAGAATTCAATACTTTTCGTTGTTTCAAATTTTGGTAAACAAAAGAATCCTTTATATGCTGTGCCTGATTCTATTCAATAGAGGATAAATATAGCATGTCAGCTTGCATCCAAAGTTTATATGAGAAAACTGAGAATAAATTTATAGAAATGCTGCATTAAATGAATGGAAAACACGATAGAGTGACCCTAAATGAATCTTCTTTTGGCAACGTCACAACGGGGTCACACAAAAATGTGGACGGTTTTAACATTTGTAGAAGTGCATTTTAATTGAGTCATCTGGTTAATAAAAGATAATATTTTGCCAACATTTCATCACGTTGTATGAAATTCATGATTTTTTGCATTCATTTCGTGGATTAAATAGTAATTACACCGCTAAGCCTGGACAGTAACTTTCAATCATTTTGTGATGGTTTCTGCATCAAATTAAAAAAAATGTAGGGGGAGATGAAGAGGAAACCATATAAGTCACTTAGAAGCAGAAATAACACCAAGTTGATAAAAGGTGCTGCTGTTTGTAAAGCAATTTTGAAACTCCAAATCCGATCAAAATTGATTGAGTTATGTTGACAGTAAACCAATGATAATATCATTGCTTACTACACCTTCCAATGGCGTTGTGTTGCCCACAATTGAGTGCCTCATTTCAGCTATATGTAGTGTCCTGTCTAGGTTTCTATGGGTGCAATTGATTATGTTACAAAAATTAATAGAAATTTGTTATCATATTTCAATTAAGGTGCAATAATCTAGTATGTACCCTAAAATATACAGCCTATATCTTGCTCATGAAATTGGTCACAGCTTTAGAGTGTCACAATACACAAATTAGTAATATTTACTTCTAAACTTATAACTACTGATAACTTATAATCGTTTAGTTGAGGGACGAAAAATCATGCTGCTAGATATTTTGTCATCATTCGCACATACAAATCTTCTGCAAATAAGTATAGCTATACTCTTAATATTTACAAGGAGGGGAGGATCTAATGAAAGCATTTGCCTAACAATCAAGCAGGCCTAATGAGATTTTCAATCTTGGAATATTTTTCCATAAAGTAATTGTTATTATTATAATTACCTAACTATGGATTTAATTGCTTCTTTTTATAAGAATAATACGGAATCTTCAAGTGGTAGATGTGGGATGGAAGTCAACAAAAGTATTTTGATATAGAAAAACATATTATTGTGATATGGTTAGTAGGGCTTTCGGTTAGAAGATGTGTCTTTGCCCATTTAAGGCTGCATTACCAGACTAAAATCCATTTTTTACAGCACAATAGGTGTGAACTTGATTAGTGCTGCCAAAAAAAATGAATTTACTATGATGTTCAAGAGCCTGTCTGCAAACATGTCTGACAAACAACAAAACCGATAAGGTGGAAACAACAGTAATTATTTTGTCTTTTTGTCCTGTAACGGTAATTATTTTCTCCTTTTTGTTTTTGTAAATACTTTTGAGAGAGAAACTGCTTTAGTTCGTATCATTAAGAAAGTTTAGCGGCACATCTGGCAGTTCAATGACTCAATGAAAAAGAAGCTGTGTTGATACCTTTAGTCGGCGTTGATTTTTATTTTTAAGCACTCACCACCAGGTAAGTGGCTGACAGGATACCCGACCGTTAGCCTGTGTCCATGCGGACACAGTTGGGGGACAACCTGTACTGGACCGTATAGACGGAAAGGCAACTTGTTTTATTGGACAGACCAATTTTGCTGAATAGGCATGGGCGGATAGTCAAAACGGAATGCCCAACTGCTTCAGCTTGATCTGAAACCTTTACCGACTTGCCCCCAGTGAAATTACATTATTGCTAGCAAGGTGCTTAGTTGACATTATGCTGAGAACAGCTTAAATTAAGAGATTGCATGTGCCAGTTAAAAGTCTTCATCAACAAGAAGAGATGTTAGGGCCCGTGTAAAATTTACACAAATTTGGAGCAGTCCAGTGCTATAAATAGCAAGATTGCTCTTGTATGATGACTGTAATGACTGAATACTTTAAAACACCACCTGTATTACTGACCCTTATTTGAGCAGAACAGAATAGACCTAGATGAGCATGCATGCAATGACTGGTTCATGTTCTAGCTTGAATTTAAAAAACCTAACATAGCAAGCAAGCATTTTCCCATTTACTACACGGCACTTAGACGTACGTCTTGTGTTACACTTGTTTAGACAAAGAGGGGAATAAGTGACAATAACAGCAGGCACTCCCATTATTATGTCATAAGACTGATCAGTGTGAACATCCCTCAATCTCTAGACCACATTTGGTGATGCTCGCTTCCTGTTGCCATCATTTACCTAAGCCATGGATCTTGCCAATGCGACGCCCATCGAATTAAGTCACAATATATTGGAACAGCCTTGGAGAAACCAGTCTGCTCAAACAACTGTTTTCTCTTGACATACTCATTCGAGAACAAACTACTGCAGCCTTTTGAGCATTCCTGTTTAAGGAGAGCGAGGTGTGAAACTGCATAAAAATGACATAAAGAGGAAGCAATCGTACTTGGAAAACAGCCAGTCTTGTCTTTTCTCTTTACATGAGAGCTCCAATTCAGAATCGATCAATCAAACTTAATGTAGATGATCAATTGAAATGTGTGCATGATAAATATTTGTAGAGTTTCCAAAAAATTATATATACACAAAAGGAAGTTATTAAATATTAAATCAAAATCAGAGTTCCCAATTTTAGGTTTTTTTTCAAAAGACAGTTAATCATATTTATCCCTGTTGTCAGGGAACACCATGGCCACTGGGATTTAATAAAAAATTGAAAAGCAATAAATCTAATACAGCATAGGTGCTCAATTAGTCTGTGTCCCAATCTCTTACAACTCAGATATTTCTGTCCAGTGACCACCAATGCATTATAAGTAACACCAAACAATACTTAACAACTATGTCAAGGTCTGTAGGCTATTATGATACAATACAATTCATTTAATATATGTGGTATCCAGTCATTACGAAGTGCAGCGAAGTGCAGCGAAGTGAAAAAGTTATGTTTGTCATCTAACATGTCAGCTCTTTGTTGTTTGATCTCAACCAAAGTTTGTATGCAGTACATGCTTGGCACTGAGAACTTTACTCTGAATAATATAAGAAAATATGGCTGTGTATACAGAAACTTACTGTATTAGCCAAATGATTACTGAAAATAAGCGAAGGTTCTCAAAAATTATTGATCCTACTAATCTGTGCCTTTCCCTTGTACAGAGACAGCTAGATATTGATAGTTGTATCATCAAAGAATGCAGCAGTGTTTCCGTTGGAGGGGAGGGGAGCGGGGGGCCTGACAGCGCCTCTGTCAAACCAAAAAAGCTTTATCTCTTTAATCCAAGAGTTCATTTGGTGTTCCACTGCGCTGCACAGGATAGTCAATGAAGACAGGATCACATCTGAAAGCTAAAACTCCATCCTGATTAGCAAGCCCTAACCTGAACAACCCTGATTATCACAATAAACAACATTTTAAATGAGTTAGATTTAGATATTTTCATAATCTTAGCAATCTTAGAAGCTGTGCCCATTTCATATTTTCTTAAGGATGTCAAATAACTCTATTTAAGTAAAAAAAAATTTCGTACTTGTTAGTACATTTTAGTAATTACTACTAGATAATACACCCTAGGCATCGTAATTTTGTACTTAATATAACTAATTGGTATTGGAAATCTCAGATTATCTTAATTTTTACCAGAAAGTGATGACGTAACAGAGTCATTTGCCCAATAATCAAGTTATTGATGTTCCTAAACTGGTTTGGCAGATCAAGCAACATTTATCAAGCTGGTCTACATTGCCATACAGAGCAGCGCCAACCTTTCTTGCACTAATTGACAACAGTCCAAGGCTGTGAATATCATCCTAGAACTCTGTTGATTTGATGACTGCTGGCCTGATTCATACCTGGGGTGTACTGCTATGTAGGCGAATTGAGATTTTCAATCCAAGAATAATTCTTGCCAAAGTAATTGTTATTATTATAATTACGAAATTATAGATTCACTTGGTTGTTTTATAAATACAGGATTTTCAAGTGGGAGATATGGAGTTAAAGTTATCACAAATATTTTCCTGAATTAATATCACAAAACATATTATTGTGATAAAATTATGGTTATTAATGTACTGTACAACTATCGGTTTGAAACTGTGTCGTTTGATTATTTAAGCCTGCATGACAAGAATAAGTACCACTTTTAACAGCATGATAAGAGCGTTTGAATTTGTAAGAACAGGATTCCTAATTTGGCAATACGTGGGCGTAGACTTGTGATACAGATAGTAGTTTGAACTTGATCTGTGCTGCCCAGTATTGCTTATTATTATTATGATTTACTATGATATTGATTGTTTATTTGAGCCAATTGTTACATATTAAATGAAATTATTTTCAGTTGCATAGACTATGAGCCAGCCTGCCAGCGCGTCAGACAATGAACAAAACTAATTGAGGAAGTATAGCCTCATATCTGATTGTGCATTGATACAATTGTAAATCGTTGATTTTAATTTTTAAACACCCACCCGAGGTGTGTGGCTGATGGGATTCGAAACGTTCCAGTTCCACGTTGACCATCTGTTGGACAAATTTAACGGGACAACCTGTACTAAAAAGGCATAAGCAGATGGAAAATTTGTTTTAATGGACATACAGTTTTAGCTGAATGGACAAACCAAATTGAATGGCGAATCTTTTTTCAGCTCAATGACCTCCTCCCACTTGCCCTAAATGAAATTACATTGGTGTCAGAGCATTTTTGGACTGATCAATCCAACAAGCCACCTGGGAAAGAGGTATGTGTTGGGTATACCATGAATTGGCTACATTGTTTTTATAGAAACAGAGGGGCAACAAAAAATTACATAGTATACAACATGTATTATTGAACCTCATCGGGACAGACCTAAATAGACCAAGATGAACATGCATGCTATGGCTGGTTCATGCCACGAAGTTAAAATTAAAAAACCGCTCAATTTATCCTTATATTAACTGATATGGCACTTGTATGCACTTCTTGTGACACGCCTATTAAGACAATAATAGGGGAATGAGTGGCAAAACAGCAGACTGATCAGTTTAATTTTTCCTCCCTCTCGAGCCCACATTTTGTGAAACTCACTTCATTTTGCAATCATTGATATTGCCAATGCAACGTCAATCAAACCAAGTCACAATTTATTGAAGCAGTCTTTCAGAAACCAGTCTTTTACTTGGTCAAACACCTATTTTCTCTTAACATACTCATTCGAGGACAATCTACTGCAGCCTGTCTAGCAATCCTGTATAAGGAGAGCAAGTTGTGATACTGTTGAGATATTTGAATACTAGATGTATAAAAATTACAAAAAGAGAAGGTACACACTCAAAAATCATAACCGTGAAATAATCCTTTGAAAGTATCAAGTTAAAGAAGATACAAATGTGTTTAAGTTTAAAATTGATGCCATATTGCATACACAACATCCCGGCAGTGTCGAACAGATCCTGGCATATTTGAAATTAAGGGAAATTGGCGCAGTCATTGCACACTCGCCCTCAAGGCACACACTATTTCGCTGCCACGATGTGGTCAGTGACTAATCCTCGTGAGTTTAACCAACATTTTTAAAGCCAACTAATGACTTAGTACTAAATTGTGAGTTTGTTACTCGCAACAGGGCCAAATGATACCCAGCATCACAACAGCCTCTATCCCAACAAATTAAAAAAAAAGTTCACTTTATTTATTTTTCAATGTAATGCAATGTAATGTAGAATAATATGTCATTCTTTCGTGTGTTATTTATCACTTCTGTTGTGACAGCTCATGCCCACCCTATTAATTTGATCAAAATTGTAGCGCTGATTGTTTTCAGTCTTTTGCTAATCTGCTAATCAATTACAACCTAAGACCACCTCCAGTAGGCAGTAAATGTATTACTTTGTGAGGCCTTACATTGTTCTCTAGGCTTTGGGAGTCGAGGTTCCACCCTGAATCCCGTATCGGGGGTCGTGGGGGGGGGGGCTTACAGCTCTTCTCCCAAAGCTGAGAATAATTGATTTGACACTGCGCTGCACAGGATAGTCAATGATGGCAGGTTCACATTCAAAAGCTAGAAGTCCCCCCTGTTTAGGGAGCAACCCTGATTGTCACAATGAACAACATGAAAAATAAATTATGGTGTTTTATTAAGATTATTAGTAAAATTAATAATTGAAAGATCATTGAACTGAGGAAATTTTAAGTTTGATAGGGCACATAATCGTGAAAACAGCGTCATTTCGCTCTATTTTCCAGTAACAAGGTCTTCTTATTCAATGGTAATGGGCTACATTTAGTTATTTTTACAGGATAATACACCCTTGGCATCGTAACTTTTAACATAATATTACTTGATAGAGTTGAAAGTCTCAGATTATCACTCTCAAAAAACTTGTCTGTTGACTTACTGTACAAATTACTTTAATTTTAAAATTGGTACAGAGTTGATTTTTTATTAGATGAGGTGATGAGGACTAATTAATTTGTTAAATATAGTCTCATCATACTGCCGTTTTGTTCTGGTCGATTTTCTTGCAAATTGCCAAAAATAGATATGATTCATTAAATTAATATTATGCATTATTGATAACTTCACTCATACTAGGAAAGGTTGCTCCAACATAATAAAATGATAATAATAATAATGAAAATTTAAATAATAATAATAATGATATAAATATTTGTATTATGCACACGTATAGTCAGTCAGTTTGGCGCAGTGGTTAGCGTGTCTGCCACTTAACCAGCCGGTTGTGGGTTCAAACCCCGCCTGATCACACAGTCCGAGTTTGACTGATCACACAGTCCTTTCGGATCAGGACTATAAATAATGGAGGTCTTCTGTATGTACAACACCATTGTGCATAAAGATTAAAGAACCCTCCTGTATGGTATAGCCCTATACAGGAGTATGCTGTCCTCAACCACTGCAGCTCCGGCCGTGTAGCGTCATGCTTTACGCTGGGTTAAACCTGTCAGTGGTTGAAAAGTGGCAGTAACGACTCGGAAACTTAGTCGTCACTACAAACCTCTTCCTAGACAGACAGCAAAGATATAAAATATATATATCTTATAGGATTAATAAGTATTGCCCCTCATGTTAATGGAAGAAGACAACTCAATGGAGCAATCAAGATATAAGGTCATTCATACAATGTCTGACAATTATTTTTTTATCAAGTTTACCCTGTATACTCAACAAAGTTTGCAAAGGTTACAGTCCAGTAGAGCTAGGATAGGCAAGATGTATTCCATCCCATAGAAAGCTGAGTAAAGTAGATATTTCATGTCAGCTTTGAAAAGCTCCGTTGGGGTAAGTACTGAAATGCCGATAAACTGCAAACCCAACATGAGGAGCATAGAGCACCATTGAAAAGTGCTGCTTCGCACCCTCAAGGATTATTACTTTCCCTATATTATTTATAGATCAGTTTTTGAGAATTGGCACCGGTATTGTAATATTTCAGGTAGTTTAAATGTCACATAATATTATATCATACCTAATTTCAATTCGGTAAATTGCAATTCAAATCTGTGTGCAGCATTACTTTGAAGAGTATTAAGAAATCACATCATTTGCTGGTGTCTTGCTGAACATTGTTCTAGTATGTTGTTAATACATCTTCCAAAATACTATTTCCAAGGTGGTATAGAAACATTGCGGCAGCAGAAATCATATCCCATTACACTCATGCAGTTTGTTGAGAGGACAATCCAATGCTCTAATATTATTGGAATGAAAAGTATCACCATTATGATGAGAGAAAGCACTGAGCGTTGTGACAGTTTTATGATAAAACATTACCACAATGCATCTCATTTTGAAAGTTATCGGTGGCTATGAGGTGGTTGTCACAGCATTATAAAACAAACTTTATAAGATGATCATAAAACAATGCTGTAGTGATGGAAGAACTGTGATGCTATAACATTGTTAAAATTTAATACTCTTTGATAGCATGACCATAGCATCATTAAAGTGCTTATTATAAGCTGTTCTCTCGCATTTAACAGTGATGTATCATCATGTCAAAAATAATGTTTGACTAATACTTAGAACCAAAGATTCTACTATAACTGAATCTGAACATTTTGATTACCATTCTGTATCCTTTTAGACAATAACCCAATCCTATCATTCACACACCATGTAAATCTTGATAAATTTGTATGCAATAAGAATCAAGAATTATCCCTTTTCTTTTATATCTATTGGTATGAACATATAACAATTGTCTTAAACAAACTGCTCACATGGATTTGTAAATAAAAAGGCAATATCGCCTTGTCTAGCATACTCTGCATGTCCTCATCGAAAATGTTATAAAACTGCCAACACAGGTCTCCAAAATTAAGATTTACACTTCTGCTTTTAAATTGTACTAATCGCACTCACGTAGATATGTTGGTAGTTGGTTGTTTGACTGATCTAAATACAACAGCTTTATTTTCAGTTTTAACGCTTTGTATATTTGGTATTTATTGCAGGTCATTGCCATCATCTTGAGGGCAAATCCTCCACCTGTATCATTTAAATATTTATAAATATTATATCCAACTGTCAACAAATAGTTCATTGAAATCGTGAAAGTGAAAGATTTGAAAGAGTTCAAAAAAGTTGCCACCTCTATAAATGGAGTGCAATCATAGACTTGATTATAAACCTTGACATGACACTATATGGATATTGAGGCACTGAGCACTGATTTTGTAGTTCAATAGCTGTAGGAATCATCACCTCCTGTATGAATCTATAAACGAGAGTTGTTACCACACAAATTTGATATACATATAGAAAGTATTTTGTTCTGCTAAACAAAATCAACAAGAAATTTAGAAGAATAGAAAAAAAAGACAGTGGATATTCTAGTTTGTATCAACTCGATTCCACACCGAGATATGGAAACATAGTGATTTTGAAATAGAATTTAAGTGGGCAAAATATGTTGCTAAACTGAACTAATACTAAGCAAAAGTAATGAATAAAAATTCATGCAGCAGCAGTGTATTTTTGTCAATTGTAACTTTAATAACATCCGAAAATTAAAAAGCGTTATTATTAATGCACACAATTAAATTTCATTTTGATTCTGCAAGGTTTTGGTAGCTTTGGTTTTAGCCTTGTATGATATTTTTAAATATGCCTATCGTATACCATGCTCACTGAGTTAGAACTTTATCAACAGAGGACTGAGTACTAGGAGGTATAAAGTTTCCTAAGCAAAACTTTTCAAATTGATGATAATCCAGAGCGGCAGTATTTCATTCAGGATGACAGAATTAGAGCTCCAACAATGTAGTATCCAACAGTTTCCTCTACTCTTCTGTTTCGATGATACTTTTGAATTTCTTGCCACAAGCTGGTATTGCTGGTATGTCCGGTAGATTCAGTAGTGAACTCGCAATAAGGGCTAGGGGACTTGACCCTACCAATTTTCTGTGTGTTAATTTTGAAAAACCTCTTGTTTTTAATTACCAGGTGCCCAGAGGGCCTCATTGTGAGATTGGTTGGAATTGTGAATGGATTAGGCTGGTATACTTGGTGCAATAACCAATTTCCATGATTTTCCCCTTTGACTGCCCTTAAAAGAGGAGTGCATCATGATATTCCTGTGACATAGAATAGATTTCTTTCATATGTTTGTGCCTACAATCTGAGCAAATAACTATAGCCAACGTCACAAAGCACTTATTTTCTTCATCCTTGATTTGGGACACCAATCTACACATATTTAAAATTAAGACCAATAAAACGATGGTCTTTTATAAAAGACTCAGGCAATCAAATTAGAGTCCATAATTGCAAACAATTTGATATGGTCTTCTACTATATAGCAAATCTGCAGGAGTGAACTCTCACTGCAGGAGCCATTGAATATTCTCAGAGTTGACAATAACAGGATAACCTCATTTATTGAACCCACCATACACAACCATTTATAAGAGATTTTATAAAGGAACATTACACAGGACACTTTTATGTGTAAATACCTTGAGATAATAATCAGCCATCACTCTATTGTTTCTTGGGGGATGAGGGATCACATCCATTGTGAATTAAATGTAAATGAAATTGTTCTAAGGAGACAGGTGACAGCTATACTTGCTTAGGTGAACAAACCCAGAGTACGTCTTACAAGATGATGTCTCAATAACAATAACAAACCAAGGTGAAATCACCAAGCAGGGTTTATGGCTATGGTTAATCTATCACATTGGGCCTAATTTAATACTGGCAATACACAGTATACAGAACATGTAAAAATATTGCATTTACGTGTCAACAGCTGAGAAGAAATGTGTTTCCCTGATCTGACAAAACACTAGAGTCTAGAAGTTTTGAAATATTACAACATAACGCAGTGGAATTGCTGTGTGTGCCCCTGTGCGATGTAAGATGGTTGAGATACAATGCTTGGATGCTGCTTGAATTTGCTACTCTGTGACAGGAATTTGCGAGATCTAGATTCTATTATCAGTGCTAATAGTGGTGCTTGTTGTGTAAAATTGCTGTAAGGTTACGATCTGGGCAATATACTGAACCTTGGTGGCCTGAAGTTAGAAGAGGCAATCTCATAAGACTTGACAAGTTATCTTATAGGTATTAAAAAAATTAAGAGTGTACTGTGATCACATTGACCCCCTTCATGTGTACTGAAATGACTTAGGTAAAATAATGAATAAATCTGCCGGTCCCCGTTTTAGAATCCAAATATTTCTCTGTCATGTGGAGGTTTCTAAAATTACTGGTTCTTCTATCATTTCTAGGTACTTTTTTATATTCTACTTTCACAATTAAATATGGGTTCCATTTTCAAATTAGTAACAATAATCTAAGTCGGCATTCAATACTCATAATCTGATATTATATTAAGAGATGTCATGTTAGAAGACAAGACTACAGGTTCACATCAAATCTTCATTGTGATATTAATATTGTATCATTGTATTGTGCTGAGTGTGAGGCCTCCATACAATTCAATGCTTTTCATTGTTTCAACTTATGGTAAACAAAAGAATCCTTTATATGCTGTGCCTGATTCTTTTCAATAGAAGATAAATGTAGCATGTCAGCTTGCATCCAAAGTTTATATGAGAAAACTGAGAATAAATTTTAAGAAATGCTGTTTTAAATGAAGGGAAAATACGATAGAGAGACCCTAAATGATCCATCTTTTGGCAGCGTCACCACAAGGTCACACGAACTATTTGAGGCTTCTAGCATTTGCATAAGTGCATTTTAATTGAGTCATCTGGTTAATAAAAGATAATTTTTTACCAACTTTTCATTTTGATTTATGAAACTCATGATTTTTTGCATTCCTTTGTAGATTAAATAGTAACTAAACCATTAAGCATGGACAATAACTTTCAATCATTTTGTGATTATTTCTGCATCAACTTATACAAATGTACTGGGAGATAAAGAGGAAACTATATAAGTGATGAACATAAAATTTGAATTGTTGACAGTAAATCAATGATAATATTATTGCTTATTACACCTCCCAATGACATTGCGCTGCCTACAATTTAGTGCCTCACTTCAGCTAAATGTAGTGTCATGTCTAGGTTTATAATTAAGTCTATGGGTGCAATTGAATATGTTACAAAAATTATTAAAAATTTGTTATCATATTTAATTAATTAAGGTGTAATAATCTAGTATTAACCCTAAAATAGACAGCCTATATCTTGCCCATTAAATTGGTCACAGCTTTAGAGTGTCACAATACACAAATTATTAATATTTACTTCTAAATTTATATCCGTGATAATTTATAATCATTAAGTTGAGGGACAAAGAATCATACGGCTAGATATTTTGTTATCACTCGCACATACAAATCTTCTGTTAAAAAGTGTAGGTATCTTTACCAGTATGGGATGATCTAATGACATCATTTGCCGAACAATCAAGTAGGGATATTGAAATTTTAAATTTCGGAATATTTTTCCATGAAGTAATTGTTATTATTATAATTACCTAACTATGGATTTAATTACCTCTTTTTATGAGAATAATACGGAATCTTCAGGTGGAAGATGTGGGATGAAAGTCAACAAAAGTATTTTAATAAAGAAAAAAACATTATTGCGATATGGTCATTGGAGTATTTTGAGCGATAGTAGGGGTGTCGGTTAGAGGATGTGTCTTTGTCCATTTAAGCCTGCATTGCAAGACTAAAATCCATTTTTACAGCACAATTGGAGCAATTGAATTTGTAAGAAGATAATTCCTAATTTAGCGATATGTTGGTCTAGACTTGTGAAACAGATAGTGGTGTGAACTTGATCAGTGCTGCCAAAAAAAATTAATTTATAATGGCATTCATCGTATATATGTAGCAAATTTAAAGGGCAACCAAGGTTTCAAACAACTTCTCATTGATGGCCATTAATTAATAGCAGATTGCACCTTCTGCATGGGGAAAAAGACAAAATATAATTCAGCCAGAATTCTTGTGAAACATTTCTTCCATCAGGTACTCAAACTCAGCTAAAAGAGAATATCACATAGCAGTTTCCTGTTCCTGTTATTATTTAGCCTGTGCTCTATAATTATTACAGCAAAGCCTTGGAACCTCCCCTAAACTGAAGTGTTACCCAGCTAAGAGTTAGCAACTACTTTGAGTTTTGCATCACGTGATGCACAAAGCTGATGCTGCCCAGCACATTATTCGCTACCCATTAATGCATTGCTGCGAAACTTTGGTTGCCCTTTAATTATTCTCAGTAGCAAGCCTGTCTGCCAGCATGTCTGGCAATCAACAAAACCAACAAAACCAATAAATTGGTAACAACTGTGAAAATTATTAAACAGGGTAAATTAGTCCAAAGATTGAATATTCCACTCAATTTCCTCATTGCTCCAATGAATATATTTAAAATAGTTCTAAGAGGGATAACAAATGCTTAAACATCCTAAATCTAATTTGACTTGAAACTGTCACAAGGCATATCGATTCTATCATCAAGCGGTACCGTTATTTATACCTTGATCAGTATTCAAATGTATATAAGTGATGATGTAATAATTGTTTGAAATAAGGTTGTATCCCTAACCATGTGGATTCATATTCCTTGGGTGGCTCTGAGGCTGTTGTTCGAGATTACTGTACTGTTGTTAGTGTGCACACCTAATTCAACCTATTGAAGGCGAGAATTTGGATATTATTCAAATTGTGTAGCTAGCTGTATGTTCATAACCTTTGTGTGATACTACCATGGTTATGATGATTGTGTATACATTTTGGTTTCTTATTTGTACATATTTTTGTATTTACGTGTTCTGCAGCTAGCTGCCTACCAAATCTGTTTCTCGGTTCGTACCCAATTTTGAGAAGCCTAGGTGATGACTGTGAGATATAGAGTTGTTTCTTCCAAAATCTTCCATTCAAGTAAGTTTAAGCAGAGAGCAAGTGTCGTTATTAATGACTTCTTAAATTTTGTGACGTTTTTATTACTTGCTTTACTCATTCACTTGAGCTTTTGAGCAGGAAATCTGAGAGTAGCAACATCTTTGCGTCTTGATCTTGAATAGCCTTCACAGCACAAGAAGTTCGTAATTCATAATAAATAAGCTATAATCAATAAATTGGCTCGGCCATAAACAGAAGTCAAATTTATCCCTGTTGTCAGGGGAACACCACGGCCACTGGGATTTAATAAATAAATTGAAGAGCAATCAAGCTATTACAGAATAGGTGCTCAATTAGTCTGTGTCCCAATCTCTTACAACTCAGATGTTTTTGTCCAGTGACCAGTAATCTATTATAAGTGACACCAAACAATACTTAATAACTCTGTCAAGGTATGTAGGCCTATTACGATACAATACAATTCAATCTGTATATGTGTGGTACCCCGTCATTACAAAGTGCAATGAAGTTGAAATGTTATGTTTATCAGCTGACATGTCAACTCTTTGTTGTTTGATCTTGACCAAATTTGTATGCAGAACATGCTTGTCACTGAGGATATTACTCTGAATAATATCAGAAAATATGACTGTGTATACAGAAGCTTACTGTATTAGCCGAAGGATTACTGAAAATAAGCGAAGGCTGTCAACAAACCGGCTCTCAAAAATTATTGATCCTACTAATCTGTGACTTTCTCTTGTTCAAAGACTAGAGCTCGATAGTTGTATCATCACGAGAAGCTGCGGTGTTTCATAGATCAATAAATCATTGAAATACAGGCAGCTGAACAGAATGCTATATTGTGGATTTAAGGTGGATTGTATGATGAGAAGTTTATCCCCGCGTCTTACAAAATTATGCTCATTTTCTACCTCAACTGGTATTTTTCCATTAATCCTAATTAAAAGTTGTTTCATTTGGCTTCGCGACATATTAAGAGAATGAAAACAGATTTAAAATGGAATCACTGTGTGCCAAGAAATTCACATGTGAAGTTCATTCATGCACAAGTTTACACAATCACTTTGCAGTGAACGTACGCCAAAGACTAACTGAGTACTAAAATGTGAGTTTGCTACTTGCAAAAGGGTCAACTGGTACCAAGTTGCACTACAGCTGTTATCTCTACAAACTCAATAAAAATTTAACTCAACTTGATTTTGTTTCAGGCATGACCTCATATTGGCCGACAACTGTATTGTAAAATGATAAGTTATTCTTCTCTGTCAGTTATCAGCTCATGCCCGCCAATTTAATTGTTGATTGTTTTATTCCTTTGATAATTTGACAATCAAGTTAATTTATTAATTTGTAAGGTCTTACATTGTTATCTAGGCTTTGGGGAAGGGGCTCTGCCCAGAACTACGTTGGGGAAGGAGGGGTGGGGTGGGGGGGGGGGGGGCTTACAGCGCCTCTCTCAAACCAAGGAGCTTTATCTCTCAAACCCAAGAGTTTATTTGGTGTGACGCTGCGCTGCACAGGATAGTAAACTATGACAGGATCACATCTGAAAGTTGGAAATCCCCCCTGATTGGGAAGCCCTAACCTGAGCAACCCTGATTATCACAATAAACAACATTTAAATGAATTAGGGAGATATGTTTATAATCTTAGCAAACTTAGAAGTTGTGCCCATTTCGTATTTTCTTAACAATTAGTCATTGATAGATCATTGAACTGAGGAAATTCTAAGTTGGGTTCCTTGTAGAAAAGGATGTCAAATAACTCTATTTTGGTGTACAAACTCTCGTATTTGATAGTAATATGCTACATTTTAATTATTACTAAGGGATAATACACCCTTTGCATCGTACTTTTCAACTTAATATAACTAGATGGTATTGGAAATTCCAGATTATCTTAATCTTCACCTGAAAGGGATGACGTAATTGGTTTGGCACATCAAGCAAAATCAAGCTGGCTTACATTGCCATACAGAACAGTACCAACTTTTCTTGCACCAACAAACAACGGCAAAAGGCTGTGAATATCATCCTGAAACTCTATTGGTTTGATGACTGCTGGCCAAGTCATACCTAGGGGGTATGTCGCTATGTAGGCCTATTGAGATTTTCAATCAAAAAATATTTCTTGCCAAAGAAATTTGTTATTATTTTAATTACGAAATTATGGATTTACTTAGTTTTTATAAATACAAAATTTTCCAGTTGGAGATGTGGAGTGGTTGTCAAGACAAATATTTTCCTGAACTGATATTGAAAACGATATTATTGTGCTATGGCTATTAGAGTAAAGCACAGCTTTCGGCTAGAAAATGTCCCGTTCCCTTATTTAAGCCTGCATGACAAGAATTATAATACCACTTTTAACAGCATTATTAGATCCTTGGAATTTTTAAGAACACAATTCCTATTTCAGCAACATGTGGGTGTAGACTTGTGATACAGATAGTGGTGTATACTTGATATGTGCTGCCCAAAACTATATCCATATTTATTATTATTTTTAATTATCGTGATTTTCATCGTTTATTTGAGCCAACGGTTACATATTTAATGCAATTATTTTCGGCTACATAAGTAATGAATCTGCCTGCCAGCATGTCTGACAATCAACAAACCTAATCTCGTGGTATCAACCGGGACAATAATTAATTTTCGTTTTTTTACGGTATATACTTTTGAGAAATAAACTCCTTTGGCTCATATGATGGAGAAAGAGTAGCCTCGTATCTGACAGTGCATTTTACAATGAAAATTTGAGCTGTATTGAAACCTTCAGCAGGTACTGATTTTTGTATTTTATCACTCACTCACTGCAGCTGATGGAATTCCAAACTATCCACCTGTGTCCATGCACCCTGTGCCCAAATGTTGGACACTGTTGGCGGGACAACCTGTACTGGACGGGTGTGGGCTGACGGGCAATTTGTTTTAATGGATGGACATTTTTTGCTGGACGGATAGACAAAACGGTATGGCCAATTTTTTAAGCTCTAGCGACCTCTTTCGACTGGCGCTAAATAAAATGACTTGGCGGCAAACTGTTTTTGGACTGATCAATTTAGCAAGCCATCTGGGAAAGAGGTGTGTGTTATGTAGTGCCCCTATACCATGAGCTGGTTACATTTTTATAGACACGGAAGGGCAACAAAAAATTACATAGTATCCCACCTGTACTATTGGTCCTTATTGGAAAAGTCCTAAATAAACCTAGATGAACATGCATGCGATGCTCTTTGTAAAATCTTCATATAAATTCTCTATAATAAGTCAATTAAGTGTTAAACTGTCCAAATTTTGTGACTCGGTTTGGATAAAAATACCTTCCACAAACAACCAACACGGCTACATCATCGGATCAATTTATCTTCCCCCTGATGCTAACAAAACCGAATTCATTACAATGATGAGCTCAATTCTACATCAAAACCAATATGTTGGCCATAAGTTTATACTACTAGGAGACTTTAATATTAATTGGAATTCCTCATCAAACGAAAAAACACATTTAGAGCAGAGCTTCTTGTCTGCAGGGCTATTACAGCAAGTTAATGGGATTTCATACATTAGCCATTTAGGGAGAGAAAGCTTATTAGACCACAACTATGTGAACAGTAACATTAGCATTAATAGTTGCAAGATCCTGACATGCGATAGATCAATTTCTGATCACTATGCCACATACTTAGTAATTAATCAACATCATGCTATAAAACAGCCACGCAAACTAATTAGAACCAGAAATATTCACAGCATTAATCATGAGGAATTTTATAATGACTGTTCGAAACTTCCACTACTGCAAACAGCAACTGACATGAACAAATCATTGCATCACCGCATGGAAAATATCGAAAACTTTATCTCTGACCTGATTGACAAGCATGCTCCAGTTAAAACAAAAAGAGTGCGAGGGGCTAAAAACCAGTGGCTTTTCCCTGATATTCAGCATCTCATTAATTTAAGAAACAAATTTCACAAGAGGGTATTCAAGGATATACCTAATCCAGCTACAGCGCAAGTCAAACAGTTCAACAAGTTTCGAAACTTTGTTACAAATAAAATTAGGAATGCTAAGAAAGACTTTATAAATGACTCGTTATCTAAAGATGAAAAAAGTTTTTTCACCTGCCTGAAATCACTGACAGGAAAGAAGAAATCCTCTGATCAAATCGAGAAAATTAGCTATCAAAACTCTACCTACACCTCAAACTCTGACAAGGCAAATACCCTTAATAGATATTTCACCAGGGTCGCTGGACAATCGGTTTTTAGTCCTAAGATCGATCCACAACCTGACCTTTTCCATGGTCCAAGTTTCTCTTTCACATATATTGAGAGCGAAACAATCTACAAACTGATAAAGTCCCTCAAACCAAATAAACGGGGTGGCTTGACCATGTTTCCAGCTTCCCTGTACCAAATTGTTGCAGACCTATTAGCTCTTCCCATAGCCCTGATCATTAACGAATGCTACAAGAAATCAATATTCCCTGACTGCCTAAAAACAGCCCTGGTCACCCCACTCTTTAAGAAGGGCGATAAAACAGACCCTTGCAATTACAGACCAATTTCCAGTCTGCCAATCATATCAAAGGTGTTTGAGCTAGATATGAAAAATCAAATTATGACCTTTATCGAAACACATGGAATACTCTCAGATCGACAATTCGGTTTTCGTAAGCACCATTCTAGTGAACAGTTACTACTTTCTCTTTTACAAAATTGGAGAACAACGCTAGACAACCCTCAACCGAATTTCATAGGTGCACTGTCTTTGGACGTACGTAAAGCATTTGACACTATAAATCATGGACAACTCATCCACACTCTAAAGCGACTAAATTTTGCAGAGTCAACAACAAAATTATTTACATCCTATCTTTCACATCGAACCCAAATCATGAAAGTTGATCATGATCAGTCCAGTGCACTACCGATTACATGTGGAGTACCCCAAGGAAGTGTTCTAGGTCCAATCTTATTCAATCTTGCTATCAATGATCTCCTTAACAAGCACAAAACTGCATTCGCTTACGCTGATGACACCGTTATTTACTGCACAGCAACAGATATCCCTACCTTAATGGATAAATCTGAGTCATTGATGAGAGAAGTATCGAATTGGTATTCAAACAATCTCCTTCAACTCAACTTATCCAAAACTCAATACTGTATTTTCTCAAATAGGAAAGTAGAAGATTTTTACCAAATCCAAATAAACAATTTGAAAATAGAATCCAAGCATTCACTCAATCTTCTTGGAGTTATTCTTGATTCAGAACTTAGTTTAACCCCTCAGGCTAATGCCACCGCCTCTAAAGCAAACAAAATGGTCTACTTGTTATCAAAACTAAAAAAATACATGACAGTAGAAAACTCATTGAAGACTTACAAATCACTGATCAGACCTATAGTAGAATACTGCTCATCATTGTACCTTGATGTTTTAGCCAAAAATTCAGATACATTAGAAAAAGTACAAAATAAAGCAATCAGAATCATAACTTCAGCCCCCAAACAATTTTCTGTCACATCTGGCCGTTTGCTCCTAAATTTACATACTCTCCACAGTAGAAGGAATATTCTTTTTCACAATTTTCTCAAATCGAGGGTCCATAAAGGCCGTGCATCCAAGCACATACTTCATATCGTTAGCAGATCAAACAGACATACACGATCACTTCGTAGCAACTGTGCAATAATTAAACCCTCATTTAGATCAAACCTAGGCAAATCAGCCTTTTTAAATATTTTTCATACATTTGTAACTAAATCAACCAAGCCTCATGAATCATTATCATTTAATCCCACCTAATATTGTTAACTTGTATTTTTGTTTGCCACTCTCTGTTTCTTCTTTTCTTTTTTCATCTTATTCATGCAATTTATGATACCATGCTTTCATTATCCTACACACTCTATAGTATGTAACACCCTACCACTTATATCTTTTTATTCAAGTCATTTTTTGTATTTATGTTAATGTGTATGAGGTCAACAAGTTATTTTTAATTTGCTTTAATTATAAACTTTTAGAAAACCTCAATAAATAAATAAATGCCACAAACTTAAAATTAAAAAAACGATCATTGTATCCTATTATTAACTATATGGCACTTAGATGTACTTTTTGTGTCACACTTATTGAACCAAACCACAATATATTGAAGCAGTCTTTTATAAACAAGTCTTTGATTTGGTCAATCACTTATTTTCTCTTGCCATACTCATTAGAGAACAGAACAGAAAATTTAAAACGGAGTTCCAAATTTTAAGTTTTCCTCAAAGGAAAGTTGGTGTAATGGGGTCAGACCAATGTTGTCCTGACCTCTTTTAGTGTCGCTATAGGGAAGCGCATCTCCCTTACTCAAAGGTACTACTGTTGGAGGCATCTGACTCACATGTTTGTTTCAGATATCAATAGGTATTTCTAGTGATGCAAGTTACGTGACTCGGATGTGAAACTCAATCTATAATTGCTGCCTAAAAATATAAGCTTATTTTACAAATATAAATGCTGAAAAAACTCACATTGCTAGTAACCATAAATCAATTGAATTGCAATCTGACATTTCAGATATGAATTAGTATTTATAGTGATGCTAGTTATGCGATTCAATTTAGCAATTCCCAGTGAAATTTCACTCCGTCCATGAAAAAATATGAAACATTCACTAGCCTTGGCTTCTGACTGGTATAATTGTTATAAATTGATACTCAATGCATCAAAGACAGATGTTATGACAGTGTCTTATTATGATTTTGATTTGATTTCCTCAAACTTATTTTTCAGGGCATGTCCTTCGAGCAGTCTGGCAAACTAAAACATAAAGCAATTTGAGAAAAATGAGATAAATGTATGAACTTTAAATCCATTGTCAATGACAAGACAAAGGCATATCAATTCCACCATCAAGTGGTACCATTATCTATACCTCTCAACAGTTTTAATATGTATATAAGTGATGATGAAATAATAGTTGAATTAAGGTTGTATCCCTTACCACGTGGATTCATAATTCTTAGGTAGACCTGTGGCCGTTATTTAAGATTACTGTAATGTTGCAAGTCCGGAAACCTAATTCAGCCAGTTTAAGGCAAGAATTTGGCTTTTATTCAAGTTGTGTAGTTTGCTGAATGGTCATAACCTTCGTGTGTGATGCTACCATGGCTATGATTATTGCGTATACATTTTTCGTTTCTAATTAGGATATACTTTCTCATTTACGTGTTCTCCAGCTAGCCGCGTACCAAATCTGTTTCTTGGTTTGTACTTAAGTTTGAGAAGCCTAGGTGATGACTGTGAGATATAGAGTTGTTTCTTCTAAAATCTTTCATTCAAGTAAGTTTTAGCAGAGAGCAAGTTTTGTTATAAATGACATTAATGTTTGGGATGTTTTTATTACTTTCTCTCAAGCAAAGTTTTACTTGTTTTACTCTTTCTCTTGAGTTTTTGAGCAGGAAATCTGAGATTAGCCACATCTTTGTGTGTTGATCTTGAATATTTTTCACAGAACAAGAAGTTCCTAATTCATAATAAATAAGCTATAATCAATAAATTGGCTTGCGCCATAAACAGAAGTCAAATTTATCCCTGTTGTCAGGGGAACACCACGGCCACTAGGATTTTTAAAAAAATTTGGAAAGCAATAAATCTATTACAGATTAGGTGCTCAATTAGTCTGTGTCCCAATCTCTTACAACTCAGACGTTTCTCTCCAGTGACCAGCAATACATTAGATGTAACACCGAACAACACTTGATAACTCTGTCAAGGTATATGGGCCTATTACGATGCAATACAATTCATTTAATATAAATGTTTGGTACTCAGTCATTACAAAGTGCAATGAAGTGAAAATGTTATGTTTATCATCTGACATGTCAGCTCTTTGTTGTTTGATCTCAACCAAATTTTGTATGCAGTACATGCTTGTCACTGAGAATTTAATAATATCAGAAAATATGACTGCGTATACAGAAGCTTACTGTATCAGCCGAATGATTACTGAAAATAAGCGATGGCTCTCAAAGATGATTGATCCTACTAATCTGTGACTTCCACTTGTACAGAGACAGCCAGAGCTTGACAGTTGTATCATCACAAAATGCTACGGTGTTTCTTAGATCACTTAGTCATTGATATACAGGCAGCTGAATAGAGTGCTATATTGTGGATTTAAGGTTGATTGTATTATGAGATAGATCTTGACGATAAACTTCCTGGGAAATTTATCCCCCTTGTTTGACAAAATTGTGCCCATTTTCTACCTCAACAGGTATTTTTCAATTAATTCTTATTAATAAATGTCTTACAAGGCTTCGTGAAATATTAAGAGAATGAAAACAGAATTAACCTGGAATCACTGGTTGCCAAGAGATTCACATGTGAAGTTAGTTCATGCGAAAGTTTACAAGATCACTTTGCAGTGAAAGTAAGTCAATGACTAACTGAGTACTAAATGGTGAGTTCATTACATGCAACAAGGCCAACTGACACCACATGTCACTACAGCTACTATATTTACAAATTCAAGACAAACTTAACTAGTCTTGATCTTTTTGCAGGCATGACCTCATCTTGGCCGACAACTGTAATGTAAAATGATAAGTTATTCTATTTTTTCAGTTATTGCTTTTGTTGTGACAGCTCATGCCCGCCCAATTATTTATTGATTGTCGTATTCGTTTGATAATTTTCTAAGTTTTACCTACAACACGCCTCAAAGACCCGGTTTATTTTATAATTTGTAAGACCCGTTGGAGGGGAGGGGGTGGCTTACAGCGCCTCTGTCAAATCAAAAAAGCTTTATCTCTTTAACCCTAGAGT
This sequence comes from Membranipora membranacea, assembly GCA_914767715.1. NCBI lineage: Eukaryota > Metazoa > Bryozoa > Gymnolaemata > Cheilostomatida > Membraniporidae > Membranipora > Membranipora membranacea. Next base: position 6,034,764 of record OU612069.1, read on the forward strand.
TTAATTGGTGTTCCACTGGACCACATCTGAAAGCGAGAAATCCCCCCTGATTAGGAAGCCCTAACCTGGGCATATGTTTATTATCTTTGCAATCTTAGAAGTTGTGCCCATTTCATATTTTCCTAAAAATTAGTAATTGATAGATCATTGAACTGAGGAAGTTTGAGTTCCTTGTAGAAAAGCATGTCAAATAACTCTATTTAAGTAAACAAGTTTTCGTATTTTCTAGTTTTCGGCTACATTTTAGTTATTGCTACGGGATAATACACCCTGAGCATCGTACTTTTTAATCCAATATAACTTGATGGTATTGGAAATCCCATAGTATCTTAATCTTTACCAGAAAGGGATGACGTAATTGAGTCATTTGCGCAATAATCAAGTTATTGATTTTCCTAAATTGGTTTGGCAGATCGGACAAAATTTATCAAGCTAGCCTACATTGCCATACAGAGCAGCATCAACTATTCTTGTACTAATTATCAAGGGTAAATGGTTGTGAACATCATCCTGAAACTCTATTGATTTGATGACTGCTGGCCTGATTCATACCTGGGCTATGTAGGCCTATTGAGATTTTCAATCCAAGAATATTTCTTGCCAAAGTAATTGTTATTGTTATAGTTACCATATTGTGGATTTACTTGGTTGTTATTTTTAATACAGGGTTTTCAAGTGGGAGATGTGGAGTGGAAGTCAACACAAATTCATGAATTGATATCGGAAATAATATTATTGTGTTATGATTGATAGAGTACTGTACGGCTTTCGGTTAGAAAATGTGTCGTTCCTTATTTATTATGACTGGTATTATTGTAATAAATTGATAGCCAATTCATAAAATAGAGATGTTATGACCGTTTCCAATTTCAAAAGCACAAATTGTCCCAAATCGAATTTTTAGGACAAGTCATTCAAGCAGTCAGACAAATTAAAACATTTAGGACTAATTTTAGATAAAAATATGAATTTTAACACCCATATCAACAAGGTTATACGAAAACTATACCAAATCAAAGCATATTTTGAGAGACATTGTAAGATTCTGAATAAAACCTTAGTTGTAGTCTGATAGACACAGTTAACAAGACCAAACATTGAATATTTTGCTCCAATACTTCATTGCTCTAATGAATATTATTGAAAGAGAGTTGATAACCGATGTTTAGAAATCATAAATCTACATTGCCCAAAAGTTGAGATAAGGCAAAAGAAATCACCAAGGGGTATTATGATTTATTCTTTTGACATTTTTTCAACTTAAAAACAGATCGTTCTCAATTATTGATGCCAGTTTTATGACTGTAAACTTAGAAAGACATATATTAGGACTTGGTAAGAGTGAGAGTTTGATGCAGGTTCTCCCTTGTGATTTTTGGTGATGGTATCAGGATTATATTTTACGTCATCAGATCGAAGATATCCATAGTGTGGTCATGTTGGTTGTCTAAATGCCAATAATATTGATAAGACTAAGGGAGGAAGTAATTAAATTAAAAATGATTAACTGTCGCCAAGGAACTCTGGAAATTGATAATGCATATTTTATACAGCATATTAACGAAACTCTGGATCATCAAATATCTGCTCTGGCTGGCTAGTGGCTTCAATTTTGGGTGCCTTTGTTGTTTGGTACATAGCTTTTTGTGAGTGTTTGCTGTATTCACCTGTGGTTTGATACAGGGATTGTCAAGTTATCTAAGATACTCAGAATAACCTAAAAATGAATTGTGAGGAGGGGGCAGAATCAGAAAAATATCATCTTTAAAATCAATCGGAATGAAAATTGCCATTGCAAATATCGATTATCTTGAATGGAATATTATATTGGCATCAGTTCATACTCAAATGTTTCATTCATGTATTTGGATTCATACATTTGTTGCATTGTTACCAAACCAATTCTAGATTAATCTGGAGTCTTAGAGTCAACTCAATTGAACTGAGTATAATTGAAAACTTTCAAACTTATCAAAATCAGCTGAAAATAGTCAAAATCAAAGATGGCAGCCCCCAGGCCAAGAAGCAGAATCTCAGTAGATGATGATTTTGATGAGATTATGAATGACAGTGACAGTGAAGTAGATTCTTCTGGATCACATGATGAAGGTGAGTTGTTACTCATTTCATTTTGGAAGTTTTTATCAAACTAGCACTCTTTACAGCCAAGATACAGCCTGTGAAGAGGGTGTCTCAAAAACCAGATTTATTTTGCTGATTTATTGGTGTCAATGTAAACAACACTCACAGCCCTCACCTCCTACCTCAGTGAAAACCTAAATATACTACACCCATGCTAAACTGTCAGACCATCATTCTGGTGTATTGTAACCGACCATGAGTAGCTTTTTTCTGTACATTAGATCTCTTAGAAAATGATGGGATCCCAAGATCTGATGATGCATTGAGTCAGTTGACTAGGCTTACTACGACTTGTCTCTAAATGCATTCATTTGTATATTATTTTGTTTTAGACAGTGATCCAAATTACATAGATGTTACTGGTGACTCAGATAATGAAAGTAGAGTGGGAGATGGCCCAGGGAGTGATGCTGGAGAAGGTAGTGATGGTGCAGGTAGTGAACCAGGTCACATTGGCAGAGATATGATTGATCAACAACTATCATCTGATGAGGAGGAACCAGGTATGTTCACCGTGCTAATTATGTCCAATGCAATATCATACTACAATGTGATATAGATATATACATATATTTATGATATATATATACTCCATTACGGTTGTGGCGTTTATTTTATAAAAAGCCTTCTATCGCTAGACTTACTTGCGTCAGATGGAGTTGTTTATTGAAACATGCGAGCCATTGAGACAAGAATGTTTATATGAACACTGGTGCAAGGGTTACATGTTATAGCCTCACTTCATGCATAGGCCTATAATATGAACTATTTTTGCTTGAATAGAACCCGCTGGTAGGGGACGTGGTGGTAGGGGACGTGGTGGTAGAGGAGGTGTTGGTAGAGGAGGTGGTGGTAGAGGACGTGGTGGTCGAGTTGGTTGTGGTGCTGCTGGTAGAGGTGCTGGTGTTAGAGGTGCTTATGGTCGTGTACGGGGTGGGAAAGGACGTGGTCCTGGTGTGAGACGGAATAGACCTGATGGAGGTATGATGTCGACAATTACGTTTTTGGCTTTTTATCTTTTCACCTACGAATGCAACTGCTCATCACACTGAGCAGAAAAAACTTTGTACCTCTGAATATAGAACATGTGTTCATAAGTTTATGTCTATTTATCGATCTCTATGCGGTTTCTTACCTTCACGTTTATATACATGGAGATAAGATACCACAGTGACGCCATGCGGAGAGCACATACCTTCATGTTTATATATATGAAGATAAGTGCTTTTTGCATGGTGACACATGATATGTAGTTATGTTATAAATCAAAACAGATAATTGTTTTGTTTTTCTAGATGAATTCGTCTGGCAGATGGCTACTGACGCAGCTCGTCAGGTACCTGACTGTACTGCTCAGCATGGTGTAAATACAACAAAACTTTCAGCAGGATGTAGTGAGATAGATGCATTCATGTAATTTTCGATCGTACCTTTTACACTACCGTCAAATCTGAGACCAACCGCTACACTCGAAGTAACATGTCTGACGCACAGGCCGAATCATGGAAAACTGTAACACTGTCATGCATGTACCGATTCTTCGCCATAATCCTTCACATGTGTATCGTGAAAAAACCAACCATAGCGGACTATTTCTCCACAGATCCTGTACTGCATAGTAGCTTCGCTAGTTCAACTGGCATGGGCCGCAACCGATTCCAGCAGATAATTAGGTACTTGCACCTGAATGACAATGCCGATCACGTACCCCATGATCAGGATGGTCATGACCCACTTTTCAAAGTACGACCGATATTTGACAGTCTGTTAGCTAAGTTTGGAGAGTTGTATACTCCTTGGTCAAATCGTCGATGAAGCGATGTGACCATTTCGTGGTAGGGTAGGATTTCGGGTTTACATGAAAAATAAACCAAACAAGTATGGAATGCGAGTAGAGTGTGTATGCGAATCTAACAGTGGCTATGTATGTCAGATGGAAGTCTACACAGCCACAGGAGACAACACCGTAAATAGCCTGGTCACCCGTATACTCAATCCCTTTGAAAATAAAAACTACAGAGTTTACATGGACAGACGCTACTCATCTCCTATTCTATTCCGTGAGTTACCGACTAAAGGCATTTATGCAGTTGGTACTTGTATGTCAAATCGTCGAAATTTGCCAGGTGACGATGCACAAAATCTGCAGAAGGGTGAGAGGGTAGCTCGGCAGTGGGGTGATATTCGGACAAGAGAGACGTAATAACTTTGTCCACCGTAGATGCTGACGTAATGATCGACACAACAAATCCCAGGTCTAGATTTCACGATCACCAGGTAATGAAGCCGCAGACTGTCCTAACCTACAACAGCAATAAAGCTGGCGTTGAAAGACGAAAGTCGCTCAAATGGTGGAAGAAGCTCTTCTTCTGGCTGTACGTCATGGGAGTTGTAAACTCATTCAAAATCTAAAAATTCTCAAATCCAACATCCAAACTCAGACTATCACAATACATCATAACATTGGCCAAAGAACTATTGAAAGAAGCTGGTATCGAAGAGCGAAATCAACCCCCGAATGCTGCAGCTGAACCACGCAGGCATGTAACTGGCAACCACTTTCCCGCCCCTTTACCACCGAACCCTGTAAAGCAGAACCCCATTCCACTTTGTGTGAACTGCTCATCCGAGCCCGGCCCTAATGGCAAGAAACCTAGACGTGAATCAAGATACATATTATGTCTGGAATGCCAGGTAGCTCTTTGCTTGTTATGCCTTCATCCATATCACCGTCCTCATAGCAGACAATCTTTAGGTTATCTTTGACCTTTGCTGACATTCATGTATATATTACGCTTAGCTTCATTGATATTACATTTCAGAACTTGTCATGCATGGTATATAACATATTTTATCATACAATCATATTTCAATATGTTACTTCATGGCTTTTGTCTTTTGAAATGCTCGTAATTTTTCCACAATCTTCTCATACGTCGAATATAGAATTTTCTAACAGTCTGACGCTCTTTTATACCTGTATTTCTTTTGTTTTTTACTGTCTCTCACAATTGAAAAGAAATAGAGATGTCACCACAGCATTTTTGATCCCTCCTGACAATAAACCAGTGATAATCTTTGGTTCAGACTTGAGATTTAGCATGAATTCAAGCATACACGACCAGTCAATCGGGGAAAAAAAATTATCTTCTCAGCTGATTACGGCCTCCACTTTACCCCTACCCTAGCAAGCTATATATTTCTCTAACCCTGGAAAATTTATGCTCATTGGAACGATCATGAGCTGGGCATTCCAATGATATGCATGATAACAGGGCTACTACCAGCTGTGTTTCGGTTATGCTGCATTGAAAATCCCTGAAAGCGCCCGGTCACAGCATGTATTGTTATATAATAGGCGGTCGGTAGTCAAAGTGTTAATCATGTATTTGTAAGTAATTTGAGTTGGTTTATGATTATGAAGTAATTTTGTATCAGAATGATAGGATTTCTATACCGCTAAGTAGCCTGAATCTTATTATATTGCATACCTACATACGTTCATGAGTGGGCATCTATGTAAAATTCATGTTTCATGGTGTGTCTAAATATCTGAGGTAATATAGACAGCTTGTCCTTTCTTGTGTAAGGGATATAGTATTGAACAATAGCAGGTATAAACAAATAGAAGTGACAATTGTCACCAGCGAGTTTTTTATTTCTAATATTTGATACAGCCCTATACATAATAACTATCAATTGATTGGATTCTATAGGATTTTGGGACGATAACTATTCCTTGTTCGCTGTGAACAAAATTTGAAGTGTTGGTAGCTTAAGAGAACAAATCTAGATGAACTTGGCGATGTCTCGAGAGAAAATTAACACATTTGGTTTGAACAAAGGAATAGTAAGAATCGCAACGCAATGCATCGCAAATGGATATATTTTATTTGCAGATGACACTAATAATTTATGCTCAGACCCACCAACTTCAAAATAACATCTTTATAATGATGAAGAGTGCAGGTCAGCTGAAGTTGATGTGGTAAACTGTTAGCACTTGTAACCTAGGATTGGCATTATCTTTGCGTTAGGCTGATGTTAGAGAGAAATGAGAATGAATTGGAAGGAGGAAACATAGCCCAACTGACATGGACACCAATAATTTTCAGAGATGCTCATCATTTCATGGTGAGATTGACACACTGTCCGGATTTGCCAATTCTTCATTCCAATTATATTAAGAAAAGTTCAGAATGTGATCCACTACTGAATACTTTACCACGAGCTTGCAAGAGCCAGCATTAGGCACCCCTGTGCTATATCTTATGCTATGTGCTATGGTGATGGAGATAGTTATACAGAATTCACAAGGCAGTGTGAATGGGATTTAGGTTGCGAATAACCAAATACTTCTGCCAATGAGGGCATTTATGGACAAGGCTAAGGTTGTGGCTTCAATCTTTAGACTGTATGAGTTGATAAAGAGATGTGCGATGCGATTCAAACCTAGCTAGAACCAGTCCCTGCCTTTGTGTTGAGGCAAACCTGTACCATATACCTAGAAACTGAGCTTATTCCCACGCCTGCAGTGCAGCCGGCGAAGTGCTTACGAAGATGTTATAGCTTGCTGATCACAGACAGGTTTCGCTGTCACATTTTTATCCTGCACACAGTATTGGTTGTTGCTAGGCAGACCATTACAAGACATAAAATGGGCAAGAACATACTCAGTTCATTAAAAGTATTTTGGCTTCAAGTTGCTGTAGAGTTATCTTCTCATTTTCATAAAATGTCGTACCAGGGACTTATTATGAATTAGAAGTTATCTCACTATGCCTAATTTGTCATATCCCGTCCTTGTATCCGGCTAAACATACAAACTTAAATGAGACAATTATTTAAAGAAGAAGAATCTAGGATCAAAATCAAGCACCAAGCGGAACAATCAATTGTGTCAATCTGGTTAGATAACTCTTTATAAACCCCTTATACTTGCGTGATAGCAATAGAATAGAATAGATAGCAATATAGCGATATAGCGATTTACTATTTCCATTCTAAATTCAATACAACTGGTTTTAAATTTTGCTGGACCAGGTCAAAGTTTTTGAGTGGGTGTATTAAATGAGGTGGCATGATTTTTCTACTGGTACTTGAATCAACCCACCTTATGCAGCGATATGAATAAAATCTGGGCAAGAGACACCCAACCAAAAATTATGAAATATTTTAATACACAAGAAGGCTTGACACTATCACATTTCAAACAAGGATTGATCGAGGAAACAATGTCAAATAAAAATTATTGAAGTTTATTAGGGTTGTTTCAGACATAAATTACTGTCTTTCAAGCCAAATGTTTAAGTATGGATTCGGCAGTGTGTCTGATTTGAGCAAAAATAAGTGTCACATTCAGATCCGAAATCTCACCATATATAATAAGTGATAAATGGATTCATGTAGAATGTAATGTGTATTGTTTTACAATAAAGTATACCTAGCGTGCTGACTTATGATGAATAACAACACATTGGAGTACGCTTATCATGGTAAGGTTAAGGCAAAATGTGTAATTGAGATACATAATGGTCAGCTGCAACAAATCCTAGACAAAATGAACGAGAACAAGAGGTCAGCTGACAACCAGCACAAGGCCTTAATGACAGCAGCAAGCAAGATCAACACTCGTCTGAATGCCATCGAGTCTGATTAAAGAGGTTTCTTCACTTCACTGGAATATGCACAATGAGATGTAACTGGTGTAAAAGCAAGGTTTGAAGAACTCAACAAATACAACAACTACAAGCTTATAATGAAGACAAATCAGAAAAAGCTTAGGCCGTCATCCATGTCGATAAAATCAACGAACGCTGTTAATAGCTAATATCCCGGAGAGCCGCAATGAAGCACATCAAAAATTGTTCTATCACTAGCAAGTCACCTGGATACTACCATCTCACCAAGTGACATAGATGCCTTGTAAGCCTTTCATTATATTTAAATAATTAGTCTGGTATGCTAGAAATTTGAAATCCTTTGTAGACCATCGTTCATCGGACAATATTTAGCTTTGTATCGGCAATATATTTTGGTAATGAACTTTCATGGGGGATGGGGTTGTGCGCGAATGTCATAACTGTGGTACATATTGGATGGTATCGCATGTCAAATACCATATTAACAGCAGCCCAATATTTTGAATCTTGAATTCAATCAATCTAATAGTCATGTCATATCCTCTACCTCCCATGTCAAACCTCATACCCAAACTCTCATACTTGATGGAAATAATTTTGAGCGGCCTGCAAAAATGAGATACCTTCGTGTAATAGTGGATAAATGTAAAATGTTTCATGAGCATGTGCAATCTGTTTTTATCGGCATCAAGAAGAATGTATGTTATGGATGATTTTGTGTATCTAGCTCTAAACCTATAGCAACTATGTTTTTCAAAAGCCCCTGATCCATATTTGTTTACCTTGTATATTTACTGTAGCTACGCCAATTACCAATAAGCCTATCAGAAGAATATCAAAATTTCTCAATAGGTTAAAGCCCAAAAATTTCAATGGAATAGCGGCAAATCAAGGGAGTTGGGTATATCCTAAGCAACTGCTGTTATGAAATTAATTTTGTTTGTTCGTTCAGATGATCTGAGCCAATGCACTATGCCAGATGATTGCTTCACAGGTCCTCAAGATGTTCACCCAAACACCGCTGCTTGAAGTCTGAAAATACCTCACAGCTCATCGCGACTACCTTCAGGTTCTGCAAGGCATCCTATTGGCAAACCGTTTGTGTATTGTGTTTTCATGCATCCAATTCAAATGACATGTCATGCTTACAAAAATCAATTGTCATGGGTACTCATTTTCTGCATTGGGTGTGACCGTTCAAAAGCCAATGATGAGAGCAATTTTCTGTTAGTTGTCTCAACAACTTGAAGGTGTTATGTATTTGATTGTGTAGATAATTCCGTCGGGTGTATTCTGAATTCCTGCTCAGCTGTTGTGGCTAGAGGGTAGGGAAAATCAGGTGTATAGGGAAAAAAATCCATTGCAATTCAACCCTGGTTCTTACTCTGCAACTCGGAGTGCAAGTGCAAGTGCATCTCTACCTACTGTTTTTCAAATTTCTTTGTAAAAATTGAATTTTCATGTAATGAATCAAGTCAATTTTATGATGATATTTTTGGTCGGACCTAAGAATAGTGGTAGGTATGGCAAAGATATTCAATAGGTGAATATGAATTGAATGTCAGTAGCAAATACATAGGTGTATGCATTGCGGAGGAAGGAAAAAAATTTTACGATGGTGAAAATAATATGGAATAGAATATAAGAGTAAAATTAAGTATTAATTTTACTCTTATATTAATTTTATATTCCAATAACCTAAATGACAAAAAGTCAATATTATGCATTAATAGTAACTTTTAGCCAAACGGCGCAAAATTCAGCTCCCTGTACTCCCGTCAGCAGTGCTGTGCTGCCAAAGGAGAAGACCTCAATTTCAAAACAGCCTCTTGAAGACCCCAAGTGGAAGACCCAAAATATCACATGCATGCTATCCCAATAGATTACAGGCCAGGTAGAATATTGGTGTCGCTCATTGCTGTTCTTACATCCGCTTGTTTCAATGGATCTTTTTCTACTCTTTCTTGTTTGAATTTCATACAGGTTGTCAATGATGTCACAGTTATCTTTTCTTGTGAGAATGAAAAATTGATTGAAATTTGAACTTTTCCATATTCTGCTAGCCATCCTTAAGATTCAGATCACTTTAACTGTTTTATTACAGTACCTCAACCCTTACAGTGTTACAATGTTGTGATGGGATATCTTTCCACGCAATTCCTGAATACATTTAGTTAGGCTTGAGAGTAAAATTGGCTTACTATTTAATATCAATTTTTAGCTTGGTATAATATGTGTAGTTGTATATCCTTGCCCAATTATGTTTTTGGCAGCGTGTTATATTTTATAATTTATTGAGGTGAGTTTGTGCGTGAGAAATTTCAATAATTTTAGATATTTGAACTGCATATCGAGTTACCAGCTTTTTAGCATAATTATATTTGTGTTTTCCTTGGCTTTTATGTTTTGAACATTGTCATCTCTATCGATGACAAACCATAGTTGTCATGACGTCAACTACTCCTCATTTGCGTTGCTGGTACTGTGCAGGAACTTATCTACTAATTCAAAGGTGAAACAGGATTGGGGTGCTCACCACCAATAAGCCCTGTTATATCCCATTTCACTTATAACTATGAGATAATGGCCTGTCACGTCTCTAAATGCTGAGACATTATCAGTATTGTATTGTAGGGTGAAATGAGGAAAGTTAAATTATTCTCGCAATATTATCTAGTTAAAAACATTTAAAATTTAGATAGTACAGTTGAACTTTGTATGGTTGAGGTAAACAGTAGCTGTTTGGTGTCAGTAATAGGGCACCAATTTGAGCACAATGATAAACACTTATCAGCTTTTCTAGGCTTTTAATATAGATATCTGCGATGAGATCAAACAGCAAATAAAATGAAATTGAACAGCTGTTACAACTACTACTAGTACTACTAGTACAGGAAGTGCGGGTATGACTTACCTCTCTGGTAGACAAGTGATGCCGCATCGGAACACGCACAAGCGCTTTAGAGATTTCAGATCTCCTAACTCTGTGGGTAATGTCTGTAGCTTCACGCTATCCACTAAGTAAAACACCTCAAGTTCTTTCAGACTGCAGACACTGTGGTGGAAAAAAAACATGTGAAAAACCATAAATATAATACCATTGTAGGAAATAATGCGCAATAAAAAGCGACAAGAGAACTTCCAACAAAGTCAGAGTTTGATCATACTAGTATCTTTGATATCTCAAACTAGAATATAGTAACCTTTGATAGTGAATCATATGTGACTCTAGACATAATAATATAAACATAATATATTGTTGTATGTAATTTCATGACTCATGTAACTACACTCTGATATTAAGTTATATAAAGATAAACAAAGATAAGTAGTCTGTTTGCAAAGAGTGAATGGGCAAGGCGAAACAATTCATTTCATTGGCATCAATATCATTATTTGAGAAATTGTTTTTCAAAAGTGCCGAACAAGAAACCAAAAAAATCGACTGAGTGTTTATAGATTATTATTGTAGCATGTAATATTTAAGTATGGCTCTCTTGAAAAAAGAAATGCTGCCTCACATTCTTAAAACGATGCCTCCAGGTACCTCGCTTTGCAGATGCTACCCTGGATAAAGTATATGCTATTTTCTTATTGAGTACTGTGAAATAGTGCTAGGAAATAATAAACAATATATTATTGGCAAAGACTAAATTCATCTAGATAATTATCGAGCTTTGGAGTTATCATACTGAAATATTATATATAAGGTTTTTATCAGAGTATTCTAGCCTACAGAATCGGAATTGGTTGATCTATCAACCTGGATAGGGATGGGAGAATGTGAATCCGAACTGAACTCCGTCATTAATGAGAGAAAGTTTTAGATTGATCAATTAACCATGTAACTTGTCATTTTTTCTGATTTAGATTTTGCTGTCTGGATAGATTTGCTTTCCTTGTAATGTAGGTATCGAAGGATATAATAGTAACCATGAATCAATGAATCTCAATCAGATGTTGCAGATAATAATATGAATTTCTGGTGTTGCAAGTTAGGTGATCCAGATGTGAAACTTAATCTATAAATGCTGACTTAAACCCACAGTGATGCTGGCTTGACAATGATTGAAATAAGAAAATATAGCCTCACTCATATGAATGCTCCTATCTTGTAGAGATGTTAATCAATTGATGATATTGATGATATCATTGATTGATATTATCATTGATGATAATTGATTGATACAACATCATTGATGATATTATTTCCCTTCTGTTTCTCTTTTTTTGTTATAAAAAAAATTGTTTTCTGGCACTGAGTGCAAAACATTTCGAATGAGATGACTTTTGATGCCAATAAAAAGTATATATATTAATAGTGAATTTTGTACACTCATTGAATATGCTAATCAATTCTTACAAGCGATTCGTGGTCAATTTATGATTTACCAGTAGTTGATAAAAACTGAGGAACTCAGACAAAGGCGATTAGAGTAAAACAAATATCCCTGAACCAAACTATATTGTTTTTTTGAAAACTGTAATAAAATGACATTCATGTCTGTTTGGAGTTGATAATACAAGTATAACTTTCGAGCTGCACTCTCTAAAAGGATTTGCTCTGGAACCTCCACTGACCAAAACCTTCTCAAACTGGTGAATGAAATATGATGTATATCATCTGAAGGTATTCCTTGTCAATTTTTAAACCTTGCTGCATTGGCCATCAAGAAATTTTTTGACTGTGTAACTCATATCGTAACTGAATTTACTCAACAATTCAACAGTACACTATTGGTAGCATCCTTTATGAAAAAATCATTTATCAAACAGGTCTTAAACCATGAAGGTTAATGGTATTTTTATCGATGATCTCACTAAATTGTTTTCTGTTCGCCAATGACTGTCTCATCATGTCCAGTGGAAATGGCCAAAACCTGTCCATAAACAATATAGAGTATTCACTAGCCTTAGCTTTTGACTGGTATAATTGTAATAAATTGATACTCAATGCGTCAAAGACAGATGTTATGACCGTCTCAAACAAATTCTCCCTAAGCAAATGTTTAGGGCAAGTCATTCAAGCAGTCAGACAAATTAAAATATTTAGGAGTAATTTTAGATAAAAATATGAATTTTGTATCCCTTGTCACAGAGATTAAACAAAAACTACACCCAATCATAGCAAATTTTGAGAGAAATTGTAGGGTTCTGAATGAAACCTTAGCTGCAGTCTGGTACACACAGTTAACAAGACCAAACATTGAATATCTTGCTCAATTACTTTTTGCTCCGATGAATATTATTGAGCAAGAGTTGAATACCGATGTTTAAGAATCATAAATCTAAATTGCCCAAAAGTTGAGAAAAGTCATTTGAAATGAAAGCACCAACGGGTATTATTATTTATCCCTTTTTACATTTTCAATCGATTGACGAATTTGTCTCTATTATCGATGACAATTAATGACTGTAAAATTAGAAACACATACAAGACTTGGTAAAAGTGAGGGCTTGATGCTTTTTATAGACAAAACAGGTTCTTCTTGTGGAATTTTGTGCAAAATTATTTTATCACTTGCCCCTGACCGTTAAGCTATGCCATGATCTCAAATCATACAAGTTGTCAAAAGCCACCTTTTAGTGCATAAATTTTTAACTTTTCTACTCCTCAATACTTGCATTTTTATTCTTCATTTACTCCATTAGATAGGAAATAGTTAATTCAAAATTTTCTCAATTTTCTCAATTGCCTGTAATCTCTGTATTTTTAAACCTTTGTGTGTGCTAGTATTTCACCCACACTTTCATAATTTACTTTTAATTTAATTTTAAAAGAAATTCTTTTCATCTTTGGTTAATGAACAAAAGTTCCTGAACTTATTAATACTACCAGAACAAATATGCAGTACATATATAAGTGATGATGTAATAATTGTTTGAAATAAGGTTATATTCGCTAACCATGTGGATTCATTATTCTTAGGTGAATCTGTGGCTGTTATTTGAGATTACTGTAATGTTGTAAGTGAGCACAACTATAATTCAGCCAGTTGAAGGCGATAAGTTGGCTTTTATTCAAATTGTGTAGCCTGCCGTATGGTCATAACCTTTGTTTGTGATACCACCATGGCTAAGATAATTGTGAATACATATTCGGTTCTAATTTATATCACTTCGAAAGCTAACATGTACGTAGATTTGATTTTCATATTTTGGGAGTTGTGCTCACTCGCAAGCGAGAAGTGTCAGAATTACTCTCAAAGATAAACAAAGGCTAAAACAAAGGGATCTGAATACCCTAAAGATTTAATTATAAACTGTCTCCATTAACCCTGTTTCATCAATCAATGTTACATTTCCCTAGATATCAATCACAACTAGGAATATTAGCGTAGAGTGCTATGAGAATAACATCACTATCAGAAATGGTCGAATGGACCTAGTTTTCCTTAAAAGTTTTCTATAACTCACTAAATTCCATAAATGCAGTGAAAACTCCTTTATTACACTAAAATTATTAGATTAAATATCAAAGCAAATTTTGTCCTTGCCAAATATTAAATACATATTATAATATAAAGAAGACCAAATAGTGGAGTTGATATGCAAGGTATCAGAGCTTTTATTACTAACATTAAAATCATCCTCTCCTGAAATAGGACAGCTGCCATACATTTGTGAAACATCATAAGGACTGCTGGCAATAGATCAGATGAGAAATCCCACTGCAAAGAAGCTATCCATTGTCAGGCAAAATTATATTGCAACCCCACCAGAAACTTTCTTAAATTGTCAGGAAATCTCTTGAATTATTTGCCCTCAAGATCAGGTTTCGTTATTTGAGTTTTCCTCAAAATAACGAAACAAACACTCCTGTTTACTAGTTAATTTTATTTGGCCCCACTTTTTTGAAAAACTTAGGGCTTTTTAAAGGTTACAAACTTGCGAAGGAGCAAACACGATTGGGCAATGCATTATAAAGATGAGAAAAGGTTTTCTTAAATACCCGTACATAGCATCTCTGACATTATATTTTGCAGTCTAAATAGGTTTGGATGTCCTTGTGATGCATGTATTGCAGGAGGTAACATTTACCATAAATAAATTGACTCGATCTAATTTTTTTTTGGTATAATGGTTTATAGGTATTTCTTGTGATGCAAGTGTTGCAAAACAGATATTGAAGTTAATATATGAATGCTCGTTTAAACCCACAACTTTGCTTGCTTGAGGACCAATCGGTGTTGTTGAAATGTAGCCTACTTCCTATTTATGTTGATCATTCACAAAGTAGATTTATATTACCAGACTCAAAAACTCTTTGAATATTTGAATGCTTTATTCTTGCGAGCGATCCCATTTGAAGTTTTGGGTTATGCAAATTCAGGAACGCATTCAAATGTCATCAGAGCAAAAAAATTTACCAAGCTTCAGACTATGGTTTTAGCTGCTTGCCGTTGAGTGTTAAGAAAAGTGTTGAAAATGAAAATGAATGTCGATATGGTTTTTGAATGTAGGTCATGTTACTATTGTGGGCTTGAGTATGAATTGGAAGGAGAAAATATAGCCCACATGGATACCCGTAATATTCAGAGATGCCCATCATTTCATAGTGTGATTGACACACTGTCTCGATTCGCAAATTCTTCATTCCAATATTATTTTATAGAAAAATACGAAATGCGATCCACTACTGGGTACTTTACCACGAGCTGGCATAAGCCAGCAGTAGGCATGGGATGGGATGTGCTATATCCCCTTCGCTCTTCGTTATGGTGATGGATATAGTTATACAGAATTCACAAGGCAGTGTGAATGGGATTTAGGTTGCGAATAACCAAATACTTCTGCCAATGAGGGCATTTATGGACAAGGCTCAGGTTGTGGCTTCAATCTATAGATGGTATGCGTTGATAAAGAGATGTGTGATGCGATCCAAACCTTTCACGAGACAGTCCCTGCCTCTGTGTCAAGGTAAACCTGTACCAAATACCTACTTCATAGAAACAGAGCTTATTTTCACGCCTGCAGAGCAGCCTGCGAAGAGCTTAGGAAGATGGTATAGTTTGCTGATCACAGACAGGTTTCGCTGTCACATTATTATCCTGCACACAGCATAGCATTGCTAGGCAGACCATCGATTCAAACATGAAATCAACAGAAACTTAGCCTTAGTCGGATTCAAAGCCCTAAATAATTATTCAACAAGTTATATTTGATCAAAATTTTGCATTTTCATCCTTGTTTTGTCCTCAGGTCAGTTTACGATTCAGTGTTTGATTTTAAAAAAAATGTTGGCTAACTCTTCTGATTTGTATAAGGTTGAATGAGCAAACATTATTTCTTATTATTTCTAACAGTTTCTAGAGAAACCACCTATAATAAAAATAATTATGACGTGTATGTTAATAATGACAGAACACATCATTTAAAATCATTGCCATTATTTGCTCTTACAATAAACCATGTCAACATTTTTTTTCAAAAAAACCTGGACCTTTATTTTGAAGCAACTACAGAGCCTGTGTAGAAATAAGTATTAATTTCATATTCGAATGACCATACTGACAAAAAGTCAATGTTATGCATTATTGGTAACATTTAGCCAAACTGCGAAACATTCAGCTCCCTGTACTCCTTGTCAGAAACGCTGCCAAGGGAGCAGACCTCAAGTTCGAAACAGCACCTATAAAGGAGCAGCCACATGCCTCTGGAAAACTCTTGTGGAAGATCCAAAATATCAAAGGCATGCCATCCAAAGAGTTTACAGGCCAGGTAGAATATTGGTCTCTCACTCATAGCTGTCCGAACATTTACCTGTTTCAATGTAATTTTCCTACTCTATCTTGTTTGAATTTCACACGGGTTGTCAATGATATCGCAAATGTCTTCTCTTGTGAGAATGAAATTCTGAATGAAATTTGAAGTGGATGATTCAAAGTTCAGTGAAACTATGAGAAACGCAAAGTTTTGTGGTTGTATCGGGAGTGTATTGCAGTTGAAAAATTGAAATTTTAAAGTTTAGCTAATCTAGGGTGACCCATAATATTTATTACCTATTTATTTGTTTAAAGAGGTTTTCTAGAAAGTGTACAGATAACAGAGTAGTTAAAAAGTAACTTGTTGACCTCTAACACACAACTTAATAAAAAAAACGGGGTTATACACAAATAAATGATGATGTTCTAGAAATAGGAAAGTAAGCTATATATGGCATTATAGAAAAAGAATATTATATATATATTATCATAATTATTATACTTGTAATGATTATTATCAAAAGTATTCCTTAAAAGATAGTGGGCTGTCAGCTGTTTTGCATTTCAATCTGAAATTGTGCAGTAGATTTAAAAGAGCTATTTTGCCAAAATGTGTCCTGAAGGAAGGCTTTATTACTGAAAATTTACGTCTCAGGGAGTGTTGGTGTTTATTAAACTTTTGCACCAGGTGAATAATGCGCTTTGATGCTTTATTTGTGGCTACTTTCTTATGTGTAAATTTGTGAAATAGGTTATGTCTTCTACATTTTAGGGTGAGTAAGTTTTAGAGTGATCTACCAGTTGTGACAGAGAACTTTTTAGGTGTAGATATTATGATTCTAATTTCTTTATTCTGGTCTCTTTCAATTGTGTCGGATGTTTGTTGTGTGCCTTCTAGGTTTATAGATGAGCAGTATTCTAAGATAGGTCCAACAAGAAATTTGTAAGTCATGTATCATATATTTTTTCAGATTTGAAAGTAGGTATACTACTCTGTTCGCTTTAGTTGCCGTTTCATTGACATGGATATGGAAAGATAAATCAGTATCCAGGGTAACCCCCAGTTCATTGATAGAGAGTTTTGTCCCAATTTTTGAGCTTTGAAAACTATTTGGTAAAAGTTGTTAATGTTTCTGTTGGAAAATATGCAGAATTGTGTTTTTTCAATGTAGAGTCTCAATAAGTGGCTATGATACCGATCTGATGCTGTCTGTAGCAGAGTATTGGACTCCGCTAGTACTTCATTTATGCTTGTGGCTGTTCAGTAGATTAGTGTATCACCTGCATAAGTACTAAAGTATTGTTTTTTTTCCAATATGTATAGAAGAAGTCTGTGAATGATTGTATCTAACACTATTTTTGGACATCTAGGGATGAGGCTCCAATGTAACAAGGAGTCGGTTGGTCAAGTTTAATTTCCCATTGTTGCAGCACAGATAGCAACTTTGCTCGGTTGAATGATTCTGACAAAATCATAATTGTAAGTCTCAGAATAAGTTGTGTTTCTCTATGTAAGACATCATTTGATTTTTCATGTCAAGTTCAAACATCTTTGACAGGATTGGAAGCGAGGATATTGGTCGATAGTTTGTAACCTTTGTAACATTTGTAACCCTTTTTATGAATTGTCGTGACAGGGGAAGATTTTAAACAGTCAGGGAAGATTTACCGGAATGGATAGCGGGTAGGCAATTAAGTAAACTATTATCTTATCATTGCTGGTATGCCACTTAGACCACCACTCTTGTCTGCGTTAAGTGAAACAGTATAAAAGATGAAAAATTTCAAGTCCATGTTTGGACAATCAATTTAGCATATCAAACACATAGAATCAATGATGATCATGACAAAAAGTCCTTTTAATGGTTTTGGTTGAGCCAGTCTTATCAGTCTCTGAATTTGTAGATGTATAATGTATGCTTGCTGGTCAGAGACATATTATAAACTCAGCCTATGCACCAGAAGGTTCAATCAATCTGATTTTCATCATGTTCTCAATTTTGCAATCATTTTGGTCAAGTTTTGGATCCTCAAACAACTTAAATTTAGCAAATAATAATATTGTGACAGTGAGTGAGCAGAAGCTTCATCATGTTACAATTAACTTCCAGAGCCATCCTTAAGCTTCAGATAACTATTACTGTTTTGTAAGATACCTGAAGCCCTCACAGTGTTACAATGATAAGTGATGGGGTATCAAGTTATCAAGAAATTTCCCACGTGATGCCTGATTACATTTAGTGGGGACTGAGAGTAAAGAGATTGAAATAAAAAGCTTACTCTCAGTATCAAATTTTAGCTTGGTATATATTATATAGTTATATATATATATATTAAGCGCTCAAACGGTGGCGGGTTGCTGGTAGAGGCATTTCATTATCAACCACTTTCTGAAGAGAAAGTGGTTGATAATGAAATGCCTCTACCAGCATCCCGTCATCGTTTGAGCGCATAAACTAACCAGTATCCTGATATTGCGCAGCACAACTAAAGAATACAATTAATGATGACATTAAATTCACACAACTTATCATAAATTTATCATAACTTTGTTTATAATTGTATGACCCTGTAGCTAAACACTACTCTTAGGATTTATGGGCCACGGGGACAAATTTCCAATGTTCAGAGACTAGTTGGAAAATTTGGATATCAAAGTTATATTATTAATAGCATGATCAGCGGTATTCTATACAGAGCGAGAATGACATAAAGCTAACTGGTTAGTCAATGTCTACACAATAGTAATAAACTACTCTTGAACAAGATAATGGCAGTGGCATTAAACTACTGGGTGAAGAGCAGGATAAATTTGTATTCATCATAATTTGTTTGGTTATTTGGTTAGAGTTATGCACTGGTGTTGGCATGATGCTCTGTAAGATTGACAGAAACACATCGCTGGGTTGTGTTTTTATTATTTCATATTTCCGAGTATTTCATTTGTGATGACCTAGAAATTGCCTTACGTAAACTATGAAGCAACATCATCATTTATGTTGTTATATCAACCTCACAAAAACATTCATAAAGATGATTGTATATTGACCGAAAAATAACTCACATCTACTGCTTGTTCTAAATCTCATAACACTATAGGCAAAACGGATTGGATTCTATGAAATTGGAAAATAACCCACCCTTCCTACACATAAATATGAACCTCAGAAGCATTTGAAACATTTTCACCAGGATTGTCAAAAATAGCTTCAATTCAACAGTTAGAAACATTTTATCTCGGAAATCAAAATCTCATCTGATTTATCAGCAATAGAGCATGATTTGGTCCTGTTTCACACTATCGAACAATAAATTGGGCATCAGCTCAACCTGCAAGATCAAATTTGTAATACAGTGTGTAGGCACTCAGTTATACATAAAACATAGTATGGTGTTATACAAACTCAATCATACATATTTGGACTCTTACCTCTGTAGCTGATTTACATGTGGTATTTGGTAGAGATCGAGCTCTATCAGATGAGGAGCTACCTCACATAGATTGGGAGGGATATGACCTCTGATGAGCATTTGTGTGATATGGAGACCTCGAGCTTCTGCTGTCAGCTCTGACAATGACAGTGATTTTAGTGTCACCTTACTAAGGTGAGGTACTTCATCAATCTCAGGTTCTCCAGCATGCCGGTACCAGACCTCATACCCTAGACAGCAAGTAAAGAATAAGAATGAAACAAAATGTTATAGGACTTACTTAAGAGGGACTAACTGGTTAAGCTGTAGTCATCAATTACCAATATTTGGTTATGGGATCGGATGCCTGATCCTTATAATACGAACCATGTCCTCAACTTAACACCCGTCCAACAAAAATCTCAAAATCCAGAATATAGTCCAGTCAGATGAATTACACAACACTGCACTTTGGACTATCATTTGTTTCACATTAACAAATTTGCTTGTCATCAACTTTGTGCTAAAACTCCTACCTTGGGTCTCATTAGCTCTTGTATGGGTGTCTCTTGAGATACTTGAACGGGCCCCAGGCCTAGGTTCTTCATCCTGTGGCCTGATCTCAGGGGGCTTACTTTTATTGTTTCCCATGATTATCACTTGGCACAAGCTAAAAGAAGTATGATAAATATGACACTGATATATGTGTCTATGTATACTGATTTTTTATTCATTTGCCCGACCATGCATTGTGAACATGAAGGGGATCAGTTTGAGATGAAACACCAATGACTACGGGACAACAGAGCATGTGCGACTAGAAATCAGAATAAGAAAATATCAATCAATCCAGTTGCAAAACCGTAATCTTATAGTAATTTTCTAACCAATATTCATCTTCTGTTGCAGATGACCAAATTTCATTTGATTAATACACTAACCTGCACCACAATTTTTAATTGTCAAAATCTAACAACAATATATCATGTTTTCAATTAGTTATAGCTCATACTTAATAAATGACAATAATTTGCCAGCATTTGACTTTTTAGAGATTTCTAATGAGATAACTGAGTCTGTAATCGACTGTTCATCGGAAAGGAAGGCTACGGGCTATGATGGAATACCCATCAGCCTTATAAAAGAAAATAAAACCACACTTTCACCGATCTTAACCCATATGATTAACTTAGTAGTGCGCACCTCAAAATTCCCGGATAGCCAAAAAATTGCCCGTGTGACACCACTTCACAAAAAAGGATCTAAGTCAGCATTATCCAAACTTGTAGAAATGACTTTAGCATCACAGCTGCGTTTCCACTTTGAAAGTAACAATATTTTTAGCGACAGCCAGTTTGGTTTCCGGGAAAACTGCAACACTTCATTAGCTATTTCACGCTTGATGGAGAAACTCTATAAGAATTTTAACAATAGTGACATAACCCGAGGAATATTTCTAGATTTTAGTAAAGCTTTTGACACCATAGACCATGAAATTTTAATCGCAAAACTACCTTACTATAATTTCACCCCTGATGTAATCTTGGGGTGAAATTGTGAGATCTGTGTGAGCTCACCAAATGTTAGTTTCACAAGAAGTTAACTTGGAGTTGTCCCTCAAAGAGCCAAAAACTGCAGGGGGGCAAGGTCCCTGTTGACGACAGGTGTAAACCTGCTCAACAGGTACCTTTCTGGTGAAGGGGTTTCTCAGCCCCTTTGTCTGCGTGGTCGGCTGACCAGGGCCCTGTGGGGGTGTGGTGCATAGTCAACAGGCGCGGCGGGCGGGGTTCCTTGGGCTGTCTTCGGCCACATAGTTCTTGGTCATACTGTTAATCGGGCGGTCGCCATTATAGTCTCTGACTACCTGATCGCTCCGCTGTCATCATTTTATTTTAGAAGAACCTTTTATTACAAATAAACACAAACAGAAACCGGAAAAAAAAACAAAAAAAAACACCGGCAATGCTTCCCTACTAACTCGCCGCAAACTGGGACGCCACCTCGGCCGCTCACTCTGTAGCCACCATTCTGGGGCCCACACTCAGTCGCCGCAAATCATTTATGGAGGCAATGCCCCCCTCTAAGATGTTGAACTTTTCTATCTTCAGAGTTGTCATCTCTCCAGTTTGGCACTTTTATCCCACGCCGCACAAGAATAAGGAGTCAAAGAAAGGGTTATCTTGAAATCGTTTGTAATAGGATGACAATGATTTTTGATTCAGAATCTTCACCATAGAGACCTGATAGGGACATAGTTTGCGAAATAATTTTGGTATTTGGATAGTCATTTATATCAATTTCTGCCTGTTTCCGGACAAATTTCTTGGAATTTTTCATGAATTTTGTCACTAAAATTGAGATTTATCAGCTTCCATGCCCATATTGCTTTTGAAACCCTGAGGGACAGGGTTTTAAAATCAATAGGGGCTTGTGAGTGAGATAAGTACAGTCGTCTATTTCAGGATTCAAGAAATTCTTGGCATTGAAGCAATAAAACATTTTTGTGCGCAATAATATTGTAGCATTCCGAAAAATCAAACAGTGTAATTCATAAATCGCTTCATTATATCACCACTTTCTGAAGAAATGAACGTTTATACATCTCTGACTAACACTATCAACATAAGATAAGATAAGTATGTTGTAGGCTAGGAGTGAAAACTCAAATTTCTACACCAAACATGAGTACATGCCACTATCACTCACACTGCCTGTAATCTTGTTGTAGGCCTACTTTTACTTGTACTTTAGAACCATAGAGTCTAGTCAAAATGGGTCCCTTATTATTGCCAATGAAAAGTTAAGTTAGATTTATGTCCTTATCGACAATTGATGGACAACTTCCAATCTTAAAGTTACATGTATTGGCTTAGAAGCATTGCAAACAGAATAGTAAGGGCCAAGGTAAATAATTGCTAGCTAACAAGAATTAGACCAATTTTATGTCATTTATAGAATAATATGTGCTGTCCCACTCTGTAATCATAGTATCATATGTCAGATCATACCGAGTATTTGGAGATACTCCCCCTGTCAAGCTGGTAGTGGCTTGCCAGTAAAATGGGAGCAAATGAATATACAGGCATATCGTATCAAAGTTGATTAACTGGCTGCTGACTTCATAGGAAGTAGTCAGGCCTAGTGCTTGAAAACCCTGCGATCATCGCATAAAATCAAGTCGCCGCCTCTGCAGCCTGCAACCGCTAAAGAGATAAATGGTCTTTAATCAATCTTCCGCCCAAACGATTTTGCAGACCTAACAAATGTGATGGCGAGTTTTCTGCTTACCTGCAAGGGCCAAATTTGACAGCTATGGTAACCTGAACATGTATGTAACAGGGGTGTATGAACATTAATATCCAGCCCTGCGGATGAAACACCGTTCTCATTTTCAGGATGAGGGTTTTCTTAGTAATGAGGCGATAAAAAAGTGTCAGTTCAATTAAATACTCTTGTTACTTTCCAAAAAATCAAACACTGTAAAGATTTTACCGCATCATCATATCACCATTATTCTATATGAAACTTTATACACCCCACACTAACGTTATCAACATGAGATAAGCTAAGTATGTGGTAGAAGGCTGAGAATGAAAACTTAAGCGTGTAAACCAAACATGAGTACATGTCACTGCCTAACACTGCCCGTTATCTATAGCTGCAAGTCTACATTGGTATTTTAGTCCTACTGAGTTGAGGACAATATTCAATAGGGCCCCTTATCAATAAGAATATTTATCTTCAGTCATAGATGACTGAATATTTCTGTAATGATATGCTGACCTAAACCATAACTTAAATTTGCCGTGTGAAGTTTAATAATCCTAACACCAGCTACCAAATCATCGCCAAAAAAGCCCTCATTTATGCCATCAAATAAACCTCTGACCTCTTTGAAAATAACCTGTGTAGGTTAAAATCATCGCAAATAGCATCGTTAGGGCCAGGGTGTACAAACTCTAGATATCACAAATCATCAAGTTTAAGCCAACTGACAACTCTAATGCCCTGTATTTGGAGTTGTTCCCACGTAGAATGCGAGTATTACGATGACCTTAATATTATGAGTTGCCACACCTTATTGCTGATCAGTATACTGCTCTTCATATGATCACTCTGGCTGATCGACTTGTCTCTAAGTTGTCGGGAGGAGAACGTCTAAGACTCCTGATTCTCCAACTTTTTATTGAACCTTCTGCAAGTAAAATAATAAATAACATGAGTATATGATTAATTGCACTGTTCCGGGCTCAGAAGGATACATTCTGTCTTATTCTTTTATTCACCTCATGCAGCCCTTACAGCTGTGATATAGAGTTTTCCGCTTGATTGCTAGTGCTAAAATTAACGGTTATTGTAACCTTAACAGTATGTAACAGGGGTGTATACAAAAACCAATCCAGCCCCGAGGATGAAAGATAAAACACACAGCCAGCCCTTAATGGCGTTCGGCCACGATCGCCATGCTGAACACCATTTAGGGCAGGCCATGTACTAGGCGTTTGATTTATTTGTGTATACACTGAACACTGTTATCTTCATCAGGATTGCAGGAATTCTTAGAGTGAAAAAATCTACCACTGTAAAACCTTAATCACATCATTATATCAGCATTTTCTATGGGTACCTTAATACACCCCTTGGGTAACGCATTATCAACATGATATAAACTAAGTAAGTGGTAGAAGGCTGGGAATGAAAACTCAAATATCTAAACCAAATATAGTACATGATACTGCCTAACACTGCATAACACTTCCTGCTATCTAAGGTTGCTTGTTAACGCTGATATTTAGTATTACAGTCTTACGGATTTTTATGGATATACTCAGCAGGGTCCTCACTTATTAATACCGCTGTAATGTACAAATTTGATTTATCTCTCTATGCACAAAGGATGGACAACTTCCAATCTTGAAATTTCAAATAATGTTTCAATGGTCATTTATTGACTAATTATGCTCAAATAATTTTTGAAAATCAAAGATGAAATTTGTTTGTGATTTCAAGTAAGAACATTTTGTTTACCACCAAAGAAGGATTTTTCGATCACTTTGGTAACCCTCACTGCAACTTAAAAATGTCATAAATAGAGTTTTAAGGGCCGGGGTGAACAACTTACTCACACAAATTACGAATTCAAACCTTGTTTATGACATTTAGTTCGAGTGCCACTGGGGGAGCTTTCATTGTTGACTGTTACAGCCCCCAGCACCTTCGGGTGTATACCTCTCCTGTGTACTTGTCTACTGACTGACTCATGGAAAGACATGTGACAGTATGGAAAGACATGCTGACAAGCTGGAAAGACAGCTAAACCTACTACAAGGGGTCCCAGCAATGGGCCATATAAGGCCAAGGTGATAAGTGCCGCAGGAGTTGTGGGTTCGAGTTCCACTTGGGGTGCTTTCATTGCTGATTGTTCCAGCCCCCAGCACCCTCGGGTGTATACCTCTCCTAAGATTTACAAAATGAAACCGGTAAACAGATTGATTGCCTTCTCAGCCTATTGGCTAAGATCAAAGCGTCATAGCCAATGGCTGACTAGTGCCTGTTTCAGTTTCTGACAGCTTGCTGCACACCCACGATTAGGAGGTCCACCATGGCCTCACCTTTAGGATGCATTCTAGAATACTAGGATGTATCACACTCTCACTACGAGGACTTCGGGCAACTTGCGTCCCTCTTTAGGGGCAGCCCACCCTCTGTTTTGTCATAAGCAGGGCCTTCAATGAGTCTTTCACCCAAATGATTAGTTTCACCTGTGTAGTCTTACCTTACTTCTGTTCAGTAGCCGCCTCTTCATATGATCTCTTCGTCTGATCAACTGTTATGTTCTTGATATTGGAGCAGACCGTCTAAGCCTTCTGATTCTCTGACTGTCTGCGGTATTGTCTGCATTGAAAAGTACAATAAGATATGGATATATGATTAATTTGGCTGGTCAGAGCTAAGACATAATAAAGCACCTCTGTCATGTGTTCTGGTACTGAATGGTTATTCCCCTCTTGCAGTCCTTACAGTCAATTTCCGCTAAGTTAAAGGGCTGTAAACCCAACCAGTTTGTAACAGGGGTGTATTTATATCAAAGCAGCCCGGATTAAGAAAGTAGAGCGATATATTCAAGAAATTATTGGTATTGAAACAATGAAAAATTTCCATCAAATAATCTTTGCTGCATCCCAAAAAAATCAAACACTGTAAAACTCTTACGTCTTCATTATATCAGCATTTTATGAAGAACCCTTTATACACCCCTGACTGACATTGTCGACATGAGATAAGCTAAGTATGTGGTAGAAGGCTGGTAATGAAACCTCAAATATCTAAACCAAACATGAGTACATGACACGGCCTAACACTGCCTGTTATCTATTGTAGCCAGTCTACACTGGTTTATTTAGTATTATATAGTTTAGCATATTCAACCAGGCCACTTATTGATAAGAATATGACTCAAGGTTTCACGATTAATATGCTAACATGCACTGTCGAAACTGTCAAAGTGATTTTCATGAACGTAAAATTTACTAAATCATCGCTGATAAGCCTCCCTTGCACTCGGCCACCACACTCAGTCTCCATCCTCGACCACCACATGGGTCAGAGGGCAGTAGCTTTAATCAACTGCGTTACATTTACCTTTCTGAAAGTAACCTGTTCTGGTCGGAATCATTGCAAATAGCATTGTGAGGGCCACAATTGGATTGGCAACAAAGATTAAGAATGGTCTAATGCCTTGTATTTGGAGTTGCTCCCCACATAAAATGAGAGCCCTATATAACATGACTTGCCCCACCTTATTTGGGTTTAATAGACTCCTCTCGACATTGATCTCTCTGTCTGATCTCTCTGTCTGATTTCTCTGATCTCTCTGTCTGATCTCTCTGTCTGATCTCTCTGTCTGATTTCTCTGATCTCTCTGTCTGTTAAAGTGTTGTAGGAGCAGTCAACACACACACCTCCTGATTCTCTGTTTATGGAATTATCTGCAATAAATAAAATAAAAGATGACAGTATATGTTGCGTTGGCTGTGTCTTGGCCAATGGCTGATTAGTGCCTGTTTCAGTGTCTGGCAGCTTGCTGCACTCCTACGATTAGGAGGTCAACCATGGCCTCACCTCTAGGATGCATTCCAGTTTTCTAAGATGTATCACACTCTCAGTGCGAGGACTTCGGGCAACTTGCGTCCCTCTTTAGGGGCGGCCCACCCTCTGTTTGTCATAAACAGGGTGTTCCTGTGTGCTTGGAAATATACATTCCGTCATATACCCTTTTACCCCATTGACCATTGCAGTCATATAGTTATGCTTAGTTAAAAGGCTAAGGTAAACTTAACCGGTATGTCCAAGGGGTGTATAAAATTACAAAGCAGCCCCGAGCCTGAAAGAGAAAAGTTCACCGTTATTTTTAAGGACTCAACAAAATTATTAACAGTGGAACAATAGAACATTTCCATCAAAATAATCTTGCTGTTTTCCAAAAAAATGACACGCTGTAAACGTTTAACCGTTTCATTATATCACCATTTTCTCAAGCGAGCTTAATACACCCCTGACTATCATTTTTAATATTAGATAAGCTAAGTATGCTGTAGACTGGGAGTAAAAACTCAAATATCTAAACCAAACATGAGTACATGACACAACCTAACACTGCCTGTTATCTATTATTGCTGGTCAACGCTGATATTTAGCATTACGCAAATGGGCCCCTTTTTAATACCACTATAGCTAGAAGCTAAATACCGATTACTGATCGATGTAAGTTTAGGGGTACATGCTGGCGGCATCATAAAGGAACTGTCAAAATCAAGACTTATCATGCAATGCTGTTCTTATGTCATGATCACCAAGACCCTGTGCTCAAGGTTATCAAAACATACGTATATCTGTCCCATGCGAATCAAAACAAAAACAAAAAGTTGAGGATGTTTTTACAAACAGAGAAATATCAGAGGAGCCATAGCCTTTGGAGCAATAGCGTAAGAGTGGCACAATGTTGGTGTAATCGTTTGGTAAATAGGAATCAATTGATGTTCTCGGGAATTGAAGCAGTCAAGTCAACAGAAACACGGGATAAAATGAAACTTCTGAAAATTCAAAAAGTAGCAGCTGTAATACTTAATTGCTTCCTCTCATCGCCAAAGGTAAGGGCAGCAGTTTCAGTGACCGCTATATTTATCTCAGTCTGCCCTGTACACACAATTTACATGATTACACTTACCTGAACACCGGTCGGTAGGTGACTATCTACTTGACCCCTCTGCTCCGCAGATCTGTCTTTAGGAGCGTCACGTCCCAGGTTAACAGGAGGAGCTCATTTAATGTCATCTGATGTCTAACTGGTTATTGGTGTACCTGTGTGGGAGAGAAAATCTGCTGCTCACAGATCAGATGTCTAGTATTCTGTGATACACTCTCTGGACCTAAGGTGCTTCTTCCCCTCACAGTCCTCTCAATTGTGAGAAAATGACATCCGCTAAATTAGACGGCTACATGAACGGTAAAACTTGAGGTAACAGGGGTGTATACAAATTACTGATCATCCCCTAGGTGTGAAAGAAAGGATGGACAACTTGATTCTCAAAGTTGAACTTCAAGGTAGGGAAACAACAAACATTTAAATCAACAATTTTTGTTGCTACCAAAATATCACTATTCATTAAACAATCGTGAAATAGCCTACTGCTTCATATTTAAAGCTCTTCTTAGAGGCATCTTTATACACCCCTGGCTAGCATTATCACTGTAAGATAAGCCAAGTGCGTGGTAAAATTCTATCAACATCCTAACTGACTAAAACAAACATGAGTATGTGATGAGGCCTCACATTGCCTGTTTCTACGGTTGCTGTGTCTGTCTAGCCCCTCACTATTATCAGAAATATTGAGAACTGCGGCTAATTGGGAAGATATGAAGTAAAGCAGCATAAAACGAAAAGCCGATGCTTGTTGTTTGTTGTTTATAGAGGGAGGAAAGCTGCAGGTAAATATGCTGCTCCTTTTCAGGCAGGAGGGATTAAATCACTTTCACATGGTGTTCCTCTGTACCGATGAGTTTCTAGAAATGATGGCTGTTATGGCCTGATGGCCTCTACATAAAGATGAAGCCCTAATAATAATACTAATAATCCCATAGCCCAAAACGCTATTTCAGAATAAAAGAATGCCAAAAAGAGTAGGAGACGGTCGACATGACGATTGTAAGGTGGATGTCTCTCAGATTGTAGAAGAGAAGGCATTTTGTATGATGCCGTAATAGGACCACACTATTAATTAACCTAAAGCTTAAACTAAACAGACACCAACACCATACGCTACTCTCAGAACTCAGGCCAATCTCACAAACAAATAAACTACACTGACGCCACTGACATAAGCTACTGTCAGAACTCAGGCTAATCTCATAAACAGCCTAAACTACACTTACGCCTATAGCATGAGCTACTGTCAGAACTCAGGCTAATCTCACAAACAGCCTAAACTACACAGACACCCATTTCATACCGTCAGAAGAAATTGGACTCACAAACTGCCTAAACTACACTGACGCCCAAAGCATAAGCTCTGTCAAAACTGAGGCTAATCTCACGAACTGCCTAAACTACACTGACGCCCATAGCATGAGCTACTGTCAGAACTCAGGCTAATCTCACAAACAGCCTTAACTACACTGACGCGCATGGAACAAGCTAGTGGCAGAAGTCAGGCTACTCTCACACACAGCCTATACTACACTGATGCCCATGGCATAAGCTACTGTCAGAACTCAGGCTACTCTCACAAACAGCCTAAACTACACGGACACCCATATCATACCGTCAGAAGATGTCTGGCTCACAAACTGCGTAAACTACACGGACACCGATACCATACGCTACTGTCAGAACTCAGGCTAACCTCACGCACTGCCTTAACCACACTGACACCCATATCATACTGTCAGAAGAAGTCTGGCTCACAAACTGCCTAAACTACACTGACGCACATATCATAGGGTACTGTCAGAACTCAGGCCAACCTCACGTAATGCCTTAACCAAACTAACACCCATATCATACTGTCAGAAGAATTCGGGATCACAAACTGCCTAAACTACACTGACGCCCATAACATACCGTCAGAAGAAGTCGGGCTCACAAACTGTCTAAACTATTCGGACACCCATACCATACGCTACTCTCAGAACTAAGGCTCATCTCACAAACAAACAAACTACACTGACGCCCATAGCATGAGCTACTGTCAGAACTCACGCTAGTCTCATAAACAGCCTAAACCACACTGGCGCCCATACCATACGGTACTGTCAGAACTCAGGCTAACCTCACGCACTGCCTTTACCGCACTGACGTCCGTAGCATAAGCTACTGTCAGAACTCACGCTACTCTCACAAACAGCCTAAACTACATGGACAACCATATCATACCGTCAGAAGAAGTCGGGCTCACTAACTGTCTAAACTATACGGACAACAATATCATACGCCACTCTCAGAACTCAGGCTAATCTCACAAACAAACAAACTACACTGACGCCCATAGCATGAGCTACTGTCAGAACTCAGGCTAATCTCACAAACAGCCTAAACGGCACTGACGTCCGTAGCATAAGCTACTGTCAGAACTCACGCTACTCTCACAAACAGCCTAAACTACACGGACACCCATATCATACCGTCAGAAGAAGTCGGGCTCACTAACTGTCTAAACTATACGGACAACAATATCATACGCCACTCTCAGAACTCAGGCTAATCTCACAAACAAACAAACTACACTGACGCCCATAGCATGAGGTACTATCAGAACTCAGGCTAATCTCACAAACAGCCTAGATTACACTGACGCCCATAGCCTAAGCTACTGTCAGAACTAAGGATAATCTCACAAACAGCCTAAATTACACTGACGCCCATATTATGAGCTACTGTCAGAACTCAGGCTAATCTCACAAACAGCCTAAACTACACTGACGCCCATAGCATAAGCTACTGTCAGAACACACGCTAATCTCACAAACAGCCTTAACCACACTGACACCCATATCATAACGTCAGAAGAATTCGGGATCACAAACTGCCTAAACTACACTGACGCCCATATCATACCGTCAGAAGAAGTCGGAATCACAAACTGCCTAAACTACGCTGACGCCCATATTATAGGCTACTGTCAGAACTCAGGCTAACCTCCCATACTGCCTTCACCAAACCGACACCCATATCATACCGTCAGAAGCATTCAGGATCACAAAGTGCCTAAACTACACGGACAAACGTATCATACCGTCAGAAGAAGTCTGGCTCACAAACTGCATAAACTACACGGACACCAATACCATACGCTACTGTCAGAACTCAGGCTAACCTCACGCACTGCCTTAACCCCACTGACAACCATATCATACGGTCAGAAGAAGTCTGGCTCACAATCTGCCTAAACTACACTGACGCCCATATCATAGGCTACTGTCAGAACTCAGGCTAACCTCATGTACAGCCTTAACCCCACTGACACCCATTTATCATTCCGTCAGAAGAAGTCTGGCTAACAAACTGCGTAAACTACACGGACACCAATACCATAAGCTACTGTCAGAACTCAGGCTAATCTCACAAACAGCCTAAACTACTCTGACGCCCATAGCATGAGCTACTGTCAGAACTCACGCTAATCTCACAAACAGCCTAAACTACAGGGACGCCCATATCATACCGTCAGAAGAAGTCGGGCTCACTAACTGTCTAAACTATACGGACAACAATATCATACGCTACTCTCAGAACTCAGGCTAATCTCACAAACAGCCTAGATTACACTGACGCCCATAGCATGAGCTACTGTCAGAATTCAGGCTAATCTCACAAACAGCCTAAACCATACTGACGCCCATAGCATTAGGTACTGTCAGAACTCAGGCTAATCTCACAAACAAACAAACTACTCTTACGCCCATAGCATGCGCTTCTGTCAGAACTCAGACTAATCTCACAAAGTGCCTAAACTACACTGACACCCATTTATCATTCCGTCAGAAGAAGTCTGGCTAACAAACTGCGTAAACTACACGGACACCAATACCATAAGCTACTGTCAGAACTCAGGCTAATCTCACAAACAGCCTAAACTACTCTGACGCCCATAGCATGAGCTACTGTCAGAACTCACGCTAATCTCACAAACAGCCTAAACTACAGGGACGCCCATATCATACCGTCAGAAGAAGTCGGGCTCACTAACTGTCTAAACTATACGGACAACAATATCATACGCTACTCTCAGAACTCAGGCTAATCTCACAAACAGCCTAGATTACACTGACGCCCATAGCATGAGCTACTGTCAGAATTCAGGCTAATCTCAAAAACAGCCTAAACCATACTGACGCCCATAGCATTAGGTACTGTCAGAACTCAGGCTAATCTCACAAACAGCCTAAACTACACGGACACCCATATCATACTGTCAGAAGAAGTCGGGCTCACTAACTGTCTAAACTATACGGACAACAATATCATACGCTACTCTCAGAACTCAGGCTAATCTCACAAACAGCCTAGATTACACTGACGCCCATAGCAAAAGCTACTGTCAGAACACACGCTAATCTCACAAACAGCCTAAACTACACGGACACCCATATCATACCGTCAGAAGAAGTCGGGCTCACTAACTGTCCAAACTATACGGACACCAATACCTTACGCCACTCTCAGAACTCAGGCTAATCTCACAAACAAACAAACTACACTGACGCCCATAGCATAGGCCACTGTTAGGACTCAGGCTAATCTCACAAACAACCTAAACCATACTGACGCCCATAGCATCAGGTACTGTCAGAACTCAGGCTAATCTCACAAACAACCTAAACCATACTGACGCCCATAGCATTAGGTACTGTCAGAACTCAGGCTAATCTCACAAACAGCCTAAATTACACTGACGCCCATAGCATGAGCTACTGTCGGAACTCAGGCTAATCTCACAAACAGCCTAAACTACACTGACGCCCATAGCAAAAGCTAATGTCAGTACACACGCTAATCTCACAAACAGCCTAAACTACACGGACACCCATATCATACCGTCAGAAGAAGTCGGGCTCACTAACTGTCTAAACTATACGGACAACAATATCATACGCTACTCTCAGAACACAGGCTAATCTCACAAACAGCCTAAACCATACTGACGCCCATAGCATTAGCTACTGTCAGAACTCAGGCTACTCTCACAAACAAACAAACTACACTGACGCCTACGGCAGACGAGCTGCGCCACATGGGAAAATAAACTGGGAGTGGCGCAGCTCGGCTACATGCAATTTACATGTGGCACAGCTCGGCTAGGGGCAATTTATGTGTGGCGCAGCTCGGCTAGTTTCAAATTTTGAAGACATGAGAACACAACTCATGAATTTGATAGTCTGACACTACTCAGTCGGAAAAGAGTTGGAGTCAACTTGGGTTTTGGAGGTATGATTGTTAACAACTAAGTCTGCACCATCTTGATAGCTGAGTCTGATAATTGGGTCCTAGGCCTGACTTTGAGTTTAGAGGATCACTCACTGGCCTGAGCACTGAAAGGTGACCTTTTTAATGTTATCACTATCAGTCACTCTCAACATAGAGCCACCTTGGAAAAGATATATGCAGAGGAGAGGTGTCTGTCATGTGAACTGTACTGTTCTGATTGTCACTACCCAATCTACTATCTTACCAAGGACTGGCAAGGACTAGCTAGGAGTACTCCTTGATCTTTCACTACAGACAGCTCCTGGACCAATCAGTAGGATCTATGTATGTAGTTAATTTTTGTCATTGTTACAGTGAATCGGAGTCAAAGAATTGGTGGAATGTTGTTGACGATGCAGCAGCACCCTCACTGGCAGACTATCTATCTATGACCCAATGGTCCTCCTTATCCAAAACCTGTCTGGGACTGTGGCAATGTTTGACGGTCGTATTACGTTCAATTCTTTCATTCAATGACCTCATAGCTCTATCGCTAACACAGGAACAGTTGAGCATCTCAGCTGGTTTCTGCATTGATTGATCAAATTATCATTTTCCCTTTCAGAACGGTTGAAGACAAGGTGATGACAACAAAATTAAAACCAGCCTATGGCCCAGTGGTCTATCATAATATTGATGGAAATAAAGTCATCTGGATGATCAATATGCCGACAAACAACTTGCCGATCAACTATGAGATACGAGTCTGCAACGTAGTGCCACAAAGAGAGTCAAATGACATCTTTACATAAGTCTAACTCCTTGGTCATAGTATCTATGCATTTTCTGATTGCTTGTGGGTCAGGTTTTCAGTTTAGGAACTCAAGCAGTCAAGCACATTTGAATTGTAAATGCCCAAAGTGCCACTGATAAGCTGATTCAAATCAATCGTTAGTTCTAATAGCAAACAAATACAACGATGAACAGACTTGACAACTGTAATCTGTAAGTGGGTACCAAATTATTTCAAAGTTTTCTCTCTGGTCGGATTTAACTTTTTTTTTCTTACATACCATGTTTGTTTGTTGATGAGGAGCTGACATAAATGGTTCCTTTATTTCTTTTTTCGTTATCTGTTTTGTGTAACGTATTTTAAGCATAATAATAATTATACTATGCCTAAGAAAGTCTACAGAATAACGTATAGATAGATGCGAATTTGTCAACAGTGACTGAAAGTTCTTTGAATAAAAAACAGCTTAGGTGCCCTACTTAGGTCTCGTCCCCAAATCACTCTCTCATAGATAGAACTATACCTATGCATTCTGAGTAAATGCCTTGTGCACGAATTGTCTAATTGAGCCAAGTGACCAGACTACCTTGGGTGAAAGATTGATTTTTGCTGAGAGAACTTGGAGCCGTGTTTACAAGAACTATGGTAGGACAACCCATATGTCTGATACAATCATACCAGGGAGTTTGGGACAAATGTTATATTGTGTCCCCAACTCCCTGATCATACAAACTCCCTGATATCTTTAGTTCACCCAAGGACTTACTATCACTCTCCTACATCTGTCTGCCTATTTTGTTCACCTCTATTTATGCTAAGATAAGAAACGACTGAGAAAGTTTTTCAAAGACGCTAATAATCTGAATATTCAAAACATAAGTGTCCTTGATGCCATTATAGATAATTGAACTAAAAACCTGATACTAAATTACATACATGATGATGAACATTTTATAAATGAATTTTTACCAAAGCTTCCATCAGGAAGATTCAGGACATTAAAATATCGATCTTCTTGGGGGAAAGACAGTTTTGTAAGCAACATGATTTTATCCATCAATAATATCATTTTAACCCAATCCACGATGAGATGTCAGCTTTTTTTCACGTATTTTTTTCTTTGCTCTATGTGAACAGCAGTGTATCAAACAACAAATTTCGCAACATACTTATATGTGAGTGACACATAAACTAATCAATCAATCCAAAGTTGGAGTAAGGATAGGGGTTTGGTTTGACCCAAAAAAGTTGGATCAATGTAACTACGAGCCAGAATACCTGTCGCTGTTATGCATATTATATTCGATGTACCTGAAAATAAAAATTAAAAGCACAATACACTGTGAATCATTCGATCTTGTTACTATTGATAGATCTAAGCAGAGTATAGCAGGGTGCGAGGACTGCCTTACGCAATGAACCTTCTTTTCAGTTCCCCGGGGCCTGCACCCAGTGACCAAGCACCCTGATGAAGTTTGTTCATTTATTTGATACCGCAAAAAATCTCTAGGTATCACCATCAACAGTATTGAATACCAACTGAAGTCCACAGCTTGACATTAATTTATCATCTACATCCTTCAGCCATGTTACAAGGGTAGCCTATATGAAGCACTTACAGTGAGATGTGGCAGGACTAGGAGATGAGCTGTGCAACAGCATTATTGTTGTGTATAAAATCTCCTTGATCTCTCGTTGTTCATTGGAAAACACTTTAACTCGGTGAAGTCTCAGCATCTTAAATCCGGCTAAGAGTACCAGCCACTGTCTTACCAATGCAATCCTGATACATGTGATCAAAGATTAACTCAGTCTGGTGTTGATTGCATATCATTCCTATGGCTTATCTCTGGTTAATATCTAAAAAGCTCCTTCATAATCATACAGGCTGTAAAATAAAAGTACACATACATACACATGTTGTTTGGACTTTGTCAGATTACAGACACATCTATCACAGTCAAACTTTGAACTAAGTAACTTGATGCGGTAACTGTAAATTGCTGAACAGGCCGAACATGCTGAACAGCTGAACAGAATTTCTCAGACTACTAATTATGCACAAGCCTGGACAACTCCTTATATTCTGCTGAATACTTATACTAAGTTTGCAATTGCCTTTGTTTCTTTCTATTATTTTATCCACAGTAAGTATTTGGGTGTTACACTTAGTGAATGGATGAATTCATTTTGTTTTCAAATGAAGCAATTAATCTACCAAATCTGAAAATTTTAGGAAACTAGAAACACTATTCAGCACAATGCCATCCTTTCATCTAGGCAGCCTTGACAAGCTTTGTTGGGGGGGGGGGGGGGGGGTGGGTGTTGTTGGTTCCTTCCATCCATTCACTAAGTGTAACACCCAAATACTTACTGTGGATAAAATAATAGAAAGTAACAAAGGCAATTGCAAACTTAATATAAGTGACTGGTCTATATTATCATTAACCTGAGAATTTGGTTTATATTATGTAGATTGAACACTTGCCTATAAAATTCGTAATTCTGCATAAGATTTAGATAACCAATTGATATATTTCAATATCAAATATTATCATGAGTTATGTCAGCACAATAATAATGAGATTTCTTGATGACTACATTTTACAAGGGAGACAGAAATTAATAATTTGATTATCTCTTACAGCTGGCACATATATATATATATATATATATATGAATTTATGGATCAGTGGAAAAACACATAGCGTTGCTATTTGTGAAGATATGCCATCAGTATAAAGCCTTGTGTGAGGATATAACTAAAGTTATAAATCTTGCAGCTTGTACATTACGCATGATTGAAGTTCCAGTAACAACCTTCAAAAACTCAGGCAAGCGCTGCTTGACAAAAGTTTACGAGTGTCAGCTATAACAGATTCTGAACTTGTGGACCATTTAAAGATGAGAAATGCTGTCCAGCAACCACACATGAAATAGCCATACGCCTCCTAAGGGTTAGATATGTACCCCACGTTCGTGTAATATATATCAGTGATGCTCTAAAACAAATATTTTAGGTGCCAGCAGGAACTTAGGATTGATTCATTATACTCATTAAATCATTTGGCTGAGAGGAATGTGTTTGAGAAGTTATAGTCAGCCACTGAAAATAATACAAAAACTAATTTTAGTCTGAGAAATTCTGTTCAGCTGTTCAGCCTGTTCAGCAATTTACAGTTACCGAGCTCCGCATTATTAGTTCTCTTTTCTGAGCTTAGGCTAGCAATACACAGTTTCGATGTCACTTTTCTTGTCAAAAACATGTGCTAAATGCTCTTCTAAAACTGTTAAAAGGTGATATAAGATTTTCTAAATATAAATTAGAATATTCTAACAAAGAATGAGAAAATGATAAGTGTATATCCAAGAGTTTGGGTAATCATCCATACGTCTCCTTAATACTGAATTTCAGCTGCACTCAAGCTAAGTGAATTAATTCACTCTCTATCGATCAGAGATATACATGCAATAGTATATCACGTCATCAGTGTGAACTTATAGTAGCAGTAGGTGAGTGACTGGACCAATCAGATCATGATACACTGGTTATGGAGAGGTTAGTAATTCGCATTATAACATATAGGGCTAGTAGTAGTAAGTAGGTGAGTGGCGAACTGGCTAACTAGAACTTACATAGTAACTTATAGTAGCAGTAGGTGAGTGACTGGACAAATCAGATCATGATACAATGGTTATGGCGAGGTTAGTAATTCGCATTATAACATATATGCCTAGTAGTAGTAAGTGAGTGGGGGGCAAACTGACTCACTAGAACTTACATAGTAAGTCATAGTAGCGGTAGGTGAGTGACTGACCCTATCAGATCATGACACACTGGTTATGACAAGGTTAGTAATTCGCATTATAACTAAAAGGCCTAGTAGTAGTAAGTAGGTGAGTGAGAGCCGAACTAGTTCACTAGGACTTATATGGTAACCTATAGTAGCAGTAGGTGAGTGACTGGCCCAATCAGATCATGATACACTGGTTATGGAAAGGTTAGTAATCCGCATTATAACATATAGGCCTAGTAGTAGTAAGTAGATGAGTGAGAGGCGAACTGGCTTACTAGAACTTACATAGTAACTTATAGTAGCAGTAGGTGAGTGACTGGTCCTATCATATCATGATACACATGTTATGGCGAGGTTAGTAATTCGCATTATAACTAAACGGCCTAGTAGTAGTTAGTAGGTGAGTGAGAGGCGAACTTATTTCATGAGACACTGATAGATTTTGAACTTGCATAGTAACTTAAAGTAGCAGTAAGTTAGTGACTGGCCCCATCAGATCATGATACAATGGTTATGGCGAGGTAAGTAGCTCACATAGTTAAATATTGACCTAGTAATAGTAAGCAAGTGAGTGAGAGGCGAACTAGTTTACTAGAACTTACATAGTACCTTATAGTGGCAGTAGGTGAGTGACTTGCCCTATCAGATCATGATACAATGGTTATGGCGAGGTAAGTAGCTCACATAGTTACATATTGGCCTAGTAATAGTAAGCAAGTGAGTGAGAGGCGAACTAGTTTACAAGAACTTACATAGTAACTTATAGTAACAGTAGGTGAGTGACTGGCTCTATCAGATCATGATACACTGGTTATTGCGAGGTTAGTAACTCACATATTAACATATAGGCCTAGGAGTAGTAAGTAAGTGAGTGAGGGGCGAACTGGCTCACTAGAACTTACATAGTACCTTGAAGTAGCAGTAGGTGAGTGACTGGTCCTATCATATCATGATACACTTGTTATGGCGAGGTTAGTAATTCGCATTATAACTAATCGGCCTAGTAGTAGTTAGTAGGTGAGTGAGAGGCAAACTAATTTCATGAGACACTGATAGATTTTGAACTTACATAGTAACTTAAAGTAGCAGTAGGTGAGTGACTGGCCCAATCAGATCATGATACACTGGTTATGGCGAGGTTAGTAATTCGCATTATAACATATAGGCCTAGTAGTAGTAAGTGAGTGAGTGAGGGGCGAACTGGCTCACTAGAACTTACATAGTAGCTTATAGTAGCAGTAGGTGAGTGACTGGCCCTATCAGATCATGACACACTGGTTATGGCGAGGTTAGTAATTCGCATTATACCTAATAGGCCTAGTAGTAGTAAGTAGGTGAGTGAGAGCCGAACTAGTTTACTAGAACTTATGTAGTAACCTATAGTAGCGGTAGGTGAGTGACTGGCCCAATCAGATCATGATACACTGGTTATGGAGAGGTTAGTCATTCGCATTATAACTAATAGGCCTAGTAGTAGTAAGTAAGTGAGTGAGAGGCAAACTAGATAACTAGAACTTACATAGTAACTTATAGTAGCAGTAGGTGAGTGACTGGACCAATCAGATCATGATACACTGGTTATGGAGAGGTTAGTAATTCGCATTATAACTAATAGGCCTAGTAGTAGTAAGTAAGTGAGTGAGAGGCAAACTAGATTACTAGAACTTACATAGTAACTTATAGTAGCAGTAGGTGAGTGACTGGTCCTATCAGATCATGATACACTGGTTATGGCGAGGTTTGATGGTCCCATCTCTGTTAGTACTTTATCTAACCACTGTAAAGGTCCTTTTAGATGTATCTCTATCCAACATGGCGTATTGGTAACGTCGTGGATCATAGTGATTTATTGCTTCACCTGACCAATATGTTCCACTATGATCCTTGCTAATATATTAAAAAAAAAGAACCTAAAATGTTATTTTCTACAATTTTTATTTTCCTAATTTTTCATTTGCTTTACGAACTCACAAT
Source organism: Membranipora membranacea (assembly GCA_914767715.1). Classification (NCBI taxonomy): domain Eukaryota; kingdom Metazoa; phylum Bryozoa; class Gymnolaemata; order Cheilostomatida; family Membraniporidae; genus Membranipora; species Membranipora membranacea. Next base: position 6,074,690 of record OU612069.1, read on the forward strand.
ATGTGATTTACTGGGGTAATATATTCAATTTTCTAATAGGAATAAAACTGGATTTAAGTATTATACATTTGGTCACGTACATGGTGTCCTAGAGAACCTAAAGTGGTTTCGTAAGAGGAAAAGTGCCCCATTTCACACAGGCTTGAAATTTTTGCTAACACAGCTTCATGCTAACACTAACTCCAAATCATTACTTTACATTTCAGTAAGCACAGAAAGATTTATCTTATCCATCATGGCCGGAAGTTGTCCAAATCAAAAATGTGTCAACACGCTCTGAAATAGTGTGTTTTAGCTGCAGTATTACAATTGCCAAAGGTAAAATGAGTTGAACAGTAAAATTAAATATTGAAAATGAAAGTTTGAGGTGTACAAACAAAACTAATCATGATGTGTATGTTTCTGATCGACAACCTAATTAGTAATTTAGGTAGCCAAAGTAATTTTAGAGAGTATTTGGTGTGACGGACTGAAGTCAAATTTTAAAGTTACAGGTGGGTACACATTGCATCCCAGGGGGGGGGACAAATTTATGCAAATATTTTTAACTCGACGCTAGCCTGGTACACACCTTGACAAAGCTCACTCTGATGGTACACATCCTTGTGAGCTCATAGACAGCCTCAAATCCATGATTTACTGATCGAGCAAGAAGGGCGGCAAACTCCTGATAGTTAAATATCTTTAAACTGCAACCTGTTGAAGAAACAAAATATGACAATGTTGCAAACTTTGTTCGATCTTTCACAGTTCCAGATAGAGTTATAGGAGTCTTCTGATTAAATACAAAGCGATGATCTTTGGTACCGCGTATGTATAATGAAATTCTAAACGGTTCATAAGAAAAGCCGTGGTCAATCCTCACAACAAAAACTATCACAAACACAAGTACACAATGCAGTATATCCGCAATCATACACGACATGTGAATTCATTAAGGCCAAGTTTAATCATGCACAGCACCATATGAATTGATCGGAGATTAACTCTGGCCTATGAGTATTTATGCACCGTAGGGACACTGCCACAAAGAAGGCCAAATGACCTGTTTGTATCTCCTAAAAAGGACACGCCCCTTTTTTTCAAGCATATGTGGCTTTCATCTTAAGGTAAGTTCATACTAGGGTGTTTTCTGATCATTTTTAAAAATCACCAGCATTTCTGAAAAAGTTGTCTTCTCTTTCTGATATTCTCATATTTTCCATAATCAAAAACATTGCGATGGTAAGACTCTCCGATATCATCCAAAAATCGTCAGCATTGCTTAAAACAACAAAAACCGTCCTAGTGTAAACTCACCTTTAGGAACTCATTCCCATTTGAATTTATTATACCGCTAAGGTGTAAAAAATAACCGCCGAGCTGAATGGATTGGTGCACAGATGGACAGTAGTAGGTGAACGTACCTGGTGGTATTTTACAGACTGTTGTTTGGTGAAAGTTATGATGATAATTACAGTTTCTACTTTGTATGAATATACTGGTATCACTTAGACACTCAGCGTACACCTCTCCTCCTACGTAATACAGCTGTGCTCCTGTAACAACGAGCAAACAAACATCAACAATAACAACGAGCAAACAAACATTAACAATAACAATAGACAAACATAAAATAACATTCCATCAGGGGGAGATAATATGAGTTTTTATAATCGAGGATTGCGTAAAACAAACAGTTAGTTCTCACACTGATCATGTGATATACTATTGCATGTATATCTCTGATCAATAGAGAGTTAATTAATTCACTTAGTAGTAGTACCATCACAAGGAATTCGGTGTGACGACCCATGTTTAATTCTTTTCCATTAGGGGTGGGTACATGTTGGGTACTGCTACTCAATTGACTCTAACGATCAGGGATACACATGTTAATAGTGTAATCTCCATATCAGTGTGGTTAGTTCTAGTAATTATTACAGTATGGGGTTGCTTTTCGGAGTAATCCCCCTTGATCACTTACAGATGAGACCATAACTTCTCAAAATTTGCCAGGCCAAAATTTGGGATCTGCTCCAATGATAGAATATATAAAAAAATTGCAAATTCATGGTTCCATCTGTTAAGCGCCACTTATAATGAGGGACAACTCCTGACACAACCCCACTGCATGCATGGCAAAACAACATCAACATTGACAACAACTTTGTGTCATGCGAGTTCATAACAGTGACTGAATATTTTTATGACATATTTTGAATCGGATTTGAGGCAAAAACTCTGAAACTATGTGTTCTCTTCCTTATGGGACGCCATAAAAACGAGGATTGGATTTAGTTTTTTCCAATTGGCAATTTAATACCATTGTAATACATTAGAGTTTCATGGAAGGACAACTGCAAAGAAGCTCCACTTCCAAAACAAACATCACATCACAACATTATTGATAACATGTAAAATCCATTACATTGACAGTACCTTCGCCGGAACTAAATAATCACAAAGTCAGCAAAGTGTATATGTGAATCTCAGGAGAATACACTTTGTGTGAGGCATCGTTAAATTTGTATATAATTTGGGTTAAGAGTTTATAGTGGTAACTTTTTCAAATTGTGAATTAGCTCACAATCTAACTCGGATTGCATATGCCAGAACTATATCTATTGATACTGAATCCTGGGTCTAAGTGCATAGCACGAAAACGAATTTAGTGAAGGCTGACAAAGTCATTGATAAGAGGGAGGTGAGGTGGCGCCTCCAACCAATACTAGTGACACTTTGACACTTTTTATTGGCAACTATCATTTCAAATGGAAATCTTGTCCACAATACGCTACCACTTGTATCTATTTTAGGGAACCTTACTGTAAAGGTTAATGGACTAAGTTATATACTATTGTACCATGTTCTGACACTGAAAATATTTTTTTTATTTTTAACTGATGTGGTAGAGTTGTGCGCTGATACAGCACTAGACTTTGAAATAATCAAACTTTCCTAACGGAGTTCCAAAAGAAATACAAAAAAAAGGAATTAATCAATAATCAATTAAACAGATCAGTCACTGTACCTGGTATAGTTCTCCCACGCGGTTTTTGAGCTCATAATAGACTATAGAACACCAATGTATCGGCTCCTGGTAGCTCACAGGTTGTACTTCCTGTCAACATAAAGTAAACAACTGTCAGCATGATTAAAATAATGATAATGATTAAAAATTAAATAAAATGTTCACATAAGAGTTCACCATTGTATCTTGGAGTTATCCTCCCTAAGGTTGTAACATTCAAAGAGCAAACAACTCCATCTTTGGTAATATCGTCGGGCAGATATATGCTACCGCCCTTGTATATACATAAAGGGAGAGGCAATGAACTTCACATATCCACACGACTAACTGAATCATGCTAGACAATATCATTGCTTCCACTTTCAATGACATACCAATACATGGTCGTTCATCATTGAATGTTAAATGTTTTCAAAACGCAGTCTAAATTGTCATGCTTCACTTTTGTTTGACTAATTATTGCTTTGTTTTTTTCAGAGCTTTTTATTTTTGGCTTATTCTCCAAAACATTACAAACGAATGATATTTATGCAAAAAAAAAGCATTTACATATAGATGTTTGTAAAGGTCTTGTTTCAACAATTGTCTTATCTGTAAAGAGTAATCTTAACCACCGCGCCGTGAAAATCACAAAATTAGCTCATATATATTACAGGAGAATAGCAGAGCACCCCGTGTGTAAGTGTCTTAGAAGCGCTGACATTTGACGCTTTGCTTACGGGCATCAATAAATTCAGGTTGGTTATCTTGGAACCGTAGCGACAGCACTTGTTCAAATGTGCTTGAGTTCTTAAACTGAAAAGTCGCCCCACCTGGACTGGAAAAAGATTAGCTTTCATGGGCAAATATAAATAGCTCAATTGGGCTGGTTTTAGCACTGTCCGTACGATTCAGAGAGGCTCGTATTACAGAGTCGATCCGCAAACATTGTGGCCTTTTTATTAACTTACCGTATTTGAGGAGACGGACGATGGTAGCCCTGGAGAGGCGGCTCCTTGTGAGCCGATGGGCCGGTCTGTTGATGATCCATATCCTCGTTGGAGTTTGGGGGTCCGCCCCCGTTACTGCTGCTAGCCTGTGGTGAGGGGACTGAGGCTGGAGAGCCTATCATAGATCTATCATCTATCACCTGATAGCCAGGTGGAGGGGAATCAGCTGTAAAAGCAAAGAAAACAAGAGGTAAGTGGGAATCATTGCTAACAACAAGTTCTTGATCTTAAAGTGTTGGTACTCTGCAATATAAAAATTGTCATTGGAATGAAATTTCGCCATTTTGATTATTGAAAAACCACTAATAATGTTAGTTCCACGTTTTACTGAACTTGGCAAATTTGTTCTAGTCTCATCCTCCAGTATAATGGATAACTGTATAAGGATCGAGCTGGCTAAAAAGAAGTTCGCAAGTTTCCCTAAATTACTCATACATCCTAGAGACTAGAAAGCAACTGAGGAGTGTGAGGCTATAAATAAACCCCCTAGAGCATGCAGCAAGCTTTCAAATACTGCATTAGGCAGCCTTATAGACAACGTTATAGACAACCTTATGGACAACCTTAGAGGCAACCTTATAGGCAACCTTATAGGCAACCTTACAGGCAATCTTACAGGCGACCTTTAGTTAAAGGCTGATATAGCAAAGTTCCACATACCTGGTAAGTTTGAGTATTGACTGTTGGGGCTGGCCGGACCTGGACTGTTAGCAGTAGCTGGACTCTGTGGGAAGCCGTGTGGATAGCTGACATTATGAGGCATAGATGGCTCCTGCACCTGTTGGTATGGTAGTAGTGAGTGTGGTGGTGGGTTAGCTGGATACTCCGAGTAACGAGGCACCAACACCGGCGATAAAACTACAAAAATAATCAACACCTGCCGTAAAGCTACTATAATATACAACAACACCGGCGACAAAACTACAATAAACAACACTGGCGGTAAAACTACAATATAAAACAACACCAGCGGTAAAACCACAATATACAATAAATTATAAGAATAATGTATAGGATATAATGTTAGATAAGAAAACAATAAAAATGCAGGAAGTTAGTCATTTCAGAGGCTTGAAATAGCGAAATTTATGGCTATCTTACATAGTATTATAAACTCCAACCATAGCTAGTGAAAATTGAGGCTAGCTGACGTTAATTCACCCCAAAATTCTTTATTTTTGCGGCAATCTTCCACGACATCCAAATAGGATATTATAAGGTCTATGTTAACAAGTCCCAACATGATAAAATTTAGAACATCAAAATTTTGCTTTGGCAAATTGCAAATCGAGGATATGGTTCAGTCAATACAGGGATATGCAACTCAAATTGGTCAATCTTCCAAGAAATAACTGAATTTGTAAGACATTCCAGGAAATCACATGAAATACCCACTGGCTGTATGGCTTGAGCATAGGAGCATAACAGTCTACGAATTTAACATTTAATTATTTCTGTCAGTACCAGCAAAGTTTGGTATTTTTCTCAAGTGGAGGCTGTCTTCATCTGTGACCAATTAAACACAGGATACCAGACTTAATCCATAAGTTTGACATTTAATTTTATGTGCCATTTATTCAAAAAATATTTGACAGGTATAGACTGATATTTAACGCATTTATGCCACCACCTCGTTGCCAACTGTAGAATCCTTGATTAATTTGTTATAGCTTAGACAAACAGGCTGGAAAATTGGATTTAGACTCTTCAAAAACTCAAGATTATTGACTCCGCCACTGGCACGGCCCAAGGGGAGGTAAAACGGAGGTAAGGTGGTGTATTATTAATGAAACAAAATTCATATTCCAACATTTTCTGTTGATTTGTTGATTTGTCATAGCACCATGTTTATCTCAAAAACAGTCCCTGTTGACTAACACAAATTTTAAAAGTACACATCAATCAGTCATCCTGTAACAGCGGGAGGAAACATGGTTCCCTAAACGAAAAAACTTTTTTTTGTAAACTCCCCATAGACATGTAAATTTTCCCTGACCAAGGAGTTAAAGACTTTAACTCCTTGCCCTGACAGTATATCTTTGCCCGATTTTTTTTTGTACTGATCAATTGACTGACAGGACCCTTTAGTTTAAAAGTACACAAACCAGTCATCCTACGACAGCGGAGGTAACCTCAATTGCTGACTCATGTATATATATATATTTACATGTATATACACACTGAAGACATTGTATGCATCTCATGTGTACATACATGTTGTATATAGGCCTATACATGTATACATCATATAAACACAAACAGCATTTTTGTGAGTTGAGCAAGTCATGATTCAACAGGGTCCCATATGTTGAGGTAATTCAAATTGAATGAATTTTTAACTTATTCATGACGGTTTTAATATGTCAATGAAAAACTACCACTGCAGTGCTAAACATGCTTGAAGCAAGCTATCGATTCAATTTGACAATTTCTTGGACAGGTTGCTCCATTCAGACCTGTGAATATTTCACTCATGTTTGGCTTGGTATGGTGTCTTTAGATCTGCCTGGACTCTGCACCCTCTCGTGTTAATTTTACAAGAGTTCTGAATTAAGCCGAGAAGACTACACTGATGACGTGATATACTAGAAATGTATGTATATCTCTGATCGATAGATGGTGAAGTAAATCATTTAGTAGGAGTACCATCACGAGAAATTTGGTGTAAAGGCCCGTGTTCAATTTTAACAAATAGGGGTGGGTACACGTTAGGTACTAATATTAAAGTGACTATAATGATCAGAAATAGACATGTAAATAGTGTAGTCTCAATGTCAATGTGCGAGTACACTGACATCGTTATTGAGACACCAAGGACCACTACCTGGACACTCCAAGTCTTTAACTTCTTGGACACTCTAACCTCCAATTTGGAATTTATCAGAAGTTTTGGTTGAATTAAGCTGGTAAATTATATCCCCGTTGCGACATCAAGGACCACTTCCTGGTTACACCCTCCAATTTGAAATCGAACAGGAGTTTGTATGTCTAGAACAGTGCACTATATCCGTATTGCAATGTCTAGAACAGTACACAGTATCCGTATTGCAATGTCTAGAACAGTACACTATGTCCCCATTGCGATGGCCAGAACAGTACATTGTATCCCCATTGTGATCTCTAGAACAGAACCCTATAGCCCCATTGCGATGTCTAGAACAGTACACTGTATCCCCCTTGCGATGTCGGGGACTTACCTGGACTCTCTACCCTCTTGTAGTGGTAGGGGTTTATACAGACGCTCTTATTCTCCTTGTTATTGAAGGAGAATTTACAGCACTCTAACGGTTTGAGCTCGTGGTGAGACTGTAAGTCGGGCCATCTCCATACTCGACAGTATATCACATGGGGTAAGCCTTTACGATGAGATACCTGACAATATAAAAGAGAATATGTCATATAATTATATACAGTGTAAGCTGGTTAATTCAGAATTAATAATGCAAAACTCCTGTTAATTCAGACAAGGAAAATTGGTCCATTCAGGCAGGACCTCAATGCATTCTAATGTCACTTAATTCAGACTTAAATTAGAAGAAATTTCTTGTCTTGTTGGCATGTTGTAAGTCTTTTTAATGAGACACCCAGCTGCAATACACAACATCAACTTCGATCAAATTTGCCTGCATAAGGGGAAACTCCAAATGCAGGCAAATTTCATCAAGCTTCATCTAGCAATATACATTAATGCTACTACCTGAACTTCCAATCAACAAAATAAGATGGCGTTTCGATACAGAGATAATTCACCATAATAATCATGCTCAGAAAAGCTGCTGAATCCCAAGAATCTACACACAGTAAGTATTTTCCACATGTTGGGCAGCGGCAGAAAGTCTTGTTTATTTCAAATATAAAGAAGCAAACTTGCGAAAGATGCATCGCATGTGGCATGAATTTTCTTTTCATAAACAGTGATTATCCCAAGCAAGTTCCAGTAGACACATATTTCCTCATCATAGACATCTAGTGCAACTTTCACAGAGAGTATGAGGAAAACATAAACATATTATGTCTATGGAGGAAAATGACTATTCCTAATCATAAAAAACGTCAGAAAAAAACATATTGCCACTTTTTAAGGGGAGATTATATAGGTCCATTTCGTATATGCACTAACCTGAAGACTTCCATCTAGTGATCGAGGTATACACACACATTTACTGGGCTCTCCTGGTCGACTCAGAGCCTTCTCCAAATCCTCCAATGCACCTAAAATAAGTGAAATACTTGTAATAATTAAAGGCTACCCAAAGACCAAGGCATGTTATAGTCAGGCAGTTACTTATGATAAAGTTTTGACAGATTTGCTTGGTAAAAAATTCAATGGTCTACTTGGCATGAATTATTAATGGTGGAAAAAGTGCCTCCTATAATGGAGGGTAACTCTCATTCTCTGCATTATGATGTCACAATCTCTTGGAAGTGCCTGTTCCTTGTATTGCACTTCCTGGTAACTGTGACATCATTATGCAGAGAATGCATCAATAATTCATGCCACGTAGAGCATTGAAATTTTGAAAATCATTGAATATCTGACAATATTTTATCATAGCCCAAGTAACTAACTGCCTGATTATAACATGCTTCGGTCTTTGGGTGGTCTTTAAACACGTGGGCTTTAAACACGTGGGCTTAAGGATTACATAATTAATGGTGTTGTGTAGATATTGGTACCACCACACCATCTACACGGATCAAGAAATAGCTACTGGTCAGGGTAGGCCATGACACGAATTCGTCTACAAGACGGGCTAGACCGACTAGACCCGCTCCATCTAGTCTTAAAGGGGTCAATGCACCCAAATAAACATTCTGAAACAATAATTCATTGCATTGAACAACAGCCTGTTAACCATTCAGCTCACCTCCCAACTCATATTCTAAAGAAGGGGTACAAGCTCTCCGCCTGGGCCAAAATAGCATGGCATAATGTAGGGCCTAGCCACTGAACTAGCTACGTGGTATGGAGATAATTCCCAAAATAAAACGGGCATACTGAAATTTGACGTAGCATAGATTCAACATTATAAGCCTTCTTGCAAAAAATTTCATAGCCAGGGTGTGACCTTGCAACAGCGCTGATAACTAAAGCAATGGGATTATCTAACGTTCAAACGATTACAACGTCCATCTATCAAACACATAGAATTATTACACTCTATTGTATAAACTCACGTCCATTTTTTATTTGAGTTTATATAATAGACTATATAAAAACTCTATGTGTTAAACAGAATATAATAGAAATAGAATATAGTCTTCTATATAACTCTGTGACTAGACATACTTCCTCACTTACCTTTTTCTTTTTTAAGCTTTTTGACGAGCGAGTCGACAGCTTTCTCCGCCCATTTCTCCTCCTCGTCTCCCTGCTTCCAGCCGAGGAGTTTCTTAACAGCTGGAGATGTGAAGGAGAAGAGAGAGTTGAGACTGGACAGTCCGGTACTCATCCTGCTGCTGCCTCTTCTAGTGCTGCTGCTGCCTCAAAACTCTGACCTTATAACCTCAGCCTGTTGGAGAAACGAAAATAAGTTTTATACTACCAGCCTAGCTTAAAAGTCTGGCTACACATGCCTTATTTTCCATAGCATTAGGAAACATGAAATTAGCTGCCCAATCCTTATCGTACTGAAAGTGCCACTGATCGTACTGAAAGTGCCCGATGGAAAATACGGCGTGTGTAAAGATACTCATCAGCTTTACAAAAACAAGCTAAAATTCATTATGTAACAAACCCATGTATCATATATTCAAATTAAAAGTTCTTTTGTTTCACCAGCTTAAGCTGGAGACTCGTTTCAACTCCAAACAAGTTGTCACTGCTCTCATCTGCAGGATTAGGTTCAGTCCAATTTCAGGGGACAATAGAGTGATTTACTCTTCAAACAGGGGATCCAGGGTGCAGTATTGTGTCGAGGAGTGTATTTGTTGCAGCTTCTGGCCACCTCCCAACATCTTTATGGGGCGTTGGCTGTCCGTGATTGGTCTGGGGGGATTTGGGCCCGCCCTGGTCTTTGTGTTGGTGTGTTCCCTGTATATCTGGCAGAACTTATCCTGGTTCAGTGTAATTTTACATGTGAAAGAAGGCAGTTCACTTTATTATGAACTCAGATCAGTTAGATCAAGATAGTATATACAAAAGCAGTTTAGAGGCAAAAGGTATGAATATTAACCTTATCATTTTATTGCAACCTGCATTCCTCATTCAAGGATTAACTATAATATAAATATACCTTGAATTGTGCAAAGGCTTAATTTGGCATCAGGATTGATGCATTTGACACCTTATTAATTTTACGTTTTGGAAGTAAAAGTTTATTTTAAAAGTTGTAAAGTATAAAGTTAAATTTTTGAGAACTGTGTAATGCTTTTATACATAGTGGTGTAGTCATTGTTTGTGTTAATCTTTTTAGATTTCACGGTGTGAATCTCGGTAAAACTCGACAATAAATGGTATAAATTGTACGACAAAAGTCCAAGTTCCATCAGTAAAAATCCCAAGTCACATTATCCACTAAACTGAAAGCCTAACGATAGGGAATCGTTAAAGCGTGTGTAGTCACAGCCTAAATCATATTACCAGGGGTCTTTAAATTAAAAAAAGCCATAGTTGCAGTCAGATTGCTCACGCAATGAGTGAGTGATAGCTGCTAGGGTCTCGTTCAAACATCGTTCGCTCATTGATGGAACTATCCGCATTCTGAGTGAACGATTTGGGAGCGGTCTTGTCTAATTGAAAGACCAAGAGGGTGATGATTTGCTGGGACTGTTGTTCTGTGGTTTGTGCAGTGAGAAAATGAAATTACAACTGTAAGTCTTAATAGTATTAAATGTTCCAACTTTGTTTACAGTCAACACAGAACTTTTCCGCCAAAAGATTTATATATTCTTTTAGATGATAATGTGTCCTCCTCAAACAAGCTTTAGGGGTGAGACGGTAGTAATCACCATCATCCACACCACGAACCGCAGCTCATGATTATCAATGCTGCAAGATCTGGAAGGGCCTAGCTGACTTGTGCGTGGTCAATGGATGGTCTTCCCCCTCCCTATTCAACAGAGCCGTCAACAATAGAAGAGCTTACTGATCCTGCAACTCGGTTAATGGTGAATCACAAACAGCTGCAGTCCACCAATCCTTGGCATATCAGATTAAAAAGGCAAAAAATGACAAATTTAAAAGCCTGCAAGAATAATCTGTCAATACTCAAATCTGTCAGAACAATCAACTCATAAACACAGGGCAAGACCTGGTGGCAATAACCAAACCCTGACAGTCAAGATAAAGATATTAAAACAATAGTCCAGCTGTGCAGATATGAAAATCAGACAGACATTGAGGATGAAATTGTGGTCAAAGAACAGTTTAGGGTGGAATACCCTGCCACCACCCTGAGCAATCAACAATGAACGAAGAGTCAAACAATGAAATCATGAGCTACAATCTCTAAAAAAAACTCCCAAAAACTAGTTCAAATAGATCACAGAATAACTAATGAAACATCATTAAGTGCCACTAATGAGTATCAGTGTGGATAGCTTTTGTGCTCAAGATGCATGTTGGGGGTTGTATGTGGGACAACACCTAGTACCCCCAACAGTCTCTCACCAAAAAGTGTAGAGTACCCAAGCTTGGAAGAAAGCACTGTAGTTCTTTAATTGGGTATTTTGTATCCAAAGTGCTCAACAGTGCACATAGGACATAAATTCAGGGCATTATCTTGCACAGCGCCAAATGAAATGCTTAAATGAAATGCGTTTGAGAACTGCTGTTCAAAATCACTACTTTAATACAGTGATAAAGGGTCTGATTGATCATCAGATTCAGACAGCACGGAACCAGGAAACTGCATACACCCTGACTGTATGTTGCATACCTTAAATACAAGCATGTCTCCAACCGACCAACAGTAACTGTTAATAATGCTGCAGACAGTCTGCAAGCTCCAACTGATCATTAACTTTCAAATTACACGCTGAACAATGTTAGCAAAATCTGACAGACAAAAGGTTAGAGTGTGCTTCTTCCATAAGATTGATGACACATGTAGGCCACTTCAAATGTCACTGACACTATTGGAAATATGATAAATGATTTATTAATGTCATAATCCAGATGTGTGACCGGTGAGGCCAGAAGGTCGGGGCATCAAGTGACTGTTGGTCAGTAGCAACCTAGACCATTGGGAGTTGCTGCCGGTCCACTGGTCACCTGCGGCTTGACCAGTGGCATGGAGCAACTGGAATGCAGGCAGTTGAATTCAACTTGATCTAGTAGCAACCTGTCCATTTGCTGATGTTATGAAATTGAGGCAAATCATAAATGATACTCATAATTGTGCATCCACACAAATATATCTGCTGAATAATAGAAATGGCTGGCATTCAAACTGTCAAATACTATCATCCACACTTTTATGGTCAGTGAAATAAAAATGAATCATCATGAGTCTTGAGGATTTAAGATTACAAGGCAACTCACAAAGTGGCAAAACAATAGAATTACAAGACCATAAAGAGACACAAGAAAGTACACAATGTTCAACGTGAAGTAGGCTCCCTTATTCATTGATTGTTCAAATAATTTCATACAAAGAAATCTATAAAAATCTAGTCTCAAATCAAAACACAGATGCCGACATACAGTCTAATCCACTCAAATAAAAGTCTTGACAGACTCCCAGGGCAATATTACACATCATACGCAATGCAGCTAGTATGCTCACTGTAGCAAACATAGAAAATTTTGCCTCTGCTACAAGGTGGCAAAACCTGGGTGATCTCAATCGCTAAAATTAGCTAGAATCTTTTGACCATGTCTAAGGTTACTGAACTGGCAACTGCTGGCTTCATGGTGAGACACCACTAGCTTTTAGTTGAAAATAATCATGACAAGCATATCAAATCTGAGACCAGTGAGATCATGAGACAAGTAATTAATCTTTGCCAGTCGACCTGATATATCCTTACTTCGTGAGCACATGGACTGAATCACATCAGCAACAGTGTCGACTAGCAATCAGCTAAACTTGGGCATTTTGGTTAGAAATCATATCAATGCTATAGATTCCAAGCCACCTGGCAGCAACATATTTGCAGCATATACAATGGTCTGTCTGTAGGACTTTCAACCAAAAGTGAAGATATGAAAATTTTGTGGTTCACGGGTCTTTTTTAGTAACGGCATCAGAGTATTGCATTACATGGAGCAAGAGGAACGAGACACCACGATAATTTTCAGCGGTGAATTTAAATAGAGCTGAATCTTGAATCTGATATCCGTAGCAATGGCTTGAAGATGGCTACCATCACCAGTGATGTACGGAGTGCATGATCATGATTCCAAATCTCACAGAATGAATATTACCAACGTGGATTCTATGAATAGAGACCACCACCATATTTGCATGGAGCTAGGGCACTAAATTGAAATCTGATATTCAAATTAAGAACAACCTGCTACCATTGTGAAATCTAAAAATGTATGACAAAATAACGAAAAATAGCTGAATCCCAAGTATATAGGCTACTTGATGAACAAAGAGCAACGATCAAATGAAACTGAACGGATATTGATGTCCCAGAAAGCTATGCATTGAACCACTTTGCAACACGCTAGACTCCACTAACTTGATTTTCCACCAAAGGCTGCTGGAAATACCCTAAAGATGAGAAATATGTTAATATCATCAGGGATCAAGGTGAGCCAAACCTTCCTAGTCATTATGCCTTTAGATCGAATTGGGTAAGATATTGTAAAAGTTCGCATCAGTTTAGATCTACAATGACATACATATGGAACCAAATCATCACGTAGCTTAGGTGATGACTCATTGTCCTCTTGGAAAGCACATCACAAGATCGTTAATTTTGATTATTTGAGAGAACCCTATCTGCTCAAGCGCACAAAAATATACACAGTGTATATTCTACTATCAAACATACATGGTCAGAATCAAAAGAAATGGATTTCAATTGATGGTTTGGAAGCCTAACTTGATAGATAGTAGTAGCAGCCCATGTGTCTGTAGCGATACATTTTCTCCTCCAATCTGGTCCATTAACTAAATGAATTCCATCACCATCTGGCATTGGTTTGCTTGGGAGCCTCTAAATTCTTTGTAGAAGCCTACAGAGTAGGTACAGGTACCACAGGCCGAACTACTCTGTCCCACTGGCTTGCAAACCCTGACTCTCACCATGGTGGTGAAACCGGTATCCTGAACTTGGAACGGATTACATACAAACAGAGTGCCACATTACCTGAGCATTCAAATCTATGAAGCGGTGATCATGCCGGCAAGTACCAAGTACCGTTTGTTCCTTATTTTAACTCGTACACAAACAGGGTTCCTGGTGATCAGACAGACGGTCACAGTGTCATTCATGTAAATTATTATTGTCCTCACTTTACTAGGTCTAGTAAGTAAGACTCAGGCAAATGGAGTAAGTATTACACTACTACTCTGTTGTCAGCTGACTATCTCAGAACAGAACGACTACACTAACTTTAACTAACTTAGTCTTAGAGTTAGGTTAGTCCCATTTACAAAATTTATGAATAAAAAATGATTCAGGCCAATGTGAAACAAACAAACCAAGTTATAATGATTATTATAATGTATACATGACTGGATTCCACTCAATAAACACAGCAGCCACTGGATCAACATCAATGCAATCCACCACCGCCACACCATGAGTGATCAACAAACAACAATAATTGTGAATTTACTGAAATATATATATAAAAATAAAGACATGAAATAGAAATAATTTCAGCAAGCAACTTTTATGACTTACCAAACACTTTTTGAGCAATCTCAATCTGTTAAACCAATCACAAGAGTGTGACCTTCAACACTGAGTCACAATTGGATTTCATTTGCTATTGTCAGTCACTACAGTCTATTATGCAGCACATTCACTGTTTTTTTGGGTTGATAAATTTGGCAAAATGAGTGAATCACTTCATCTCATTGCACTTTAGTGATTTGCCCAGGATATTGATGCGCAAACCTATAAATGCTCTTTTCACCTTCCCAGATTACCAATTATGAATGATGAATCAAATCTTAATACATTTGAGGAATAAGAATCCTCAATTTCAACTCCGAAATTAGTATTTTATCAACAAATCTTGTGAAGTGAACAAAGTCAAAGTGTTTTAATTTTAGAGTAGTGATACAAATTAGGGGCCAGACAGTGTTGCGCCAGTGGACCATGTAATCAACTAGAGTGTGGGGGTTTCAAAAGCCAGACAGCATATATCTTATTAATTGAATAGAGTCTCAGTCTACAGCGGATACAGCATGGTAACTGTTGTTGTTGTAACAAATTTTCTATTTTCCGTACTGTCCAGACTTCACAGAATATGTACATGTAAGTGAGAATTTGTTCTATTCGGAATTTGTATGACATGAGTTATGGGTAACTGTCTTGCTGATGATCGATCTGCTTGTATACGGATATATCTAACGTATTTGCCATATGTTTATGTATAGTATTTCTATCAATAGTTAGTGTTACAGTGAGTAGGCTACACTCAATCAAGGACTCCTGAGTCCCTCCTTAGGGCTATTTCTAGGTCTGAAGTTTTGATGTTGCTGTCATCAGGGAGGGTGTAAGGCTGTCTTGATAAGCTTTGTTCGAACTAAGCTTGTCAAGACAGGCTAGGAGGGTGCATATATGTCATATATTCACTTTGTACACTGAATTTAGGAGTTGTCAAGTTTGTGTATACTGTAAGTCATGAATTTCAGAATTAATTCAAATTAAATCGGATAATCATCAAGTCGTTGAAAGAAGTGGCCACCACTGCACTGGTGATATAACTAGTTTTGCTTACTATGAAGTAATGAGATTGCCTGGCTTCAGTAAGGATGCCAAGTTTGCGGCTCTGTTCTTGTATATGGGCATTGATGCTCATGAGGTGATGTCGTTGCTCGGTGCTGACATGCTTCCCACGTTTTTGAATCGGTCTTTTGGGTAGTATTTAATTTTATCATTCTACCCAACGTAAAAATATGTATGATATAACCGATTTACATTGTATGGGTTTTATATAGCCTTGAAGTGTCAACATATGCATTTATCATTATAATAAATTCCACATTAGGGTAGCCATTGTTTTAACTCATTTAAGATAAGTGGTGTTTTGAATCTATGAAAAATCCCTTACAAATGTTCATATCTATTTCACGCCATGATAGCTTGATCATGTATTCTCCGTTTTGCCTGCGTTCGGAGTTGCCTCATTCGAACAGCCCGTAGCTGACCAGAAAAATGGGATCAACCAGAAAACAGGAAAATTTGATTAATATTTATTTATTGCAGAGCTAGGTGTTGGCCAGCAGTTGTGCCCCCTTTGCTTCTTTTTAACAAAAAATTGTTTTTCTATTCCAGCCTATTGAAGAAAACAAGATACAGAAATGGCTACCACATCTAAGAGTAAGAATGTCTTGATTGGGTGTAGTGGAAGCGTTGCCTCAGTAAAACTTGAACCTCTTGTTGCCTCAATCAAGAGTTGGTTGGAAAATGCCTCCATCAAAGTTATTCTTACGGAGTCAGCTCAGCACTTCACAGCAGTCAGAGAATGCACCGAGGCTGTACAGTATTACACAGACGCTGATGAATGGGTCGTGAGTATCAATTCAGTTCAATGGATCGACCTGACATTTTTTTCAGGACTCGAGCCATGGAGATACCACCCGGGCGAGCGGATAGCATCAAAGAACATTGGCATGGCCGTGGTTCAAGTCCAGGGGACAGCAGATTTTTTTTATGTTTTCATCTCAGCTCTATATGGGCCTATGGGAATGTATGTATGTTTCAAGGGCGAGCCAAGAGGTGACGACTCAGCTCAAGCTAGGCCGACCTCAAAATCCACATAGAAACGGATGGTGTTTGTCACATGTGCAATCTGAGCCTTTAGATAGCTACATATATGACATCTAGTCTGAGCCTTTAGATGTCTCCTTGGTAAAATATGCTGTAGTGCAACACTGAGATCACACGTGCTGGTAGAGGGGGGGGGGCTATTCGAACGCTGGAAAAATGGATAAAACTTGATCTATGTTCTCTCTAAATTTATTTATATGTGACCCTTTCAAAGGCTATGATCTTTACAGTTTAATAATTGCAATTAGTTGTCTGTATATAGATCACAGAGTTGTGACTGAATTGATACAGTCAGCTAGAGATTCTTGCACGTCAACTTAGCACCCAGGCTCCATACTAGAATTGTTGAAGACCTAACATTTCACATATGAATAAATGTAGATATTCGACCCTGCAGATAGTGATATTTATATTTGTTGCAGGCCTGGAGTAAACTTGGTGATGACGTTCTGCACATAGAGCTCGGTAAATGGGCGGATGTAATGTTGATCGCTCCCCTGAGCGCTAACACTCTAGCAAAGATAGCTAATGACCTCTGTGACAATCTACTGGTGAGTGAAACCTTCTAAAACCCCCAGTCTCGATCCCCCCACCCCCTGATATCCCCACAGTCTCCCCCAGATATCCCCACAGTCTCCCCCAGATATCCCTACAGTCTCCCCTCCCCCGCCCTGATAACTCACAGTGTAAAAACATTTAGAAAGTTGTATTAAGTGACCGTGTGAAAATTATAAAATTTGTCAGTTTTAACTTCTGCGGCTTTGAGGATTTGCTTATAGAGGAACACCCAATGAATAATGGAGGTAATATTTTTCCGTTAGAAAAATCAATGATTCAATGGCAACCTTTCTGCCTGTCGGGTAGTCTTATGATGTAATATATGATACGTCAAAATTTAAAGTTCTTGAGAATGACCAAAGTAAATTCAAAACCAGATTCCACACTATATGTATGTATCTAAGGAGTGTCTCAAAATTTTAGGAAATGTTGGTAGATTTTGAAATTGTCCACGCTTTAATGCATAGCACATTACTCACGATTCATCATGGTGATTATTCATATCTCAGGTGCTAGGATATTTCGGGACAAAACTTTCCCAAAACTTCCAAATGTCCCAAATGCCCAAGTGATATGGCACTAATAATCTTCTATGTCATTTTGTGCAGTCAAGAAGTTGTTCTGTAAATCCATTGGAAAGCATCAGTATGGGTCACTGGAGCTCTTGACATGATGTGTTTTAGCATCTTGTTCCCGTGACAACCATTAAGCACAGCATGCTCTTTGCTATGATATGCAACATGGCTAGATCTGAATTTGTATATCTATGCATTTACGTTCAAGTATCATTGATATAAAGTTTCTCTAGTGTTTTATGGTCAACAGGAAACCTATCTCCATCGTTACGAGCGATCCTGTATCTTCGAAAATGCTTGCAGAACTGACTGCGATTTTGAGGCTCCAATATTTAATCTATAGCCTACTTTCTGGTCGATGTGAAATCACAGTTTAATGTTATTTTAATTTTATTTTATTTTTGTGTTTATAGACTTGTACAGTTAGAGCGTGGGATATTAACAAGCCTCTCCTGTTTGCTGCAGCTATGAACACTCGTATGCTGGAACACCCGATAACAAAGCCTCATATAGACACTCTAATAAGTTGGGGGTACACTGAGATACCTACTGTATCCAAACTGTTAGCCTGTGGAGATAAAGGAAATGGGGCTATGGCAGAAGTAAAGACAATCACTGATAAATTGTGTGACGTTCTGTCTCAACCTGAGGTTCCCGGCGTGTAAAATGACAGAATGTTATTATTTTTAACTCTTATTATATATTCCAGTTTTGACATAGAAATATCATATGGGTTAAACACTTTTTAAGCGATTAAA
The DNA here is from genome assembly GCA_914767715.1 of Membranipora membranacea. Classification (NCBI taxonomy): domain Eukaryota; kingdom Metazoa; phylum Bryozoa; class Gymnolaemata; order Cheilostomatida; family Membraniporidae; genus Membranipora; species Membranipora membranacea. The sequence continues at coordinate 6,093,486 of OU612069.1, forward strand.
GTATTGTGGTCGCTTGGATGCCGGGATCAATTCAGTTTTTGCAATCATAGGTTGAACGTTTTTAATAGTCTGCAAATTTTCCCTGGTGTTTTTTTTTAATAAATGCAATTCAAGAACGAACTCGACTTTTTAAACATTTTATCCGTCATAATTTTTCTGTAGATATAACTAGCTACGTAGTCGAAAGGATTCGTATTTTAGCCACGAATTTTGCCAACTGGGATGAACATATTTTAAATAACTGCTATTCATGCCCAAGAGTTCAATACCTTTTGCTAAAAGTAAGGACCAGCAGATTTCTAAATAGTTTTATACCTGTTAGTACTATGATTTTAAATAACAGAGACATTCCAACACTTTCATTGTAATATGTCATTGACAATATTACCAAATAAATCTAATCTAAATCTAAATCCTTTCTCTATAGATGTATTCAGGAATTTTCTTTCCACGGTCATGGTATTAACACTCCTATGTAGCATGAGGTCTTTGACTTGACCTGTATGACTGATTACGTTGTGTTCTCACTCATACATACAACATACATACAGTAGTGCACATACCACTGCACAATACACAGTTCTTCAGCTAGAAACCTTGAGTCAAACGCTATTTTGAGGCGTTCTCTAGTGCAACCTCCTTATGGCCGCCAGCCCCAGCAACGTGAAGCCACCCCTGTGTGTTGATGAGCATCTCATTCAAACACTTCCAGCCCTTAATGCATATTATCAGCTTCGGTATTTTGACATAATAGGTGTGTTAATGATGTAGGTGTTAGTTAAGTAATGGCAAAGTTGAAGTGCTGAAAGTCTGCCCTTGAGTTTCACTTTAGGCTACTCTGACAGAGTGTGAGCACTTATACTATGTTATAGACAGACATCAATTTTCAAAGGTTGTAGAAAATTGTGTTTTTAGTCGAGATTTTGTGATTCTTCTCATCAATAGAATTCCTCGATTTGTCTCATCTTGTAGTAAGACGAATTCGCCTGTAACTGCAGTTTCAGGCCATCAATCTCCACCACACCACCACTATATTGCTTCAATCACCCGAACTATTGACACGAAATGTCATTGCTTTGGTGAATAGCGCAAGGTCAAATGAAGCAGCTATACTTTAATTTGGATTCACATTTCCTTGTATTGAGAGCTTTCCAAAGGCATATAGAAAGTCAATACATCTATGCTGACCCACGTGGCTCTACCTTAAGCATGAAATTTCAGTTTTTAGAGTAAATATTGCTATTTTTCGGGAAATTGTTCATGTAACACCATGTTGGCCGCTTGCAAGAAAACTCACTGGCAGTCAGTGGACTCAATTTTGTTTTTCCTATAAAAATAAGCCAATTTCAAACGCAAACCCGACTTCTTAATCACAAGTACATGGCTAGCTGGTTTTTTTAAACTCTGTATGTTCTTCTCAGCAATGAAGCCGTGACTATACACAGTGATTTTATTACAGGTCGACGCCCAGTATCGGAGGATCGACCGATCTCACTACTAGACTAGCCATATTAATTGTACAAAACAGTCAGTCTGTTGATTTGAATTGGGTTATGGGTCAGGTGCCTAGATTGACCGAAGAGATTTTAAGGGCAAACAAAGGCCATGTTGAATGTGCTCTCCATCTTGATCGTTACCAAATAAAATTTTGGTCTATTGCAAAATTGATTTTCAGATGCCATACTATTGATGTCATGTCAGGATAACCTCTATTTCCAAGTTCTACTGCTATTACCTTCCATATATTCTCTACAGCACCTCTCAGGTTGTTGCCGTTCGTGGTTATTCTATCATAAATATATAAGAGGGTTTGGTTTACTACAGATATCAACACCTCCATTTTTTGATGGCCTAATTTGGAATTGGTGATAGCAGAATATATACAAAATATACCGCTTTCACTTAAATCACTTTTTGGTGATTTCAGGTGTGACTGCATAGATAATCTGATTGTAAGAATGTTGAACTCAGAACTTTTCATAACACACATCATATATAAATTATAATAACTCACAAATTATCTTTTTACCTCAACGAAGAAATCCTTCAAACACAATAATATATCACAGTTTCTTTTCGGACTTGTCCTCTTTTTGAGCACTGGGTTACAACTAAAAAATTGAAGGCCATATGTCTGGATGCTCCAATATTTCATTATACTTACAGTAATGATGAGACTGATCTAGTCTGCAATCACCCAATTGGGCCAAGACAGGAATCTGCTTACCTCTTGCTCCATACTGTTTGGGATATCAAGTTTGGTGGAGCTTGAATGAGGTCATGACCTTCACAATTCTATGTAAATGTTATACACTGAAGTTTCCTGTACTACACTTACCCCTTACCATTACCAATAGACATACTTAATTTATTATATTGGTTTATTTAGGCCTGGAGTGCATCATTGGGTCCTGTTATAGATAGCCACTCCTTTGTCACACACGGCAACACTCTCTCTAATTTGTAAATTTATGAAAAAAAAACAAATTTAGAAACATTCGATAGCAATCTAAATAAAGGTGTCCTCTGCCAGAGGCATCGCTCTTGATTCTTCACCTGCTCTCTATTCAACTGAAATCATCGACTTAAGCGTATATCATCTCACATAGTGGTTTACCAAATTAGGAAGATAAATTAGAATAAGTATATATTTCAGTTGAGTTCGAAATACCAACAATGGCCAAATAAAAGTATTTACTGTTTGCTCTGCATTCCAGTTGTCCTGTCAGGCTTAAGAAAAAGACATAGCCAACATCTTACAGGTCGACCTCCATGTATTTGGTATTGTAATACTTATATTAATACAGAGCTATCAGATCATCATGACATCTAATTGGTTGCATTACATAGAAACGGCCAGCCAATCTTATTTCTGTGAATATTCTGCACGCATCTTGCCAGTATGTGATCATCAACATGCATCGAGTCAGGAGAGAGACACCGAGGATACAGGGAGCAGGATATAAAACAATCGACCTGAAAAGATCTCCTAACACGACTCAAAACTAAAAGCTCCTGTGGCACCAACCGCTGGCAGTGAGCGGTAAGCATGCTAACAGAGCGCTCCATCTCGTAGTGACACCATCCACACGCAAAATTAGTTTTTATCTGTTTAGCCAGCCTTCCACCTTTAAAATCGGTCTCAAATGACATTACAATTGCCACCCTCCCTCCCCATCCTTCCCACAGGAGTGATTTTATTAAAAATGTGATTACCAATATCTAGCATTTGAGTTCTCTTGAAACACGCATTAAACTGCCTCCTCCTGCGATTTTGACATGAAAGTATAATATTACCATTATAAAGGCATTTTATTACAACTCCGTCACCACAAAAAATACCAAAATCAAACCTATTTTAACACCGTTTTTCTCTAGTTACTTGATGCTCAGTTCATTAAAAGTATTTTGGCTTCAAGTTGCTGTAGAGTTATCTTCTCATTTTCATACAATGTCGTACTTATTACGAATTAGAAGTTATCCCACTTTGCCTTATTTATCATATCCCGTCCTTGTATCCAGGTAAACATACAAACTTAAATGAGAGAATTCGTTACAGAAGAAGAATCTAGGATCAAAATTGAATGTCTCCAATATCAGAACTTATACCAGCATACAAGTTCTCCCTGTATACAAGTTTTATTTCAAACTCCAAGCACCAAGCAGAACAATCAATTGTGTCAATCTGATTAAATAACTCTCCGTAAGATAGCTGCAAGATAGCAAGAGAATAGGTAGTGATAGATATTTGATTTACTATTTCCAATCCAAATTCAATACTACTGGTTCTAAATTTTGCTGGATGGGGTCAAAGTTTTTGAGGGGGGTTTAAATGAGGTCGCATAATTTATCTACTGGTACTTGTGTCAACCGACCTTACCCAGTGATATGAATTAAATTTAAGCCAGGGATACCCATCAAACAGTTATGAAATATTTCAATCCTAAAAAATACACAAGAAGGCCTGACACTATCACATTTTAAACAAGAATTGATTGAGGAAACAATTTGTCAATTAAAAATTATTGAAGATTATTAGGGTTGTTTCAAACATAAATTACTGTCTTTCAAGTAAAATTTTTAAGAATAGATTGGGCAGTGCTTCTGAATTGTGCAAAAATAAATGTCACGTTAAAATCCCAAATCCTTCCATCAAAGAAGCCTTAATAGTAGTAGTATTGTTATAATGAAGGCATATTAAATCAGATATAAAATACTTCTGGTTTCTAGTTACTATTTGATTATGTAATATCAGGGCTCTCAACCTGGGAGGATTCGAAACCTGAGTTTTGATATAAGCATGTCCCATAGTGGTATTTTAAAGGTGTAAAATGCCCTGAGCATAAACAGCTGAGGGTACGTCTGAGATGGCACCGAAATGTTGTCGGTTGAAATACCTGAGATTTGAAGATTACGTGCAAAGAATAGCTGGCAAAGCAAGTCAAAGAATGTATGTTGCATCTAAGTACAAAGCCATTAGCTTCCATGATGTTCAAAAGTTTTTTAGTTTCCCTCTTGATGTATTGTCTGCCTGCCTGAATAAAAATTTTGTTGAGATATTAATCATTGAAATAAGATGGGAAACCAATCAAGACCATTTGTGCCTAAGACTTATTTCCACATTTGATGTTGAATGATGAGATTTCCTGCTAAATTACTGAATTCGAATCATTTAATTCATGATCAGAATATTTTATAAAATGTAGTATTAACAATCCTTCCATCAAAGAAGCCTTAATAGTAGTACTATTGTTATAATGAAGGCATATAAAATCAGATATAAAGTACTTCTGGTTTCTAGTTACTATTTGATTATGTAATATCAGGGCTCTCAACCTTGGAGGATTCGAAACCTGAGTTTTGATATAAGCATGTCCCATAGTGGTATTTTAAAGGTGTAAAATGCCCTGAGCATATACAGCTGAGGGTACGTCTGAGATGGCACCGAAATGTTGTCGGGTGAAATACCTGAGATTTGAAGATTATGTGCAAAGAATAGCTGGCAAAGCAAGTCAAAGAATGTATGTTGCATCTAAGTACAAAGTTCAAAAGTTTTTTAGTTTCCCTCTTGATGTATTGTCTGCCTGTTTTGCACACGAGCATATGTACCATAGACAAAAATTAAATTACTAAGAAAGGTTTTTAATGTTGCCAAGAATTTGAGGCTTGACGAAGGCGACCACGATATTATTGTGCTGTTTTGCTGATGAGCATCACATCATACACAATTTTCTAGAGCGATGCCCTCAAATGCATGTTCCATACATTAGTAGCAAGTATATGTATAAGTATATGCATCCTTTTCTCGCAACATTTCATGTTTGTGATAGCAAGTAAATCAATAAAAACCTAGAGCATTTCTTGTAAACATAAAATCGTAAATAATTTTAGATTTGATCCATATGAACCAATTCATATGGACTAACCAAGGCCATCGCCACAGGTGAAAATGAATCCCCATGATGTAAAAATATGTTTGTAAAAATATTGATTTAGAGGCTGACGAATCGAGCTGCCAGGGTAGAAAGGCATACGTTTGATGTAATTTTATGCTATTGAAGCCATTGCCTGGATTTATCCGGTTCACCCGCAAATTCACTTTTTTAACATTCCTAAAATTCAAATTTCTATTTAGCCATAATGATCTATTTCGCAAATCACTGGGATTGGCAGTGCAGTAAGAGCAGAGCTTATCACAAATGAAATCAAATACCCACAACAAATACCACACATAATTCTCATGCAAAAGTTTGATTTTATCTTTATTATTCATCTCTGCCAAAAATTAGCAATTCAAGCAATGTGATCTAGAATAGAGCACACAATGCAGTTGCAAATTCCTTGTCACCAATGAATTAATTATTTCAATGGGCTGTCACAACTATCCACACCAAGAAATAATTTAGATACGATCACTTTGGATATTATTAGTAATGCCCGAGAACATGGCTTCTCAATTTTAAGACGCTGCCAAGCTGAAAGTAAATCTATCGGCTATTAAACAAGCAGATAAGACTTTCCTGGGAAAGCGCATTATTTTGCCACCTTCCAATGACATAAATGTCCAACTATCTGCTTAAAACATCAAGCAGTGTTGACCCTGTGATCAAATATGCATGTCATCTCAGTCTGAATCGAGATGCTTTGACAGAAAGGCAAGTTGGGGTGTAATGTGTTGATATTCAAATTAAATACTAGATTCATTCAATCATGTCAAGTTCATTACAAGCTAAATTTTAAAAGCATTCTCAAATGCAAATTGGAATTAAGCCATATCAATTTCACATAAATGACTTGATTAGGCAGCGCAGTGAAAGCATAGCTTATGACAACTAGAATCTAATACCTGGTCATTCATTAATAATATGACATAAATTATTGTAAGGCAACATTTACCATTGTTTATATATTATTCATCTCTGCCAACGAGCAAAATCTGAGTTTTTAGCTCACATTCTAAAATCCCCCGAGAAGCCTGAGTTGAACCCCAAAATCTGAGTAACTCGGGCTAAACCTGAGTGGTTGAGAGCCCTGGTATTATTGTCTGTGATATGTAATAAATCAATCAAATCAATCAGGTGAAGACCAGAGCAGGCAGGGGAGGGATTTTGTTTTGCAGCTTAATTCGAGTTCGAAATCTTCCAAATGCAGTCACCAATAGCACCTCGGCCATATGCCATTAACAGCTTGAAGTCAATATGGTTAGTTGGGTATCCAGATGAATCACAGTATGAAAGGTTTTTACTATGGTATCTACTGTCGTGAGAATATTGCTCATTGTGTTAATGGCTGTGATGCCATAAGGAGAGCAAGGAGTTACAGGGGCCTTAGCCCATGATAATATTCAAAATTGTATTGTGCTAACCTAAATTATTAACCATCCTTTGTAAGCCTCTATAAATAAATAAATAAGCATTCACTATTAGTATGCCTACCTGTAAATATGAGAGCACTATGTAGTAAATCATTTTATTGTATGACATAAACAGAGAGACATTGCGACAACACAAACCATCACAAACCAACACAATTATGAGATTATATTGACTTAATCTTGTCACCAAACAATAGCTCATGGGCCTGTTTTTAAAAACAATTTGAATTAGCCACACATATTTTATTATGAATAGCAATAAATGATAACACTCTATGAGAAGAATGCTGTGTGTACAGCCTCTGCTTCCAATTGATATTGCTAGCATAATGAATTACGCTGTGTTAAACACTTTCCTGCTCCTATCTCAATTTTAACTTATGAATCCCTATGCTCAGTACCAAGATATACACATAGTTTGGTAACCTTCCATTTATCATAATAGTTAGATTGCAATTCAGTATTCATAGATCAGCTTCTTGCTATAATCTGTAATCAAAGAGAAACCCATGCATCCCAATTGACAAGCCCTCGGGGCTAACCAAACCCATGACCTCCAACGCATGCGCTGTGCGACTGACACTCTTAACGTATGTCACCAACTCTTAAATCCATCTCATTCTTGATAGCACGCTTTCTGCATCAAACAATCGAAGCTAAAAAAATAAACTCTATTTTAACCACAATTTCTAAATTGAAAGATTCATACCCATTTGTGTTGACTAAATAAGCCATCACAAAATTACAAAGAAGATCTTTCCGAACCCACAGAGTCAGTATATTTTGGAGGCATGTGTCTTGTGAGATTATAGTAATAATAATAATAGCCATTCACATCATGGTTGCACTAGCTTGCCATGCACTTCTAGTAGCTTGACTTAGGAGGCTCTACTGGTCGTGGAGCAAGTCGATTGAATAGTAAAAATTCAAGCACTTTCTGGACGATCAGACGTTTGACAAAGGTGGAAAAACCTATATATACATGAAATTACAACTAAACTACACATGAATAAAAATTTTGTTGAGGTATTAATCATTGAAATAAGATGGGAAACCAATCAAGACCATTTGTGCCTAAGACTTATTTCCACATTTGATGTTGAATGATGAGATTTCCTGCTAAATTACTGAATTCGAATAATTTACTTCATGATCAGAATATTTTGTAAAATGTAGTATTAACAATTTATAATCTTTGGTAATCACGGTATTAGGCTACCAGTAGCAGATTATAATTGTACTTGTTGCATTGGGGACATAGGATTTTTGTGCATGATACATAGATTGAATTGAAAGCTTGATATAGAAGAGGCTTTGTTTAGACAAAGAGAGTATATCAAAGGCTAAGGTGTCTGGTGTATTGCGCAATCGTAAGCACACATCAGGCATAATTTCAAAAAGCAGATATACATAACACATTTTGCTTGCATGCAACTTGCAATGATGCAAAAATCGGAATATCTGGACAGCCCTATTCTGGATAACCAAAAGAAATTTGGAAGTAATTGGACTATTGGAAGTAGGTTTGCGATACATTACTTTGTTAGTAATGGCTGTTTTTTGTAGATTTCTTTGAGAAATAATAATTTTTTAAAGATTATTGTGGCTCATTGGGTTTATATTGGTATAATATATAATTATATGTGGGTTTAGTTCACCCATGATAAATAAACTTCCCTAGAGTGAAGTTCAAAGTTTGGTCAGGAGGAGATAATCACAAAATCAGCCAGTACTTTTAATGAACTGAGTGGAAGGTTTGCAATGGCAAGGATGTGTAGTCCAAGACATATTTAACAATATCCTTTGCCTGACAATGGTGGAGGATTGTACAGGGTAACCACCCTGGCACAGGGCACCTGAGCTGAGCCTGGTTGTTAAATCACTCACTCAGACAAAATACTGACAGTGAATCAAGCACAACACATGATCAGCCTGATGGTAGTTTAAGCGCTAACATGATGTCCGGAGAGCTGGTGGTAGCATTTCATTATCAACCACTTTGCCAATGCCAATGCTACTACCAGCTCTCCGACACCTATTAAGCGCTAAAACCAGTCTCATGGTTAAAACTCACTTCCTGTTTAATCCAACTAACTTGACATTAAAACTTAACTTGTCCCCCCCCCCCCCCACTACACCATTGAGACAAGTTTGTCTTAGCATATCAATTGAATAATATCCGTAGCTTTGAATTTACAGCCAAAATATCCTCATAGTTATACAACAACTAGCATAATCTGGCTCAGATCCAGTAGGGTCGGTATTCCAAGACTGATTTCGATGTAAACCGATATCAATATCAATATCAATGTTTGATTGTCGTCTGTCACAAATGTTTTGGCTAGTGATACAAGCAACAGGTGTAGTATTATAAAAGAAAACATCAGTACAGATTACTGGTTGCACTCACTGTACAACATAATGAATGAGACAATATTTGATAGACCAGTCCTTGTCAATGCACAATAGAGAATTACACAATCAAACATAGGCATATTAATCTCATCATGAACTGTTTGCAAACAAGGGGAGGTTCGTAACTTCTGTACGTCCCTTGGTATGCGCTTGTTCATTATATCTCATCATATTGCGCAATTCAGAGGTCGCCAGAGATGATGAATTAGAGACACAATGCAGTGTTAATATCTGCGCCGCCTGCCATTGTATAGCAACAAGTCAAGGCCAGAGGAAGGATATATTGTTACTCTGTGTTTATATCATATAGAATCAAGCCATCTACATCACTAGAAAACAGATATTAACTTCTCAAAGCTGGATACCCTGTGTAGACATGTACTGGTAGTTTGAAAATCAGAAATCATAGGATGGTGACCACTGATACAGACTTATATTACTGGTAGAGACAGATAGGATTACGTGGATCACCTTCATTTCTGTCTTCTGACTGCAGATACCAGGTAAGCTTATCTAATCAATGCTGTCACCAGGACAGTGGTCACTCTACATCAGCTGTGGGCAACCTACGGCCTTTTTGCCAGTGCGGCCTAATTGGTAATATTTTGCGGCCTAATTGTGGCCTTTTGCCTATAAAAGTTGGTACGCATTAATTTTATTTCCCGTTTTGTTATGTGGATACCAAGTTTACATAGCGCTCTGATAGCACAATATTCATTTAAAAAAATGGTGGCCATTCTGTACTATGCATGTAGCTTTGCTTCCCAAGCTATTCTACACAAAAATATTTTCAAGTGCTTTATTTTCAAATTAAACCAGAACAGTGGCCTCTGGATGTTGAAATCACAAAGTTGTATAATACTATATTAATTATTATTTTGCAAAACTGTCATTTTGAACAAGAAAGGCAAAATTGTATCAACGTGTTACAAGAGTGATGCTGCATTTTGGCTAAAAATTTCCAGATTCGTACCTCTTATTTCACAAAAAATTCTCCTTGCGGGAGGGCGCTACAGCACCCACCCTGCCCTATGCCATACACATGACACACAGGGGTATGATCATGTATACACAACCAAATCAAATCATGAGAAATATGACACCATAAAACATCAGAAGATTCGATAAACCAGTAATTTTGTTAAGATGATATTTCTTGCAAAATAATATTATTACAGTTTATAATTTATACAAAAGAATTGCCAAAAATTGTTACGCCTGTTCCAAATCCAAGCTTGTAAGATATGTTGCGGCCTTTTGAGTTGAGACTTCGTAAAATGTGGCCTTTTTCATAAAAGGTTGCCCACCCATGCTCTACATTATAACAGGAATAATCAAAGACCCATAGCAGAGCTTATTAATATTTATACTCATACGGACCAATACAATCTTGATTCAACTGCTTTCATCGGAGTGGCATTATCACACAACATGGATGGCCAAAGGCTCTGCCAACCTCAATAACCATTATCGGCACTGAATTTTACATAATGTAGGAGACCAAAGATCAGATTGCAAGTTAGTTAGTTAGTTTTTTATGAGCCAGCACCACACTGACTCTCGTGATCTGACTGGGCATGTAGATCAATGATAAACTATGCTATAATTACCACAAAGCAGGTGTCGTAAAGCTAAGTATGCATCATGCGTGACTTGTATTTGCGCATGTGCAAGAACAATGAGTTTAGTTTGGGTTCTGATTGCAACTTTGGAAAGGGGAAATGGGATATCCCCTGCATAAACTGTCAATCAAAATCAGCTAATAATGACAAGAGAGGATAACTATTAATAACAAATCCGCACGCTTTGGGGAGGATGTCACCAGAGCAGGTAGCCAATCAGATGGCTTCGGAATTCCGAGGCTCAATTTTGCAGAGATCAGCTCATGCCCAGAGCTGAGCATGCGCAGAATGAGCCAGCACTGCAGCGTCGTCATCCACTATAGCAAATACATCCTCATTCTCACGTGAAACTACACTGACGTCCATAGCATGAGCAACTGTCAGAACTCAGGCTAATCTCACAAACAGCCTAAACTACACTGATGCCCATAGCATGAGCAACTGCCAGAACTCAGGCTAATCTCACAAACTGCCTATACTACACTGACACCCATATCATACCGCCAGAAGAAATCGGGCTCATAAACTGCCTAAACTACTCGGACACCAATACCATACGCTACTCTCAGAACTCAGGCTAATCTCACAAACAGCCTAAATTACACTGACGTCCATAGCATGAGCAACTGTCAGAACTCAGGCCAATCTCACAAACAGCCTAAACTACACTGACGCCCATAGCATGAGCAACTGCCAGAATTCAGGCTAATCTCACAAACTGCCTAAACTACACTGACACCCATATCATACCGCCAGAAAAAATCGGGCTCACAACCTGCCTAAACTACACGAACACCCATATCATACCGTCAGAAGAAATCGGCTCATAAACTGCCTAAACTACACCGACGCCCATGGCATAGGCTATTCTCAGAACTCAGGCTAATCTCACAAACGGCCTAAACTACACTGATGCCCAAGGCATAAGCTACTGTCAGATCTCAGGCCAGTCTCACAAACAGGCTAATCTCACAAACTGCCTAAACTACCCTGACGCCCATAGCATAGGCTACTCTCAGAACTCAGGCTAATCTCACAAAAAACCTTAACTACACCGATGCCCATAGCGTGAGCTACTGTCAGATCTCAGGCCAATCTCACAAACAGGCTAATCTCACAAACTGCCTAAACTACCCTGACGCCCATAGCATAGGCTACTCTCAGAACTCAGGCTAAACTCACACACTGCTTTAACAACACTGACCCCCATATCATAAGGTGAGATATCTGATCAGTGACACATTCTTAGTCACTGTGACGAACAATATCATATTTCTCTGCTGTGAAAATGCAGGCATTATCATGGGCCCCACGGACTTACATGTCTTTACTTTGCCAATGTCCACTATCAACCACCCAAGAAACACCAAACAGGAAAAGACACAAAAAAATTATTTTGACAACCGACCTTGAAATATCTCACAATATCTCTCCCCTCCTTCCTCTTTCATTTGCTTCAGGTATGAAGTTTCTAGCACAAACAGAGCTGACTTTAAGGACCAGAGAAAAAAGATGCTTTCTTGCATCTAGATGCCAGATCATGTGACATGTCATAGCAATCGAGGACGATTGCAACCAAGGGAGTGCAGATGTCACATCTACAGAGCAAACAGGAGAATTTTCTATATCATCATCAGTACACTCAAACTCAACTTGAGGACACGCTAGTAACAGACAGGACATTTAACCTCGATCAAAGTTAACTGAATCAAAGTGAACATCGATCAAAGGCAACTGAATTAAATCAAAGCGCTAATTTTAATATCTGTACCCACTCTTGGGACCGATCAACCCACTCTTGGGGCAGATGTATTTTGTTGTTTTTCTTGTGTTTGTTTACTGATGAGTGTCAGCAGTGTTTTAATGGGTTTGAAACCATGCTATATAAGAACATGGTTCACGAATGGAAAGGCCTCTTCGTTTGCAACTTCATTTGGAGGCAGGTCAGTTTTCAAACATGGAAGTTTTACAGTTTTTATCATAATATTATTCACATTTTACATTAGTTATATTTATAGGGAAATAGAACTTGCCTTATTTTTGATAATGGCACAGTATAAAACTTGGTTGGATTATTTGTATCATCAATTAATTTAGTTAAATGAATTAAAGTGAGCATGCATGGCATCATCAACTAGAAAGAATAACTTGTTGAAATCAGACATGTACTGTTAAGTTGAATAAATTGCGCTTGATTCTAAACTTGAACGAACTAAAAGACACGCTCTTAAGTCAAGTGTTTAATCGCGACATCAAATGAGATCACATCTAAATAAGTCAGTGTCGCATAGTGAGAATCATCATGCAAAGCTCATGAGCACAGATCTCAGTAGCGGAGAGTTAATGCGGTGACTCCATAACCCGGAATCCCACAGCTTCTACAAAATTCACAAAACCTGAGTAGGCTGAAATGGCTGCATGAGTATTGACATCCCCACATGATTATTGTACTTATATTTTATTTCACTAAATTGGTTCTTTTTACACTCATATATGAGTTCTAAATTATATTCCTTAATTTTTAAGCTACTAATAAACTATGAGAAACCATATATGAGTATAAAAAGAACCAATTTAGTGAAATAAAAAAAATAATCATGTGGGGATGTCAATACTCATGCAGTCATTTCAGCCTACTCAGATTTTGTGAATTTTGTAGAGGCATCTTTTTTCTCTGCTCAATAAAGTCAGCTCCGTTTGTGCTAGAAACTTTAAACCTGAAGGAGGAGTGAGTTAGTGTGAGAGAGTTCAAGGTGGGTTGTAAAAAAATTCTTTTTGTGTCTTACCCTGTTTGGTGTTTTTGAGTGGTTGATAGTGGACATTGGCAAAGCAAAGACATGTAAGTCCCAGGGGCCCATGGCTATTATCCATTAATGCATATGAGTTACATCGTGTGAATAAACTTGGTCATATTTGAATAATCTAATCCATCGAGCCCAAAACACATATCATATCCTTGTTCATCATTTATTGCATTGTTGTTATCGCCCTCCTCGCATTCTCTCATAATAAGTTTATCAACAGGTTGAGCGTATGTAGTGCATTTCACTAACTTGTGCGCAGCAGGCCAAAGCGAAGCGTTGATCGTTGATTTCTCTTGGTAATCTCAGTCTAAGCATGGACGCCGTTTTTCAAAGGTTCCTAGGCAGTATGTCTAACTCGGACATTTCAGCCTTAAAATCCAAATGTAGGTTTAGAGGCATTGATTTTAATGGTGACAAGAGCACCTTCTTATCTCGGCTACAGCAGTTACTTGAAAAGGAGTCTTTCGCACCGGTGCCATCTCAGAGTCAGCAAATCCAAACTCTGGCAGCAACTGACTACACATACATGTCTGTAGCTGCGGAGCACATGTCAGGATACGCTGATTAGATACAGCCTGAACAATATAACGGAAGCCTATCAACAGGACAGCACTCACTACTAGATGGAGACCAGCCAAGATATCAACATTCAGGAATACAATGTATCAACACCCAGCACAAGTCAGCTTAGCAGAAGCAGAATCTCTAGAAGGCTCTATTCTTTAATATGATAACTAGACAGATACAAAAGCTCTCCAGATTATCTAGCATTAGCTCATTATGATGAGGTTCACAATTTACTCAACTTCTCTAGGTTATCAAACCACATCAAGTACTAGGCACACCATCACTAACACCACGGCAACTAGACCATCAGATTTGCAGGCGACAGTTAATTGATCACCAGGAGTGTAACACCAGCCCCTCGATCTCCAGGTTTGCAAGCATCATCTCCACTACAAAGTCATCACTTAAAGGGATAATACACTTCTGATCTCTGTTTTGCAGCCAATGGAGCACAGAAAAATTTATGCAAAACTACAATTTAGAATGCACATTTGAGCAGAACAAGGGGTTTTGAATTACAAATAAGGAGTTTATGTATGTACATACATTTTTCTGTGCTCCATTGGCTGCCAAACAGAGATCAGAAGTGTATTTCCCTTTAACTATGCGTTCTTCTACAGGTTTGAATTAATCAGCCAGCAACAGGTCATCCTGTACCAGCACAAAGACTCGAATTATTATAAAAAAACTCTGCAGCGTCAGCTAACATACAACCTGATACCCTACTATCAGCAACCTCACCAGTACGATCCTACAGCCAAATACTATTACAAGGCGTACAAATTAAGGAAATTCATATCACATATACCCAATGTGCATCTGTCATATTGTTTATCCGATGAGTGAGAGTCGAAAATAGAGTCTCTGACTCCTTGGCTTACCTGATGTTTAAAAATTAATTTGCATCATGTGGGTCTATGTTAGACAATGATATGACATAACTCATTTCAAAAATCCAGATTACTGAAAGTGTAGTATGACTTGTGTCTTAGCACTAATTGGCTACGCTAAGATGTATAGCTTCGAGGTTGGATGATAAGTGAAAGTTGGAAAGGTGCCCTTGCTCAATTATCAAATGAATTTATGGCCAATCACAGGAAGGTATGTGTGCAGGACAAATTGCCATTGCAACAGATACCTAAAGATAATGTGCCCGCTTTTCTCCCACTGGACCAAACCGCAGGCGGTATAACAATCATTGAGGTGTCTTCTCTGTGATATATACTCTGTGATTTAAAATACCAAAAAAAATCATGCTGATATAATTAGTCTTTAAAAGAACAGTTGAGTCACAGTCACACCTGGCACATGAGCAGCCCCTGAACGGTAATCACTAAGGGGTTGATTTTATGAAAGACCACATCGGGAACAACACTCTGCTCCCTTACATGCTAGTTATTTCTCATATAATTTTTTCGTTTGTTGGAATATAAGGAGTATGTCAAAGATAAATCAGGTAGGCCTAAAGTTAAATCTAGTAAGAATTCCATTTCTGTGCCATACATCTTTTGGGGTGGCAAACCATTTCCAGCTTTAGATGACAAGGCTAAACACTGGCTTTCTTACACCCTCTCATGATAGTATAGATGGGTAGTATAGAGGAGAGAAGGTAGTTAATAGAGAGCTGACATTTAAACCTTGGAATGAGTGAGAGTTAGTTTTTGTGCTTGTCTAGCCAAACTGCTTGTGACATGTTCCAAAAGCTCAAGTTTCTGTTTTCTCCTAATGTGATGCAAATTGAAGATTAGCTTCTAACACTAACAATCATTGTACTATGACAGGCACTGACGATGTTTACCCACCATTCAAACACCCTTTCAGCAAAATGTCATTATCATTTGGAGTTGTGGATCCCCGTACACTTTGCGCATGCATGTGCATCAATCAGTTCAGGTTGGTTACCTTTGCGACTGAACTAATTCGAATGTGCTTGAGTTATCAAACTAAAAGGCCATCCCACCCGTACTGGGAAAAAATTAGCTTTTTATGGGCAAAATGAAAATAGGTCATTCGGGCCAGTTTGTGGCACTGTAGCTACATTGCAGAGAGACTCGTATCACAGAGTTGATCTGAAAGAAGTGCGGACAGACAGGTTATGACTTGTTCTAATTATCTTGTTTATTAGATATAACAGGGCTGAGATCTATGGCATATAGTCATGTTTCTGGAGTAGATAATTTACCTGATATGATGGGTCTGTATACCACTCATCTAATGAAGACTTTAACGAATCAGTACAGACTATCACCACACATCAAACTGGATATACAGATGAGCAACAGGAATCGGAATATCAAGGTTTGTGATTGTTGCGGCTTTGAATAGTGTTCCATGTTCCCTGCATTGGTGGTGGACATTTTACAGTTCAGAGATATGTAACTTGCATCATATTCGAACAGAAAGTGGATCTGATATTCATATGCAGTATCAAGTTCAATAATCATACATGACATCGTCGGGTTGGGAATCGGAATATCAAGGTGAATGATTGTAACAGTTATATCCATAGTACACGGGTTCTAAGGGTCTGTTTAATTGTCCCCCTGCATTGGATGTGTCGGAATATCAAGGTGAGTGATTGTAGCTGATAGTTGATTAATATTGCAAGGTATAGTCACTCACCACATTTCGAAGAATGAGCAGTGAAATAGTGGGCGCCTTAGGGGCTAGGCCGTGATGTCTGCGCCATTTTGCTCTCAGTTTGTAGGGAGGTCGGAGCACACCTGGGGGTCCGACAAGTCCCAGTTGTCAGTGGACTGCAGTGGGACTCGAAACCCACGACCTTCAACATTACGTGTTGAAGGGACAGCGCTCTAACAAACTGAGCCACCTCCTACTCCTTGTGATTGTAGCGGTTATATCAATAGTACCGTGAGTTCTCAGTGTCTGCTATAGCTGTCTCCCTGTATTGGAGGCAGAAGTATGTAACTTGTTGTCATTCTGCCCGGGGATTTAGATAGAACTCTTTGTTCCACCCACTATATTATTGGAACGCAAGGCCAATCTGGACATCACTTTGCAGTCTCCATTTCAGTATACATACAAGACATCCAGGTTTTTCGACCTGGCCATTGCCAGGGGTCCCATAGTGGGATGGGAGTAGACCTTCAAGCATGCAGTTGCGAAGAAACAGCTCCTGTCCAGAAGGTGTTACTGCTCAAACATCCCATCTTCGTTTTGTTGAAAGTCATCCTACCCCCAGGAGATATAAATATAACAAACCCACTGTGACTGGTCTTTCAATGCTGCACTTCAACAGTATATGACCATTATATCAGCAAAAAATGAGATTCTTTTCACATAAACTAGTTGTTTAGAGTTTAGACAAAGGAATATGTACCTGGCAATGATTATGTTGAGAG
Source organism: Membranipora membranacea (assembly GCA_914767715.1). NCBI lineage: Eukaryota > Metazoa > Bryozoa > Gymnolaemata > Cheilostomatida > Membraniporidae > Membranipora > Membranipora membranacea. The sequence goes on from OU612069.1 coordinate 6,111,130, forward strand.
ACCATCTGACACCATGTTTTAGAATATCAACAGCATGCAAACTTGACAATTGATGCGATTCATACCATGTGGAAGAACCATTTGATGGCATTGTCAAACCATTGTTTTCATTAGATTGAGATAGATATTTTATTGCCTTGATTTTATTTTTGTTGTATTATCTTGATTTTGGTGTTTTTCGCACATCAGGGAGAGCATCTTTCGATGATGGTAGCTGCAAATAGTAATGTATATATGTATATTAAAAGTGAAGTGTCCCTTGAACAACATTCATCGATAAGTTGTTCATATATTTTTCAGATTCTTTAGAGGGGTCACCAGCATATGATGGCAGCTTTTACGAGGATGATATCCACCAAGCCATGGGTAGGCTAAAATATACATGTAAAAGTCCATATTTGCTGGATAAGCTGATGGGTCACAATACAAATGAGACTCAACATCTTACCAACAGGTAATTTTTGCAATGTCACCATCTTTCTGTCACTCTTGGTTTGGTTTGGTTTCTATTTTATCGAACAAGTTAAAATATAAGAAACTCAAAATATTACGTAAAGTGGTGTTGAGGCCTACATGCGCAATAGCTTTGACAATCTTGCAGCTAGTAGAGGCCCAAGGCCAAATTGTCGTAAAAGATGCGGCAATAGAATTCAATTATATTACGATGAAGCAAGTTCCAACCTCAAAGCCAAGAGGTGACACTCTAGCCCTCGTCTGTATAATCAGGAGCAAACACTGTAAGTTTCTCTATGTCTCTCTGCGTTTCCTCAATTTTAAGTTATTTGTTCTGTCACTGCATGAAAAACATTCAAAAATATGATTGCAGATTGCCAATAAAAGTATATATATATATATATAAGTCTCTATCCACAATAATACCGCTTTATCCAGCTTGCTATCCAAATTCTCTTCCCGAATAAAATACAGGCTGTTAACTGTGAGGCCTGTTCAGATATAACAATAATATGTTAATTTTTTGTTGATGCTCATGACTAAGACAAAACAGATTTCCAAAGACCATATATTTACCATTGTAGTCAATGATATTCATGGATTGGGAAAACATATCTGACCCTGGACAAGCATATGGCAGTTTATGTATGAATGCTGGAAACAATTCCTCATCTCTGATTGGTCCCAAAGCTCCCTAATGCTACAGCTGACCCCTGGTACTTATTTGTCAAGTAGCTTGTCCGAGTTTTTAAAGGTCGTTTCTGGGACGTCAGTCAATGCATATCATAAAAGCTGCCAAAATTTTAGCTAGCTCCAATCACTTATTTTCTTATATACTGATGTAATTTTCCCATAAATAGCCGTACTGTGTATTTTACCACTAATCCATGAATTCATATTAATGATTGTAGTAGCTGCGATGAAGCTCACTCTCAGAGCGTGGCGTACTCTCCGACAGCAGACATCACCCACGCTTCGACTATATACAACGATGTGACGCCGCAGTGTGTTCCCTACGGTAGATCTGATCCCGAGTCACATCATGAACCATCTCCTCATCCTTACAGACCTGCCATATACAGCTGTAATTCACCTCTAGTCCTCGAGGTATGTGGACCGTATCCCCGCACTGAACTTGTAATATTCTATTGCATGATTATCTCAAATCAGATCATGAATCAATCCATATGCCACTCAATTTTGGTGATTTTGGCTGGAAATCGGATAATAGAAGACCAGGGCATAAGAGGTACTTTGATCAAATTGACTCTAACTATCAAAGAAACAGATTCTTAAAGTGCGATTTTGAGATCAGGGTGAACACATCGTAAGCTGCAGCTTTTTTGCTCAGAAACTCAATTATTCAGATTACTTGAGATCAAAGTATAACATATCCATATGACTGCTCTAAACCAATTACTGCCATCTCATAGATTAAGTCAGCGTTGGTCTCGTGCCTTGTTCCTTTTATGTATTTTTTTAAAAATAAACAACCCTCCACAATCCACTACCTGTCATTGTTTTGCTGTTAAACATTCTAATGCTATTATTAGAATTTCTATGAAGGTGATGATGATATTGACAGGCGGACTCGTACCACAACAATTACAGGTAATATATATAACACAAATAGTACAGGTTATATTACCACAACTGCAACATTATCCATTCAGCAGACAATTGTTACAGGTTATTTGCATGCTATATACTTGAAATAAAAGTCATCTCAAAATACTGAGTTGTCTGCTTAATGTCAAGGAGCAGACAACTTTATACTACCAAGTTGATGTTCACTTTGGAGTTTTTTACTACAGTATAAAATTTCCTTTATGAAAATCAAGGTGTGATTAATCTGCCTGCTATAAAACTGACTTCTTATGCGATGTTTGATTATATATAACCACTAACATATATTCATATCAGTATGTCTAACATTACATTATATTATTTATATTAGACATAAAAAATAAAATATATAAATTGATATTTTTATTCTGCTTTGCAGGTACATTGAGCCGTAGATCTTACAGTAGAGTATCAGGGGTAGATAACTTAGCAGACAGTCATATTGTAGTATATAATGAGGAAACTGACTACGAGAATACTACAGATGAAGAGGAGGGACAGGAGGGGGACAACTCGGTATATCACTCATCTAATGAAGACATGCAGAGTACCTCCGCCTACTCTCATCACTCTGAGCCGACTACTGATGCAGGTAACAGTTAGATCAAGTATAGTTTAGTTTATCATCTGATCTGATATCATCATGTGATAACAAAAATGGATCACGGGGTGCTCTGGGTAAAAACTGCACTAGAAATTTATCAGCTTACATAATAATAGTTGGCACGGTATGATGTAAAAAGATTAAAAAAGCTCCGAGGTCTCTTCTCAGTGCAATATCGCTTCAGTCTAAAATTACTGACTGTCCAAGAAGATTTTGTGAGTAGACATTACAAATATTATATTATGTAACGGGTGGGTAGGATCATTTAAAACTTTACTAAAGTATGACCTAATTTGCCTGTAATTTGGGTTCGCGCCTCACCAGTAGACTGGGAACAACTGGAATGCAGGCAAGTTGGATGAAAATTGATCTATTGAATAATATTATGAAACCTATATATGTGAGCTTGGAAGGGAGAGGATAAACGCAGGAGATTATTGATGTTTGTACAATGTATATTATAGGCAGCAAGGGTGCAGCCTGTTGGATATAGGTTAAGGCTTGGGATCTTTATTAAAATGCGAGTGAGCACCCCCCTTGCACCGGTAACTGCCCCCTAAAAACTCACTAGCAAATGTGACTGCTAGATTTCTTGGTCCAAAAACCTGGATACAAAGGAGCAGGTTTTCAGAAGCCAGTGAAGGGATTTTTTAAAGCTGCAGGCATGATAATACAGTAATTTGGTCAGTTTTAACGTGTAGAGAGTTCTGAGTGTGCCGGAAATAGATGCATATTGCATAAGTTTATTTCTTGTGATTCACAATAGTAACATATCATTTCCTCGACTTCCGGGTGGTGCGGCTTCTCATTTTTATACAAAACTTATGAAATGATACTAGCTAGAGCTTATTATCCTAAAATCACCACTGCTTGATAGGCCAAATATATATATTTTTAGTGACCAATTCAGGATTGATTTCACCTGGAGGTTAGACCACAGAAGAGGAAAGGAGCAACTGGCTCTAAAATCCTCACTAATTCTGACTGAATGACACCGCCCTTCCCTCCTGGACTAGCTTTTACTCACTGTTGTTAATTTTACTCACAGTTATTATTGAAATATACTTTTTATAGGCGATCAAGATGATGCAACCAGTCTTTGTTGCACAGCAGATGAGGATGAGGTTTCTGCACCCGAAGCCCTAGCTCCTTATTCCCAATTCGGTTAGTAAATCTGTGTTTGGAAAATTGCCAGGGGTTGCCAAGTGCACAAAATGGGGTATGAAAATAAAACCCTTCGAGATTTGCTGTTTAGTAGGAAACAGAAGATTGGGCTGCCCCTAAAGAGGGACGCAAGGTGCCCTAAATCCTCATACTGAGAATGTGATACATCCTAGAAAACTAGAATACATCCTAGAGGTGAGGCCATAGAAGACCTAATCATGGGTGTGCAGCGAGCTGCCAAAACTGAACTTGCACTAATCGGCCATTGGTAATGACACTTTGATCTTAGGCAATAGGCTGAGATTTGCATGTATCTTCATTGTCATCATCTTAAATCTTTCTCAGTTTGTAATGTAAACCATTATCTGCTTGGTTAACTTTTAAATGTAGTTTATACATATTTAATAGTAAAATAGTTATAGATAATAAAATAGCTTGATGAGACAACTCTGAAACAGAAGAATAGTCTATATTCACCTTTCTCTTACTCTGACAGGATTAGGAGGGGCGATAGTTGGAGGTATGATTAGACAGAGGAGACAAACCTATTCCTGTAACAGCCCGTTTATACTACATCGCCACAGCGAGCACACATCTCCTATCGATATGTCTGCTAGGCATAGTAATACACCTCGTGTGTGGTGAGTGGAGCTATGCACCCCTGAGGTCACCTTCGATATAATGCTTAATTAACCATAGAGCAGAACAAAGACTCACTCATCACCTAAGCCTTTTGGCTTCATTCCTGTGATCTTTGAGTGTAGTGGGTATCTACTGTCGATAAGACTGTTGATAAGTCTGTCAGGCACAGTATTACACCTTCTGAGAACACATAACTAAAAGTGTATTGAAATTCCTCAACTCTTTTAGTAAGATATATCTACTGATAAGTTACTATCATCACAGTCTGGAATCAATATTACACCAAATGATAACACAACAATGGTCCCTGTTTTTATCTCTAACCTCTTCCCTGTGGCTCATTTCTAGTTAGGTGACGTAACAATAATTATACCTCTCCTTACTTTGTGTGTTGTAGCTTGGCAGGGTTGAGCCGGTTGAGACTTCAGTCCAGAGAGATGCTCTACTTGGATACGAATGAGATGTTAGTCCTTCCCTCAACTGTTGGTGAGCCTGCTGACCAGGTGATCCCTGAGCACCACCTGGAGCAGCCGTTACTCGCCACAGAACATAATCAGTCAGAACGATCATCTCTTCAGGAGAAGAGAACTTCACATTGCTCATCAGATACAAGAATTAATATAGACATGAATGGTCTCGAAGCAGGTATTGCTAGCTACTGTATTGTTAGCTACTGTGTTGTTGGCTACTTGTATTGTTAGCTATTTTCACCTACACTTAGCCAATGTGTTGGCACTGATTGGCTGGTGGGAGATGGAGATTCAATGCTAGGTCAGATGGTACTTTCCTGAAAGAACCTATTAGTGTTATAGTGACATGTAAGAGTAATTCATTTTCACTTTCACTGTATTTCACTTGTTATATTTTGTGAGCTGGCATTGGCTCTCTCTCCCACCCAAAAGTCGATCAGATAAGAGCCCTCACTTTGGCTACCTACCTTGTGGGAAAAATTAAATTGAAGCAAACTTGATAAGCTTGTAAAACTCATAATTTATCTAACAGACTCTCTGTGTATACACCAAGTGGTGAAGTGACACAAAAACTTGGACACAGTTGTAACGAGCTGTTAAAGATTGGCAGTTGGTGATTCTTTTGAACTTACTTTTAACTTCAGACTCTACAGACTCTGAGGCAGAGAAGCAGTCTCAGAGTATAGGTGAACGTTTACTGAAGCAGGCCAGTCCTCATATAGCAGAGTATCTCAACTCTCAGTCTGAACAGTATAACAACAAATCTACTGCTGAGACAGGGGAGCTTAGTCATCGGTCGGCAGACCCGGCTCATCATCTGTCGGCAGACCCTGCTCATCATCAGTCCGCTGACCCAGCTCCTAACATGGAGGGTTTGGTGGAAGGTGAAAGCGATCAACTTCCCGAGGAGTATACTGCGGGTAAATCTCCCAATCAAGCTCATCTAGCAAGACTACGCAATGAATTTGTAAGTTTAGGGTAAAATATGTAAATAGACGTTGGGTAATTTTCTACTAGCTCTATGTTCAAAATATTTAAGAGCCAAACATTACAACAATGATATGGTGGACACAAAGTTAATCTGACCGCGCTGACACTCATCAACAGGCTCACGAAGAGAGACTCATACACAATAAGATTAAAAAATCAGTAAATACATGCTGCTTTGCTGCTGTTATTCTTTTTGTAAGCTCTTTATTGGCTGTCTATATCGTTACAACATTGAAATGATTTCCAAATAGTGCGGGAAGAAAGGTGAAAAGTAAAAAATAGCAAAAATGTTAGAGTGAGAATATAGTAACGTAAGAATGAAATCTGAATGTATCTTTACTTCCTATCTTATGAATATATAAACTTTTATTGGCAACCAAAGTCATCTCATTAGTAATGTTTTTCATTAAGTGCCAGAAAAAAAATTGTCGATTAATTTGATAACATTTGGTTGAATAGCAATGCTCTAAATGATCTGAACTCCTATTTGTACAGACACCGAGGAAATCTGACCCCGCTGACCTCGCTGACCCTGATCGGCAGCTGAGGCAGCAGGCCGGTAGTCTAGTAGATATGGAGAGAGAAGAAGCCCAAATGACTACAGAGACAGGAGCTGCTATATTAGACGAGATTAGAGATATGCAGTTTATACTAGATCAAGCACAAGGTATGATAGTTATATAATATGAAAAATAATGTGAAACAAAGTATGAAGTTTCAAAAAAGGCAAAAAAGGTCATAATTATTACTGATTCAAATATAGTACCCTCAAGGAGATAAGTATCCGCAAGACAACAAGTTTGCTTATATGCACAGTTTTATAACAGCAAAATTTGTGGCTAGCTGAAATTCATAAACCTTATAACATTACGCTTAGCTTCTGGTAAGTGCAGGCTGACATTGAATCACCCAAGACTTGCTGAACTGAACTCTAACCCATATTTCCTCTCTTAGGATTTGCTCACTCAATAAATACAAGCTGAGAGAATAAGATTGTAGAGTCACTACTAGTGACCTGTTTTTTATTTTTTTAAAGGAACAATACACTTCTGATTTCTGTTTGACAGCCAACGCAGCTCTGAAAAATGTATGCACATGCTAAAACTCTGGTATTATAGTGTAAAAACCCCTGTTCTGCTCAAATATGCATTCAAAATTGAAGTTGTGCATCCCCAACAAGAAATAAGACAACTAATAGAATCAAGTTTTTAGCTGAAATAGTTTGATTTTCTCAATAGGTTGTCTGCTCCTACCTGATGAAATAATACAGATGTATCATAATGCGCATGTGCATGATGTAATATTTTCTAGCCACCCAAACATTTTGCTTTTAAGCCACATCCGGGAGGTTTTTCAACAGAAATGACTTGCAGCAATCAGAGGATTTTCTGAGTTTTATCAAACATTCACTGTTGAAACTAAAAGATGAGTTCAAAACCAACACCTTATGCTTTTGCTCCAACCAAGAATGGCCAGAAGCTTCCTTGGGAATTGGGGATACCTGAAGATGGGAGAGTTCTGCCTCCTGTCCCAACTGGACACAGAAATACTAGTGGGAGTATCAGTCAGGATCACCATCATCCGCTACTGGGAGTGCTGACCCCTCACCTTACCGACCAGGCAGGATGTGGGAGGCCTTTAGAGAGCAACAGAATGAGCAACAACATTTTGATCAGGTAATGTTTTGTAAAATTGCTTCAAGCTTTCATATAACATTGATCGTATCTGCATCCATATTCACACTTACATTACATGGGTCAGATCTTATAAATCTAAAACAGCTAAGCGAATACAATCCTTATTCAGTAAGATCAAGACCATGATAGATTATGTTGCTAAATACCTATTTCAGAAGTGGTTAGAAGGGTTGCCTCAATTCTGGCAGCATGTGAAATGGTAGATACTTTTTTATTAGAGCATGATTCCAGGTCGAGGTAGTATATTGACTTCCCTTTGATTATTATTTAGGTCGAACAAAGACCATCGCCACCGCCTCCACCACCACAGTGCAGGCAGATTCTGTAGTCAGGAGGAGAGATGTCTGTACCTGCCAGAGATGTCCAGCAGATCCAATCACAACATACACCCACATGCATGGCACAGCATCAAAACAAAACTATCACAATTTTATTATACATAAATTTCCCCAAATCCCGGCTATCGAGGATACATAGATACCGTCATATTGGGTGTAAGGGGTATTTTTTTTTTTTCCGGTTTCTGTTTGTGTTTATTTGTAATAAAAGGTTCTTCTAAAAAAAAATGATGACATCGGAGCGATCAGGTAGTCAGAGACTAGAATGGCGACCGCCCGATTAACAGTATGACCAAGAACTATGTGGCCGAAGACAGCCCAAGGAACCCCGCCCGCCGCGCCTGCTGACTATGCACCACACCCCACAGGGCCCTGGTCAGCCGACCACGCAGACCAAGGGGCTCACAAACCCGTTCACCAGGAAGGTACCTGTTGAGCAGGTTTACACCTGTCGTCAACAGGGACCTTGCCCCCCTGCAGTTGTTGGCTCTTTGAGGGACAACTCCAAGTTTACTTCTTGTGAAACTAACATTTGGTGAGCTCACACAGATCTCACAATTTGCAATTATTTTTGAATACAATATTAAAAAGCGATATTTAAATAGCATTTGCACCGGCATAATTTTAAGGTGCTCAAAGAATGAAGTTACATGGCCTCGCGGATGAATTTTTAAAATGACACGGAGTGCTGATTTTTGTAAAAGTAAAATTTGGTTTATCTCGCATTCAGCTGCATGGCCCCAGAACTCGATGCCGTAAATTAAGTGTGGGTAAAAAAATGTGTAGTATAAATTTATCATCATTGGAATATCTAAATATGGTCTTATGGAACGCACGAGCAACAGTATAAAATTTAGCTTTTTACAAATTTGTACAATATGAGGTTTAAAAGTTATGTTACTGTCGAGCTCAATCCCTAAGAATTTTGTATTTAATTTATTATCAAGCTGGTTTCCACCCATATTTAAAATGTAGTTTTCCGGAGTTTTAATCAGTTTATTTGGAGCTTTAAAAATGACCTGGAAAGTTTAGAGTAATTCAAAATGAGCTTGTTTGCAATACACCAAGTTTCTACTTTGTGCAGATTTTCTTGCACTAAATGGGAATCTGTTGAAAAAATGTTTGTGTCATCTGCAAATAAAATATATTCAAGGTCAGGAGCTGCTTTTATAAGATCATTAATAAATATAAGAAATAAGATAGGGCCTAGAACTGAGCCTTGAGGTACCCCAATTTTAATCGGCAGCCATGATGAACTGTGCGAATCCAGCTTCACATACTGGTACCTCTCGGATAAATATGTTTTTACAAGATTACAAGCATCAGGGGTGAAATTATAGTAAGGTAGTTTTGCGATTAAAATTTCATGGTCTATGGTGTCAAAAGCTTTACTAAAATCTAGAAATATTCCTTGGGTTATGTCACTATTGTTAAAATTCTTATAGAGTTTCTCCATTAAGCGTGAAATAGCTAATGAAGTGTTGCGGTTTTCCCGGAAACCAAACTGGCTGTCGCTAAAAATATTGTTATTTTCAAAGTGGAAACGCAGCTGTGATGCTAAAGTCTTTTCTACAAGTTTGGATAATGCTGTTAAAATTGAAATCGACCTATAGTTATTAGGGTCTGACTTAGATCCCTTTTTGTGAAGTGGTGTTACACGGGCAATCTTTTGGCTATCCGGGAATTTCGAGGTACGCACTATTAAGTTAATCATGTGGGTTAAGATCGTAGAAAGTGTGGTTTTATTTTCTTTTATAAGGCTGATGGGTATTCCATCATAGCCCGTAGCTTTCCTTTCCGATGAACAGTTGATTACAGACTCAGTTATCTCATTAGAAATCTCTAAAAAGTCAAATGCTGGCAAATTATTGTCATTTATTAAATATGAGCTATAGCTGATTGTTGGAGTTGGGAGATCACCTGCTAAAGCTTTCCCCACACTAGCAAAATGAGTATTAAAAGCTTCAGAAATTTCTTGAATCGAAGTAATTTTTGTGCCCTGAGATTCTATGTACTGTGGTGGGGTATTTGCTTTCGAATCCCTATGTAACATTCTATTTATAAAATTCCATTTTTCATTTTGGTTGAATTTACAATTTTCAAATTCAGATTTATAAAACTCCTTTTTAGCACTTTTGATTGCCATTGTCACAGAATTACGGAACTTTATATATTTATCCAGAGCCACCTTGTTAAATGGCTCTTCTTGCGTTTGCTTATAAGATTTTAAGCGTTCCTCCATCAGTTTGTGAATTTTATTAGTCATCCAGGGCTTTCTAAATTGCAGCTTTTTAATTTTCTTTCCAGTCTTGATTGTTGTTGCCTCAGATAGCTTTTCTTTAAAAGTGTTTGTAAATAATGCAAAAGCTGTATCTGGATCATTACATTCAAGTACGTTTAACCAGCACTTCCGGTCATCGATTTTCTGTTTGAAAAGACTCCTATCAAGCCTAGACACTGTGAACTGTGATTGGGGCTTTGCTAATTTTAATTGATCAAAACAGATGCACCCAATGATAGGCAAATGGTCTGCCAAAATATCACTATTTACGGTGTACGATAACATTCTATTAGACAAATTCTTGACAAAAATGTGATCCAAGAGGCTGGTTTTTGTCCGAACAAATCTAGTTGGACTATGGATGATATTGTAGAGACCATTTGAACTCATTAACCTCAAATAATTCAATGTCGAATTTTCAGTCTCATTATCTGGATTTAGATCAAAATTTAAATCTCCAACAAACACAGAATTCGCTGGTAAAGAAGGCAAATAAGCCTCCCAGTCAGTGAGGAAGGCCTCCCAACGCCCCGAGGGAGTGCGATACACAGGCAGCACCGAGCAAACAGGACGCCCCGAGCAGAATATACGAACCAACATAGCCTCAGCCCCTGTCAAGTGGACGTCCGTCACTCTAGCCTCCAGCTCATCGATCACATATATGCAAACACCTCCGCCGCCACCTTCAGGTCTAGATCTACAAAACAAATTATACCCACTTAAAAAATATTTATCAAAAAATTCATGATCTGAGAACCAGGTCTCTGTAACAATGATGCATGAGAATTGAATATCCAGCTGAGTCAAAAGCAACTCGAGTAAAGGCAGTTTAGAGTTAAAACTACGAATGTTTACATGTAAAATGGATAACATGTTTCCTTTAAAATCAGAATAAGAAACTTTGACATCTTCCGGGTCAATCTTGGGTTTATGGTCAACGATATTAAATTCATCATAGTCATTTGGCTTAGCCATTGCTTGGCTGTGATGTTGAAGAGAATGTGTCAAGCATTTGTTTTGATAAGATTTTGATAGCATCACTATCGTTAGATTGCCTCATATAAACTTGGCCATGAAATGTCCAAGCATAGCGCCATTTCAATTCGATCCTTTTTTTCCGAGCCCAATAGAAAAGACTTGAGCTTTTGACATGACCTCATTTATATAAATATGAGCAGATTCAGTAAATCCCAGGCTTGTCGTATCAACAGATTTAGTGGCAAACATCTTTCTAGCGTTATATAGTTTATCCCGAGCGGTCAGACTATTGAACTTCACCATTATCAGAGGTGGATCAGTTGCTTTGTCGGATTTTAGTCGGAAGGCAGATTCAATGTCAGCGTTTAATACTGTAGCACCAAGATGAGAGCTAAGTGTGGCCACGATTTTCGGCAGGTTTTCGTTGCGACTGATTGGTATGTTAGCCACTAGCAGGGCCTTTAAATTTTTGTCATTTTCAAGTTTGTCAACAGATTTGGCCACCTGTACCTCCCTATCTGTTCTGTTGCAAGCTGAAGTTTCCATCGATTTAACAGTCGTTTGTAAATTCGCCACCTGCAATTTGAGATCATCTACATCCTTACTGATGAAATTCAAGCCATTACCAAATTCCTTATGCTCGGATTCCAGAATGCCCAAACGAGTACCAATACTGTTGATTTGAGCCAGAAGATTGTCATACTGTAGGTCGGTTGCTTTTTTATTTTCATCCAACTTTTTCAGTATTTGCTGAAAGCAATCATCGTTTGCGCCGGTAGCATCGATCGCTGCCTCTTCGGACACTGATTTAATCTGTCGCCGTGTTCCAGACGCCATCTCTACAATGTGACAGGTGGTGGAGACTTACCCGATTTAGGGGCAGTTCACTAAGTTCCCTGCCCCTATTTTCAGATGTCGCTGTTGGTTTTTGGTTCAGATAGTGCTTCAGTTTTCCGATGTTAAGGTATATAGATTTATCCAGTATGGTTATTCTGATGAGATAATGATGTGCTGTAATAACTGAGTAGGCTTATGTTAATTAGCTTTTCTCTATCAATACTATCACTATACAATAGCAGAGAGCACGAAAACACAACCTCTCTCTATGAAAGCAACTAACTAAGTGTATAATTGTACGGAGGCAGCTGTTAACAGTGAGAAAGTCCGTTGTTAGCAGTTAGAACTTTATCTATAATAATTGTTACAGCCCTGTATATCCAACCCTGATTGGGACGAATTCATTTAGTATTTGTGAAGATGAAGCTTCCATTTGACTCCGTGCTTGTTACGTGCAAAATAAGTAGTATATGAGCAATATTATTTCAGCATTATTGCTCTCATGTTTATAGAAAACATAAATTGTGCCTTTGGTTCTCCGCTAGCAACTCATAATTTTTACAGAATAACGTTTTAATCATAAGTCGTGTTCATAAGTCAACCGTGTCGCACTGTGTTAGTGGTGAACACTGAAACCTTGTACATATGTGTAATTTTATTCAGAATTCTTGCTCTCATGGTTGTAAAAAAGATAACTCTTTGACTTGATTCTTTGCATGCAACTCAGGAAAAATCAATTTTATGTGTACATTTATAAGCATTTTTTACAGAATAGTATTTCAACTTTTTGTAAGAGTTTAGCCGTATTTCGGGTTCATATTTTTCAAACTCAGTGGTGTCTTTTTATTTATAGTGTGTTATTTGTTGTTTTGTATGTCCGCTGAATCCTGTATTTCCTGAATAAAAATTATTTAGGATAATAAAAAAAATGCATAATCATTATTGGCTTCAATAGTTGTCAGTCGTGAAGCACCAGATATTTTTAGTTCTAAATCTGCACTGACCCACTTGCACATGGCCGCTCAGAGCAATGAACTCCCTCTCATTGTTCAGAGGGTCTCTATCATTAAACTTGGTTCTAGAGTCAATGGTCCCTTTACATTGCAGTGGCCAGTAAAAGTTTATGTTCAATGGCAACATTCTGTACACCATTGCAAGAATTTGTTGAAATTGTCTTTTGATGCTGACTATACTTACTCCGACTAACCTCAGCATCAAGTACTTCAAACTTTTCACAGTTTGGTATCAGCTGTTGACCTTGAACCACGTTCAGCTCTTATTAGCACAATGACAGGACACATCTAGCGTGTAAAATCATCCAACATCTTCCTGTGGGAGGTTGTGCTAGTCTTTGTTCAACCTAGATAAAAATGTCCCAGTAGCAGATGATGATGATCCTGTACTGGTACTCCCACTAGTATTTCTGCGTCTAGTTGGGACAGGAGGCAGAACTCTCCCATTTTCAGGTATCCCCAATTCCCAAGGAAGCTTCTGGCCATTCTTGGTTGGAGCAAAAGCATAAGGTGTTGGTTTTGAACGCATCTTTTAGTTTCAACAGTGAATGTTTGATAAAACTCAGAAAATCCTATGATTGCTGAAGTTATTTCTGCTGAAAAACCTCCCGGATGTGGCTCAAAAGCAAATTGTTTGGGTGGCTAGAAAATATTACATCATGCACATGCGCATTATGATACATCTGTATTATTTCATCAGGTAGGAGCAGACAACCTATTGAGAAAATCAGACTATTTCAGCTAAAAACTTGATTCTATTAGTTGTCTTATTTCTTGTTGGGGATGCACAACTTCAATTTTGAATGCATATTTGAGCAGAACAGGGGTTTTTACACTATAATACCAGAGTTTTAGTATGTGCATACATTTTTCAGAGCTGCGTTGGCTGTCAAACAGAAATCAGAAGTGTATTGTTCCTTTAATACTTTATTTGCAATCTAAATCATTTTGCCGAAACAGAAGAAAAAAAGACAATGGAAAGAAACCATTATGGTTTTATCAGAAAAACTGTATTTTATTCAATCTCATAATAATAGCTCATGAAAATTTGCAAAAGGCCTTAAACCCCAGTCAAGTTTATCTACCTTCAGGTCATACAACTATAGAGTGTAAATTAAATGCTTTAACAAATTTTGCACGTTCGTTCGCTTCAAGATTAAGGCTTTGTGATGATTTTGATGTGCAAATTAATAATCTACCCTCCCCATCCCAAAAACTACAGGAAAAACTTTTGTATACTATCAAATCTTTTTTTTGTGTGAATAAAGTAAACTGAAATAAGTAAATGGTGTGCATAAAACAACGTAGGAAAGACCAGACAATTCAAATGAGCAGAATAATTTTGTTGTATTTTAGAAGCCAGAGAGTATGAGATGTCGGCAGCAGCAGCAGTGTTGTATGAAGAGCCAGCGGAGATTGGCAGCAGCTCACAGATTTATAATTACTCAGTACCAGATTACTCTGTACCGCAGGCCTGTTCACTATCTCCCGCTGAGGGTGAGTCATAGCTACACTGATTAAAGGTTGATTTAAATCTTGCTGTTGCACGCCACATCGTCAAGTGTGTGTAGAGAAATTTGAATTGCCTTAAGGTTGGTCGTAGTTTGTAGGTAAATCGGAGCACACCTGGCGGCCAACCAAACCCAGTGGTCGGTGGAATGCAGTGGGTATCGAACCACGACCTTCAGCATTTGCGTGCTGAAGGACCAGTGTTCTAACCGACTGAGCCACCTTCTACTGATATACGAGTTGATCCACACAAAGCGACAATGCCACAAAGAAGACCAATAAACAATATTTTGCTGAGGAAGCTGATATTTTCCAAAGGCAGATAGATCAGTTTCAAGTTCAGGCTGAGTTATGTTAAGTTCGCTATCTCTTGCTGAGGGTAACACCCACACTGCTGGTCTATCTTTCTCTGAGATGCAAGTCTCTCTACAGCATAGTGACGTACATATAAGAAGACCTACTGGTTAGGTTTTGTTTATCTGTCTGGTTTTAAGTTTAGGAACTCCAGCACATTTGAATCAATTCAGTAGCTACTGCAATGTGAATATAACCAACAGTAATTGATAGCTTGCACATGCGCAAAGTTGGTGAGCGGCTGAGTTTCTCAGTACCCTGTTGCTTTTCTGCGATTAACAAAACCAAAATGTACGAAATGATCCATCAGAAGAAGTGAGGTTAAAGTGGCAGCACACCATCTGACCCTCCTGTTGTACGCAAAATGTTTCGTTGACTGACCTCTCCAGAGGTGCGCTGATATCACTCATACTACAGGAAGACACAATCAGGCATCAATACATTTCAATAAAAGATTTCGTTTCTGTTGTGTTGATTACATAGTCATGGGTTCAAGCCCATGAATTGAACAATCATAATCGAATGTCCCGTCCGCAACACATTTTGGTCTATCTAATTTCTACATGTTGAAGGCAGATATTTCTTATGTTTGTTTTGTTAGTTGTGAGACATCAGCTATGTCAGCTATTTGGTCCGTATTTTCTGTCTGCCTATAACCCTTATATTTTGAGCTCTGAGTCATAATACTACGATACCTACAATGATTTAGTTAGTATTATATTTTGTTGCAAGAGTTTTCATCTGTTATGGCATTGGTTGTTAGATCTCAGCCAGGTCATTTGCTAAGTCCGTACTTTCTGTTTGTTCAGTGCCATGATCCCACGAGCCTGAGAGTTATCATACTACTATACCTACAATGTATTAGTTAGTACCATATGTTTATCATACATTACAAAGTCCATACACCCTGTTTGCTGAGTCTCCAGATCTGTAGAGTTATGAGTATCTCTATACCCTGTGACAGGTGGTAGTTACAATGATAACAGTAGTCTCTCTAGCGAGCCGATAGTTAAAAGAAGAAGAAGAGCAGCAGCAGGAGGAGGCAGAGTATGTAAGGGTAAACTATACTCTAGCTCTGACTGTAAGTAAACAATACAAACTTAAACGTATTTACTAAAACTACACAGGCCTCACGTGTTTATTCATTCACAAACAATGCAAACTTGAACCTCCTAATGTAAGCTACACATGATAATAAGTGACATTGTGTCGGGGTTATAAAAATACAATACCCTACAACTCCACTGGTATTTGGGTCTTCCAACTACAACATATCTTAGAATAGTAAAGTTTTCCCAGCAGGAAATGTGCCTATTATTGCAGATGCTTGCAAAATTACCACACATATTATAATATAGTATAGTACTGCCTCTACCAGATTGCCATCTTGTTGGATGTAAAACAAACACATAATACCACCGAAAGATTTTGGTTCAACTTATCATCTTATTTTATACAATATTTGGCCAGTCTGATAATAGGATTGACTAAAGAGAGAAAAGTTGTATATGTTATTGCCATAAACATATCAACGCTATATATATTTATATGTTAATGGCTATTGCATAAAAAATTTGGCATTTGTCTTCTTAATGCCTTCTAAGTTTGGCTGTACATAGTGGAAGTTGATAGGTTCTCAAACTCATCCTGAGGGTAAACAATTCTCTAATTTTCTCATGGGAATTCATTTATATTTATCTACACACATACAAGTTGTAGTTATTTTCATTTGGATAAAAGAAGGAATTACTCCGAATGAAAATTGTTAGATTTTTGTACTGTTGTTTACAGCTGAAGGAGAGGGAAGTGCTCAACAGAAAATGGTTGTCAGGACTAAGAAAACTAAGAGTAAGCTTTCTTTTCGCTACAGCATAATATTGGTTGCATTTTGCAAGTAGAAAATTTCAAATTTTCCCATGCCAATCTCCCCAGAAGTCAGTATAAATCTGGTCCTCCTAGTTAGACTAAGAAGTGGATTAGACCATGACAGAGTTTTATCTGTTGTCATTGACTTGTTTTAATTGGAGAATTTCAGAGCATTGTATTGTGGGATACTCTGTGATATGCCCATTGTTCACAGACCTTCCTGCTTTTTTTGGGAATTTCAAAAAAATGTGTTATGGGATATTTTTAAGAACGCCCACGGATCATAAACCCGCCCACTCTACTTGGGAATTACAGAATGGTGCATCATGGGATATTCTTTGACATGCCCAAAGTTTGCGTCACGGGGTATTCTTTAATACGCCCTCTTATTGGTATCCTGTTTTGACGACACATAATCTGTACCAATCAATTTATAGAGAAGAAAAGAGTACAAAATAGCCGGAGAAATCTCCGGCGCTGTAAGGCTATAATTTCTGATATCAGTAGTGAAAACAACCGAGACGTTCATTATCAGGGTGAGTGTGAACCATAGACGTAGGCGTAGACTTGGACTTGGACTTGGACTTGGACTTGGACTTGGACTTGGACTTGGACTTAGTATGAGATTTTACATGACTGCTGTTTCCATTTGAAGAGAAAAGCATATTGTTGTATCTTCAACTGTAAGATGTGTGTGTGTGTTCTTTTCACCAAGTTTGGTCCATTTGCGGGCGTGATCAGTTGAAGGAAGTAACTGGAATGCAGGCAATTGGATTAAACATGATCTAGTAGTAGTCGGACTATCTGGCTGAGCCCTTGCTTTTGCTTTGCTAACTTTTTGTTTTATTCAACATCTAAATTAATGGCATAAATATTCAAAAAGAGAAGAGAAAATGCTTTTTGGATATCGACAATGTCAGCTGACAGTTACTGATTGACTCCTTGCTTCTGTATTTTGTGCTGATTTGATCGTAAAATGAGTTTATATTACTATTGCCAATTCTTTTAGATACTCATAGATACCTTATTGGAGAGCGTCAATTATTCTTTTTAAATACAGGTTGGACTGAGTGATTGTACTTTTCTATTTTAGACAAGGGGGATGGAGACCAGTATACACCACCAGGTCAGAGTACCAGTAGTAGAATCTGCTCTGTGACTCCAAACCCATCTCACTCACTTAGTAAGTTAGTCTCTAAATCTCCGGCACAGCAAGTCATACAAAGTGAAGATGGATCCTCTGGTGACATCAACCAATCATATGTCTACCCTGTAGCCGGCAGCCGATCAGATGACGCCCCTGTAGCAGCAAACATTCCTCAGTATAAAGCCGAGAAAGATGTCAGCACAGCCGGAGCTTCCCAACATTCATCTAATGAAGAGCTTTCTGTGTCAAGAAAAAGAAACCGTGTACTGCCATTTCCCTCATGTCAATCTGGCAGTGCTGTCTCTATTGATTATGGGGCTGCTGCAGCACAAGCTAAGCGTTCTGTTGATTATGAGACCGCAGTATCAGGTTCTCCAACACCTGCTCAATCAACCGATGACGACTCAGTAGATGATGGAGTTGCTGTCCTCAGCGGAGCTCCCTCTATTGACTACGGGGCAGGAGTCAAACCAGCCCTGACCCTCCCTTCGTCTCAGGCAGTTAGCTGTGCGTCTGTTGACTACGGAGCTGAGGAAGAACTTGTAGAGAGAGGCACAAAGAAGAAAATGACAGTCGGGGGTACAGCCAGCGATGTTTCTGAGGACCACAGTCGTGTTCCTGCAGATTCTTGTAGAGTGTTACCTGAGCCCAAAGTTGACTGCACTCCTATTTTGATAGGTCCTAATCTGGAGATTAATATCCCAGTGCCAGAAGCCCCAAAATCTAGAAGGAGAAAGAAATCAGTGCCCAGACAACAGAAGACACCCCGCCCAAGGAGGCAAGCTGCTGCTAAAGCTCTACAAAGAATAAGTAGTGAGGTGAAGAAATATGAGGCTGTCAATAAAATGCCAGACATATCAGACAACTTACCTGATGTTGTGATACAGCATACAACACCTGTACCTAACCTCTCATTTTCAGTAGCTCTAGCAGGTAGCACTGGGGGAAGACTGACACATTCCACTCCATGTCCCACGCTGGCTTTTAATGATGGCCTTAAATCATCCAATAAGTCACCTGGGTTCACACCTATTGCTAAAAAGAAGCGCATATCCAACATCCAACCAAAAAATAAAAAGGTTTCTGAGCACAAGCAAGATCAGAATGAGCCCATACAACCACGTGAAAACACACAGCCAAGACGCTCATTCAGTCATGATAAAAGTATTGAGAGTGTCATTGGCTCAGTAACTTTACCATGGGAAGGAAGGAAAGTGTTCTCTCGAGTTAACCGCTCACAAAGCTCTCATAACTCGGTTAGATTAGCTACAAAAGAATCAACTGACCATGTTGTGGTTGATATTGTGGAGAGCGAACGAATGAAGCCTGTGCAGAAGCCCGTTGACATTGAAGGCACCTCACACTCTGGGCCTTCTCTGACCCTCAACTCTGTAATTAGTGGTCATCAAGAACCTGACGTCACACTGAAAGAAGGCGCAGCGGTTGAGTCTGCTGCACCTGATAACGATATGATTCACGCTGAGAATAAAACAAATTTGGAAGTCAAAACCAAACCATTTACACCCAAACAGTTTCAGAAAACAGTCAGTATCGAGCTGGATGACAGCCCAAGTATAACCTGGGATCAACAGCTATCAGATGAAATCAATGTTCAGGTTGACCCTGACCCTGATGTTATGGGAAATCCCCTTTTGGAAAACCAAGGCGTAAGCGTAGCAACAAAAGGAACAACATCAAAAATCATGAATTTCAAGAAGCCTGTTGCTAAGTCCGACAGTCCCCCAGCGGTTTATATACGAGATCAGGTATGTGATAAGTTTGCTGACGTGAGCTTGTCGCAACAGATTGAAAGCTCCCCACAGGAACCTATTGATAGAAGACCCATCGTGAAACAGAACAAGCAAAAGATGAAAAAGAAGATCACAAAGAAAACATTTACTCTAAAGAAAATAGAGAATGATGAAGTTGTTACTAATAATTCATCAAATTCTAGTCGCATCAGGACAACCAGAAGTGGCCGATGGCGCAAAGTTTTGCCCTTACCAGTCGGTCCTGAGTCATCGATCCTGAGTGCAACGGAGCCCGATCAAGTAACAACTAAAGTGATACCTGCTGATATTAGTCATAATGTCTCAAAGGGACAAATGCATAAAAGTGCTTCAGGCATAGGTCGCTCCATGTCGGCTGCGAATGAACAAGGTGATGTGGAGGATGAGAAAAGGCGATGCGACAGAGCTTCACTTACAGCTGACATTGAAGTTACAGAAGTGAAGCACAGCCCTGGAGGTAATCAGAGTGTTCCTGGCATTAATACCAGTTATAAAGACGATGATCTAAATATATCACCAGAAACTAGGCAAATATGTAACTCCACATTTACCGTTTGTGGACCGACTCATTCTAACAAGTCCTCCATATCTGTATATGAAGCAACGAGTGGTCAAAATAATTCAAGTAGCTCAAACAACAAAACACCCAACTCCCCACTTCATGAATCTACTGCAGTGAAGACCTATAATAATGAACTACATGTTAGTGTGGAATCCTCATATACAGAGAGTCCAAGTGTGTCATTCATAAGTCAGAAGCGCTTGTCACGCAGTTCGCTGAACCTCTCTGGAGGTTCCATACGTCAGCCTTCTCCCTCAGAATCAGATGAGCCTGAGACCCATGTTTCCTTGGCAGCTAAAGAATCCCTCCTCTCTGAGAATGTACCGGCTATGGATAACACTAACGAGATTATTGATGATATCATGAAGTCTTCTGATATGAACTCCATGGTTTATGATATGACCACTCTTCTGTCTGAACCTGGACAACCAGATTGGAGTCGATCCTTCCTCACCCCAACCGGAGACCCATCGGATCAGGTAGATCAGGGAAATGGTCAAGCAGACACGCGACCTCTAACACAATTAGTACCTGTAACCCCTTCCTCACCTTTACTGATTAAAATGGCTCAACCTTCAAAAACTAGGAAAGTGAAACGAGCTGACCCTGTAATGGATGCAGAAAAAAGCATGCAATTAAATGCCAGTTTGGCAGTTACTGGTCATTCTAACAATATTGCCTCAGCACTCATCTCAAACAAAGCACATGACAATGATGTCAAACCTTTTAGTACAGCCCTACATCACAGTTCAGCTCATAGAAATCCATCAGAGAAGCTCTGTGCTGTATCAGATATTACACCAATAGACAACGATATTGTGCCAGAAACACAAAATGCTCCTCCTGTCGCTACAGTTATGAGCGATGATGAAACGAAGTTTGAAACTGTACCTGAAACTCATCAGTCCACGCCGGAGACTGGCGGAGATGTTGAGGCTGAGGTGTCAAAAACACCATCTCAAGTTCAGTGTGACAGCAATCATGTGACTAACAAAGAAATTGTGAATTCTCAGCCTATTGAGGGTAATACTGACCCATCTCCAATCAGTGAGCGCCCTAAGCGCAGGACAAATGCTATGAAAACCCGGACAAGAACACGATCAGAGCCTGCTAAACCAGCTACTACAACAAGAGCAGAAAGTAAGCGAACGAGGCGCCTATCAGAGCCACAACCCAGAGCACCTGCTGGTGATGGTGATGAGGAAATCATAAGTGTGTCGACAAAACCTAGAGTATCATTTGCTGACATAGTGAAGTATGCCATGACGCCGCGCTCTAGAGGTAAAGCTATAGTAGCTATGTTTGACACGCCCGAGCCAAGTAGTGCCATCACGCCTAAGTCTATACTGAAGTCAACTGGATCAACTCCAAGTAAAGAGTTACATGCAACCAGCTTTGATTGCTACAATGCTGTGGCCAGAGAGATAACTCCCAAGGCCATGCCAGCCAGTGATGGTTTGGTAAAGGAGACTAGAGATGAAGTATCACGCAATTCAGATGACACTACAGTGAAGGCCCATCGTATAGCAGCTGTCACAACAGGGAAGGCCCATAATATAGCAGATGACACCACTACAGTGAAGGCCCATAATATAGTGGATGACACTACAGTGAATTTCTGTAACCCATGTCCGACTCAACATGGAAACAGCAACAGCAGTCACTTCATGTTCATTCATCCACCTGTTGAGGTGAGTGATCAGAATGATTTAATCTAATTTTGGTTATGGAGGACCATAAATTGAATTTCTTATGTTTTATTGAATTCTGTGTCTTGTTGTCATCGACGTTTAACTATTTCCAAACAGAAATGATGATTAATGAGGGACTATCAGAATATGCCCCAATGATAGCTCACAGTTACAGATAAAAAGACACATACAACGAATAATGGCGTAAAGTAACAAGGTCTGTCATCAATATACTGCCATGGGATTTGAGCCCATTGCTTCAAACACTTGCGAGTTGCCCTAACCTTCAGAGCTACACTGCCTTTTGTTCTATTGTGTTTGAGGTACTGTCTTGAAGCCCTTCTGATTTGCAAGCATTCATCTGAACAATCACAAATTCGAGAAGCTGACACGAAATCATTTCAAGTTCTTTCTCTTTGCTGCAGACAAAACCGAAGTCTAAAAACAGGCGCAATAAGAGCATTGTCCATGATGTCTCCTCAGCCTTTGATGAGTTTGATAATAAGCTGAGAAACTTTCTACTTGATGAATCTATAAATGAGAATAAGAGAACTACCACACCTACGTCTCACCCTCATACACCCGGTAACTATACCTACATCTCAAAATCCCACAACCGCTAGTTATTTGATTTTATATGTGTCGTATGAAGCGGGCATTGATTTTAGGAGATATCTGCTCACAAACGACAATTAATATTAATGTTTACTTGCTGCATTGCCTGCTTGGTAAGTTGTATAAGTAAATCGAATATAAAATAAATTGACTAACTGGAGGAATACAAGGTGGCTTGTACATGTTAATATGCCAAATGGTTAAGAAGGTGAATTCGTGACATGGATAGAGTGTTTCTGTGATTTTATTCATACTGATACCTTGACTCAGCAGAGAATGATGAGATGAGAGGTGGTAGTGACGGAGGATTGTTCTTCAGTCGACGGAGAAAAGAAAGAATCTCCAGATACAGCCTTCTATCAACATGTCACGGCAAGTTCAAGTCTGTCTGTACCAGACAATCTCTCAATACCAAAACCCCACAACAAAAACCAGCGCGTAAGTTGATAGTTTATTCTTGCAAGGATGAAAATGAGATGAAATAATAGATGCCCAACCTTTTTGGCTTCCTGCTTCAAGATGTTTTTATTTGTACTGTTTTGGGTTATATTTGTCAAGAGACCGTTCATATAGAATGAGCAAGATTTTCCGATCAAAGTCCCAAAAATATATGCGCTCAGGATTATCGCTATCTGTTATTGCTTCATGATGTTAGATGTTATCTTTACCGCACGTTTGGCTCACATTTTGACAGCAGGGACTTTGAATTAATATCATCGAGATTGTTTCTTGCAATTGGGTTCAACTCTTTCCTAGTCATTTGCTCGGAATATATATTGGAGCTGAGTGATTTGGAAACAATACCTCTAGCAGCTCTCTGTCATCTAAGCAATGAACAACTGCAGGATCTCGATCCATTTAGCTCCCCACTTAAGATACAACTACATCATGCAGCCGCTGCTGTATCGTCTAAACTCTTCTTTACAGTGACGCTGAGTTCATCTCTGGGTAAAATAAGATCCAGATCAGCATCAATACCTCCGAGTAAGTCAAACTCTAACTCCATCACCGCAACACCTCACAAACCTAGAGTGACTGTCTCCAAAACACGGAAATCTAGAGCTGACACTACAACACAAGGAAAGAGTAGTTCTGCAATAAATGCCAAATCTCTCAATTATACTGGGCTGGCTCCTTCTGTGTCCGCCAAGTAAGTATCTCAGCTGTGTTAGCTATCAAATTGTCGACATAGAGAAGAGAAAGGGAAGTGACTTTTTCGGCATGGTTATTCTCAACCTCTTCAGCATCATCAAACTAAATTTCTTGTTTAGTTGCTGTTTTTCCTAATGTGTGCAGATATTTGCTTGACCCCCTATCAACTAAACAGAATATGAAACTTTTCTTGTATGTTTCGATGTAATAGGCTTTTATCCAATACATAAATGCCACTACCATCACACTGGCATAGTCTGAGCATCCTATTTGCCGGTGAACAAGTCCGCAGGGGCAACTCCAAATACTGACAAAAATATCAGAGTTAATATCTAAGGTCTCCTTTAAGGTACTCCTTTTTTGTGTGTATATCTTAGCGAGATTTCGTTATATGAATTTGGTTGACTATAGAATGCAACTGCCAGCTACTCAGGTAGAGTTTCAGTACCTAAACCTTTGCCCCTTTGTTTTCTGCATTTCTTGGACAGCATTTCACTATTGAAATAAATCAAAGGTAATAAAATAATAGAAAGCACTAATAAAATATAATATAATAATAAAATAAGTATTAATAAGTTATTTTTAAATCAAAGGATGAGACACAGCGCCGGAGGAGATGACCCATACAATATGAGCAGTGATAGTTCACTGATAGGGCAGGATACAGACACACTTAGACGTCAGTGTTTCTCTGGTGTAGATAGAGCTCATATACAGAGTGACCTTCAGATGACCTCGTCACTACTAGATATTAGTATTATATCGTCTGTAGAGAGCGAGCAATCTTATACTGATACACTCACAGCTCCTACTTATTTATATCATCAGGTATAATATGATCCTTTAAATCAGGGAGAATTGAAGGGGGAGGAACTTGCACTCCATGGGCCACGCCATGATCTAACTTTTGTTTTTGAGTTATGCCCCTTCGATTCTTCCTGTTTAAATGTACCAAATAAGTCCCTCATCATTACAGGAGAGGAAGATTTACCATAGGTCTAGAGGAGTTAGTTTCTTTGCAGGAGAAAAAAATTCACGCTTGAAAAAGCAGAATCTGTGGTTATCTTGCATTTAGGCGGTTATGTGAACCCCTACCTTAACTCGCGAAGAATTTGCGCTTGCCAACATCTAGTCAATCCAAGACTAGCTAATATTTACAACTCCAGGGTGGTACTCTACTATTTGAGATTTACCATAGTCTGGATTTTGTTCATGCTTACATGTTTTCAGCAACAGATCCTCCCTTGAATCGGACAACGAGACTTACAATATAAAGTAATAGATTCTAGTCTGCTTTGTGTCCCCTTAAATCATGAAGATGGTAAGAGTATGGGCGAGATACAGAAGTCATGTTGTCTAATCATAACATAATTGAATTGATTGCCACAGTGGGATTTTCTTGGTTACCTGCCACTAAAATTCTCTCCAATGCAGCGAGGTTTGTCCCATCTAGAGTCTTGTGCTGGAAGCCATAATACTCATACAACACCCAGCTTCTCGGATTCCCGGATACGCTGGCTTGTTAGAGTTTTAAGGCCAAAATCACAATCTGATTGTTCACTCAATGAATGAGCGATATCTGTTACGGTCTTTCTCAGAAATTGCTCCCTCATTGTTGGAACTATACATTCTGAGTGAGCGAATTTGGGAGGGATTTTGTAGAATTGAAAGACCAAGTAAGTGCTACTTTTTTTTATCAATGTAGTAGTGATAATTTGCTTCAGTAAAGTATCACTCATTCTAATTGAAGGACACTTTGGCTAGAATGATAGGCCTGCCACTACCAAATTATAATTAATTGCCGGTGCCGTTTATTGAATCCCGACCTTGGAGATCGCAGGTCCATGAAGTTAACAATTAGTAGACTATTCCTCACACTCAATATCCATGTAGCCGGTGAATACTATCACATGTTCTTATCTTTAACAAGGATGGAGACATACCGTTAGTATATTATAATAAGGCTGCCCCTTATGACGATGATGATGATGAGAATTGTTCACCCAGGAGCTCAACAGATGTTATATCTAAAGGTAACCACAAAACAGTCAGCAAGTCAGCTGTCAAAAGCGTGCGGCTGATTTATGCTTCTATGGACCACCCAGAAGTAGACCAACCAGAAGCAGACCACCCTGATATAGACCACCCTGATGTAGAACAAAAAGCTCTGATAAAGGCTGTCAGCTCTACTGTCAAAAGTAGGTGAAACATTTAAATCTAAACCGATGGTCAGTACTAAATCAAGTTTAATCCATATGCCTGCCTTCAGAGTTGCTCCCTTCTACTGGTCACTCCGGCGTGACCAGTGGAGGGGATGCAACTCCTAATGCAGGCAAATAGAACAAACTTGGTCTAGGCTCGTACCCACAACTCAACGTCAGGTTCTGAAAGCTCTAGACAAACCGATATTTGAAAATTATTGCTAAGGAAGTGTTACTGGTTGTTTAGCAATCGCTTTTTTATTTTTAAATCATTTACATTATTGATTTATGGGGGGGGGGGGGGGGGCGAAGTCGATGGGGCTCAGACTAATGTCTCTTGTCCTTATGGTATATACAGGGGAGGCCAAAGATAATAACTTGACAGCTGATAATGTGACAGCATCCGAAGTTTAAGTGGAGAAGAAAACTCCTAAAGTAGTGGATCCGAGCACAGCTAGTAGAGCTAAACAACATGCTAAATCGAAAGTCATAAGAAAGTCAACAATAAGTGAGTCATGACTTGTGTCAATATTTAATGTGTGTGGTTGTCCTTTCACCTTGAGCTATTATCATATTCATATTTCAACACGATGATGTTAAATTGTTGATCACGGGTTGAGGTTGTTGAATGAACCGGCAGAGCTGTCTCTGACAGGGGAAGGTAACAGATGGTGCTGTTACTTTGTTGAAACTGGCTAATATTTGGTTGAATTGAGAGCCTTGTGGTAGGCTGAATAGCAACCTTAGGACACAGTTGATCCTTCAAGCTGAAAGAAAATTCATCTCAATCTTCTTCAAACACCTGAGTTGTCCCCCATTATAGCTTTACAGGTTATAATCAATTGTGACAAATAGACTTTTTTTGAGCATATTCCCTGAATAGCCATAGAATATGTGGTATGAGATAAGTCACATTAAGTATTTGCCACAGTAAATATTTCAACCCTTAGGCGCAACTATTCCTTAAAAGTTGTTCTATATTTGTTTTGTTCAGTTGAGGTGAGTTCAAGGCCATCTAAAAACCGAGAAATCAAGGTGAAGGAATCCTCTGTGGAGAAGATAACTGCTAATGCAAAAACTTGCTGTCCCTCAGCTACAAGCAAAATGTCGACTGCAACAAGCAAGACTCCAAAAACTAAAACACCAGGTAATGAACTGTATTTTTTATGATAAGATAAGAATTTATTGAAACTCTCGCAGAAACTATTCGGTAGTTTTGAACGAAGAAAAGGAAAAAAAATTAAAAAATGATGTTATTATAAAAAGGTATTGGGGCAGGGAGGGGAGGGGTCTTTGAAGAGACTAATGCCATAATTGATATGATATTGTTACCGGCATGAAACCTGCCAAAAGTTTCGTTTCGATTTATTAGCTGGTGATCCCTCATTTTCACAATTTTTAGCATGATGTTTCAGATTCAGGTTATCGCTCAGTGAGGAAGCTGTACAACGCTAACTCAGGATACAGACTAGGTAGTGATGATGATCTGAGTCAGACTTCTACATGTAGTAGTTATCCTAATCAGGGTACGGGACGCGGGTGTAGAGCCCTCAAATATAACAAGAAATCCAACAAGCTCAGGTAATTATACATATTCTAGTCAAGGTAAGGGACGTGGGCGTAGAACCCCTACATATTAAAAGAAATTCAACAAACTCAGGTAACTATACTTATTCTAGTTAAAGTACAGGACCCAGGTGTTGAGCCCTCAAATATAACAAGAGGATTAACAGACTCAAGGAATTGGAACTTCTTACAGCATGCTGTGCTCTTATAGGCTTGTATCACTACAATGTAAAATAAAGATATATCAATGTCTTACAACGCTATAATTTTACAGTGTTGAGTTGTCAATATTTTGAATGATGATCCGATGTAGCAGTGGCAAGTAAGTCTGATCACAAGAACTTTTGGTACAAATTATCAATGACTCAACACGTCTAATTATCGTCATGTCCTTAGCATGGGTCAGCATCTTTGATCTGTATGCTGGGTAGTGATATGGAGTTGTCTCCACACAAAACAAGGGAACCTAACTTCTAGTTATTATCAAATTTGAAATGTTGTATCTGCAAACTATATATACTCACTTTACAGTAAGAAGAGAACTCTCGCTACACCATCGAAACTGAAGAAGATTATGAATCTGATCAAGTTGTAAAGCCTGACTATCCTACCATCAAGCTACGGCACTGGGTCATTATCAGTGTTAGCAGTTATTATCTTTTTGTTGATGACCCTGATTTACTATACCTTTTTTTCATACCTTGATGTCTGAGAAAGGGCACACAATCACAAACACGTTATTTTGATGTATTTTTTCATTGATGACTTTTTTTTGTTTATTCAAATTGTTTGTTGACTTGTTGACATATTTTTTGGTATTCGTAATTGGTAATTTGTATTCGGATAATAATATTATTTTTCCCTGTCCAAATAATGTTAACAACTGTTGTTTCTAGTTTTTATCAACCTGTTTCAAATTAAAGATTGTATTTGATAATACCATACAAATATCCAGGCATCCTATTAGGTGTACTGTAAAGTCTGTGTTGTGCAACAAACAGCTCAAAAATTAGTTTGAAAGTATGCAGCAACTACCTAGCTGGTCTTAAAAGGCGTCTAGTCATCATAATCATTGATATAGTGGCATATAATCAACACTTGGTTTTTTTCTTTCAACACACATACATCATAGCTATCTTATTTTTATGTGGCAACTGTTGGATACAACTTCAACATTGTGCAGTAACTGAGGACAGGGAAATTAGGAATATTCAACCCCAAATCCCTGCTGAAAGTAACTGTACACATAATCATTCACCTAGACCAGGGGTGCCCAACCTATGGCTCATGAGCCACCTCGGCTCTTTTTGGGTGGCTCATTTTAATATTTGCAAATTTCACGCGCTTTTTGGCGCGAATTTCATGCGTTCAATTCATGCATGTACAATGTACATTAAATGTATGTATAGTGTATACAAGTTCATTGTACTGGGTGCCTGCATTGTAATATGTGTGTAGAGTTGTCTTCTTGCAGACTTGCCAACCTAAATTTTCCAAAATGCTTACAAAAATTTGCAAAATGCTTAAAATGCTTACAAAACTCCAGGGTGCCTTATATGACCAGAAATTGCCTCAACAATTTTTTCGCGCTACGCGCATAATCTCACACAATGACTTTGCTTTGGAATTTTTGCCAACACTTATACATGAATGAATATGATACATATATATCACTGACTGTTTCCATGTTGTCTGCATGCGACGTGGTCAGCTCATTTGGTTCAATTGATTTTTGAAATGGCTCATGTGAGAGAAAAGGTTGGGCACCCCTGACCTAGACCTTATTGAGCTGAAGTGAGGCACTTTTTAATCTTGGGGTGACATAAAGCAGTTGTGTTGTGCAATAGCAATGATGTACGTTATCATTGATTGGGAAATCAAGGTTTTGTTGATTATATTTGTCAGTTTCAATGATAAATGCAATTCAATTATAACCATAGATATAAAAACTGGTTTTATATCAATGATTATAACACTATTGCTTCTGAATAATTGAATGTTGTTACTTTACTATCAAATGACGCGTTCGATACTATGGCACCATATAGTGTCTTCTCTAGGATTATTACTAGGCCTATGAGAATAACCAAACTTCACTGTTTCAGTAAAATACCATCGGCTTCCAGAGAACAACATAATCACAGGATTCAAAGTGTACACTCTGAACACTCCCTTGTAATGATTCAAGGTTACAAATAAGATAAGATGGTAAGAAGTTTATTGAGTTGAATGATATACATTTCTTAACTGATAAATCAAACCCACCAAAGACTCAAGTACTTAGCATAAAACAATTTATCTGCAGTATGATGTATCTCCTGTTGTCATGGTGATTCTGACGCGGAATGTTCAATTCTTGCATTTTTTTTCTACCCTATTGAGAAATCTAGAGAAGACAGAGCGCCCCTGCCACCCTTCTAGAACTTTGGGCTTGAATCCCTGATCTAACGATCAGATTGACTTACCATCGCGCTGATCTCCTGAGATTACAGATTTTCTAGCTGAAATTAAAACCAGTTCAGCGGTTGCTTCACATACTGACTCTCGTGATCTGACTGGGCATGTAGATCACTGATAAACTAGGCTATAGTTACCACAAAATAGATGTCGTAAGGCTAAGTATAAATCATGCGTGACTTTAAATTGCGCATGTGCAAGAACAGTGAGTTTAGTCTAGGTTCTGAGAGAAAATTTGGTCAGGGAGAATGGGATAGCCCCTGCATGAACTGCCAATCAAAATCAGCTAATAGTGACAAGAGAGAATAACTATCAATATCAATTCCGCACGCATCGAAGAGCATACCACCAGAGCAGGTAACCAATCAGATGGCTTCGGAATTCCGAGGCTCAATTTTGCAGAGATCAGCTCATGCCCAGAGCTGAGCATGCGCAGAATGGTTGCTTCACTCAATATAACACACTGCACGCAATCTGTAAATGTCTATAATAAACACACTGAACACACTGACATTGAGACTACACTATTATCATGTTTATCTCTGATCGTTAGAGACGATTAAGAAAGAGTACCTAACTTGAACCCGCTGATGATGGTACTTCCCTGAACATACCTAGTGAATCAAATTGAAAGTAGAAATAAGCTATTTCAATAATCCATACTGTTCTGAAGGGGCACTTAAAACAGGTGCTGGCGAGGGGTGTTGTAAGGCCAGTGGCAGGTGCTATATTACAGCAGTGGATGTCTATATAGCAGTGTTGTGGTTGCTGTAGGGGCTGCATGAGTGCTGTAAAGCATGTCCCACATTATACAACAGTGGCCGTACCGGGCGAACATCGGTGTTGGATTGGAAAAAGTACCTAAAATATATCCTAGCATGCAATATGGACTGCACCAACGGATCCCTCCTCCAAACTGCTATCTCATATGACTGGATGTGATGCTGTATAACTTTGTCCATTATGATGTCTACAATGCAGAGGCTATTCCCTTTATATAAAAACCATGTTACATGCTAGATGCCTCTGTAATTGCTCCCGATAATAAATTCATAAACAACACAAACAAACATACGCAATAATGGTGACACAGGCTGGTGAAAGTTTACTCAGACTATGAGGGAAGCATGCAGTATATGGAAGATGAACTAGAAGACAAATTCCTGGCAAACCTATACACTGAAAACAGAGCACCTAAGAGAAACTGCTACAGCATGTCAATAGGTAAGGTACCTGAATATGATTGTAAAGATAAATAGCCAACGAGGCAACTGCGGCTGCTAAAAAGAAAAAAATTGTTTTGACTGTGATTGGTAATGAAACTCTGAACTTACTTATAAGCTTGAGCGTCCAAATCAAAGTAAAGGATTCCACATTTGATGCTCTTGTTAAATTACTGGATCTACATTTAGAGCTGGAGTCAATGCGGTGTCGGTAGCTCTTAGGCTTGACATAAGAAATCAATTGCCTAATGAATCTGTTTCAAATTATATTGGAGCTTTATCAAAACTCAGCATGAATGCAGGGTTTGCTACAGGTAACTCTTCATACATCGTCTTCGTATTCAACTGATTTGTGGCCTGCATGTAAGCAATATTGAAATTTGTGAGGCATTGTTTAAAGAGGGTGATGCATTAACCTCAATTATTGTGACATATATAGACATGAAAATTGGGTTGTGGCACATAAGCAACCCAGCTCAAAAAATAGCCAACCAGCAGCAAGCAGCAATTGCATACCGGCGTGAATAGAATGCGTCTTGAAGAACCTCATGATAGTAGAGAAACACGCATTTGCTGGTCCCCACAAGGTTGATGACTGTCAAAATGAGCACATGGTCATGGTATGTAGAAATTGTTTTAAAAAAAGGTCATTTTCTAAATGCTGATGACAATGGCAAAAGTAGTAACGTGAGTGCTGTGGAGATGGTCTTCATGCTAGAAATCAACATCATGGCTGATCGTCGCATACGAATCGACGTACAAATGAGGGTTGAAGGCAAATATGTCAATTTATAGTTGGATAAGGGGCGTTGTTGGAGTCTTTTATCATCAAAACTGTATATCGGTCAAAATTCAGTCATTGTAGGTTGTCCGCTTGTTTTGACTTGACATTAATTGATTATAGTGGCAATCCAGTGAAGGTTTTAGGTGAGCTTTCTTTGTTGGGTATCTATTGGGTTGTTGATCGAATTCCCAACCATTATTCTTAACTGACACTGTCCTTCTCTTCTACGGTTTCAAGCCAAAAACTGCATTAAACTGAACTGATAACTCTAACAGAACCTTAGCCTGTCACAGAGAGTATAGTATCTACTGTTGAAGTCACAATAACAATGAGCTTAACAAAGTAAATAATCCGTCATTTCTGCATGTGGTTTGCCTCACATTGGGTCCTCATCCAGTGAAATAAAGGGACCTACTTGAGATAAAAAGAAATGCATAAAAGATGATTTTGCCTCTGGTGCGCAATGTCCCAGAATATAGAAATTGCCCTTCATGGGTGCTTCAGAGGTGTCTTTTAAACATTATTCAGGTATTCGTCCCAAAAAATCCTTCTCGAAGATGATTATCACTTTTAACAAAATAGCACAACGCCATGACATGACGTCACGCTGAAACCATGATTTTCAGAATCAGTGTTTGATCAAATTTCCAATGATATATAAAATGTTCAAATCGGTCAATTGGAATCATAACCTCAACGCCACCGTGTTCTGCTCAAGTTATCCTCTAACTCTTACTTGAAACTACAGTGCAGTTCACTTAATTCAAATCTCTTGAGACTCAAAAAAATTTGTTCTAATTAAGCAGAGTTTTAAATAAGTGACATGAGAATGCATTGAGTTGAGATCTGACTATAGGGACCAATTTTCCTTGTCTGAATTAACAGGAATTTTGCATTACAAAGTTTGAATTAACCAGCTTACACTGAACTTTCTTTTTTTCTGACTCCTTGATAGGTTTACAAAATTGACAGTATAACAAAGTCCTTCCCTGACCATTGAGTGTGTTGCAGGTAATATCCAGACTAAAGAATAATACTACAGAGACAAATTAACCCTGCCACCATTTATTTTGCATAATCTAGCTAGAGAAAAAGAAGAAGAATTAGAAATCGGAAAACATCATGTTTTAAAAAGAATCTAACTAGTGTATATGGTTAATAAAAAATGTTAAAATACTAAGTTTAAATACATATCTGAGTTCTGCCTGTCTATTAAACAAAGCATTCAAAACAACTAGAGAAAGGAACCCATCATAGAACTCTTCTTATCAAGTTAATGATAATAGTAATGTGTAGTAAGTAAAACATTAGTGGTTTGTAGAATGTCATGACAAACTTGTCATAGGGATGTCAGTCAATCCTTGAGCATCCTATTCAAAATAAGACATACGTTTGTGACATTATGTGTTACCTGCGGATGTATAAATATAAATCAAGACATTAACTCAAAGTATCCAATATCTGATAGGGAAATAATCTAACCTTGTAAAATAACCTTAATCAAACTGAAGCATGATACACATGGGATTGCAGTGTAATATAGGAATGAAGCTCTACTGTCCACTCTAAGCATTATGTTGATAATAAGGTTCAGTGTGAATAGAAAATGTAAGGAGCAAAAAAACACGTGTAGACATTTTCTATATTAGTCATTACACCAACTTGCTCCCTGAACTGATAGCAGCAGATTACTATAAAAATGGTAGAAAATATGTAGCATATGGGTGCCTTTTACGGTATAATGTTAGCTCATTGTAAGGATGTGATTGAATATGATGATGGCGCGCTATTACATTCACCAAGTACCCTTGTCTTGTTGTATGAGTGCAACCACTGTGAGATGATGGTAGTTATGTATGTGTGACAGTCCACTTATAATACTCAGCAGATTGGACTACACGCCCCCCTCGTTTTATCTCTCTGACTTCTTTCTCTACAAGTAGAAAAAAATCTGATAACAACAGATAGAGATTATTAAATTAGCAGATCAATTCTACTGACAGCATTCAGGATTATTTTGGATATAATTATATACATTATGAAGTTATCGTCAGATGCCCTGCTCATCCATAATAATATCTTTAACTTGCCTCATTTATAGTACTAGTACAGGAGTCAAAAATACAGTATCATATAAGCATCCAAATAAGAGGAGTGAGCTTACCTAGAAGTGGTTCAATCCTAGTAACCACCTGGTTTGCCACATTCGCAAACATCTCAGGTGAGTTCTGAATTTGGACTCCAGGTAGCAGATACAGTTTTCTCAGATTAGTGAATGTGCAGACAGTTTTAGGCATCTGAGAGACATAAGAGGCAGCAGTGGGAGCTGCAGCAGCACCTCTGTTCAGGTTCTGATCTGTTCTCTCCACTCCATATCTTGTCACTGATTCTCTTACCTGCAATTTTGATGGTTGAAAATGGTAATGCATCAGCTGTAAGAGTTTGAATGACTTCATGATTGGTTAAATGATTTCAGAGAGTGTAAGGTTGAATTATGTTTATGAAATATTAGAGGTGAGAATGACTCCGATCAAGAGATTTACTTCAATTGATGCATCAGTAGTTTAGAGTAAGTTGGGTTAGTCAGTTGCATTTATAGGCACTTAACCGTTTGTGTCCATGAAGAAATATCTCAATATAACAAGGAACTTATGCAAGACTTACTATTTCAGCCAGAGATACAACATCATGCCTATGTCCCAGGGTGTATAAGGTCGCCACCAAAGCCCTGATGAAGGGTGATCCAACGCCAGGGTTCCTTGGTGCAGCAAAAGCTACAATAGAAATTACTCTATGATACATAACAAATCCATTGACCCATTAATACCTAAGGTGGCTGTAGTTCTGCTGTAATTTTATTATGGAAGAATTCTTGAAATAATCTTCAAATGATAATACGAGGGATAGTCCCCTCTAGTGCGATGGAATCATGACTGTACTGTACTGACTGTACTGTACAACCCCAAACAACTGCCACTTCTAAACTTATATTGCTGTTTAAGCTGAATTTTTCTGCTGTTGAATACTCACAATCAAAGCTGGACTGCATAATGATCATATCTGATACAGATATGTCTTGTGTATCATTGTCCACTTCAAAGTCATTAGAACTCGGCATTGTCACAACTTGAGTGCTGCTATCAGTTTGGGGAGCTCTAACAGCTGCTGTTCCAGTAGTGAGGTCGTCTCTCAACATTTCCCGATTACCTTTTTGAAAAAACGCGGATATGATCATCAGCTGCAAGACTTAGTAGATATGCTATAAGCCTGTACTGTATTGTATCAATTTCTTGATTTTATAAGCTAACTGTCTTGTTGTTTATGTCCTTTCAGTTTCAACTTCAGACATAATGTTATAAGCTACATTCTACTTAAAAACAAAATCTGGTGTTGCTGCCTGATATTATTTCTCATTCAAGTTTAACAATACTTACTGCCAGCACATGCTTGTATGATCACAATCTTTGGTCGGCCTCTCATCACCGAGAAGTTCTTAGGAGAGAGTAGATTGTAAATATCCGTTAGTCTGATGAAGACTCTGTCAGAGCCAATAATACAGCCCTCGTCTCCATGACTGGTCAGAACGAGTACAAACGCCCCCATATGCTTGTGTACTGATTGACCGACTGGATCTGTTAACTGTGTCTCGTAGTGTATGGCTTCGATGATTTCCTAGTAAAAAAAAACTTACGTAAGTCCTCCATAAAAGGTTAAGTTTCTCAAATTATTGACTGAGATAGTTTACTGCATTGATGTCATAGAGCAATTACCCTGGAGCGTGGTCTGATATTGTCAAGGAGGGATGATTCTAAAGCCTGGTCATTCGTCACAATCAATCGTACATGTAAACAATTCACAGATTGTAAATGTTCAGCTTACCCTTGCAGTGTAGGTTTTGTGTTCACCTACAGTAACAAACCCTAGTTTGTCAAGCATACACTTGATATTCTGATAGTCATGTTCAGAACCACTCCTAGTCTGGTTGTAGTCGTTAGAGACAATCAGAGCACGTCCTCGGCATTCTGTCATCTGGTAAACAGTCTGAAAATAATCAGAAAATGAAGCCTTGATGATATTTGAACTATTTTGTTGCCTCATAAGCTTTTAGATCTGAGAATTGTACCAAGGAACTTCCGAACCACAGCTGTAATTATTCACTTCATAGACACAGCCTTCTAAGTTTGTGTGAAGACATGAAAATATCGATCAAAATCATAACAAAGTAGCAGCTTTATAAACCTGGCTTTCAGGGATTAAACTCTGATCTGCTTGTTGTGGTTCCATATCTATCTGGGGTTGCCTTCTTTTCATGATCTCCACTACATCCTGAACTTCGGACATCTGGATCTCTGGTATGCTCTGGCCAGGATCATCTGCTGTGAGAACAGGAGGAGGGTCAGGTTTCACATAGTGCTTATTAGAATTTGAATTTTCTCTGCCTGTTTTCTTTTTACCGTAGAAACCAAGTTTCGCATGATTAATTCAGTAAAAGAGAGCTGTTGACTGACCTGATCCCGCAGTTGTCTCCTCCCTTCTTATGTAGTCATCAAGAATTCTGACTCCCTCCTCACTGATCTTAAGACCTGTTTGATACAACAGCAAAAATGGCAAGGTTAGCACCCCTATTGAAACAATCACTTGGTTAACATGCAATCCCGAAAGTTAATGCTACAAATGGTAACAAATGAATTAATCGGATCTGCTGAGGCAGATAATGATATTTTTCCATGAACTTACATGGATATCTGAGAGGTAGCGGGACACGCCTCCTCCCATCGTTGGTGTCACATGGACAAGTCTCCTCTCCAGTGTAGGTGGTATGACGGGGCTCTGGCAGTTTGTATCTGACACGCCTGTTGAACCACTCAGGATTGACAAATGTTGCTGGTGATGACTGTTTGGTCAGTAGGCAATGAGAGCAGTAGAAGACATGGTCATATCGAACTCCTTTCCACACAGAATCCAATTCAGATGTAAGCCGCTTCATTGTTTCTAGTTGGGTCTTCCAAGCATCGCTGATAAGCCTGGCCGGTGTTTGCGTGATGAGTGTCACTTGTTTTTCCTTCTCATTATGCAATAGATACCGCAAGACTCCGTTCATCTCTTGCACACTCGCTCCATTTATACCAGCTTCAGGTGTGTTGAATGGATTGACGCATATGTCTAGAAATCTTGCAGTGATTACATGATATACATATTGCGGAACGTTGAGGCCGTTCAGATACAGATCGACTCTCAGCTGAAGGTGATTTGTGCCTTCTGTTGGGTTTGGTATGTTCTTAGTGCTGAAGTAGGGAACGATGAACTTCTCACTGCCATCACTTTCTATAGGTCCACAGATCAGGTGAAATGTTTTCAGCAGCGTGATACCAACATCAACAGGTAGTTCCGATTCATTGCTGAGCAGATTGTGAAGTAATGCAGCTCTTATGATTCCTGTGGCTTTGAAATCATTGACCATGCTGACATACTCTCTTCTGTCCACAGGTCTTTCCTTATATCTGTAGGGTCTAAATTTGGTTATGCGATGTTCCCATGCTTGAGCATCTGCATGATCGTAAAGTGTCCTTATGACATCAGCAAGAACTGAAGGGCGATGGAATAAATAGTCACTCAGCTTCTCAACGTCCTGAAACCACATTATTCTTCCTGCTTCTTTGACGTACTGCAAAGCATGCTCACTGTGCTTACTGAAACCTTGTATGAAGTCAGTAACAGAAACATAAGGCTTTTGCTCTTCAGCAGTAAGCTTATTCAGCACTTCATACCAACTACCGGGTATATCAGTGATCAGCTTAGCCCCTGCTTCCTTCAGTGCACTCTTTAGTGATTTGATATCCATCTTGCTCGATGAAGCCGAGAGCTCTAGTATTGTTGTGATCAGGGGCTGTGCTCTGTCGATGAAACATGTCATAGAGAAAAATGAGCTGTCAGGCATAGCAACACCCTCTTCTGATTGAATTACATCTAAACGCAGCTTCTCTGTTGCTGATAAAAGCTGTTTCTTCCTCAGTTTGAGGGTCTCATTGCTAAGCAAATCACCATGAGTCAGTACGAGCACTGGTCTTCCTAGGTTTGGTTGTGATGTATATAGGTGCGCTATCCACTGGAAGCATACATCCTGAGCTGCAGCCTCTACTCCATGCGCATGTACTAAACTGTCAAACTCTGCTATATCTACCACTAGAAGTGGTACAGATTGTACTTTGGCGTTCA
Organism: Membranipora membranacea; assembly: GCA_914767715.1. Taxonomy (NCBI): domain Eukaryota; kingdom Metazoa; phylum Bryozoa; class Gymnolaemata; order Cheilostomatida; family Membraniporidae; genus Membranipora; species Membranipora membranacea. Next base: position 6,149,356 of record OU612069.1, read on the forward strand.
CTTGATAGGCAAGGTGATACACCTCATGCCCTCCCAAATCAGTGAATACCAACTTCAATTTCTCATCAATGTCAGCCTCGCATACATTGAAGACACGTGTTGCCTCATCAAGCTTGATGTCGATATCGGAACGGGTTGTCAGCACACGCTGATCCTTCTGTACGCTCCTCACAATGCTTGTCTTTCCTGCTTTAGTCTTGCCTATGACTGTTACCGGAATGAGTCTGAAAATGTTATCTTTTTCAGCATGAAGATCATGCAGATACTTCCTTACAGCTTCTATACCCTGTATGCAGACAGCATAGGGAGGAGATACTAGTGCTTCGCAGTTGTAACATCCGAAGTTCTTTAGCGTGCTGATATTGAAGATACTTTCAGGTATAGAGGAGAGTGACCCGTTTCCTCTAATATCAAGTACTTTCAGTTTGGTGAGTTGCCCCAGGCTGTTTAAAAGATGAAAAATATATTTACTTTCAATCATAATGAGCGTTGCCGACATGGGGATGAACTTTTAGTCATGACTAGACAAGTGCAAGGTACAGTGAGTGGTATGGTGGGTTGGCCAAGGTTGCACAAGAAGATACAAATGTGTTGAAATTTGGGGAAAATGGCGCAGTCATTGCAGCCTCGCCCTCAAGGCACACACTATTTCGCCGCCACGGTGTGTTGAGTGACTAACCCTTGTGATTTTAACCAACATTTTTAAAGCCAACTAATGACTTACTACTAAATTGTGAGTTTGTTACTTGCAACAGGGCCAAATGATATCCAGCATCACAACACCCGCTATCCCAGCAAATTAAAAAAAAAGTTTACTTTTATTTATTTTTCAATGTAATGCAATGTAATGTAGAATAATAAGTCATTCTTTCGTTTGTTATTTATCACTTCTGTTGTGACAGCTCATCCCCACCCTATTAATTTGATCAAAATTGTAGCGCTGATTGTTTTTCATCCTTTTGCTAATATGCTAATCAATTTCAACCTAAGACCACCTCCAGTATGCAGTAAATTTATTACTTTGTGAGGCCTTACGTTGCATTCTAGGCTTTTGGGGTCGGGGTTACTCCCTGAACCCTGAATCGGGGGTGTGAATGGGGGGGGGGGGGGGCTTACAGCGCTTCTCCCAAAGCTGAGATTAATTGATATTACTGTGCTGCACAGGATAGTCTACGATGGTGGCAGGTTCACATTCAAAAGCTAGAAGTCACTCCTGTTTAGGGAGCCCTGATCTGAGCAACCCTGATTGTCACAATAAACAACATGGAAAATGAATTATGGTGATCTATTGACAATATTAGTAAAATTAGTAATTCAAAGATCCTTGAACTGAGGAAATTTTAAATTTGATAGGCCACATAATCATGATAACAGCGTTATTTCGCTCTTTTTTTCAGTGACAAAGTTCTCTTATTCACTTGTAATCGGCTACATTTAGTTATTTTTACAGGATAATACACACTTGGCATCGTAACTTTCAACATAATCTTACTTGATAGAGTTGAAAGTCTCAGATTCTCACTATCAAAAAACTTGTCTTATTGACTTACTGTACAAATTATTTTTATTTTAAATTGGTACACAGTTGATTTATTATTACATGAGGTGATGAGGACTAATTAATTTGCTAAATATAGTCTCATCAAACTGCATTTTTGTTCTGGTCGATTTTCTTGCTAATTGCCAAAAATAGATATAATTAATCAAATTAAAGGTTGCTCCAACATAATAAAATGATAATAATAATAATGGAAATTTCGCTAGTTATAATAATGATATATGTTTGTATTATGCACATGTATTATTGGATTAATAAGTATTGCCCCTCATGTGAATGGAAGGAGACAACTCAATGGAGCGATCAAGATTGATACAATATCTGATAGTTATTTTGTATCAAGTTTGCCCTGTAAACTTAACAAAGTTAGAAAAGGTTACAGTCCAGTAGACCTAGGATAGGTAGGATGTACTCCATCCCATAGAAAGCTAAGTAAAGTAGATATTTCATGTCAGCTTGGAAAAGCTCCTTTGGGGTATGTACTGAAATGCCGATAAACTGAAAACCCAACATTAGGAGCATAGGGCACCATTGAAAAGTGCTGCTTTGCACCCTCAAGGATTATTACTTTCCCTAGATTTTTTATAGATCAGTTTTTGGGAATTGGCACCGGTATTGTGATATTTCAGACAGTTTAAATGACAAATAATATTATATCAAACCTAATTTCAATTCGGTAAATTGCAATTCAAATCTGTATGCAGCATTAATTTGAAGAGTTTTAAGATATAACATCCTTTGCTGGTGTCTTGCTGAACATCGTTCCAGCTATGCATCTTCCAAAACACTATTTCCAAGGTGGTATAGAAACATTGCGGCAGCAGAAATCATATCCCATTTCACTCATGCTATTTGTTGAGAGGACAATCCAATGCTCTAATATTATTGGAATGAAAAGTATCACCATTATGATGAGAGAAAGCAGTGAACGTTGTGACAGTTTTATGAAAAAACATTACCACAATGCATCTCATTTTGAACATTATCGGTGGCTATGAGGTGGTTGTCACAGCATAATAAAACAAACTTCATGAGATGATCATAAAATAATGCTGTAGTGATGGAAGAACTGCTATAACATTGTTAAAATTGAATACTTTTTGATAGCATGATCATAACATCATTAAAGTGCTAATAATTTATAAGCTGTTTTCTCACATTTAACAGTGATGTATCATCATGTCAAAAATAATGTTTGACTAATACTTAGAACCAAAAAATCTGCTATAACTGAATCTGAACATTGTGATGACCATTCTGTATCCAATTAGACAATAACCCAATCCTATAATTTACACAGCATGTAATACTTTATAAATTTGTATGCAAAACGTTGGTACAATATTCACCGTTTGCTGGGTTTTTGACCTTCATTTTTTAACAAGAAGTCAAACAGTTTTTAGGTTATGGAATATAGGGATCACAAAAATTCCCAGGGATCAATATATTATTAGCATTTAACAACTTGGATTGTCAGCTTTTTGATAGGTAAACTATAAAGAATAATCTCTTTTTTTATATCTACTGGTAGGAACATATAACAATTGTCTCAAACAAACTGCTCACATGGATGTCTAGCATACTCTGCAAGTCCTCTTTGAAAAGGTGATAAAACTGCCAACACGGTCTCCAAAATTTAAATTCACACTTTTGATTTTAAATTTTATTAATCGGAGTCACGTAGATATGTTGGTAGTTGGTTGTTAGACTGATCTAAACACAACAGCTTTATATTTAGTTTTTACGCTTTGTATATTTGGTATTTATTGCAGGTCATTGCCATCATCCTAAGGGCAAACCCTCCACATGTTCCATTTAAATATTTACAAACATATTCAACTGTCAACAAATAGTCCATTGAAATAGTTAAAGTGAATGATTTGAAAGAGTTCAAACAAGTTGCCAACTCTATAAATGGGGTGCAATCATAGACTTGATTATAAACCTAGACATGACAGAATATTATGGATATTGAGGCACTGAGGGATTTATTTGAGGGCAACGTAACGTCATTGGAAGGTGTAGAAGCAATGATGTTATCATTGATTTTCTGTCCACAATCCAGGTCTTTTGTTCATAACTCGATCAATTTTGATCGGATTTTGAGTTTTAAAATTACAATAAATTTAGCAGCTTATCTCATTTCATTTTTGTGTAAATATTTCAACCAGAGTTGTTACCCACCAAATTTGATAAACATATAAAAAGTCTTTTGTTCTGCTAAACAAAATCCACATGAAATTTAGAAGAATAGAAACAAAAGGCAGTGGACATTCTAATTTGTATCAACTGATGTGTCTTTTAATTGAAATCCCAGCAGTTTTGAATTCGACACCCTATACTAGAATTAAATGTAAATGCTAATTTCATGTATCCAATTTGGCCCTCTAATCGATTCCACACCGAGATATGGAAACATAGTGATTTTGAAATATAATTTCAATGGGCAAAAAATGTTGCTGAACTGAACTAATACTAAGCAAAGGTAAGTGAACTTTTGTAACTTCAATAAAATCCGAAAATTAACATGTGTTTTTATTAATACACACAATTAAATTTTATTTTGATTCTGCAAAGTTTTGGTAGCTTTGGTGATAGCCTTGTATGATATTTTTAAATATTTCTATCGTATATTATGCTCACTGAGTTAGAACTTTATCGGCAGAGGACTGAGAACTAGGAGGTATAAAGTTTCCTTAGCAAAACTTTTCAAATTGATGATAATCCAGAGCGGCAGCATTTCACTCAGGATGGCAGCATTAGATCTGCAACAATTTAGTATCCAACAGTTTCCTCTACTCTTTTATCTCTATGATACTTTTGAATTTCTTGTTACAAGCTTGTATTGCTGGTATGTCGGGTAGATTCAGTAGTGTTCTCGCCATAAAGGCTAGGGGACTTGACCCTACCAATTTTCAGCGTGTAAATTTTGAAAAACCTCTTTTTTTTAATTACCAGGTGCCCAGAGGGCCTCATTGTGAGATTGGTTGGAATTATGAATGGATTATGCTAGTTTACTTAATGCAATAGCCAATTACCATGATTTTCCCAATTGACTGCCCTTAAAAGAGGATCGCATCATGGAATTCCTGTGACGTAGAATAGATGTCTTTCATATGTTTGTGCCTACAATCTGAGCAAATAACTATAGCCAATGTCATTAGGCACTGATTTTCTTCATCCTTGATTTGGGTACACCAATGTACACATATTTGAAATTTAGACCAATAAAACGATGGTCTTTTATAAAAGACTCAGGCAATCAAATTTGAATCCATAATTGCAAACAATTTGATATGGTCTTGTACAATATAGCTAATCTGCAGGAATGAACTCTCACTGCAGGAGTCATTGAATATTCTCAGAGTTGACAATAACAGGATAATCTCATTTATTGAACCAACAATACACAGACCATTTATAAGAGATTTTATAAACAAACATTACACAGGACACTTTTATGTGTAAATGCCTAAAGATAATAATCAGCATTCACTCCATTGTTCCTTGGGGGATGAGGCATCACATCCATTGTAAATTTAATGTAAATGATATTATTTTAAGAAGACAGGACACACCTATACTTGTTTAGATGAAAAAACTCAGAGTAGTTCTCACAGGATGATGTTGATGGCAATGCACAATATACAAAACATGTAAAAAATTTGTATTTAAGCGGTAATAGCTGAGAAGAAATTTATTTCCCTGATCTGACAAAACACTAGGGTGTAGAAGTTTTGAACTATTACAACATGTAAGATGGTCGAGCTCAATGCTTGGATGCTGCTTGAATTTGCTACTCTGTGACAGGGATTTGCGAGATCTAGTTTCTATTATCAGTGGTAATAGTGTTGCTTGATGCTTGACTCAAATGGCTTAGGTAAAATAATGAATAAATCTGCCAGACCATGTTTGAGAGTCCCAATATTCCTCTGTCATGTGGAGGTTTTTAAAATTACTGGTTCTTCTATCATACCTAGGTACTTTTTGTATTCTGCTTTCACGAATAAATTTGGGTTCCGTAAATATATCTTGTTCATAAAACTGGTCACAGCTTCACAGTGTCACAATACACAAATTAGTAATATTTACTTCTTAACTTATCCGTGATAATTTATAATCATTTAGGGACAAAAAATCACGCTGCTAGATATTTTGTTATCACTCGCACATACAAATCTTCTGTAAATAAGAGTAGGTATACTCTTAATCTTTACCAGTAGGGGATGATCTAATGAAGTAGGCCTAATGAGATTTTCCATCTCGGAATATTTTTCCATAATATAATTGTTATTGTTATAATCACCTAACTATGGATGTAATTACTTCTTTTTATAAGAATAAAACGGAATCTTCAAGTGGGAGATGTGGGATGGAAGTCAACAAAAGTAGTTTGACTTAGAAAAACATATTATTGTGAGATTGTTATTAGAGTATTTTGAGCTATAGTAGGGCTTTCGATTTGACGATGTGTCTTTGCCATGTAAGCCTGCATTACAAGACTAAAATCCATTTTTTTACAGCACAATTGGAGCAATTGAATTTGTAAGAAGATAATTCCTAATTTAGCGGGATGTTGGTGTAGACTTGTGAAACAGATATTGGTTTGAACTTGATCAGTGATGTCAAAAAAATGTATTTACTATGGTATTCATAAGCCTGTCTGCCAACATGTCTGACAAACAAAAAAACCCATAAGTTGGTAACAACTGTGAACATTATTACACAGGGTAAATTAGTCAAAAGATTGAATATTCCGCTCCATTTCCTTATTGCTCCAATGAATATATTTGAAATAGTCCTAAGAGTGGATAACGGATGCTTAAGCATGACTCTCTCCTATTTCAATCTCAATTTTCTCAAACTAATTTTTCACGGCATGTCCTTCAAGCAGTCTTAAAAATCAAAATATTTGTAATTTTAGATACTTGTATGAATTTTAAATCCAATGTCAATGAGATTAAACGAAGCCCGACCCAATTATAGCAAACTTTGAAAGAAATTGTAAGTTTTCGCATGAAACCTTAGCTACAGTTTTGTGCACGGGGTAAATAAAACCAAAGATTGAATATCCCGCTGCATTTCCTTATTGCTCTAATGACTATATTTAAAATAGTCCTAAGAGTCGATAACAGATGCTTAAACATCATGAATCTAAATTGACTTAAAACTGTGACAAGGCAAGGCATAGCAATTCCATCATCAAGTGGAACCGTTATTTATACCTTGAACAGTTTTCAAATGTATATAAGTAATGATGTAATAATTGTTTGAAATAAGGTTGTATCCCTAACCATGCGGATTCACATTTCTTGGGTAGATCTTAGGCTGTTGTGATTACTGTAATGTTGTAAGTGTGCACACCCAATTCAACCTGTTGAAGGCGAGAATTTGGCTATTATTCATATTGTGTAGCTTGCTGTATGGTCATAACCTTTGTGAGTGATACTACCATGGTTATGATGATTGTGTCTACATTTTTGTTTCTTATTTGCATATATTTTTTTATTCACGTGTTCTGCAGCTAGCTGCCTACCAAATCTGTTTCTAAGTTTGTACTTAACTTTGAGAAGCCTAGGTGATGACAATGATATATAGAGTCATTTCTTCTAAAATCTTTCATTCAAGTAAGTTTGAGCAGAGAGCAAGTGTCGTTATAAATGACATTAATTTTTGTGATGTTTTATTATGTTCTCTCAAGCAAAGTTTTACATGTTTGACTCTTTCACTTGAGCTTTTGAGCAGGCAATCTGAGAGTAGCCACATCTTTGTGTCTTGATCTTAAATATCTTTCACAGCACAAGGAGTTCCTAATTAATAATAAATAAGCCATAATCAAGAAATTTGCTTTGGCCATAAACAGAAGTCAAATTTATCCCTGTTGTCAGGGGAACACCACGGCCACTGGGATTTAATAAAAAATTGAAAAGCAATAAAGCTATTACAGAATAGGTACTCAATTAGTCTGTGTCCCAATCTCGTACAACTCAGATGTTTCTGTCCAGTGACCAGCAATGCAATAGAAGTAACACCGAACAATACTTAATAACTCTGTCAAGGTATGTAGGCCTATTATGATACAATACAATTCATTCTATATACATGTGGTACCCAGTCAATACAAAGTGAAATGAAGAGAAAATGTTATGTTTATCATTTGACATGTCAGCTCATTTTTGTTTGAACTCAAGCAAATTTTTTATGCAGTACATGCTTGTCACTGAGAATTTTACTCTGAATAATATCAGAAAATATGACTGCGTATACAGAAGCTTACTGTATTAGCCGAAGGATTACTAAAAATCTAATCTGTGACTTTCTCTTGTTCAAAGACAGCTAGATCTCGATAGTTGTATCATCCCAAGATGCAGTGGTGTTTCATAGATCAATAAATCATTGAAATACAGGCAGCTGAACAGAGTTCTAAATTGTGGATTTAAGGTGGATTTTATGATGAGATAGATCACACACAACCTCCTGAGGAATCAAACCCCGTGTCTTACAAAATCATGCTCATTTTCTACCTCAAGAGGTATTTTTCAATTAATCCTAATTAAAAGATGTTTCCTTGGGCTTCGCGAAAAATTAAGAGAATGAAAACAGAATTAAAATGAAATCACTGCAGTTGCCTAGAAATTCACATGTAAAGTTCATTCATGCAAAAGTGTACAAGGTCACTTTGCATTGAAAGTATGCCAACGACTAACCGAGTACTAAATTTTGAGTTTGTTACATGCAACAGGGACAACTACTACCAAGTTGCACTACAGCTGCTATCTCTACAAATTCAATGCAAAGTTAATCAAGTTTCACCTACAACACGCATCGAAGACCCAGTTAATTTATTAATTTGTAAGGTCTTACATTGTTCTCTAGGCTTTGGGGATGGGGCTCCGCCCTGAACCCCGTTTGGGGCATGAGGGGGGCTTACAGCGCCTCTCTCAAACCGAAAACCTTTATCTGTCAAACCCAAGAGTCCATTTGGGGTGACCCTGCGGTGCACAGGATATTCAACTATGACAGGATCACATCTGAAAGTTAGAAGTCCCCCCTGATTGGGAGGCCCTAACATGAGCAACCCTGATTATCACAATAAACAACCTTTTAAATGATTTAGGGAGATATGTTTATAATCTTAGCAATCTTAGAAGTTGTGCCCATTTCGTGTTTTTTTTAAATTAGTACTTGATAGATCATTGAACTGAGGAAATTCTAAGTTGAGTTCTTTGCAGAAAAGGATGTCAAATAACTTTATTTTAGGGTACAAGTTTTCGTTTTTGATAGGAATCGGCTACATTTTAATTATTACTACAGGATAATACACCCTTAGCATCATACTTTTGCGCTTAAGATAACTATATGGTATTGGAAATCTCTGATTATCTTAATCTTCACCAAAAAGGAATGACGTAATTGGTTTGGCAGATCAAGCAAAATCAGGCTGGCCTAAACTGCCATACAGAGCAGCACCAACTTTTCTTGCACCAATAAACAACGGCCAAAGGCTGTGAATATCATCCTGAAACTCTATTAATTTGATGACTGCTGGCCAAGTCATACCTAGGGTATAATGCTATGCAGGCCTATTGAGATTTTCAATTGTTATTATTATAATTCCCAAATTATGGATTTACTTAGTTGTTTTTATAAATACAGAATTTTCAAGTGTTAGATGTGGAGTAGAAGTCAACACAAATTCCTGAATTGATATCGAAAATAACATTATTGTGCTGTGGTTAATAGAGTACTGTACGGCTTTCGGTTATTTATTATGACTGGTATCATTGTTATAAATTGATACCCAATGTATAAAATACAGATGTTATGACCATTTCCAATTTCAATAGCACAAATTGTCCCAAGTCATTCAAGCAGTCAGACAAATTAAATCATTTAGGAGTAATTTTAGATAAAATTATGAATTTTTAAACCCATATCAACGAGATTAAACAGAAACTATACCAAATCAAAGCAAATTTTTCAGAGACAATGTAAGGTTCTGAATAAAACCTTAGCTGCAGTCTGATAGACACAGTTAACAAGACCGGACATTGAATATTTTGCTCCATTACTTCATTGCTCTAATGAACATTATTGAAAAAGAGTTGATAACCGATATTTAGAAATCATAGATCTAAATTGCCAAAAAGTTGAGAAAAGGCAAAAGAAATCACCAAGGGGTATTATAATTTATCCTTTTGACATTTTTTCAACTGAAAACCGGATCGGTCTCAATTATTGATGCAAGTTTCATGACTGTTAACTTAGAAAGACACATAGGACTTGGTAAAAGTGAGGGTTTGATGCTATCTATAGACGAATACAGGTTCTCCCTTGTGATTTTTGCCAAAGAAATTTGTTATTATTTCAATTACCAAATTATAGAGTCACTTTGTTGTTTTTATAAATACAGAATTTTCAAGGGGGAGATGTGGAGTGGAGGTCAACATGAATAGTTTCCTGAATTGATATTGAAAACAATATTATTGTTCTATGGTTATTAGAGTAATGTACGGCCTTGGGTTAGAAAATGTGTCGTTCCCTTATTTAAGCCTGCAGGACAAGAATAATAATACCATTTTTAGGAGCACGATCGTTGGAATTTGTAAGAACTCAATTTCTATTTCAGCAATATGTTGGTGTAGACTTGTGATACAGATAGTGGTGTGAACTTGATATGTGCTGCCCAAAATAATATTAATATAATTGTTATTTTTATTTATCGTGATATTCATTGTTTATTTGAGCCAATTGTTACATATTAAATACAATTATTTTCAGCTACATAGATTATGAGCCTGCCTGCCAGCATGTCTGAAAATCAACAAACCTGATCAGGTGGTAACAACTGTGAGAATATTTAATTTCCTTTTTTTACTTTAGAGAAATAAACTCCTTTAGCTCATACAATCGAGAAAGTGTTGTCTCGTATCTGACAGTGCATTTTACAATGAGAAATAGAGCTGTATTGAAACCTTCAGCAGGTACTGATTTTGTATTTGATCACTCACTCACTGCAGCTGATGGAATTCCAAACTATCCACCTGTGTCCATGCGTTCTGTGCCCATCTGTTGGACACTGTTGGCGGGACAACCTGTAATGGACAGGTGTGGGCTGACGGGCAATGTTTTAATGGATGGACAGTTTTTTGCTGAATGGATAGACAAAACGGCATGGCCTATTTTTTCAGCTCCATCAACCTCTTCCGACTGGCGCTAAATAAAATTACTTATTTTTGGATTGATCAATTTAGCAAACCATCTGGGAAAGAGGTGTCTGTTGTGTAATGCCCCTATACCAGGAGCTTGTTACATTTTTTTTATAGACACAGAGGGGCAACAAAAAATTACATAGTATACCACCTGTATTATTGGACCTTATGGGAAAAGACCTAAATAGACCTAGATGAACATGCATGCAATGGCTGGTTCATGCCACAAACTTAAAATTAAAAAACCGATCATTGCATCCTCATACTAACTATAGATGTACTTCTTGTGTCACACTCATTGAGAGGATAATAGAGGAATGATTGACAATAACAGCAGATACTCATATTGATATGTCATAGGTCTGATCAGTTTAAACATTCCTCCATCTCTAGTCAACATTTTGTGAAGCTCACTTCTTTTTGCAATCATTGATTACAGTTTCATATTTGTTGCGAATGCAACGTCAATCGAACCAGATCACAATATATTGAAGCAGTCTTTTAGAAACAGTTCTTTTGATTTGGTCAATCACGTATTTTCTCTTGACATACTCATTCGAGAACAAAATACTGTAGCCTGTCTAGCAATCCTGTATAAGGAGGGCAAGTTGTGATACTGTTGAGATTATTTGAATACTAAATGCATAAAAATGACAAAAAGAGAAGGCAATGTTAATCATAAAATGTCCAGTTATGTCTATTCTCTTTACATGAGAGCTCCAATTCAGAGTCAATCAATGAAACTTAATAGATGATCAATTTTGAATTGTGTGCGTGATAAGTATTGCTAATATTGTTAAATTGTTAATAGTTGATCGTAATATAATTGCATATGTATGTGCTTTCAATTTCCTTACGCCTAATTAAATTGATGATGCGACAACTAAATTATTTGCACTTAAAACCGGAGTTCCCAATTTAAGTTTTCCTCAAAGGAAAGTTATTGTAATGGGGTCAGACCAATGTTTTCCTGACCTCTTTTAGCGTCGCTGTAGGGAAGCGCATCTCGGATAATCAGAGGTACTACTGTTGCAAGCATCTGACTCACATGTTTGTTTCAGATATTCATCGGTATTTCTAGTGATGTAAGTTACGTGATTCAGATGTGAAACTCAATCTATAATTGCTTACAAAAAATATAGACTTAATATGTAAATATAAATGTTTAATAAATCTTGTTTTCTAGTGATGCATGCTCTGCGATTTAATTTATCAATCCATAGTGACTTTTTACTCCATCCATAAAAAATTTGGAATAATCACTAGCCTTAGCTTCTGACTGGTATGATTTTCATGCATTGATACTCAATGCGTCAAAGACAGATGTTATGACAGTGTCATATTTTGATTTTGAGTTGATTTTCTGTAACTAATTTTTTAGGGCATGTTTTCCTAAAACTTTCTGATAAACTTAAATATTTAGGAGTAATTTTAGATAACAATATGAGGTTTAAATCCAATGTCAATTAGATTGAACAAAACCTAACCAAGTCATAGCAAACTTTAAGAGAAATAACCAAACGCAGAGGGAACAAACTAATTGTACAAAATGTCTGATATACTACTGTTTCAAGCATCTGACTCACCTGTCCGGAAGGCCAGTTAATCCACAGTAAATTGCATTTAGACTCTTCAATGATTGAATTTCCCCCAATCCTGCAGGTAATGTCTGTAGATCCTTATTCCAACTAACATTTAACGACTCCAGTCTTGGCAGATTGCAGATGCTGTGGTGAATAAATAACAGAATGTTAAAATGCCTTGCAGTACTGCTTGTTAGTTGATGGAGCAAAGACAATTGAGCAAACGAGTTAGACCTATCACATTTAGATTTTGCTGTCTGAATAAATTTGGGTTTCCTTTTAATGCAAGTATCGGAGGAGATAATAGTAACCATAACTCAATTGAATTGCAATCTGACGTTTCAGATATGAATAAGTATTTATATTCAGTGAATTATACTTCTCAGTCCGAATATGACCCTTAGGAGTTGTCTTTCCTAATTATTGTTAAATTTCCTACATCAAAATTACGCTCTCTCGTTCACAATTTGACCTGTGTTGACCTTAGAGTTTATTAACATGATTGTTTAGGGTGTACAGTGTTCATCAATCAATTCTTCAACTGGTTTATTATCACGAACAAAAAGGACAATAGTTATGTCTCTCAAATAATCACTATTGGTTGGAAGTGAACGCTTACTTTTTGCACTAAATACTAAGTCCATCCGGCAGACATATAATAACAGGAATTATGCAAACTGATAAAAAATTTTGTTATGATCAATCAAAAATTAAATGTCTCCAAATATCAGAATCTTTACACACATACAAGGTTATGCATGTACACAGTATTATTCCAATCTCAAAGCGCCAAGCAGAACAATCAATCCCGTCAACTTTGTTAAATAACTTTAACCCTATCACTAGCAAGATGGCAATAAAGAATTGCTGCCAGTGCAAGCAGTTAGACACACGCTTGAATTACTTTTCACAGTCCAAATACAACGCTAGTGGCTCTGAATCAACCCACTTTATGCGTTATGTGTTCACAATTTTTATGAGTCAATGATAACCACCAAACAATTGTAAAAGATTTTAATCTTAAGATACACACAAGAATTGCTGAAACCTGGCACTATCAAATTTCAAACAAGGATTAAGTGAGGACACAATGTCTGTATTATTGAAGTTTGTCGAAGATTGTTGAAGATTATTGAAGTTTACTGGGGATGTTTCAAAAATTAATCACTGTCTCCAAAGCAAAATATTTTGGAATCGGTTGGGCAGTGCGATTGATTTTGGCAACATGAATTTGTCACTTTCAATCCCAAACACCCTTCCTCTAAGAAGCCCAAATAGTAGTAGTATTGTTAATATGAAGACATTTATTACTCTGTATAATAGCTCAGTTTTTTCGTCACGATTTGATTATTATTAAGTAAACACCAGAGAAGGCATGAGGGATTTCACAGCTTAATTTGACCTTAATTTAGCATAGATTCATCATAATGGAATAACCAATAGCTTCTCAGCCATCAACAGCTTGAAGTCAATACGATTAGTTGGGAATCCAGAAGAAATCACAGTTTGAAAGGTATTAACTATGGTATCTACTGCCATGAGGATGTTGTTCACTGTTTGCTTGATTGTAGTGATGCTACACTGAGAGCAAGTGGTATCAGAGGCTGCATCCGTTGCCTATGATACTATTCAAAATTATATTGCGTTAGCCTTAGATTTAAGCCATCTTTTTATGAGCCCAATGCCACTAATCATATTGTGTATGCCTACATGTAAAGAGAAGAGCACTGCATAGTAAGTCATTTGATTGTAGGACTAAACAGAGGGACATTGCGACAACGCAACCCAACGCAATTATGGGATTATGTTGACTAAATCTTTTCACCAAACACTAGCTAAAGCACCTGTGTAAAAAATTTTAATTAGCCACACAATTACACATTATATTATGAAAAGCAACACATGATAACACTCTCTGAGAAGAATGCTGTGTTAAATTGTAATTGCTAGCTGCGTTAAAATTTGTCCAGCTCCAATCATAAATCCCTAGGGACAGTGTTGAGACCTATACATGTTTTGGTAACCTTCATATCATGATAGGTTCAAAGCAATTCAGTAATAATAGATCAGATTCTTGCAAAAATCTGTAATCAACAAGTAACCCATGTCTGCATATTTGACAAGCCTAGAGCCCAGCAGAAGCCTAACAACCGTTATCTCAGACACTTTTAATTTTCGTCAAATTTTAGGTGACACCCAAATAACTGGCGAAACTACTCCAGGTATACAATTTGTCAATGGTCAAGTGTCCGTGAATTCTATCTTGTAGGGCAAAAATCCTGTCTTATTGGATACTCCTGAGACAGGATCTAGACTAGTTCCCTTTAAATCAGTCAGCCAATAAAGAAAAATGGTTGACTACTAAACAAAATGGTTGGTTACATAAATGGTTGACCAATCTGAAGGGGTCTTATAGCGTGTGACATCCCAAAGCATGAGTGGAGTGTTATATTGGATGTCTTAAGGGCGAGGCTTCCATTCCTGCTTCCAGCGACCTCTCTGTTTGTATGCAGGTCAGAGCACATATATGGGCTACCCAAACCCATGACCGTCAATGCATGCTCGCTAAGTGAGTTACACTCTAAACCTATGCCACATTCTCCTAAATCCATCATATTTTTGTTAGCACTCCTAGCAAAGACGTATACCCATTTGTGTTGGCTAAATAAATCATCACAATACAGAGTCCCTATATAACGAAGATCTTTCAGGACCGACAGAGCCAGTATATCGTGGAAGCATGTGTCAAATGAGATCCACAGTTACACTAGCTTGATAAGCGCTTCTAGATAGCTGGACTCAGGAGGCTCTACTCGTCTTAGACCAACTTTCCTCAATTGAATAGTATAAAACCCATTCACTTTCCTGACAATCAGATATATGACAAAGTTCAAGATCCTGAGTTAAATTTTGTGTGGATCCAAACTTTATCCACGGGTGATAAACATAATCTAGCTCAATATCTTGGGCATATACATTGAAATTACAACAATTACATACTTGAATAAAGTTGTTAAGATATTAAACATTGAAATAAGATTGGAAACCAACCAATACCAATTGTGCCTATTGTGCCAATTGAGCCCCACTGGGGGAGCTTTCATTGTTGATTGTTCCAGCCCCCAGCACCCTCGGGTGTATACCTCTCCTTAAACATTGAAATAAGATTGGAAACCAACCAAGACCAATTGTGCCTAGGACTAATTTTCACTTTTGACTTTGCCTGTTGAGATTTTCTGGTAATTACCACATTTGAATCATCACCATTGATAATTTAGTTCTTGATCAGAATATTTTTTAAGATGTAGTATTAACAATGTTTAGTCTTTGGTAGTAACAGTATAAGGCTCCCTGTAGCGGATTATAATTGTACTTTTTGCATTTGGACATAGGATTATTGTACTTGACATCTTGATCGAATTGAAAGCTTGTCGTATAAGATGCTATGTTTAGACAAAAAGAGTAATCGAAAGCTATGCTCTCTGATGTATTGCGCAATTGTAAGTGTTCTGCAGTCCATTGACAAACATGTGAAATGTCTTCTTTGTACAATTCACATTGTAGCAAAAAACATAGCTTAATCAGGAAGTGATAATCACTAAATTTTGTCGATACTTGAGGGAGGAATTTGACATGCTGAGTCAAGCTTGGCGCTATCAATTCGTAAGGTTCAACGCTAAGGGTTTATATTTGTAAGATGAGTGATCAAATTGGTGCAAAGCTATAGTATTATTACCTCGAGTGCAAAGACAGTTTTAACTAGATGTACGAGCGAATTTGTTGCCCTCAATTATTTGTTGATTAAAAACTGGCACAAGCTGGCCCAGGATAGCAAATTAAGGTGGAAAAATGATAATTTATTTGAGCATCATGTTATGTCATCATTATCAATGATTCTTCTATACATATGAGTTGTTGCAAAATAGTCAATATTAAACTCAGCTCAACTTAAATATTCATTGTTAGAGCTGCAGTGTGAGATAACAATAGCAGCCCAATGGCAATGATATTATTATCATTGAAATGTATAGACAGACAATGCCCTAAGACAATGGATGAATGTTATGTCTATTCATTGAATTGTAAGTTTGTCAGTCTAAACTAGGCCTCAACTAAAAGTATAAACTTCTTGAAATTAAACTTCTAAACTTCTAAATTGCTATAAAAATGTACTTTTTTTGCGATAACTCTTCTCAAAGAACAGAATCTATTTTAGTAAAAATGTATACCCAGCATCAACATGACGAATAAGTCAGTGAATTTTCGAGTTAACATGGTTATTTTTGACCCTATATAACTTCATTGAAAGACAAAAAGTAATAAATGCATCAAAAAGTACCGTTTTTTTAGACTTTATGGTTATTTGTTTTAAGATTTAACAACATAAAACCAAAATAAACATAGTTGCAGGTTAATAGGAAGCTATGTGAGTTTTTGAAGAGTATAAGGCAAACTAAGTTTGAGGTAGGGAGAGATAACAAGGAAAGTGGGGGAGAAGTATAAGTCACTGAGTAATGATGCGATTCAATTGATCAGTTGATAGTGACATTTCACTCCATCCATAAAAAAATATAAAACATTGACTAGCCTTTGCTTCTGACTGGTATAATTGTTTTAAATTGTTATTCAATGCATCAAAGACAGATGTAATGACCTCATCCTATTTCGATACTGATTTGATTTTCTCAAACTTTTTTTTCAGGGCACGACCTTCAAGCGGTCTGACAAACAGAAACATAAATCAGTTTGAGAAAAATGAGATAAAAGTATGAAATTTAAATCCAATGTCAATGAGATTGAACGAAACCTAACCCAATCAGAGCAAGCTTTGAGAGAAATCGTAAGTTTTTGAATGGAACGTTAGCTGCAGTCGTGTAGGCAGGGTAAATAAAACCAAAGATTGAATATTCCACTCCATTTCCTTGTTTCCCTAATTAATATTTTTAAAAGAGATGCTTAAACACCAGGAATCTAAATTGGCATAAACCTGAGACAAGACAAAGGCATATCAATTCCACCATCAAGTGGTTCCATTATTTATACCTCTCAACAGTTTTAATATATATATAAGTGATGATGAAATAATAGTTTGAATTAAGGTTGTATCCCTAACCATGTGGATTCATATTTCGTGGATTGATCTGTGGCTGTTATTTGAGATTACTGTAATGTTGTAAGTGAGCACACCTAATTGAGCAGTTAAAGGCGATAATTTGGCTTTTATTCAAATTGTGTAGCCTGCTATATGTTCATAACCTTTGTTTGGGATAGCACCATGGTTAAGATAAGTGTGTATACATATTCAGTTCTAATTTATATCACATCGAAAACTTGTTGTAATAAATTGATACTTAATGCATCAACGACAGATTTTATGGCCTTGTCCTATTTCGATATTGATTTGAATTTCTCAATTTTTTTTTCAGTGAATGTCCTTCAAGCAGTCTGAAAAACTAAAACATAAAGCAATTTGGAGAAAAGTGAGATAAACGTATGAAATTTAATTCCAATGTCAATGAGATTGAACGTAACCTAACCCAATCAGAGCAAACATTGAGAGAAATCGTAAGTTATGAATGGAACGTAAGCTGCAGTCGTGTAGGCAGGGTAAATAAAACCAAAGATTGAATATTCCACTCTAATTCCTTATTGCTCTAATAAATATAGTTGAAGTAGTCCTAAGAGTCGATAACAGATGCTTAAACATCATGAATCTAAATTAACATAAACCTGAGACAAGACAAATGTATATCGATTCCACCATCAAGTGGTACCATTAATTATACCTCTGAACAGTTTTAAAATGTATATAAGGGATGATGAAATAATAGCTGAATTAAGGTTGTATCCCTAACCATGTGGTTTCAAAATTCTTAGGTGGACCCGTGGCCGTTTTTTGAGATTAATGTAATGTTGTTAGTCCGGAAACCGAATTCAGCCAGTTGAATGCGAGAAATTGGCTTTCATTCAAAACGTGTAGCTTGCTGTATTGTCATAACTTTTGTGCGTGATGCTACCATGGTTATGATAATTGTGTATACATTTTTCGTTTTTTATTAGGATATATTTTCTTATTTACGTGTTCTGCGGCTAGCTGTATACCAAACCTGTTTCTCGGTTTGAACCTAACTTTGAGAAGCCTAGGTGATGACTGTGATATATTGAGTTGTTTCTTCTAAAATCTTTCATTCAAGTAAGTTTTTGCAGAGAGCAAGTGTCGTTATAAATGACTTCTTAATTTTTGTGATGTTTTTATTACGTCCTCTCAAGCAAAGTTTTATTTGTTTTACTCTTTCACTTGAGCTTTTAAGCAGGCAATCTGAGAGTAGCCACATCTTTGCGTCTTGATCTTAAATATATTTCACAGAGCAAGAAGGTCCTAATTCATAATAAAAAAGCTATAATCAATAATTTGGCTTGCGCCATAAACAGAATCAAATTTATCCCTGTTGTCAGGGGAACACCACGGCCACTTGGATTTAATAAAAAATTGAAAAGTATTACAGAATAGGTGCTCAATTAGTCTGTGTCGCAATTTCTTACAATTCAGATGTTTCTGTCCAGTGACAAGCAATGTATTATAAGTAACACCAAACAATACTTAATAACTCTGTCGAGGTATGTAGGCCTATTACCATACAATACAATTCATTTAATATATGTGTGTTACCCACTCATTACGAAGTGCAGTGAAGTGAAAAAGGTATGTTTGTCATCTAACATGTCACCTCTTTGTTGTTTGATCTCAATCAAAATTTGAATGCAGTACATGCCTGGCACTTTTACTCTGAATAATATAAGAAAATATGACTGTGTATACAGAAGCTTACTATATCAGCCGAATGATTACTGAAAATAACACAAAGGCTCTCAAAAATGATTGATCCTACTAATCTGTGACTTCCACTTGTACAAAGACAGCCAGAGCTTGACAGTTGTATCATCACAAAATGCAGCGGTGTTTCTTATATCAATTAGTTATTGATATACAGGCAGCTGAATAGGGTGCTATATTGTGGATTTAAGGTTGATTGTATGATGAGACAGATCTTGACGAAAAACTTCCTGAGAAATTTATCCCCCTTGGTTTACAAGATTGTGCCAATTTTCTACCTCAACAGGTATTTTTCAATTAATCCTTATTAATAAATGTTTTATTGGGCTTCGTGAAATATTAAGAGAATGAAAACAGGATTAACATGGAATCACTGGTTGCCAAGAAATTCGCATGTGAAGAGTTTTCATGCAAAAGTTTACAAGATCACTTTGCAGTGAGGGTAAGCCAACGACTAACTGAGTACTAAATTGTGAGTTACTTGCAACAGGGTCAACTGGTACCAAGTTGCAGTACACCTCCCATCTCTACAAATTCAATAAAGATTTAGCTCGATTTGATTTTGATTCAGGCATGAACTGATTTTGGCCGACAACCGTAATATATCACTTTTGTTGTGGCAGCTCATGCCTGCCCATTTAATTGTTGATTGTTTTATTCCTTTGATAATTTTCAAATCAAGTTTTACCTAAAACACGCCTTCAAGACCCAGTAAATTTAATAATTTGTAGGGCCCCGTTGGAGGGAGGGGGGGGGCTTACAGCGCCTCTTTCAAACCAAAAAAGCTTTATCTCTTTCACCCTAGAGTTAATTTGGTGTTCCACTGCGTTGCACAGGATAGTCAGTGATGACAGGATCACATCTGAAAGCTAAAAATCCCTCCTGATTTGGAAGCCCTAACCTGAGCAACCCTGATTATCACAATAAACAACATTTTAAATGATTTATATTTAGATATGTTTATAATCTTAGCAATCTAAGAAGTTGTACCCATTTGGTATTTTCTTAAAAAAATAGTAATTGATAGATCATTGAACTGAGGAAGTTCTAAGTTGAATTCCTTGTTGAAAAGGATGTCAAATAACTCTATTTTAGTAAAAAGAGTCTTCGTACTTGATAGTTATCGGCTAAATTGTAGTAATTGCTACGGGATAATACACCCTAGACATTTGTACTTTTGAACTTAATATAACTAAGTGGTGTTGGAAATCTCAGATTATCTTAATCTTTACCAGAAAGTCATGACGTAATGGAATCATTTGCCCATAATCAAGTTATTGATGTTGCTAAACTGGTTTGGCAGATCAAGCAATATTTATCAAGCTGGTCTACATTGCCATACAGAGCAGCACCAACCTTCCTTGCACTAATTAACAACAGTCCAAGGCTGTGAATATCATCCATAAACACTATTGATTTGATGACTGCTGGCCTGATTCATACCTGGGGTGTATTGCTATGTAGGCGAATTGAGCTTTTCAATCCAAGAATATTTCTTGCCAAAGTTATTGTTATTATTATAATTACCAAATTAGGTAAATTCGCGACCTTGGTATATATATTAAATAATCAATAAATAATCAATGGAAATCCCATTTCATTGGGCAATCCAACTGAATCTAACTTGAATTCAAGTTGTCTCCCTATTACCGATGAGGAGATAATTCTAAGTTTCATGTCAATATCATCGAAAAACCGTATACCTAATCATAAAGTCTATTCAGTTGGGTTTCCCCATGAAAATGATTATAATTAATGATTATTTAATATAGATACCAAGGTCGCGAAGTTACCTATTATAGATTCACTTAGTTTTTTTTATAAATACAGGATATTCAAGTGAGAGATGTGGAGTGAAAGTCATCACACATATTTTCCTGAATTAATATAACAAAATATATTATTGTGATAAAATTATTGTTATTAAAGTACTGTACAACCATCGGTTAGAAACTGTGTCGTTTGCTTATTTAAGCCTGCATGGCAAGAATAAGTACAATTTTTAACAGCCTGGTAAGAGCGCTTGAATTTGTAAGAACAGAATTCCTAATTTGGCAATACATGGGCGTAGACTTGTGATACAGATAGTAGTTTGAACTTGATCTGTGCTGCTCAAAATTACTTATTATTATTATTATGATTTATTATGATATTAATTGTTTATTTGAGCCAATTGTTACATATTGAATGAAATTATTTTCAGTTCCACAAACTATGAGCCAGCCTGCCAGCGTGTCCGACAATCAACAAAACTAATCAGGTGGTAACGACTGTGACAATAATTAATTTCCCTTTTTGTTTCCGGTATATACTTTTGAGAAATAAACTGCTTTATTTCATCAAATTAAGAAAGTATAGCCTCATATCTAACTGTGCATTAATACAATGCTAAATCGTTGATTATTATTTTTAAACACCCACCAGAGGTGTGGGGCTGATGGGATTCCAAACTGTCCACCTGTGTCCATGTGTCCTTTGCCCATCTGTTGGACATATTTGACGGGACAACCTGTACTGAAAAGGCATAAGCAGATGAAAAACTTGTTTTCAGTGGACACACAGTTTTACCTGGACAGATAGACCAAATTGAATGGCCAATTTTTTTTCAGCTCAATGACCTCCTCCCACTTGCTCTAAATTAAATGACATTGGCGGCGAAGCAATTTTGGACTGATCAATTTAACAATTCACCCGGGAAGGAGGTATGTGTTGGGTATACCATGAATTGGCTACAATTTTATAGAAACAGAGGGGCAACAACAAATAACATAGTATACCACCTGTATTATTGAACCTTATCGGAACAGACCTAAATAGACCTAGATGAACATGCATGCAATGGCCACAAAGTAAATATTAAAAAACCGCTCAATTCATCCTTATATTAACTAATATGGCACTTATATGTACTTCGTGTGACTCGCCTATTAAGACAATAATAGGGGAATGAGTGACAAAACAGCAAACTGATCAGTTTAAACATTGCTCCATCTCTAGCTCACATTTTGTGAGACTCACTTCTTTTTGCAATCACTGTTTAGGGAGCCCTAATCTGAGCAACCCTGATTGTCACAATGATCAACATTGAAAATGAATTATGGTGATCTATTGATAATATTAGTAAAATTAGTAATTGAAAGATCATTGAACTGAGGAAATTTAAAGTTTGATAGGCCAAATAATCATTTAATCAGAGTCATTTCGCTCTATTTTTCAGTAACCAAGTTCTCTTATTCAACGGTAATCGGCTGTATTAAGTTATTTTTACAGGGTATTACACCCTTGGCATCGTAAATTTTAACATACTATTACTTGATAGATTTGAAAGTCTCAGATTATCACTATCAAAAAACTTGTCTTATTGACTTACTGTACAAATTATTTTTATTTCAAATTGGTACAGAGTTGATTTATTATTACATGAGGTGATGAGGACTAATTGATTTGCTAAATATAGTCTCATCATACTGCATTTTTGTTCTGGTCGATTTTCTCGCTAATTGATTCAATATCCGATAGTTATTTTGTATCAAGTTTGCCCTGTATACTTTAGAAAGTTTGAAAAGGTTACTGTCCAGTAGATTTAGGATAGGCAAGATGTATTCCGTAGAAAGATAAGCAAAGTAGATATTTCATGTCAGCTTGGAAAAGCTCCATTGGGCTATGTACTGAAATGCCGATAAACTACAAACCCAACATGAGGAGCATAGAGGACCATTGAAAAGTGCTGCTTTGCACCCTCAAGGATTATTACTTTCCTTATATTATTTATAGATCAGTCTTTGAGAATTGGCACCGGTGTTGTAATATTTCAGATAGTTTAAACGACACATAATATTATATCATACCTAATTTCAATTCGGTAAAATCCCAATTCCAATCTGTATGCAGCATTACTTTGAAGAGTATTAAGAAACCACATCACTTGCTGGTGTCTTGCTGAACATTGTTCCAGAATGTTGTTTATACATCTTCCAAAATACTATTTCCAAGGTGGTAGAGAGACATTGCGGCAGCAGAAATCATATCCCATTACAGTCATGATATTAGTTGAGAGGACAATCCAATGCTCTCATATTATTGTAATGAGAAGTGTCACCATGATGATGAGAGAAAGCACTGAACATTGTGACAGTTTTATGAAAAAACATTACCACGATGCAACTTATTTTGAACATTATCGGTGCCTACTAGGTGGTTGTCACAGCATTATAAAACAGACTTCATGAGATGATAATAAAATAATGCTGTAGTGATGGAAGAACTGTAATGCTATAAGATTGTTAAAATTGATTACTTTTTGATAGCATGATCAAAACATCATTAAAGTGATAATTATAAGCTGTTTTCTGGTATTTAACAGTGATGTATCATCATGTCAAAAATAATGTTTGACTAATACTTAGAACCAAAGACTCTGCTATAACTGGATCTGAACATTGTGATTACCATTCTGCGTCCTATTAGACAATAACCAAATCCCATCATTTTCACACCATGTAATACTTGATAACATTTTATGCAAAACGTTGTTACAATGTTCACCGTTTGCTTGGTTTTTGACCTGCATTTGTAACAAGAAGTCAAAAAGTTATAAGGTTATGGATTATAGGGATCACAAAAATTCCCAGGGATCAATATATTATCAGCATTTATAAACTTGGATTTTCAGCTTCGCGATAGGTAAACTATAAAGAATAATCCCTTTTCTTTTATCTCTGTTGGCAGGAAAATATAACAATTGTCTTAAACAAACTGCTCACATGGATTTGTAAATAAAAGGCAATATCACCGTGTCTAGCATACTCTGCAAGTCTTCGTCTAAAAGGTAATTAAACTGCCAACACAGGTCTCCAAAATTTAAATTCACACTTTGCTTCTAAATTTTACTAATCGCAGTCACATAGATATGTTGGTAGTTGGTTGTTTGACTGAACTAAATACAATATCTTTATTTTCAGTTTTAACGCTTTGTATATTTGGTATTTTTGCAGGTCCTTGCCATCATTCTAAGGGCAAATCCTCCACCTGCACCATTTAAATATTTGTAAATATTTGTAAACATATGTCAACAACAACAACAACTGTCAACAAATAGTCCACTGAAATAGTCAAAGTGAAAGATTTGAAAGAGTTCAAAAAAATTTTCACCTCTATAAATGGGGCGCAATCATAGACTTGATTATAAACCTAGACATGACACTATATGGATATTGGGGCACTGAGAGACTTAATTGTGGGCAACATAACGTCATAGGAAGGTGTAGAAGCAATGATGCGATGATTGATTTTCTGTCCACAATCCAGGTTTTTTGTTCAATAACTCGATGAATTTTGATCGGATTTTGAGTTTGAAAAATACAATAGATTAAGCAGCTTATCTCATTTACGGCAAGAAAAGATTTGGAAGTCAGAGGTTTATATGGATTTTGTAGTTCAATAGCTGTAGGAATCATCATCTCCTTATTTGTATAAATATTTAAACCAGAGTTGCTACCACTGCGTTTCATACCCAAGAATTGTCTGACAATTCTGTGCAATTCTAGAATTGTCAGAAACTGACCTATATATCATTACCCAACCAGCAACCATTATTGTGTAATTAACCCTGCCTGCTAAATAAATTACTTTCATTATTGATATTGTATAGCCATAGTATAAGCCTTTACAGTTCTAGTCAATATCATACAATTGGATTTGCTGTAATGAATAGATATTGCTGTGCAAGGTAGCATCAAAATCTATATTGCGGGAGGCTTTTCGTATCATCATGATGAAAAATGAAAGCATTCCATTTGAATAGTTGGCTCACAATTTTTGTAAGCACGGAAAACCCTTAGTAATGAGTATGATGACGCGACAAAATACTTATGTTCAACTCTTCTGTGTTGTACCATACCCTACGTTATATTTTGTGCAATCTGTTAATATTGGGAGCAACTGCATAAATAGAATACATCAGCTAAACTATGCTAGCAGAATTATCAGAAAACTTTGCTACTAATAAAAATGTACAACGTCGCTCCCAAGATGAGCGAGGAATTACTTTGTATCAACTGTCCTACATGCCTAAGTGGAGAGAAGTGATATGTGAATGAGGCCATATTATCCACAGCACCACTGACTACTGAAAATATGCTGACTGATGCTAAAAAAACTCAAACTTGGTGTCACAGCAAGTAGTATGAGTGCTGATTATTGGCATAGTCTAAATTACGCCCCTTGTGATTATTGAGAGTGAATGGCTTTCAGCTAGTTCTATTTGTTGGACAAAGATGCTCTGAGCATGGAGTTAGCTCTGAATGTTATGGTATGTGGGCTGAGGGAGGCAAAGGTAAATCAACTATCGTAAGCCTGGTATATATTCATTACCTGTCTACAAAGGAGCTCTTGATGTTTTACTATATAATTCTCAGCCATCTCAGTTATATGGTGTACAAGAAGCAATTCTGGCATAGTTCTGTCTCACTCTTGGATGGTAGTCCCCTAGTAGGTGTTGGCACTAGTACAGATAGTATTAAAATGTTAGACTAGTGGCAACACCGTTTAATGTAATAAATTTCAATCTGTCAGCTTGAGTGCCACAAGCAGGGAGATTGGCCAATAACAGGCATAATTACATAACTACCTTGATATCCTTGTTGTCAAATTTTTTAATTCTCCAATTAAGTATAATTAATACTGTTTGTTAATCCTTCACACACATTCCATTGCACTTGTAACAAGTCATCATGACACACTTGTGGAATCAGAGAGACAGGAGTCATTGTAAGCTGCCCTAACTTCCTGTCTTTTGCCGCTGATAATGACTGCCGTGAATTTTTAATTTCGCGAATATTCATTTTTATAATGATGGTTTGTTTGGGTGTAAGTGCAATCATGATCATTCTTTGACGGAAGAGTGAGGGGGCGGGAAGTTGTAACATTTTATGAAAAATTCTATCAGGCAGATTAAACAGTGCATTGTAGCCATTAATTGAATTTTATGGTATGTGGGTAGAGAGAAGCAAGAGTAAATCTAACAGGCCTATCATTCGATGACACAATAGAACTGTTTGTACAGAATGTCTGGTGGTCACTGAAATTCTAAATTTATCGATGCAGCCGATAATAATAATCTGAGAGCTTTGAAAGATTATCTGCCAAAAGGCTGTCCAGGCAATAATTTATCGCTTTAAAATTTAACAGCTGTAATGGCCCTGCAAGCCCCTAATCTGAATTTGTTGAAATGATTGGAATTTCAGGTTGATAGAACCTTTAACATACCAAACTCTTTGATGCATACAATTAATGGCTACAGTGTACAGTTTGATCATTTTCATTGAGATTAGCTTATTATTGAATTTGAACAAGATTCTCACAGTGTCATCTGCCAACTGTTTACCTTTCAATTAACATCAACATCTTAGCCAAGCATAATTGGATGTATCGTTGGTATCCAAGTTATTTACCCATGAAGTCATAATCAAGATAAGCCAGTAAGAATGTTAATTTTGTTTACACTGGCATTCATAGGCACCTTCACAGAACTTATGAGGTACCAGTAGATTTGTAAATGAACCACCCTGTGGATAAACACACAGATTATCATATAATGCTGGCTCAACTCTTGAAGTTGACCAAGAAGCCCGGAATATCAATGAAAATTTTTTGCAAATACTGGAGAATAAGGGCGCCAGAGAATTTAAGGTTTTTGCGAGGCAATCTCATTCTTGGCATAATAACTCTGTACAATGATCAGCTTTGATGCAGAGTTTGGTGAAATAATTTGATAAAAATATACAAATGGAATTTGGACAATTATCTAGTTTTTTGCATAAAATGTTACAACTTCCGCCCCTCACTCTTCTGACAAAGAATGATCATGATTGCAATCACACCCAAACAACCATCTTTATAAAAATGAATATTCGCGAAATTTAAAACTCAATTCATTATCAGCAGCAAAAGACAGGAAGTTAGGTCAGCTTACAATGACTCCTGTCTCTCTGATTCCACAAGTGTGTCATGATGACTTGTTACAAGTGCAATGGAATGTGTATGAAGGATTAACAAACAGTGTTAATTATACTTAATTTTACAATTAAAAATTTTGACAACAAGGATATCAAGGTAATTATGTAATTATGCTTGTTATTGGCTAACCTCCCTGCTTGTGGCATTCAAGCTGACAGATTAAAATTTATTACTTTAAACGGTGTTGCCACTAGTCTGACATTTTAATACTATCTGTACTAGTGCCAACACCTACCTAAGAGTGAGAGAGAAATATGCCAAAATTGCTTCCTGTACACCGTATAACTGAGATGGCTGAGAATTATATAGTATAACATCAAGAGCTCCTTTGTAGACAGGTAATGAATATATACCAGGCTTACGATAGTTGATTTACCTTTGCCTCCCTCAGTCCACATACCATAACATTCAGAGCTAACTCCATGCTCAGAGCATCTTTGGCCAACAAATAGAAATAGCTGAAAGCAATTCAATCTCAATAATCACAAGGAGCGTAGTTTAGACTATGCCAATAATCAGTACTCATACAACTTGCTGTGACACCAAGTTTAGGTTTTTTTAGCATCAGTCAGCATATTTTCAGTAGTCAGTGGTTCTGTGGATAATATGGCCTCATTCACATAACACTTCTCTCCACTTAGGCATGTAGGACAGTTGATACAAAATAATTCCTCGCTCATCTGGGGAGCGACGTTGTGCATTTTTATTAGTAGCAAAGTTCTGATCTGAACCTGGGCCTCCCGCAATATAGATTTTGATGCTACCTTGCACAGCAATATCTATTCATTACAGCATATCAAATTGTATGATATTCACTAGAACTGTAAAGGCTTATACTATGGCTATACAATATCAATAATGAAAGTAATTTATTTAGCAGGCAGGGTTAATTACACAATAATGGTTGCTGGTTGGGTAATGATATATAGGTCAGTTTCTGACAATTCTAGAATTGTACAGAATTGTCAGACAATTCTTGGGTATGAAACGCAGTGTACCCCACAAATTTGATATACATATAGTAAGTCTTTTGTTCTGCTTAATAAAATCCACAATGAATTTAGCAGGATAGAAACAAACGACATTGGATATTCTAGTTTGTATCAACCGATGTGTCTTTGATTGAAAGGCCAGCAGTTTTGAATTTGACACCCTATGATAGAATTAAATGTAAATGCTAATTTCATGTATCCAATTTGGCCCTCAAATCGAATCTACACCGAGATACGGAAACATAGTGATTTCGAAATAGAAGTTCAATGGGCAAAAAATGTTGCTTAACTGAACTAATACTAAGCAAAAGTAATGGCTGAAATTTTATGCAGCAGCAGTGAATTTTTGTCAATTGTAACTTTAATAACATCCAATAATTAACAATTGAATTTGATTTTGATTCTGCAAGGTTTTGGTAGCTTTGGTCTTAGCCTTGTTTGATATTTTAAAATATGCCTATCGTATACCATGCTCACTGAGCTAGAACTTTATCGACAGAGCAGCAGCATTTCACTCAGGATGGCAGCATAAGAGCTGCAACAATTTAGTATCCAACAGTTTCCTCTATTCTTTTTTCTCCATGATACTTTTGAATTTCTTGCCACAAGCTGGTATTGCTGGTATGTCGGGTAGATTAAGTAGTGAATTCGCCCATACGGGCTAGGGGACTTGACCCTACCAATTTTCAGCGTGTCAATTTTGAAAAACCTCTTGTTTTTAATTACCAGGTGCCCAGAGGGCCTCATTGTGAGATTGGTTGGAATTATGAATGGATTACGCTGGTTTACTTGGTGCAATAGCCAATTAAAATAATTTTCCCCTTTGACTGACCTTAAAAGAGGATTGCATCATGATATTCCTGTGACGTAGAATAATCTGTAATGTATTTCCTATATTTTTGCCTACAATCTGAGCAATTGACTATAGCCAACGTCACTAGGCACTGATTTTCTTCATCCTTGATTTGGGTAAACCAATCTACACATATTTAAAATAAAGACCAATAAAACGATGGTCTTTTATAAAAGACTCAGGCAATCAAATTTGAGTCTATAATTGCAAACAATATGATATGGTCTTCTACTATATAGCTCATCTGCAGGAGTGAACTCTCACTGCAGGAGCCATCGAATATTCTCAGGGTTGACAATAACAGGATAATCTCATTTATTGAACCCACCATACACAGACCATTTATAAGAGATTTTATAAAGGAACATAACACAGGACACTTTTTTGTGTAAATACCTGAGATGATAATCAGCCTTGACTCTATTGTTTCTTTGGGGATTAGGCATCACATCCATTGTAAATTTAATGTAAATGAAATTATTCTAAGAAGACAGGAGATACCTATACTTGTTTAGGTGAACAGACTCAGAGTAGTTCTCACAAGATGACGTCTCAATAACAATAACAAACCCAGGTGAAATCACCAAGCAGGGTTTATGGTTATGGTTAATCTATCACATTGGGCCTATTTTAAAACTGGCGATACACAGTATACAAAACATGTATAAAATTTGTATTTCAGTGTTAACAGCTGAGAAGAAATGTGTTTCCCTGATCTGACAAAAAACTAGAGTTTAGAAGTTATGAAATATTCCAACGTAACGCAGTGGAATTGCTTTGTGTGCCCCTGTGCGATGTAAGATGGTTGAGATACAATGCTTGGATGCTGCTTGAAATTACTACTCTGTGACGGGGAGTTGCAATATCTAGTTTCTATTATCAGTGCTAATAGTGTTGCACGATGTGTAAATTTGCTGTAAGGTTATGATCTGGGCAAGATACTGAAACCTGGTGGGCTAAAGTTAGAAGAGGCAAGCTCAAAAGACTTTACAAGTTATCTTATAGGTATTAAAATAATTAAGAGTGTACTGTGATCACATTAACCCCCCTCTTGTGTACTGACATGCCTTAGGTAAAATAATGCATAAATCTGCCGGTCCCTGTTTAAGAATCCCAATATTTCTCTGTCATGTGGAGGTTTTATAAAATTACTGGTTCTTCTATCATACCATGTACTTTTTATAATCTGCTTTCACAATTAAATAAGGGTCCCATTTTCATATTAGGAACAATTATCTAAGTCGGCATTCAATACTCATAATCTGATATTATTTTAAGTGATGTCATGTTAGAAGACAAGACTACAGGTTCACATCAAACCTTCATTGTGATATTAATATTGTATCATTGTATTATGCTGAGTGTCAGGCCTCTATACAATTCAATTCTATTCATTGTTTCAACTTTAAGTAAACAAAATAATCCTTTATATGCTGTGCCCTATTCTGTTCAATAGAGGATAAATGTAGCATGTCAGCTTGCATCCAAAGTTTATATGAGATAGCTGAGAATAAAATTTGAAAAATTCTGCATTTAAAGAAGGGAAAATACGATGGAGTGACCCTAAATGATTCGTCTATTGGCAACGTCTCAACGTGGTCACACAACAGAATTGACGCTTCTAGCATTTGTAGAAGTGCAATTTAATGTGTCATCTGGTTAATTAAAGATAATTTTTTGCCAACATTTCATCATGTTGTACGAAATTCATGATTTTTTGCATTTATTTGTGGATTAACCCATTAAGCCCTAAGCCTTTGTTCCAAAATTCACAAGCTAAGCCTAGGCTATTTTCATGTATTCTTGTTTTCGAAATATGGCGCTACTTAAGATCACTTGTACAATTAAATTAAAATTAAATAAATTAATATAGCTACAGGCATCACTTAGAGCTCATTAGAATACCAAGAAAACCCTCTATATCATGACATAATTACTTCTTCTCTTTCATTCAATTACCAATTCTAAAACTGACAAGTGGTTGATAATGAAATGCCTCTACCAGCATCTGAGCACTTAAACTACACATGAACACATGTTCTGATGATGTCATACACATCAGAAATGCAACCAGCATCCTCGATTTACCTAGAGCACTTATGATTAGTCAGCTCAAAACAAAACTACTCTCACAATATAAAAGTTTTCCCACTACCTGGTAAACCCTAAATACTAGGGTTTAGGACATGGGGCAAGGGCAGACAACCCAATAATTTCGGGTTCAGGGCTCAATGGGTTAAAAAGCAATTAAACCACCAAGCCTGGACAATAACTTTTAATCATTTTGTGATGGTTTCTGCATCAAATTAAAAAAATGTAGGGGGAGATAAAGAGGAAGCCATATAAAGTCACTGAGAAGCAGAAAAAACATCAAGTTGATTACAAGATGCTGCTGTTTGGAAAGCAATTTTGAATTTCGTAATCCGAACAAAATAGATTGAGTTATGAACATAAAACCTGAATTGTTGACAGTAAATCAATGATAATATCATTTCTTACTACACCTTCCAATGACGTTGTGTTGCCCACAATTGAGTGCCTTACTTCAGCTATATGTAGTGTCATGTCTAGGTTTATAATTAAGTCTATGGGTGCAATTGATTATGTTACAAAAATTAATAAGAATCATTATCGTTATCATATTTAAATTAAGGTGCAATAATCTAGTATTTACCCTAAAATATTCAGCCTATATCTTGCTCATTAAATTGGTCACAGCTTCACAGTGTCACAATACTCAAGTTAGTAATATTTACTTCTAAACTTATATCCGTGATAATTTATAATCATTAAGTTGAGGGACAAAAAATCATGCTGCTAGATATTTCGTTATCACTCGCACATACAAATCTTCTGCAAATAAGAGTAGGTATACTCTTTATCTATACCAGTAGGCCTATTGAGATTTTCAATCTCGGAATATTTTTCCATATAGTAATTGTTATTCTTATAATTACCTAACTATGGATTTAATTACTTCTTTTTATGAGAATAATACGGAATCTTCAAGTCGGAGAAGTGGGATGGAAGTCAACAAAAGTATTTTGATATAGATTAACATTTTAATGTGATATGGTCATTAGAGTATTTTGAGTAATGGTAGGGCTTTCGGTTAGAAGATGTGTCTTTGCCCATTTAAGCCTGCATTACAAGACTGAAATCCCTTTTTTACAGCACAATTGGAGCAATTGAATTTGTAAGAACACAATTCCTAATTTCGTGATGTGTTTGTGTAGACTTGTGAAACAGATAGTGGTGTGAACTTGGTCAGTGCTGCCATAAAAATGAATTTACTATTGTATTCATCGTATATATGTAGCAAATCGGTACATATTGAATTTAATTATTTCCAATAACTTTGACTATGAACCTGTCTGCTAACATATCTGACAAACAACGAAACCAATAAGGTGGCAACAACAGTAATTATTTTGTCTTTTTGTAATGTGACAGTAATTATTTTCTCTTTTTGTTTTTGTAAACTTTCTTGATAGAGAAACTGCTTTAGTTCATAAAATTAAGAAAGTCAGCTCTTTGTTGTTTGATCTCAACCAAATTTTGTATCCAGTTCATGCTTGGCACTGAGAATTTTACTCTGAATAATATAAGAAAATATGACTGTGTATACAGAAGCTTACTGTGCAGGTCAAAACAAATACTTTCCTGAATTGATATTGTAAACAATATTATTGTGCTGATGTTATTAGAGTAATGTACGGCTTTCGGTTATAAAATGTGTCGTTCCCTTATTTAAGCCTGCATGACAAGAATTATAATACCATTTTTAACAGCATGATTAGATCGTTTGAATTTGTAAGAACACATTACCTATTTGAGCAATATGTGGGTGTAGACGTGTGATAGAGATAGTGGTGTGATATGTGCTGCCCAAAATTGTATTCATATTTATTATTATTTTTATTTATCGTGATATTCATTGTTTAGTTGAGCCAATTGTTACATATTATGAGCCTGCCTGCCAGCATGTCCGACAATCAACAAACCTAATCAGGTGGTAACAAATGTGATAATACTTAATTTCCTTTTTTTACGGTATATACTTTTGAGAAATAAACTCCTTTAGCTCATATAATCGAGAAAGGGTAGCCTAGTAGCTAGTGCATTTTACAAGGAAAAATAGAGCTGCATTGAAACCTTCAGCAGGTACTGATTTTCGTATTTGATCACTCACTCACTGCAGCTGATGGAATTTCAAACTATCCACCTGTGTCCATGCATCCTGTGCCCATCTGTTGGACACTGTTGGCATGCAACCTGTACTGGACGGGTGTTGACTGACGGGCAATATGTTTTAATGGATGGACAGGTTTTTGCTGGACGGATAGACAAAGAAGTATGGCCAATTTTTTTCAGCTCTTTCCACCTGTTCTGACTCGCGCTAAATAATATTACTTGGCGGCAAAGTGTCTTTAAACTAATCAATTTAGCAAGCCATCTGGAAAAGAGGTGTGTGTTGTGTAGTGCCCCTATACCATGAGCTGGTTACATAGACACAGAGGGGCAACAAAAAATTACATAGTATACCACCTGTATTATTTGACTAGACCTTATCAAAAAAGACCTAAATTGACCTAGATCAACATGGATGCAATGGCTGGTTCATGCCACCAACTTAAAATTAAAAAAGTGATCATTGCATCCATATATGACACTTAGATGTACTTCTTGTGTTTTATATATTGCCAATGAAACGTCAATCGAACCAAATCACAATATATTGAAGCAGTCTTTTAGAAACAAGTCTTTGATTTGGTCAATCACTTATTTTCTCTTGACATACTCATTCGAGAACGAAATGCTGCAGCCTGTCTAGCAATCCTGTATAAGGAGGGCTAGTCGTGATGGTGAGGTGATTGGACTGTCCACCTGTGTCCATGTGTCATTGCCCATCTGTTGGACGCATTCGATGGGAAAACCTGTACCAAAAAGGCATAAGCAGATGGAAAATTTGTTTTAATGGAAGGACAGTCTTAGCTGGACGGATAGACCAAATTGAAAGGCCAATTTTTTTTCAGCTCAATGACCTCCTCCCACGTGCTCTAAATGAAATTACATTGGCGGCAATTTAACAAGCCACCTGGGAAAGAGGTATGTGTTGGGTACACCATGAATTGGCTACATTTTTTATAGAAACAGAGGGACAAAAAAAAAATAACAAAGTATACCACCTGTATTATTGAACCTTATCGGAACAGACCTAAATAGACCTAGATGAACATGCATGCAATGGCTGGTTCATGCAACAAAGCTAAATTTAAAAAACGCTCAATTCATCCTTATATTAGTTATATGATAGCATGATCATAATATCATTAAAATGCTAATTATAAGCTGTTTTCTTGCATTTAACAGTGATGTATCATCGTGCCAAAAATAATGTTTGACTAATACTTCGAACCAAAGATTCTGCTATAACTGAATCTGAACATTGTGAATACCATTCTGTATCCTATTAGACAATAACCCAATCCTATCATTTACACACCATGTAATACTTGATAAATTTATATGCGACACGATGTTACAATGTTCACCGTTTGCTGGGTTTTTGACCTTCATTTTTTAACAAGAAGTCAAACAGTTTTTAGGTTATGGAATATAGGGATCACAAAAATTCTCAGGGATCAATATATTATTAGCATTTATAAACTTGGATTGTCAGCATTGTGATAGGTAAACAATAAAAAAATCCTTTTCTTTTATATCTACTGGTAGGTACATATAACAATTGCCTTAAACAAACTGCTCACATGGATTTGTAAACAAAAGGCAATATCTCCTTGTCTAGCATACTCAGCAAGTCATCATGGAAAAGGTAATAAAACTGCCAACACAGGTCTCCAAAATTTAAATTCACACTTCCGCTTTTGAATTTTACTAATCGCAGTCACGTAGATATGTTGGTAGTTGGTTGTTTGACTGATCTAAATACAACAGCTTTATTTTCAGTTTTAACGCTTTGTATATTTGGTATTTATTACAAGTCATTGCCATCATCTTAAGGGCAAATCCTCCACCTGTACTATTTAAATATTTACAAACATATCCAACTGTCAACAAATAGTCCATTGAAATAATGAAAGTGAAAGATTTGAAAGAGTTCCAAAAAAGTCGCCACCTCCATGTCTGGGGTGCAATCATAGACTTGATTATAAACCTAGACATGACACTATATGGATAGTGAGGCACTAAGGGACTTAATTGTGGGCAACAAACGTCATTGGAAGGTGTAGAAGCAATGATGCTATCATTGATTTTCCGTCCATAATCCAGGTTTTTTAATCATAACTAGATCAATTTCGATCGGATTTTGAGTTTGAAAATTACAATAGATTTAGCAGCTTATCTCATTTACGGCAAAACAGATTTGGAAGTCAGTGACCTGTTACCCCACAAACTTGATATAGATATAGAAAGTCTTTCGTTCTGCTACACAAAATCCACAAGAAATTTAGAAGAAGAGAAACAATAGACAGTGGATATTCTAGTTTGTATCAACTGTTGTGTCATTTGATTGAAAGCCCAGCAAGTTTGAATTCGGCACCCTATACTAGAATTGAATGTAAATGCTAATTTCATGTATTTAATTTGGCCCTCAAATCGATTCCACACCAAAATATGGAAACATAGTGATTTTGAAAAATAATTTCGATGGGCAAAAACTGTTGCTAAACTGAACTAATACTAGGCAAAAGTAATGGATAAAAATTCATGCAGCAGCAGTGAATTTTTGTCGATTGTAGCTTCAATAACATCCGAAAATTAACAAGTGTTATTATTAATCCACACAATTAAATTTCATTTTGATTCTGCAAGGGTTTGGTAGCTTTGGTCTTAGCCTTGTATGATACTTTTAAATATGCCTATCGTACACCATGCTCACTGAGCTAGAACTTTATCGACAGAGGACTTAGGAATAGGAGGTATGAAGTTTCCTTAGCAAAATTTTTTGAATTGATGATAATCCAGAGTGGCAGCATTTCACTCAGGATGGTAGCATTAGAGCTGCGACAATTTAGTATCCAACAGTTTCCTCTATTCTTTTTTCTCTATGAATTTTTCGCCACAAGCTGGTATTGCTGGTATGTCGGGTAGATTCAGTAGTGAATTTGCCATAAGGGCTAGGGGACTTGACCCTACCAATTTTCAGTGTGTCAATTTTGAACAACCTCTTGTTTTTAATTACCAGGTGCCCAGAGGGCCTCATTGTGAGATTGGTTGGAATTATGAATGGATTACGCTGGTTTACTTGGTGCAATAGCCAATTGCAATAATTTTTCCCTTTGACTGCCCTTAAAAGAGGATTGCATCATGATATTCCTGTGACATAGAATAGTATGTAATGTATTTCCTATGTTTTTGCCTACAATCTGAGCAATTGAATATAGCCAACGTCACTAGGCACTGATGTTCTTCATCCTTGATTCGGGTACACCAATCTACACATATTTAAAATTAAGACCAATAAAACGATGGTCTTTTATAAAAGACTCAGGCAATGAATTTGAGTCCATTATTGCAAACAATATGATATGGTCTTCTACTCTATAGCTCATCTGCAGGAGTGAACTCTCACTGCAGGAGCCATCGAATATTCTCAGGGTTGACAATAACAGGATAATCTCATTTATTTAACCCACCATACACAGACCATTTATAAGAGATTTAATAAAGGAACATTACACGGGACACTTTTTTGTGTAAATACCTAGAGATAATAATCAGCCATCACTCTATTGTTTCTCGGGGGATTAGGCATCAAATCCATTGTAAATTTAATAAATGAAATTATTCTAAGAAGACAGGAGACACCTATACTTGTTTAGGTGAACAAACTCGGAGTAGTTATCACAAGATGATTTCTCAATAACAATAAGAAACCCAGGTGAAATCACCTAGCAGGGTTTATGGTTATGGTTAATTTATCACATTGGGCCTATTTTAATAATGGCAATACACAGTATACGAAACATGTATAAAGTTTGTATTTAAATGTTAACAGCTGAGAAGAAATGTGTTTCCCTGATCTGACAAATACTAGAGTCTAGAAGTTTTGAAATTTTCCAACATAACGCAGTGGAATTGCTGTGTGTGCCCCTGCGCGATGTGAGATGGTTGAGATACGATGTGCTTATAGTGTTGCCTGATGTGTAAATTTCCTGTAAGGTTATCATCTGGGCAAGATACTGAAACTTGGTGGCCTGAAGCTAGAAGGGGCAAGCTCATAAGACTTGACAAGTTATCTTACAGGTATTAACGTAATCAAGAGTGTACTGTGATCACATTAACCCCCTTCATGTGTACTGACATGCCTTAGCTAAAATAATGAATAAATCTGCCGGTCCCTGTTTTAGAATCCCAATAATTCTCTGTCATGTGGAGGTAATTGTATCATTGTATTATGCTGAGTGTGAGGCCTCTGTACAATTCAATTCTTTTCATTGTTTCAACTTATGGTAAACAAAAGAATCCTTTAAACGCTGTGCCTGATTCTTTTCAATAGAGAATAAATGTAGCATGTCAGCTTGCATCCAAAGTTTATATGAGTAAACTGAGAATAAATGTTAAGAAATGCTGCATTAAATGAAGGGAAAATACGATAGAGTGACCCTAAAAGATTTATCTATTCGCAACGTCACAACGAGGTCAGACAAAAAATTTGACGCTTCTAGCTTTTTTAGAAGTGCAATTTAATTGAGTCATCTGGTTAATAAAAGATAATGTTTTGCCAACATTTCATCATGTTTTATGAAATTCATGATTTTTTGCATTCATTTTGTGGATTAAATAGTAATTAAACCACCAAGCCTGGACAATAACTTTCAATCATTTTGTGATGGTTTCTGCATCAAATTTAAAAAAATGTAGGGGAAGATAAAAAGGAAACCATATAAGTCACTGAGAAGCAGATATAACATCAAGTTGATAACAAGATGCTGCTGTTTGTTAAGTAATTTCGAAATCCGATTAAAATTGATTGGGTTATGAACACAAAACCTGAATTGTTAACAGTAAACCAATGATAATATCATTGCTTACTACACCTTCCAATGACGTTGAGTCGCCCACAATTGAGTGCCTTACTTCAGCTATATGTAGTGTCATGTCTAGGTTTATAATTAAGACTATGGGTGCAATTGATTATGTTACAAAAATTAATAGAAATTTGTTATCATATTTAAATTGTTGTGCGTGACATCGTGCTGACAAGCTGCTTGTGAAAATTTCTCTCTCTCTTGATTAAAAATTGTAAATAATCACTGGATATCATATGGAAGACAGTGCTTTAAATTCTAAAAAGCGGAAGCGAGATGACCAAGATGACGATCAGCAAGAAAACAAAAAAGAAATGCCGTATTATTTAAACAAACTCAGAGCACTTCAAAAAAAGCTGGACTCAACAACTCAAGACAACAGCATCGAAATCAAAGGTACTCTTGACAACATTCAAATCGTACTGGTGTGCAATTCTGCAACATACGAGGTTGTCAAAGCTAACTTCCAGTCCTCGTTAAAAGAGCAAGGACTTTACACCTCTTTACAGACCAACAGGGATCAAACAAAAACAACTGTAGTCGCTGTAGTGGTCACAGTTAAAACCAAGAAGAAAGGAAAAAAATCTTTATACACTACGAACTTTTATAATACAACATCTACCATACTTGTCAATGGTATTAAGGACAAAGATATTTTCCTTGACCACTACACTAAACTTATCAACGACATTCCTGAACATACTATAAATGCATTGAATGCCACCATTCAACAGAAATGTAAAGAATTCATTACATCCGAGCAAGGCATGAATGCGGCAGAAGTTCAACTACCAAGTCTGGAAAACGGCTACACGTCCAATCAAAGCTCCAGCACATCAGTTGCCATGGAAAGCACCAGCTCTCACAATGATCAAAGAACATCAGACAACACATGTGAATCATGCAGCAATATCCAAAGCCTCATCAGCGTCATGATGAGCAAAATCTCGGAGCTAGAAAAAAAAGTTAATCAACAAAGCACTTTAATACAGAAACTTGTTGACCAACAACCAATAACCGATCAAATACAACATCAATTCGACCAACTTGAAACCAGCATCAACAAACATCTAACAAGTAAATTGGAATGCGATTCAAATTCCTCACCACGTGAAAAAGTTTCTCCCAACAATCAGACAGCATCAGCACAACACTGGGCTAACTATAATCATCAGCAACTTAATCTGCCATCAACTTCCTCAACGAACAACAACAATCGAACCAGCATGAGAACACAACCCCCAAAAGAACAAAAAATAGACAACAGTTTCCGCCCTATAGACAATCTTGTCATAGATATTAAGAAGGACTCCATGACCTACAGCAACTTTAACCAAGATACCATCAGACGCACCCTCAACAAAACCTTTGGGCCAATCATAATAGAAAAGGTTACCAGATATAACTTCAATACAAACAAACCCAAAATTATGATACAGTTCAACCACCAAGAAACAAGAAACAACATCCTACGCAAATGGAACACTGATCTATTTGGTGGATCAAGTATACGCCAAACAATCGACCCGAGGTCCCTGACAGAAAATATGGGTATGTTGAAAGGTGTCCCACTAGATGCTGAGGACAGCACTGTAATAAATGATATAAAAGTGCTCTACCCTCATGCTACGTCAGAAAGAATTTTTAAGGAGGGCAAACCAATGAGAATGTTCAAAATTAAGTTCCATTCTCATGATGATTTTCTTTTTTCTATTAAAAATGGCATTTGTCTCCAATCACAAAGTGTTTAATGTCAATTTGAGCAAATGAGATAATGAATTCTGAATTTGCATTTTTGAATGTCCGTGGAATCACCAGCAAAATAGAGGAGATAAAATCAATTTTGCATCAACGTAAATTCGCGATTCTAGGATTAGCAGAAACATTTTTGAATGAGCATGATGGTGTTGGTATTTATGCGGTGCCAGGTTATCAGGTGATTAGGAGAGATCGGGGATATGGTTACGGTGGTGGTCTCATTGTCTACATACATGAATCCGTGCAATTCGAACATCTTGCAGATTTTGACAATAGCATGCCTGAGTCTATAACTATCAAAGTAAAGCCAAGTACAAATAAAAGTTGTTTAGTCTCATTTATATACAGACCTCCCAACTCCAAGTCCGCATGGTATGATCTTGCTTACGAATACTTTGAAAAAGCTTTTTCACTGTATAATGAAATTATTATACTTGGAGATTTTAACATCAACATCCTTGAACAAATAAGCAACAGAAAGTGGTTGAATATTGTTAAATCTTTTTCCTTCCGTCAATTGATCTCGGAGCCAACAAGAGTTACAGAAACATCCAGCACCCTGATCGATCACATATACACAAATCTGCCCTCAGATATGTCAGAGAGTGGAATTATAAAATATGGAATGAGTGATCATTACTTAGTTTTCATTAAAATTTTATTTTCCGCATTAAAGGTAAAAGCAAAAAGAACATCATTTGAATTCAATGACTATTCCAAATTTACAAACCAGAATATACGTGACCTTTTTCAGGTCGTCACTTTAAGGATGTATTGTGTGAGAATACTGTAGACCGTATGTATACAAGATTTAATGACACCTATAGTTCATTAATCAAAACACTTGTCATCACCAAGAAAAGATTTGTAAAAACTGCTCAACTGCCCAAATGGTTAGATGATGAGGTAAAATCACACATGCATTTGCGTGATAGATTGAAGAGAGAGGGCAAATGGGAAGAATACAAAATTCAACGCAATTATGTTACAAATTTGATTAAGAAGAAAAAAAAATCGGTTATTTCAGATATAATTAAAAATAACAAAAATAACACCAAACCTGTTTGGGAAGCTTTAGGAATCAATCAAACTAAAATTTCACCGATGGTCAATATTGGTGGTTTATCCCCTGATGAATTGAACAGACACTTTACATCGATTGCAAAATCCATAACCAAAGACATCCCTGATTCCCATGAATATAACATGATTAGACCAGTGACAACCCAAACGTTTTCTCAATTGACTCGCTTTACTCCAGAAATTTGTTTCAAATACTTAAAAAACATTTCTGACAATAAAGCAACTGGTCATGATGGTATATCTGTTAAGGTTTTGAAGAAAACATGGCCTTACATATGCGACATTGTAACTGACATGTTCAATAGAGCATTAATAGAGGGTGTATTTCCTTCACAGTGGAAAACCGCAAGAGTAATTCCTATTCATAAGGGTGGAGATATCAAAGATCCATCTAATTATCGCCCTATATCAATACTTCCTGTGCTATCTAAGATTTTTGAGAAACATGTGAATTCCCAAATTCAAAAATATCTCACCACAAACAAACTTCTTCACAAATTACAATGCGGATTTAGAGAAGGTTATTCCTGTGTTGATTCCCTACACAAACTCATTTCTGACTGTTTGTCAGCCAGATCAGATGGTCACTTTGTTGCTATGATGTTTTTGGATTTCAAAAAAGCTTTTGACTGCGTCAACCATAAAATTCTTCTGAAAAAATTGACAATGTATGGTATAACGGGCAAACTGCACTCTCTCATAAAATCTTTCCTAACAGATAGGACACAATTTGTAGCTATACAACAAGGTGCAAAAAGTTCAAAAATTCTTCCAATAGACATTGGTGTCCCCCAAGGCTCAATTCTGGCACCAAGTTTATTCCTCATATACGTCAATGATCTTTTATCCTACACATTACATTCCAAGGCATTTGCCTACGCTGATGATACAGTTTTCGTATCAAAATCTGACAACTTTGATACACTTAATGATTTATGTGATACTGATCTACACTTGATAGAAAGTTGGTGTAGGAATAATAGGATGTTGATAAACATAAAAAAATCTCACTATATGCTTGTACAACCCTCTCATAGAGCCACATCTCTAGATTTAGATCTAAAAATTAACCATAAAAACTAAACCGAAATGCCAATACCAAACTCCTTGGTTTTACTTTGAATGACTCATTGACATGGGACGATCATGTAGACCAGATTTGCATCAAAATAAACAAAAGTTTGGCATTATTCCAGAAATGCAGGGCATTCCTAGATAGTAAATCATCTCGTAACTTTTATTTCCAGTATGTCTTTTGTCATATGATATATGGCATCCGCATATATGGCAACCTATCACCACAATATATTCTTGAAAGAATATACTTGCTCCAAAAGAGGGCTTTCCGCCTAATAGCAAATGTCAGCCACATACCATATCATCTAATACATACAAGAGATTTACATACATCTCTTGGTCTGATTCCTTTTCCTCTCCTTGCTGGTCATTTCACCTGTATTTTTGGTTTCCAAATTTTGCATTTGATTGCACCTGACTTTCTTTTGGAAGGCTTTATTCCAGCTAGCTCTAAAACCTTTTTTAGAGACAGATACCTATTACATTATCACACTGATCAATTAAGACAAAAAATCACTACAACTTTTAACTCTTTACCAATTCAGATACGCTCAGCAACCAAACTCACTCATTTTAAACAACAACTATCAAAGCACTTGATATCCTATTAATTCTTGTTACTTGAGTATTTTTTCTCTCCGCTTAAGTTTTTTCTTTTTTGTTCTGTCACTGCATGAAAAACATTCCTAAAGATGATGTAGAATGACAATAAAAGTATATATATAAATTAAGGCGCAATAGTCTAGTATTTACCCTGAAATATCTTGCTCATAAAATTGGTCTCAGCTCTAGAGTGTCACAATACATAAATTAGCAATATTTACTTCTAAACCTATCTAATTTATAATCATGTAGTTGAGGGACAAAAAATAATTCTGCTAGATATTTTGTTATCACTCGCACATACAAATCGTCTGCAAATAAGTGTAGGTATACTTTTAATCTTTACCAGTAGGGGATGATCTAATGAAGTAATTTGCCGAACAATCAAGTAGGCCTATTGATATTTTCAATCTTGGAATATTTTTCAATAAGGGAATTGTTGTTATTATAATTACCTAACTACGGATTTTATTACCTCTTTTTATAAAATTATTACGGAATCTTCAAGTTGGGAGATGTGGGATGGAAGTCCACAAAAGTATTTTGATATAGAAAAACAAATTATTGTGATATGGTTATTAAACTATTTTGAGCAATAGTAGGGCTTTCGGTTAGAAGATGTGTCTTTGCCCATTTAAGCCTGCATTACAAGACTAAAATCCAATTTTTGCAGCACAATTGGAGCAATTGAATTTGTAAGAAGTTAATTCCTAATTAAGCAATATGTTGGTGTAGACTTGTGAAACAGATAGGTGTGTGAACCTGATCTGTGCCGCCAAAAAAAATGAATTTCCAATGGTATTCATCGTATATATGTAGCAAATCGGTACATATTGAACTTAATTATTTTCAACAACTTGGACTATGAGCATGTCTGCCAACATGTCTGACAAACAACAAAACCGTGGTAACAACAGTAATCATTTTGTCTTTTTGTCCTGTGACAGTAATTATTTTCTATTTTTGTTTTTGTAAATACTTTTTAGAGAGAAATTGCTGTAGTTGATATAATTAAGAAGGTGCAGCGGAACATCTGGCAGTTCAATGATTCAATAAACAATCAAGCTGTGTTGATACCTTGAGTCGGTGTTGATTTTTATTTTTAAGCACTCACCACCAGGTAAGTGGCTGACAGGATACCCGATCGTCAGCCTCTGTCCATGCGGACACAGTTGGGGGGGACAACCTGTACTGGTACAGACGGAAGGGCAACATGTTTTAATGAACAGACCAATTTTGCTGAACAGGCGGATAGTCAAAACAGAATGCCAACTGCTTCAGCTTGATCTGAAGCCTTTACCGACTGGCCCCTAGTGCAATTACATTATTGCTCGCATGGTGCCTAGTTGACATTATGCTGAGAACAGCTTGAATTAAGAGATTGTATGTCCCCGTCAAAAGTCTTCATCCACAAGAAGAGATGTTAGTGCCCGTGTAAAATTTACACAAATTTCGAGCAGTCCAGTGCTCTAAATAGCAAGATTGCTCTTGTATGATGACTGTAACGACTAAATACTTTAAAACACCACCTGTATTACTGACCCTTAAATGAGCAGTCCTAAATAGACCTAGATGAGCATGCATGCAATGACTGGTTCATGTTCTAGCTTGAATTTAAAAAACCAAGCATAGCAAGCAAGCATTTGCACATTTACTACACGGCACTTAGACGTACTTCTTGTGTTACACTTGTTTAGACAAAGAGGGGAATAAGTGACAATAAAAGCAGGTAATCCCATTATTATGTCATAAGACTGATCGG
Source organism: Membranipora membranacea (assembly GCA_914767715.1). Lineage (NCBI taxonomy): Eukaryota > Metazoa > Bryozoa > Gymnolaemata > Cheilostomatida > Membraniporidae > Membranipora > Membranipora membranacea. Next base: position 6,193,744 of record OU612069.1, read on the forward strand.
TGTAAACATCCCTCAATCTCTAGCCCACATTTGGTGATGCTCACTTCCTTTTGCCATTATTGATCTAAGCCAAGATCTTGCCAATTTGACGCTCATCGAATTAAGTCACAATATATCGAAACAGTCTTTTAGAAACCAATCTGATCAAACACCCGTTTTCTCTTGACATACTCATTTGAGAACAAACTACTGCAGCCCGTCTAGCATTCCTGTTTAAGGAGAGCGAGCTGTGAAACTGCATAAAAATGACAAAAAGAGGAGGCAATCTTACTTGGAAAATATCCAGTCTTGTCTTTTCTCTTTACATGAGAGCTCCAATTTAGAATCTAATAATCAAACTTAATGTAGACGATCAATTGAAATGTGTGCGTGATGAATATTTGTAGAGTTTCCAAAAAAAATATATATTCGCAAAAGGAAGTTATTAAATATTAAATTAAAATCAGGATTCCCAATTTTAGGTTTTTATTCAAAAGACAGTTAGTCAAATTTATCCCTGTTGTCAGGGGAACACCACGGCAACTGAGATTTAATAAAAAATTGAAAAGCGATAAATCTATTACAAAATAGGTGCTCAATCAGTCTGTGTCCAAATCTCTTACAACTAAGATATTTCTGTCCAGTGACCAGCAATGCATTATAAGTAACACCAAACAAAACTTAATAACTCTGTCAATGTGTAGGCCTATTACGATACAATGCAATTAATTAAATATGTGTGTGGTACCCAGTCATTACGAAGTGCAGTGAAGTGAAAAGGTTACGTTTGTCATCTAACATGTCAGGTCTTTGTTGTTTTTTATGCAGTACATGCTTGGCACTTTGAATCTTACTCTGAATAGTGTAAGAAAATATGACTGTGTATACAGAAGCTTACTGTATTAGCCGAATGAATACTGAAAAAAAGGCTCTCAAAAATTATTGATCCTACTAATCTGTGACTTTCCCTTGTACAGAGACAGCTAGAGCTTGATAGTTACATCATCACAAAATGCTGCGGTGTTTCTTAGATCAATAAATCATCGATATACAGGCAACTGAATAGAGTGTGGATTGTGGATTTAAGGTTGATTGTATGATGAGATAGATCTTGACGAGTAACTTCCTGAGAAATTTATCCCCCATATTTTACAAAATTGAGCCAATATTCTACCTCAACAGGCATTTATTAATTAATCCTTATTAATAAATGTTTTATTGGGCTTCGTGAAATATTAAGAGAATGAAAAGAGAATTAACATGGAATCACTGGTTGCCAGGAAATTCAGATAAGAAGTTTGTTCATGCGAAAGTGTACAAGATCACTTCGCAGTGAAAGTAGGCCAACGATAAGCTGAGTAGGCTTACTAAATTGTGAGTTCAATACTTGCAACAGGGCCAACTGATACCAAATGTCACTATAGCTGCTATCCCTACAAATTCAAGACAAATTTAGCTTGAGATGATTTTTTTCAGGAATGATCTCATCTTGGCCGACAACTGAAATGTAAAATGATAATATCATTTTACATATCAGTTGTCGGCCAAGATGTTATTCTTTTTTTCAGTTATCGCTTTTGTTGTGACAGCTCATGCCAGCCCAACTAATTGTTGATTGTTTTATTCATTTGATAATTTTCTAATCAAGTTTTACCTAAAGACCCAGTTAATTTATTAATTTGTAAGGCCCCGTTGGAGGGGAGGGGGCGGGGGCCTACAGTGCCTCGGTCAAACCATAAAAGCTTTATCTCTTTAACCCAAGAGGGTATGTGGTGATCCACTGCGCTGCACAGGATAGTGAATGATGACTGGATCACATATGAAAGCTGAAAATCCCTCCTGATTAGGAAGCCCTAACCTGAGCAACCCTGATTATCACCATAAACATCATTTTAAATGATTTAGAGTTAGATATGTTTATAATCTTAGCAATCTTAGAAGTTGGGCCCATATTCTCTTAAAAATTAGCAATTGATAGATCATTGAACTTAGAAAGTTCTAAGTTGAGTTCCTTGTTGGAAAGGATGTCAAATAACTCTATTTCAGTAAAAAAGGTTTTCGTACATGGTAGCAATCGGCTACATTTTAGTAATTGCTACAGGATAATACACCCTAGGCATCGTACTTTTGAACTCAATATAACTTTATGGTATTGGAAATCTCAGATTATCTTAATCTTTACCAGAAAGTGATGATGTAATGGAGTCATTTGCACAATAATCATGTTATTGATGTTCCTAAACTGATTTGGCAGATCAAGCAATATTCATCAGGCTGGTCTACGTTGCCAAACAGAGCAGCACCAACCTTTCTTGCACTAATTAACAACAGTCCAAGGCTGTGAATATCATCCAAAAACTCTATTGATGTGATCACTGCTGGCCTGATTCATACCTGGGGTGTATTGCTATGTAGGTGAATTGAGATTTTCAATCAAAAAATATTTCTTGCCAACGTAATTGTGATAATTATAATTACCAATAATTATAGATTCACTTAGGTTTTTTATAAACACAGGATTTTTAAGCGGTAGATGTGGAGCGAAAGTCATCACAAATATTTTCCTGAATTAATATCAAAAAATATATTATTGTGATAAAATTATGATTATTAATGTACTGTACAGCTATTGGTGAGAAACTGTGTCGTTTGCTTTTTTGAGCCTGCGTGACATGAATAAGTACCATTTTTAACAGCATGGTAAGAGCGTTTGAATTTGTAAGAACAGAATTCCCAATTTGGCAATATGTGGGCGTAGACTTGTGATACAGATAGTAGTTTGAACTTGATCTGTGCTGCCCAAAATTACTCATTATTATTATGATTTATTATGATATTCATTGTTCTTTTGAGCCAATTGTTACATATTTAATGAAATTACTTTCAGTTACATAGACTATGAGCCGGCCTGCCAGCATGTCCGACAATCAACAAAACTAATCAGGTGGTAACGACTGTGACAGTAATTAATTTCCCTTTTTGCTTGTGGTATATACTTTCGAGAAATAAACTGCTTTAGTTCTACAAATTAAGAAAGTATAGCCTCACATCTGACTGTGCATCGATACAATGGTAAATTGTTGATTTTTATTTTTGAACACCCACCAGAGGTGTGCGGCTGATGGGATTCCAAACTGTCCACCTGTTTCAATGTGTCTTTTGCCCATCTGTCGGACACATTTGATGGGACAAGCTGTACTGAAAAAGCATAAGCAGATGGAAAATTTGTTTCAATGGACAGACAGTTTTAGCTGGACGGTTAGTCCAAATTGAATGGCCAATTTTTTCAGCTCAATGACCTCCTCCCACTTGCTCTAAATGGAATTGCATTGGCGGCAAAGCCTTTTTTGACTGATCAATTTAAAGAGCCACCTGGGAAAGAGGTATGTGTTGGGTATACCATGGATTTGACTGGTTCATGCCACAAAGTTAAAATTAAAAAACCATTCAATTCATCCTTATATTAACTAATATGGCACTTATATGTACTTCTTGTGACACGCCTATTAAGAAAATAATAGGGGAATGAGTGACAAAACCACAGACTGATCAGTTTAAACATTCCTCCATCTCTAGCCCACATTTTGTGAAGCTCACATCTTTTTGCAATCATTGATTTAAGTTTCATATATTGCCAATACAACGTCAATCGAACCAAGTCACAATTTATTGAAGCAGTCTTTTAGAAACCAGTCTTTGATTTGGTCAAAACTAATTTCTTATAGTGACATAGACATATGAGAACAAACTACTGAAGCCTGTCTAGCAATCCTGTATAAGGAGAGCAAGTTGTGATACTGTTGAGATATTTGAATACTAGATGCATAAAAATGACAAAAAGAGAGGGTAATGTTAATTTTAAAATGTCCAGTTATGTCTTTTCTCTTTACATGAGAGCTCCAATTCAGTGTTGATCAATGAAACTCAATATATGACAAATTTTGGATTGTGTGCATGATAAATATTGCTAATATTGTTAAATTGTTAATATTGAATCGTAATATAATTGCATATGTATGGGCTTTCATTTTCCTTGCGCCTATTTGAAGCGATGATGCACTAACTAAAATTATTTGCATTCAAAACCGGAGTTCCCTATTTTAAGTTTTCCTCAAAGGAAAGTTGGTGTAATGGGGTCAGACCAATGTTGTCCCGACCACTTTTAGCGTCGCTATAGGGAAGAGCATCTCGCTTACTCAAAGGTACAACTGTTGCAAGCATCTGACTCACATGTTTGTTCCAGATATTAATAGGTATTTCTAGTGATGCAAGTTACGTGACTTGGATGTGAAACTCAATTCATAATTGCTGACTAAAAATAAAGACTTAATATGTAAATATACATAATTAATCAAACTTGTTTTCTAGTGATGCATGTTATGTGATTCAATTCATCAATTCATAGTGACATTTCACTGCACCCATAAATAATGTGGAATATTGACTAGCCTTAGCTCCTGACTGGTATAATTGTGAAGCATTGATACTCGATGCATCAAAGACAGATGTTATGACAGTCTCCTATTTTGATTACGAGTTGATTTTCTCTAACTAATTTTTCAGGGCATGTTGTCCTCAAACATTCTGACAAATTTAAATATTTAGGAGTAATTATAAATAAAAATATGAGTTTTAAATCCCATGTCAATGAGATTAAACTAAACCAAACCCAGTCATAGCAAACTTTAAGATAAATCACCATACTTACAGGGCAGAAACTAATTGTACTAAAACTCTGATATACTACAGTTGCAAGCATCTGACTCACCTGTCTGGAAGGCTGGTCAAGCCACAGCCACTCGCATCTATTATCTTCAATGATTGAATTTCCCCCAATCCTGCAGGTAATGTCTGTAGACCCCTATTCAGACTAACATCTAACGACTCCAGTCCTGGCAGTGTGCAGATGCTGTGGTGGATAAATAGCAGAATGTTAAAATAGCATGCAATACTGCTTGTCAGTTGATGGAGCAAACACAATTGAGCAATGCATTCTATTAATAGGAGAAAGTTTCAGATTGATCAATTAACCATGTAAGTTGTAACTATCAGATATAGATGTTAGATGATTAAATGTATGTATTTTTAATCCCATGTCAAAGAGATCAAATGAATCCTAACTCAATCATAGCAAACATTGAGAGAAAACGTAAGTTTTTGAATGAAACCTTAGCTGCAGTCGTGTACACAAGGTAAATAAAGATTGAATATAACCTTATTGCTCTACTTAATATATCTAAAAAAGTCCAAAGAGTCGATTGCAGATGTTTAAACATCATTAATCTAAATTATCTTAAATTTAGACAAGGAAAAAGCATATAAATTTCATCATCAAGCGGTACCATCATTTATACCTTTTAACCGTTTTCAAACTGACTTGAATTGGTCACACTAGTGAACTTTGGTGCCAAATTATTTAATGACTTGCCTCTGACCATTAAGCTGTGCCCTGAGCTCAAATTTTTCAAGTTAGACATCCAAATCCACTTTTTTGTGCAGAATTATTAAACTTTTCTACCTCATAATACTTGTATTTTTATTTTTCTTATTCTAAAAATTTCAACTGTAATCTCTATATTTTTTACGTTTTGGTTTTCCTAGTAGTTCAAACACACTTTCATTTTTTATTCTTTTAAAAGAAATCATTGGTACCCAGGTTATGGACCATATTCCCTTGACTTATTAATACTACCAGAATGAATATGGAATATATATAAGTGATTATGTGAGCATTGTTTTAATTAAGGTTGTATACTTGTTGATTCATATTACTTTTCACAGGTTTCAAGATTATATATCACAAAGCTAGAAGATATCCCTAGATTGGTTCTCCCAAATGCCAATAATACTGATATATCTATGGCATAAAATAATTAAATTAAAAACTCTGGAAATTGGTATTGCATATCTTTTCCAACACTCTGAATCATCAAAATCAAAAATATAGTCTGCTGTGGCTGGCCGGTGGCTTTATTTTTTTTTAGTGCCTGACAAAACACTAGGGTCAAGAAGTTTTGAAATATTACAACACAACGCAGTGGAATTGCTGTGTGTGCCCCTGAGCGATGTAAGATGGTTGAGATACAATGCTTGGATGCTGCTTGAATTTGCTACTCTGTGACAGGGATTTGCGAGATCTAGTTTCTATTATCAGTGCTAATAGTGTTGCTTGATGTGTAAATTTGCTGTAAGGTTATGATCTGGGCAAGATGCTGAAACTTGGTGGCCTGAAGTAAGAAGAGGCAAGCCCATAAGACTTGACTAGTTATCTTATAGGTATCAACAAAATTTAGAGTGTATTGTGATCAGATTACCCCCCCTGTACTGAAGTGACTTAGGTAAAATAATGAATAAATCTGCCAGACCATGTTTTACAATCCCAATATTTCTCTGTGATGTGGAGGTTTCTAAAATCACTGGTTCTTCTATCATACCTAGGTACTCTTTATATTCTGCTTTCACAATTAAACATGAGTTCCATTTTCATATTACTAATAAAAATCTAAGTCGGCATTCAATACTCATAATCTGATATTATTATAAGTGATGTCATGTTAGAAGACAAGACTACAAGTTCACATCAAATCTTCAGTCTGATATTAATATTGTATCACTGTATTGTGCTGAGTGTGAGGCCTCTATACAATTCAATGCTTTTCATTGTTTCAACCTTTGGTAAACAAAAGAATCCTTTATATGCTGTACCTGATTCTTTTCAATAGAGGATAAATGTAGCATGTCTGCTTGAATCCAAAGTTTATATGAGGAAACTAAAAATAAATTTTAAGAAGTGCTGCATTAAATGAAGGGAAAATATGATAGAGTGACCCTAAATGATTCATCTATTGCTAACGTCACAACGAGGTCACACAAAAAATTTGACGCTTCTAGAATTTGTAGAAGTGCATTTTAATTGATTCATCTGGTTAATAAAAGATAATGTTTTGCCAACATTACATCATGTTTAATGAAATTCATCATTTTTCGAATTCATTTCATTAATTGAATAGTGATTAAACCACCAAGTCTGGACAATAACTGTAAATCATTTTGTGATGGTTCCTGCATCAAAATAAAAAAATGTAGAGGGAGATAAAGAGGATACCATATAAGTCACTGAGAAGCAGAAATAAGATCAAGTAGTTGACAAGATGCTGCTGTTTGTAAAGTAATTTTGAAACTCGAAATCGAATCGATTTGATTGAGTTATTTATGGAAATGAAACTTGAATTGTTGACAGTAAGTAAATGATAATATAATTGCTTACTACACCTGCCAACGACGTTGCGTTGCCCACAATGGAGTGCCTCACTTCAGCTATATGTAGTGTCCTGTCTAGGTTTATAATTAAGTCTATTGGTGCAATTGATTATGTTATAAAAATTAATATAAATTTGTTATCATATTTCAATGAAGGCGAAATAATCTAGTATTTACACTAAAATATACAGCCTATATCTTCTTCATAAAAGTGGTCACAGCTTTAGAGTGTCACGATACACAAAATAGTAATACTTTCTTCTAAACTTATCCGTGATAATTTATAATAATTTAGTTGGGGGACAAGAAGCCATGCTGCTAGATATTTTGTTATCACTCTCACATACAAATCTTCTGCATATAAGTGTAGGTGTACTCTTAATCTTTACTAGTAGGGGATGATCTAATTAAGTCATTTGCCGAACAATCAAGTAGGCCTGTTGTGATTTTCAATCTCGGAATATTTTTCCATAAAGTTAGTGTTATTATTATAATTACTTAACTATGGATTGAATTACTTCTTTTTATCAGAATAATACGGAATCTTCAAGTGGGAGATGCGAGATGGAAGTCAACAAAAGTATTTTGATATAGAAAAACATATTATAGTGATATGGTATGGAGTATTTTGAGCAATAGTAGGGCTTTCGGTTAGAAGATGTGTCTTTGCTAATTTAAGCCTGCATTACAAGACTAAAATCTATTTTTAGAGCACAATTGGAGCAATTGAATTAGTAAGAAGATACTTCCTAATTTAGCGATATGTTGGTGTAGACTTGTGAAACAGATAGTGGTGTGAACTCGATCAGTGCTGCCAAAAAAATGAATTTCCTATGGTATTCATCGTATATATGTAGCATATTGGTACATATTGAATTTATTTATTTTCAATAACTTTGACTATGAGCCTGTCTGCTAACATGTCTGACAAGCAACAAAACCAATAAGGTGGTAACAACAGTAATTATTTTATCTTTTTTTTTTGTAAATACTCTTGAGAGAGAAACTGCTTTAGTTCATAAAATTAAGAAAGTGTAGCGGCACATCTGGCAGTTCAATGATTCAATGAAAAATCAAAATGTGTTGATACCTTTAGTCGGTGTTGATTTTTATTTTTCAGCACTCACCACCAGGTAAGTGGCTGACAGGATACCCGACCGTCAGACTGTGTCCATGCGGACACAGTTGGGGGGGGGGAAAACCAGTACTGGACCGATATAAACGGAAGGGCAACTTGTTTTATTGGACAGACCAATTTTGCTGAACAGGCATGAGCGGATAGTCAAAACGATTTGCCAAACTTCTTCAGCTTGATCCGAAGCCTTTACCGACTGACCCCTAGTGAAATTACCTTGTTGCTAGCATGGTGCCTTGTTGACATTATGCTGAGAACAGCTTAAATTAAATGTGCCAGTTAAAATTCTTCATCCACAAGAAGAGATGTTAGAGCCCGTGTAAAATTTATACAAATTTTGAGCAGTCCAGTGCTCTAAATAGCAAGATTGCTCTTGTATGATGACTGTAATGACTGAATACTTTAAAACACCACCTGTATTCCTGACCCTTATTGGAGCAGACCTAAATAGACCTAGATGAGTATGCATGCAATGACTTGTTCATGTTCTAGCTTGAATTCAAAAAACCAATCATAGCAAGCAAGCATTTTCACATTTACTGCACGGCACTTAGACGTACTTCTTGTGTTACACTTGTTTAGACAAAGAGGGGAATAAGTGACAATAACAGCAGGTACTCCCATTATTATGTCATAAGACTGATCGGTGTAAACATCCGTCAATCACTAGCCCACAGTTGGTGATGCTCACTTCCTTTTGCAATCATTGGTCTAAGCCAAGATCATGCCAATGCGACGTCCATCGAACTAAGTCACAATATATCGAAACATTCTATTAGAAACCAATCTGATCAAACACCTGTTTTCTCTTGACATACTCATTCGAGAAAAAACTACTGCAGCTCGTCTAGCATTCTTGTTCAAGGAGAGCGAGTTGTGACGTTATGACAGTGTCTTATTTTGATTTTGATTTTATTTTCTCAAACTAATTTTTCAGTACATGTCCTTCATGCAGTTCGAAAAATTTAAATATTTAGGAGAAATTTTGGTAAAAATTTTAATTTAAAATCCCATCTCATTGAGATAAAACCCACTCATAGCAAACATTAAGAGAAATCATGTTAATCAAGGGTAGCAAAGTAATGTTACAAACAGTCTGATAAATACTGTTGCGTGCATCTGCCTCACCTGTTTGGAAGGCTGGTCAAGCCACAATCCCAAGCCGTTATACTCTTCAATGATTGAATTTCCCCCAATCCTGCAGGTAATCTCTGTAGGCGTATATTGTTACCAACATTAAACAACTCCAGTCCTGGCAGTGTGCAGATGCTGTGGAGGAGAAATAATGTAACGTTAAAATCCCATGCAATACTGCTTGTCAGTTCATGGAGCAAACACAATTGAGCAACACATTTGATTAATGAGAGAAAGTTTTTGTTTGATCAATTACCTATGAAGAATTGTACTTATCAGATTTAGATTTTGCTGTCCGATTAGATTTGGGTTTCCTTTTAATGCAAGTATCGGAGGAGATAATAGTAACCATAAATCAATTGAATTGCAATTTGACGTTTCAGATATGAATAAGTATTTATAGTGATGCAAGTTATGCGATTCAATTCCTCAATTGATAGTGACACTTCACTCCATCCATAAAAAAATTTGGAACATTGACTAGCCTTTGCTTCTGACTGGTATAATTGTAATAAATTGTTACGCAATGCATCAAAGACAGATGTTATGACCTCGTCCTATTTCAATATTGATTTTATTTTCTCAAAATTATTTTTCAGGGCATGTCCTTCAAGCAGTCTGACAAACTAAGACATAAATTAATTTGAGAAAAATGAGATAAATGTATGAACTTTAAATCCAATGTCAATGAGATTGAACGAAACCTATCCCCATCAGAGCACACTTTGAGAGAAATCGTAAGTTTTGAAATGGAACGTTAGCTGCAGTCGTGTTGGCAGGGTAAATAAAACCAATATCCCACTCCATTTCCTTATTGCTCTAATGAATATATTCAAAGTAGTCCTAAGACTCAATGACAGATAACAGAAGCTTAAACGTCATAAATCAAAATTGACATAAACCTGAGACAAGACAAAGGCATATCAATTCCACCATCAAGTGGTACCATTATCTATACCTCTCAACACTTTTAATATATATATAAGTGATGATGAAATAATAGTTGAATTAAGGTTGTATCTCTAACCAGGTGGATTCATAATTCTTAGGTGGACCTGTGGCTGTTATTTGAGATTACTGTAATGTTGTAAGTCCGTAAACCTAATTCAGCCAGCTGAAGGCGAGAATTTGGCTTTTATTAAAATTGTGTAGCTTGCTGTATGGTCAAACCTTTGTGTGTGATGCTACCATGGTTATGATAATTGTGTATACATTTTTCGTTTCTTATTAGTATATATTTTCCTAATAATGTGTTCTGCAGCTAGCTGCGTACCAAATCTGTTTCTCGGTTTGTACCTAACTTTGAGGAGCCTAGGTAATGACTGTGAGATATAGAGTTGTTTCTTCTAAAATATTTAATTCAAGTAAGTTTTTGCAGAGAGCAAGTGTCGTTATAAATGACATTAATATTTGTTATGTTTTTATTACGTCCTCTCAAGCAAAGTTTTACTTCTTTTACTCTTTCACTTGAGCTTTTGAGCAGGAAATCTGAGAGTAGCCACATCTTTGCGTCTTGATCTTGAATATCTTTCACAGAACAAGAAGTTCATAATAAATAAGCTATAATCAATAAATTTGCTTGCGCCATAAACAGAAGTCGAATTTATCCCTGTTGTTAGGGGAACACCACGGCCACTGGGCTTTAATAAAACATTGAAAATCAATAAATCTATTACAGAATAGGTGCTCAATTAGTCTGTGTCCCAATCTCTTACAACTCAGATGTTTCTGTCCAGTGACCAACAATGCATTATAACTGACCCCAAACAATAATTTATAACTCTGTCAAGGTATGTAGGCTTATTACGATACAATACAATTCATTTAATATATATGTGGTACCCAGTCATTACGAAGCGCAGTGAAGTGAACAAGTTATATTTGTCATCTAACATGTCAGCTCTTTGTTGTTTGATCTCAACCAAAGTTTGTATGCAGAACATGCTTGGCACTGAGAGTTTTACTCTGAATAATAAAAGAAAATATGGCTGTGCATACAAAAGCTTACTGTATCAGCCGAATGATTACTGAAAATAAGCGAAGGCTCTCAAAAAATATTGATCCTACTAATCTGTGACTTTACCTTGTACAGAGACAGCTAGAGCTTGTTAGTTTTATCATCACTAAATGCAGCGGTGTTTCTTAGATCCATTAATCATTGATATACAGGCAGCTGAATAGAGTGCTATATTGTGGATTTAAGGTTGATTTTATGATGAGATAGATCTTGACGATAAACTTCCTGGGAAATTTATCCCCCTTGTTTGACAAAATTGTGTGGTCATGCTGGTTGTCTAAATGCCAATAATACTGATAAGACTAAGGCAGGAAGTAATTTAATTAAAAATGATTATCTGTTGCCAGAGACCTTTGAAAATGTATAATGCATCTTTTATACAGCATATCAACATTACTCTGGATCATCAAAATTCTACTGTGGCTGGCTGGTGGCTTTAATTTTGGGTGCCTCTGTTGTTTGGTACTTAGGATCTGTATAATTGAAAACTTTCAACCATATCAAAATCAGCTGAAAATAGTCAAAATCAAAGATGGCAGCCCCCAGGCCAAGAAGCAGAATCTCAGTAGATGATGATTTTGATGAGATTATGAATGACGGTGACAGTGAAGTAGATTCTTCTGGATCAGATGATGAAGGTGAGTTGTTACTCATTTCATTTTTTAAGATTTTATCAAACTAGCACTCTTGACAGCCAAGATACAGCCTGTGAAGAGGGTGTCTCAAAATTCAGATTTATTTTGCTGATTTATTGGTGTCAATGTAAACAACACTCACAGCCCTCACCTCCTACCTCAGTGACAACCTAAATATATTACGCCCATGCTAAACTGTCAGACCATCATTCTGGTGTATTGTAACTGACCATGAGTACCTTTTTTCTGTACATTAGATCTCTTAGAAAATGATGGGATTCCCAAGATTTGATGATGCATTGAGTCAGTTGAGTCATACTTGTGTGACTCACTAGGCTTACTAGGACTTGTCTCTAAATGCATTCATTTGTATATTATTTTGCTTTAGACAGTGATCCAAATTACATAGATGCTACTGGTGACTCAGATAATGAAAGTAGAGTGGGAGATGGCCCAGGGAGTGATGCTGGAGAAGGTGGTGATGGTGCAGGTAGTGAACCAGGTCACATTGGCAGAGATATGATTGATCAACAACTATCATCTGAAGAGGAGGAACCAGGTATGTTCACCATGCTAATTATGTCCAATGTGATATAGATATATACATATATATATGAAATATATATACTCCATTACGGCTGTGGCGTTTATTTTATAAAAAGCCTTCTATCGCTAGACTTACATGCGTCAGATAGAGTTGTTTATTGAAACATGCGAGCCATTGAGACATGAATGTTTATATGAACACTGGTGCAAGGGTTACATGTTATAGCCTCACTTCATGCATAGGCCTATACTATGAACTATTTTTGCTTGAATAGAACCCGCTGGTAGGGGACGTGGTGGTAGGGGACGTGGTTGAGGTGTTCGTGGTGCTGCTGGTTGAGGTGCTGGTGTTAGAGGTGCTTATGGTCGTGTACGGGGTGGGAGAGGACGTGGTCCTGGTGTGAGACGGAATAGACCTGATGGAGATATGATGTCGACAATTTCGTTTTTGGCTTTTTATCTTTTTCACCTACGAATGCAACTGCTCATCACACTGAGCAGAAAAAAATTTTGTACCTCTGAATATAGAACATGTATTCATAAGTTGATGTCTATTTATCTATCTCTATGCGGTTTCTTACCTTCACGTTTATATACATGTAGATAAGATACCACAGTGACGCCATGCGGAGAGCACTTACCTCCACGTTTATATATATGAAGATAAGTGCTCTTTGCATGGTGACACATGATATGTAGTTATGTTATAAATCAAAACAGATCATTGTTTTGTTTTTTCTAGATGAATTCTTCTGGCAGATGGCTACTGACGCAGCTCGTCAGGTACCTGACTGTACTGCTCAGCATGGTGTAAATACAGCAAAACTTCTAGCAGGATGTAGTGAGATAGATGCATTCTCTCTAATTTTCGATCGTATCTTTAACACTACCGTCAAATCTGAGACCAACCGCTACGCTCGAAGTAACATGTCTGACTCACAGGCCGAATCATGGAAAACTGAAACACTGTCATGCATGTACCGATTCTTCGCCATAATCCTTCACATGTGTATCGTGAAAAAATCAACCATAGCGGACTATTTCTCCACAGATCCTGTACTGCATAGTAGCTTCGCTAGTTCAACTGGCATGGGCCGCAACCGATTCCAGCAGATACTTAGGTACTTGCACCTGAATGACAATGCCAATCACGTACCCCGTGATTAGGATAGTCATGACCCACTTTTCAAAACACGGCCGATATTTGACAGTCTGTGAGCTAAGTTTTGAGAGTTGTATACTCCTTGGTCAAATCTAACTGTCGATGAAGCGATGTGCCCATTTTGTGGTAGGGTAGGATTTCGGGTTTACATGAAAAATAAACCAAACAAGTATGGAATGCGAGTAGAGTGTGTATGCAAATCTAATAGTGGCTATGTATGTCAGATGGAAGACTACACAGCCACAGGAGACAACACCGTAAATAGCCTGGTCACCCGTATACTCAATCCCTTTGAAAATAAAAACTACAGTGTTTACATGGAAAGACGCTACTCATCTCATATTCTATTCCGTGAGTTACCGACTAAAGGCATTTATGCAGTTGGTACCTGTATGTCAAATGTCGAAATTTGCCAGGTGACTTTGCACAAAATCTGCAGAAGGGTGAGAGGGTAGCTAGGCAGTGTGGTGATATTCGGGCTTCTAAGTGGAAGGACAAGAGAGACGTAATAACTTTGTCCACCGTAGATGCTGACGTAATGATCGACACAACAAATCCCAGGTCTAGATTTCACGATCACCAGGTAATGAAGCCGCAGACTGTCCAAACTTACAACAGCAATAAAGCTGGTGTTGACAAGCACGGCCAGATGGCGAGCTACTACCCCATGTGCCGAAAGTTGCTCAAATGGTGGAAGAAGCTCTTCTTCTGGCTGTACGTCATGGGAGTTGTAAACTCATTCAAAATCTACAAATTCTCAAATCCAACATCCAAACTCAGACTATCACAATACATCATAACATTGGCCAAAAAACTATTGAAAGAAGCTGGTATCGAAGAGCGAAATCAACCCCCGAATGCTGCAGCTGAACCACGCAGGCATGTAACTGGCAATCACTTTCCAATCATAGCAGACAATCTTTAGGTAATCTTTCACCTTTGCTGACATTCATGTATATATTACACTTAGCTTCATTGATATTACATTTCAGAACTTGTCATGCATGGTATATAACATATTTTATTATACGATCATATTTCAATATATTACTTCATGTCATTTGAAATGCTCGTAAACTTTCCACAAACTTCTCATACATCGAATATAGATTTTTCTAACAGTCTGACGCTCTTTTATACCTGTATTTCTTTTGTTTTTTACTGTCTCTCACAATTAAAAAGAAATAGAGATGTCACCACAGCATTTTTGATCCCTCCTGACAAAATCCAGTGATAACCTTTGTTCAGACTTGAGATTTAGCATGAATTCACGCATACACGACCAGTCAATCGGGGGAAAAAAATTATCTTCTCAGCTGATTACGGCCTCCACTTTACCCCTACCCTAGCATGCTATATATTTTTCTAACCCTGTAAAATGTGTGCTCATTGGAACGATCATGAGCTGGGCATTCCGATGACATGCATGATAAGAGCGCTACTACCAGCTGTGTTTCGGTTATGCTGCATTGAAAATCCCTGAAAGTGCCCGGTCACAGCGTGTATTGTTATATAAAAGGCGGTCGGTAGTCAAAGTGTTAATCATGTATTTGTAAGTAATCTGAGTTGGTTTATGATTATGAAGTAATTTTGTATCAGAATGATAGGATTTCTATACCGCTAAGTAGCCTGAATCTTATTATATTGCATACCTACATACATTCATGAGTGGGCATCTATGTAAAATTCATGTTTCATGGTGTGTCTAAATGTCTGAGGTAATATAGACAGCTTGTCCTTTCTTGTGTAAGGGATATAGTATTGAACAATAGCAGGTATAAACAAATAGAAGTGACAATTGTCACCAGCCAGTGTTTTTTTGTTTAATATTTGATACAGCCCTATACATAATAACTATCAATTGATTGGATTCTATAACATTTTGGGAGATAACTTTTCCTTGTTTGCTGTGAACAGAATTTGAAGTGTTGGTAGCTTAGGAGAACAAATCAAGATGAACTTGGCGATGTCTCGAGAGAAAATTAACACTTTTTGTTTGACCATAGGAACAGTAAGAATCGCAACGCAATGCATCGCAACTGGATATAAATTATTTGCAGATGACACTTATAATTTATGCTCAGACCCACCAACTTCAAAATATCATCTTTGTAATGATGAAGAGTGCAGGTCCGCAGCAAATCACTTCAGACTAAACACCAACAAAACTTTTAAGCTCGTTTTTAAAGCTCACAATAAAATAGGATGATGAACCTCTAATACAGATTGTTTTACCTACACATTATAAGTGGCCTGGAATTTTGGGACTACGCATCACTCAAGTTCACTGACATGTAAAAATTGTGTATTAGTACTGGCCTGTGGCTTTTCTTTTCGGTGCCTTTGCTGCCTAACTTTGCTGACGTTGATGAGGTATACTGTTAGCACTTGTAACCTAGGGTTGGCATTATCTTTGCGTTAGGCCGATGTTAGAGAGAAATGGGAATGAATTGGAAGGAGGAAATATAGCCCAACTGACATGGATACCAATAATTTTCAGAGATGCTCATCATTTCATGGTGAGATTGACACACTGTCCGGATTCGCCAATTCTTCATTCCAATTATATTATGAAAAGTTCAGAATGTGATCCACTACTGAGTACTTTACCACGAGCTTGCAAGAGCCAGCAGTAGGCACCCCTGTGCTATATCTTATGCTATGCGCTATGGTGATGGAGATAGTTATACAGAATTCACAAGGCAGTGTGAATGGGATTTAGGTGCGAATAACCAAATACTTCTGCCAATGAGGGCATTTATGGACAAGGTTCAGGTTGTGGCTTCAATCTTTAGACTGTATGAGTTGATAAAGAGATGTGCAATGCGATTCAAACCTAGCTAGAGCCAGTCCCTGCCTTTGTGTTGAGGCAAACCTGTTCCAAATACCTAGAAACTGAGCTTATTCCCACGCCTGCAGAGCAGCCGGCGAAGTGGTTACGAAGATGTTATAGCTTGCTGATCACAGACAGGTTTCGCTGTCACATTTTTATCCTGCACACAGTATTGGTTGTTGCTAGGCAGACCATTAATTCAAGACATAAAATGGGCAAGAACTTAACCTACTCAGGTCATTAAAAGTATATTGGCTTCAAGTTGCTGTAGAGTTATCTTCTCATTTTCATAAAATGTCGTACCAGGGACCTATTATGAATTAGAAGTTATCTCACTATGCCTAATTTGTCATATCCCGTCCTTGTATCCGGCTAAACATACAAACTTAAATGAGAGAATTCTTTAAAGAAGAAGAATCTAGGATCAAAATCAAGCACCAAGCGGAACAATCAATTGTGTCAATCTGGTTAGATAACTCTTCATAAACCCCTTGCGCGATAGCAATAGAATAGAATAGATAGCGATATAGCGAGATAGTGATTTACTATTTCCAATCTAAATTCAATACAACTGGTTTAAAATTTTGCTGGACCAGGTCAAAGTTTTTGAGTGGGTGTATTAAATGAGGTGGCATGATTTTTCTACTGGTACTTGAATCAACCCACCTTATGCAGCGATATGAATAAAATCTGAGCAAAAGATACCCAACCAAAAATTATGAAATATTTTAATACACAAGAAGGCTTGACACTATCACATTTCAAACAAGGATTGATTGAGGAAACAATGTCAAATAAAAATTATTGAAGTTTATTAGGGTTGTTTCAAACATAAATTACTGTCTTTCAAGCCAATATTTAGGTATGGATTCGGCAGTGTGTCTGATTTGAGCAAAAGTAAGTGTCACATTCAGATCCGAAATCCTTCCCTCAAAAAAGCCCTAATGGTAGTAGTATTGCTATTATGTAGGCATTTTATAACAGATATAAAATACTTCTAGTTTCTAGTTACTATTTGATTATGATCAGGTAAACACCAGAGATGGCATGAGGGATTTTAATTTAGAAAATTTCCAAATACAGTCACCAATAGCTCCGTGGCCAGAAGTCAATATAGTTAGTTTGGTATCCAGATAAATCACAGTATGAAAGGTATTTACTATGGTATCTACCTGTCATGAGGATATTGCTCACTGTGTTAATGGCTTTGATCCCATACAGAGAGCAAGGAGTTACAGGGGCCCACCTGTATATAGGAGAGCAGTATAAAGCAAATCATTTGATTGTATGACTAAACAGGGAGACATTGCGACAACACAAACCAACACAACTATGAATCTTCTCACCAAACAATATCACATTCCCTGTTTTTGAAAATAATTTTAATTAGCCACACAATTACACAATATGTTATGAAAGGCAACACATGATAACACTCTATGAGAAGAATGCCTCTGCTTACAACTGAAACTGCTAGCATAATTAATTACGCTGTGTTAAACACTGTCTAGCTTTTCCATCTCAATTTTAACTTATAAATCCCTATGCTCAGTACAAAAATATGCACAAATTTTGGTAACCGTTGATTTATCATAATAGGTAAGCTGCAATTCCGTATTTATAGATAAGTTTCTTGCAAAAATCCGTAATCAAAGAGAAACCCGTGCCTCTCTATTGACAAGCCCTCGGGGCTCACCAAACCCATGACCTCCAACGCATGTGCGCTGAGCAACTGACACTCTTAACGTATGCCACCAACTCTTAAGTCCGTCTCATTCTTGATAGCAAGCTTCCTGCATTAAATAATCGAAGCCAATAATATATATTCTATTTTAGCCACAATTTCTAAATTGGAAGATGCATATCCGTTTGTGTTGACCAAATAAGCCATCACCAAATTACAAAGAAGATCTTTCTGAACACAAAGAGTGAGTATATTATTGTTAAAGCAGTGTAATATGAGATTAAAAACAATAATAACCATTCACGTCATGGTTACACTAGCTTGCCATGCACTTCTAGTAGCTTGGCTCTGGAGACTCTACTGGTCATTTAGCATGTCAATTGAGTAGTATAAAACACAAGTACTTTCTCGACAATCAGATGGTTGACAAGGTGAAAAAAACCTATATTTGGAAATTATAGCTAAATTGCAAATGAATAAAATTCTTGTTGAGATATTAAACATCGAAATAAGATGGGAAACCAAACAAGACCAACTGTGCCTAAGACTTGTTTCCACATGTGATGTTGAATGATGCATGTTACATTTTGCTTGCATGCAACTGACAATGATGTAAATATTGGCTTATCTGGACAGCCCTATTCTGAATAACCAAAAACATTTTTGAAGAAATCGGACTATTGGAAATAGGTTTGTGATACATTTGTTGGTAAAGGCCGTTTTTTGTAGATTTCTTTGAGAAATAATATATTTCTAAATATTATTGTGGGTCATCGGGTTTATATTGGTATAATGCATAATTAGATGTGGGTTAAATTCACAGATGATAAATACACTTCTGTAGAGTGAAGTTCAAAGTTTGGTCAGGAGGAGATAATCACCAGATTGAGCCCATACTTTTGATGAACTGAGTAAGTTAGATTAAAGCCCTAAAAAATTATTCAACAAGTTATATTTGATCAAAAGTTTGCATTTTTTATCCATGTTTTGTCTTCAGGTCAGTTTACAATTCAGTGATTCACTTTTAAACATTTTTTGGCTAACTTTTCTGAGTTGTATAAGGATGTATGAGGAAAAGTCTTGAATTTCTTGACCTTGTCTGAGTACCAAATTTTAGAGAACGGTGGTCACCAACGTTGTGTTCCACAGTCAATGTATGTCACAATATCATCCTGCGCACAGGATTGATTGTTACTAGGCAGACCATCAAACGAATCATAAAATCAACAAAAAATTTGCCTCAGTTAGATTCAAATACAGGAGCAAATTTTCACATTGGCCTATACCACCATATATAATAAGTGATAAATGGATTCATGTAGAATGTAATGTGTATTGTTTTACAATAAAGTATACCTAGCGTGCTGACTTATGATGAATTACATCACATTGGAGTATGCTTATCGTGGTAAGGTTAGGGCAAAATCTGTAAGTGAGATACATAATGGTCAGCTGCAACAAATCCTAGACAAAATGAACGAGAACAAGAGGACAGCTGACAACCAGCACAAGGCCTTATAACAGCAGCAAGCAAGATCAACACTCGTCTGAATGCCATCGAGTCTGAATAAAGAGGTTTCTTCACTTCACTGGAATATTCACAATGAGATGTCACTGGTGTAAAAGCAAGGTTTGAAGAACTCAACAAATACAACAACTACAAGCTTATAATGAAGACAAATAAGAGCCGCAATGAAGCACATCAATAATTGTTCTACCACTAGCAAGTCACCTGGATACTACCATCTCACCAAGTGACATAGATGCCTTGTAAGCCTTTCATTATATTTAAATAATTGGTCTGGTATGCTAGAAATTTGAAATCCTTTGTAGACCATTGTTCATCGGACAATATTTAGCTTTGTATCGGCAATATATTTTGGTAATGAACTTTCATGGGGGATGGGGTTGTGCGCGAATGTCATAACTGTGGTACATATTGGATGGTATCACATGTAAAATACCATATTAACAGCAGCCCAATATTTTGAATCTTGAATTCAATCAATCTAAAAGTCATGTCATATCCTCTACCTCCCATGTCAAACCTCATACCCAAACTCTCATACTTGATGGAAATAATTTTGAACGGCCTGAAAAATGAGATACCTTCGTGTAATAGTGGATAAATGTAAAATGTTTCATGAGCATGTGCAATCTGTTTTTATCGGCATCAAGAAGAATGTATGTTATGGATGATTTTGTGTATCTAGCTCTAAACCTATAGCAACTATGTTTTTCAAAAGCACCTGATCCAGATTTGTTTACCTTGTATATTTACTGTAGCTACGCCAATTACCAATAAGGCTATCAGAAGAATGTCAAAATTTCTCAATAGGCTGCAGCCCAAAAATTTCAATGGAATAGAGGCAAATCAAGGGAGTTGGGTATATCCTAAGCAACTGCTGTTATGAAATTAATTTTGTATGTTCGTTCAGATGATCTGAGCCAATGCACTATGCCAGATGACTGCTTCACAGGTCCTCAAGACGTTCACCCAAACACCGCTGCATGAAGTCTGAAAATACCTCACAGCTCATCGCGACTACCTGCAGGTTCTGCAAGGCATCCTATTGGCAAAGCGTTCGTGCATTGTGTTTTCATGCATCCAATTCAAATGACATGGCATGCTTACAAAAAAATCAATCTTCATGGGTACTCATTTTCTGCATTGGGTGTGACCGTTCAAAAGCCAATGATGAGAGCACTTTTCTGTTAGTTTTCTCAACAACTTGAGGGTGTTATGTATTTGATTGTGTAGATAATTCCGTCCGGTGTATTCTGAATTCCTGCTCAGCAGTTGTGGCTAGAGGGTAGGGAAAATCAGGTGTATAGGGAAAAAAATCCATTGCAATTCAACCCTGGTTCGTACTCTGCAACTCGGAGTGCAAGTGCAAGTGCATCTCTACCTACTGTTTTTCAAATTTCCTTGTAAAAATTGAATTTTCATGTAATGAATCAAGCCGATTTTATGATGATATTTTTGGTCGGACCTAAGAATAGTGGTAGGTATGGCAAAGATTCAATAGGTGAATATGAATTAAATGTCAGTAGCAAATACATAGGTGTATGCATTGCGGAGGAAGGAAAAAATTGTTACGATGGTGAAAATAATATGCGGAAAAGAATAGAATATAAGAGTAAGATTAAGTATCAATTTTATATTCCATTAACCTAAATGACAAAAAGTCAATATTATGCATTAATAGTAACTTTTAGCCAAACGGCGCAAAATTCAGCTCCCTGTACTCCCGTAAGCAATGCTGTGCTGCCAAAGGAGTAGAACTCAATTTCAAAACAGCCTCTTGAAGACCCCAAGTGGAAGATCCAAAATATCACAAGCATGCTATCCAAATAGGTTACAGGCCAGGTAGAATATTGGTGTCGCTCATTGCTGTTCTAACATCCGCTTGTTTCAATGGATCTTTTTCTACTCTTTCTTGTTTGAATTTCATACAGGTTGTTAATGATGTCACAGTTATCTTTTCTTGTGAGAATGAAAAATTGATTGAAATTTGAATTTTTCCATATTCTGCTAGCCATCCTTAAGATTCAGATCACTTTAACTGTTTTATTACAGTACCTCAACCCTTACAGTGTTACAATGTTGTGATGGGATATCTTTCCACGCAATTCCTGAATACATTTAGTTAGGCTTGAGAGTAAAATTGGCTTACTATTTAATATCATTTTTTAGCTTGGTATAATATGTGTAGTTGTATATCTTTGCCCAATTTTGTTTTTGGCAGCGTGTTATAATTTGTAATTTATTGAGGTGAGTTTGTGCATGAGAAATTTCAATAATTTTAGATATTTGAACTGCATATCGAGTTACCGGCTTTTTAGCATAATTATATTTGTGTTTTCCTTGGCTTTTATGTTTTGAACATTGTCATCTCTATCAATGACAAACCATAGTTGTCATGAGATCAACTACTCCTCATTTGAGTTGCTGGTACTGTGCAGGAACTTATCTACTAATTCACAGGTGAAACAGGATTTGGGTGCTCACCACTGCTAAGCCCTGTTATATCCCATGTCACTTATAACTATGAGATAATGGCCTGTCACGTCTCTAAATGCTGAGACATTATCAGTATTGTATTGTAAGGTGAAATGAGGAAATTAACATCTTTCTACTCAGTGTCTTGGACTTTGAGTGAGTTATTAGCTGCCAGTATTTATCTCACAAGTTAAATTATTCTCGCAATATTATCTACTTAAAAACATTTGAAATTTAGATAGTACAGTTGAACTTTGTATGGTTGAGGTAAACAGTAGCTGTTTGGTGTCAGTAATAGGGCACCAATTTGAGCACAATGATAAACACTTATCAGCTTTTCTAGGCTTTTAATATAGACATCTGCGATGAGATCAAACAGCAAATAAAATGAAATTGAACAGCTGTTACAACTACTACTAGTACTACTAGTACAGGAAGTGCGGATATGACTTACCTCTTTGGTAGACAAGTGATGCCGCATCGGAACACGGACAAGCGCTTTAGAGATTTCAGATCTCCTAACTCTGTGGGTAATGTCTGTAGCTTCCTGCTATCCGCTAAATATAACCACTCAAGTTCTTTCAGACTGCAGACACTGTGGTGGAATAAAAACATGTGAAAAACCATAAATATAATACCATTGTAGGAAATGATGCGCAATAAAAAGCGACAAAAGAACTTCCAACAAAGTCAGAGTTTGATCATACTAGTATCATTGATATCTCAAACTAGAATATAGTAACCTTTGATAGTGAATCATATGTGACTCTAGACATAATAATATAAACATAATACATTGTTGTATGTAATTCCATGACTCGTGTAACTACACTCTGATATTAAGTTATATAAAGATAAACAAAGATAAGTAGTCTGTTTGCAAAGAGTGAATGGGCTAGGCGAAACAATTCATTTCATTGGCATCTATATCATTACTTGAGAAATTGTTTTTCAAAAGTGCCGAACAAGAAACCAAAAAAATCGACTGAGTGTTTATAGATTATTATTGTAGCATTTAATATTTTATTATGGCTTTCTTGAAAAAAGAAATGCTGCCTCTCATTCTTAAAACGATGCCTCCAGGTACCTCGCTTTGCAGATGCTACCCTGGATAAAGTATATGCTATTTTCTTATTGAGTACTGTGCAATAGTGCTAGGAAATAATAAACAATATATTATTGGCAAAGATTAAATTCATCTAGATTATTATCGAGCTTTGGAGTTATCATACTTAAATATTATATATAAGGTTTTTATCAGAGTATTCTAGCCTACAGACTCAGAATTGGTTGATCTATCAACCTGGATAGGGATGGGAGAATGTGAATCTGAACTGAACTCCCTCATTAATGAGAGAAGGTTTTAGATTGATCAATTAACCATGTAACTCGTCCTTTTTCTGATTTAGATTTTGCTGTCTGGATAGATTTGCTTTCCTTGTAATGTAGGTATCGAAGGATATAATAGTAACCATGAACCATAGAATCTCAATCAGATGATGCAGATAATAATATGAATTTCTGGTGTTGCAAGTTAGGTGATCCAGATGGGAAACTTAATATATAAATGATGACTTAAACCCACGGTGATGCTGGCTTGACAATGATTGAAATAAGAAAATATAGCCTCACTCATATGAATGCCGCTATCTTGTAGAGATGTTAATCAATTAATAGTGAATTTTGTACGCTCATTGAATATGCTAATCAATTCTTACAAGCCATTCCTGGTCAATTTATGATTTACCAGTAGTTGATAAAACTGAGGAAATCAGACAAAGGCGATTAGAGTAAAACAAATATCCCTGAACAAAACTATTTTGTTACTTTGAAAACTGTAACAAAATGACATTCATGTCTGTTTGGAGTTGATAATCAAAGTATAACTTTCGAGCGGCACTTTCCAAGGGATTTGCTCTGGAACCTCCACTGACCAAAACCTTCTCCAACTGGTGAATGAAATATGATGTATATCATCTGAAGATATTCCTTGTCAATTTTTAAACCTCGCTGCACTGGACATCAAGAAATTTTTTGACTGTGTAACTCATATAGTAACTGAATTTACTCAAAAATTCAACAGTACACTATTGGTAGCATCCTTTATGAAAAAATCATTTATCAAACAGGTCTTAAACCATGAAGGTTAATGGTAATTTTATCGATGATCTCACTAAATTGTTCTCTGCTCGCCAATGACTGTCTCATCATGTCCAGTTGAAATGGCCCGAACCTGTCCATAAGCAGTATAGAGTATTCAGTAGCCTTAGCTTTTGACTGGTATAATTGTAATAAATTGATACTCAATGCGTCAAAGACAGATGTTATGATCGTCTCAAACAAATTTTCCCGAAGCAAATGGTTAGGGCAAGTCATTCAAGCAGTCAGACAAATTAAAATATTTAGGAGTAATTTTAGATAAAAATATGAATTTTGTATCCCTTGTCACAGAGATTGAACATAAACTACACCCAATCATAGCAAATTTTGAGAGAAATTGTAGGGTTCTGAATGAAACCTTAGCTGCAGTCTGGTGCATACAGTTAACAAGACCAAACATTGAATATATTGCTCTATTACTTTTTGCTCCGATGAATATTATTGAACAAGAGTTGAATACCGATGTTTAAGAATCATAAATCTAAATTGCCCAAAAGTTGAGAAAAGTCATTCGAAATGAAATCACCAACGGGTATTATTATTCATCCCTTTTTGCATTTTCAATCAATTGACGAATTGGTCTCTATTATCGATGACAATTAATGACTGTAAAATTAGAAGCACATACAAGATTTGGTAAAAGTGAGGGCTTGATGCTTTTTATAGACAAATACAGGTTCTTCTTTGTGGAATTTTGTGCAAAATTATTTTATCACTTGCCCCTGACCGTTAAGCTATGCCATGATCTCAAATCATACAAGACGTCAAAAGCCACCTTTTAAGTCCATAATTTTTTAACTTTTCTACTCCTCAATACTTGCATTTTTATTCTTCATTTACTCCATTAGATAGGAAATAGTTCATTCAAAATTTTCTCAATTTTCTCAATTGCCTGTAATCTCTGTATTTTTAAACCTTTGTGTGTCCTAGTATTTCACCCACACATTCATAATTTACTTTTAATTTAATTTAAAAATAAATTCCTTTCATCTTTGGTTAATGAACAAAAGTTCCTGAACTCATTGATACTACCAGAACAAATATGCAATACATATATAAGTGATGATGTACTAATTGTTTGAAATAAGGTTATATCGCTAACCATGTGGATTCATTATTCTTAGGTGGATCTGTGGCTGTTATTTGAGATTATTGTAATGTTGTAAGTGAGCACACCTATAATTCAGCCAGTTGAAGGCGATAAGTTGGCTTTTATTCAAATTGTGTAGCCTGCCGTATGGTCATAACCTTTGTTTGTGATACCACCATGGCTAAGATAATTGTGAATACATATTCGGTTCTAATTTATATCACTTCGAAAACTAAATCACATGTACGTAGTTTTGATTTTCATATTTTGAGAGTTGTGCTCACTCGCAAGCGAGAAGATAAACAAAGGCTAAAACAATGGGATCTGAATACCCTAAAAATTTAAATATAAACTGTCTCCAATAACCCTGTTTCATCAATCAATGTTACATTTCCCTAGATATCAATCTCAACTAGGAAAATTAGTGTAGAGTGCTATGAGAATAACATCACTATCAGAAATGGTCGAATGGACCTAGTTTGCCTTAAAAGTTTTCTATAACTCACTAAATTCCATAAATGCAGTGAAAACTCCTTTATTACACTAAAATTATTAGATTAATCATCAAAGCAAATTTTGCCCTTGCCAAATATTAAATACATATAATATAAAGAAGACCAAATAGTGGAGTTGATATGCAAGGTATCAGAGCTTTTATTACTATCATTAAAATCATCCTCTCCCGAAATAGGACAGCTGCCATACATTTGTGAAACATCATAAGGACTGCTGGCAATAGATCAGATGAGAAATCCCACTGCAAAGAAGCTATCCATTGTCAGGCAAAATTATATTGCAACCCCACCAGATACTTATTTAAATTGTCAGGAAATCTCTTGAATTATTTGCCCTCAAGATCAGGTTTCGTTATTTGAGTTTTCCTCAAAATAACGAAACAAACACTCCTGTTTACTAGTTAATTTTATTTGCTTTTGGCCCCACATTTTGGAAAAACTTAGGGCTTTTTTAAAGGTTACAAACTTGCGAAGGAACAAACACGATTGGGCAATACATTCTAAAGATGAGAAAAGGTTTTCTTAAATACCCATACATGGTATCTCTGACATTATATTTCGCAGTCTAAATAGGTTTGGATGTCCTTGTGATGCATGTATTGCAGGAGGTAAAATTTACCATAAATAAATTGACTCGATCTAATTTTTTTGGATATAATGGTTTATAGGTATTTCTTGTGATGCAAGTGTTGCAAAACAGATATGGAAGTTAATATATGAATGCTCGTTTAAACCCAAAACTTTGCTTGCTTGAGGACCAATCAGTGTTGTTGAAATGTAGCCTACTTCCTATTTATGTTGATCATTCTCAATGTAGATTTATATTACCAGACTCAAAAACTCTTTGAATATTTGAAGGCTTCATTCTTGCGAGCGATCCCATTTGAAGTTTTGGGTTATGCAAATTCAGGAACGCATTCAAATGTCAGCAGAGCAAAAATATTTACCAAGCTTCAGACTATGGTATTAGCTGCTTGCCGTTGAGTGTTAAGAAAAGTGTTGAAAGTGAAAATGAATATCGATATGGTTTTTGAATGTAGGTCATGTTACTATTGTTGGCTTGAGTATGAATTGGAAGGAGAAAATATAATCCACATGGATACCCATAATTTTTAGAGATGCTCATCATTTCATAGTGAGATTGACACACTGTCTCGATTCGCAAATTCTTCATTCCAATATTATTTCATAAAAAAGTACGAAATGCGATCCACTACTGGGTACTTTACCACGAGCTGGCATAAGCCAGCAGTAGGCATGGGATGGGATGTGCTATATCCCCTTCGCTATTCGTTATGGTGATGGATATAGTTATACAGAATTTACAAAGCAGTGTGAATGGGATCCAGGTTGCAAATAACCAAATACTTCTGCTAATGAGGGCATTTATGGACAAGGCTCAGGTTGTGGCTTCAATCTATAGACTGTATGAGTTGATAAAGAGATGTGTGATGCGATTCAAACCTTTCACGAGACAGTCCCTGCCTCTGTGTCAAGGTAAACCTGTACCAAATACCTACTTCATAGAAACAGAGCTTATTCTCACGCCTGCAGAGCAGCCTGCGAAGAGCAGCCTGTGAAGATGGTATAGTTTGCTGATCACAGACAGGTTTCGCTGTCACATTATTATCCTGCACACAGCATAGCATTGCTAGGCAGACCATCAATTCAAACATAAAATCAACAAAAATTTAGCCTTAGTCGGATTCAAAGCCCTAAATAACTATTCAACAAGTTATATTTGATCAAAATTTTGCATTTTCATCCTTGTTCTGTTTTGGCTAACTCTTCTGATTTGTATAAGGTTGAATGAGCAAACATTATTTCTTATTATTTCTAACGGTTTCTAGAGAAACCACCTATAATAAAAATAATTATGACGTGTATGTTTATAATGCAGAACACATCAATTAAAATCATTGCCATTATTTGCTCTTACAATAAACCATGTCAACATTTT
The DNA here is from genome assembly GCA_914767715.1 of Membranipora membranacea. Classification (NCBI taxonomy): domain Eukaryota; kingdom Metazoa; phylum Bryozoa; class Gymnolaemata; order Cheilostomatida; family Membraniporidae; genus Membranipora; species Membranipora membranacea. Next base: position 6,221,857 of record OU612069.1, read on the forward strand.
TTTCAAAAAAACCTGGACCTTTAATTGACGCAACTACAGAGCCTGTGTAGAAATAAGTATTAATTTCATATTCGATGACCATAATGACAAAAAGTCAATGTTATGCATTATTGGTAACATTTAGCCAAACTGCGAAACATTCAGCTCCCTGTACTCCTTGTCAGAAACGCTGCCAAGGGAGCAGACCTCAAGTTCGAAACAGAACCTATAAAGGAGCAGCCACATGCCTCTGGAAAACTCTTGTGGAAGATCCAAAATATCAAAGGCATGCCATCCAAAGAGTTTACAGGCCAGGTAGAATATTGGTCTCTCACTCATAGCTGTCCGAACATTTACTTGTTTCAATGTAATTTTCCTATTCTATCTTGTTTGAATTTCACACGGGTCAATGATATCGCAAATGTCTTCTTTTGTGAGAATGAAATTCTGAATGAAATTTGAAGTTCAGTGAAACTATGAGAAACGCAAAGTTTTGTGGTTTTATCGGGAGTGTATTGCAGTTGAAAAATTGAAATTCTAAAGTTTAGCTAATCTAGGGTGACCCATAATATTTATTACCTATTTATTTGTTTAAAGAGGTTTTCTGGAAAGTTTACAGATAACAGAGTAGTTAAAAAGTAACTTGTTGACCTCTAACACACAACTTAATAAAAAAAAGGGGTTATACACAAATAAATGATGATGTTCTAGAAATAGGAAAGTAAGCTATATATGGCATTATAGAAAAAGAATATCATATATATATTATCATAATTATTGTACTTGTAATGATTATTATCAAAAGTATTCCTTAAAAGATAGTGGGCTGTCAGCCGTTTTGCATTTCAATCTGAAATTGTGCAGTAGATTTAAAAGAGCTATTTTGCCAAAATGTGTCCTGAAGGAAGGCTTTATTACTGAAAATTTACGTCTCAGGGAGTGTTGGTGTTTATTAAACTTTTGCACCAGGTGAATAATGTGCTTTGATGCTTTATTTGTGGCTACTTTCTTATGTGTAAATTTGTGAAATAGGTTATGTCTTCTACATTTTAGGGTGAGTAAGTTTTAGAGTGATCTACCAGTTGTGACAGAGAACTTTTTAGGTGTAGATATTATGATTATAATTTCTTTATTCTGGTCTCTTTCAATTGTGTCGGATGTTTTTTGTGTGCCTTCTAGGTTGATAGATGAGCAGTATTCTAAGATAGATCCAACAAGAAATTTGTAAGTCATGTATCATATTTTTTTCAGATTTGAAAGTAGGTATACTACTCTGTTCGCTTAAGTTGCCGTTTCATTGACATGGATATGGAGAGATAAATCGGTATCCAGGGTAACCCCCAGTTCATTGATAGAGAGTTTTGTCTCAATTTTTGAGGTTTGAAAACTATTCGGTAAAAGTTTTTAATGTTTCTTTTGGAAAATATGCAGAATTGTGTTGTTTCGATGTAGAGTCTCAATAAGTGGCTATGATACCAATCTGATGCTGTCTGTAGCAGAGTATTGGACTCCGCTAGTACTTCAGTACCAAGTTTAATTTCCCATTGTTGCAGCACAGATAGCAACATTTGCTCGGTTGAATGATTCTGACAAAATCCGAATTGTAAGTCTCAGAATAAGTTGTGTTTCTCTATGTAAGACATCATTTGATTTTTCATGTCAAGCTCAAACATCTTTGACAGGATTGGAAGCGAGGATATTGGTCGATAGTTTGACGGGTCACATTTGTAACCCTTTTTATGAATTGTCGTGACAGGGGAAGATTTTAAGCAGTCAGGGAAGATTTACCGGAATAGATAGCGGGTAGGCAATTAATTAAACTATTATTTTATCATTGCTGGTATGCCACTTAGTCCACAACTCTTGTCTGCGTTAAGTAAAACTGATATAATATAGGCTTCAGTTTAAAAGATGAAAAATCTCAAGTCCATGTTTGGACAATCAATTTAGTATATCAAACACATAGAATCAATGATGATCATGACAAAAAGTCTGTTTAATGGTTTTGGTTGAGCCAGTCTTATCAGTCTCTGAATTTGTAGGTGTATAATGTATGCTTGCTGGTCAGAGACATATTATAAACTCAGCCTATGCACCAGAAGGTTCAATCAATCTGATTTTCATCATGTTCTCAGTTTTGCAATCATTTTGATCAAGTTTTGGATCCTCAAACAACTTAAATTTAGCGAATATAATATTGTGACAGTGAGTGAGCAGAAGCTTCATCATGTGACAATTATCTTCCAGAGCCATCCTTAAGCTTCAGATAACTATTACTGTTTTGTAAGATGCCTGAAGCCCTCACAGTGTTACAATGATAAGTGATGGGGTATCAAGTTATCAAGAAATTTCCCGTGCGATGCCTGACTACATTTAGTGGGGACTGAGAGTAAAGAGAGTGAAATAAAAAGCTTACTCTTAATATCAAATTTTAGCTTGGTATATATTATATAGTTATATATATATTAAGCGCTCAAATGGTGGCGGGTTGCTGGTAGAGGCATTTCATTATCAACCACTTTCTGAAGAGAAAGTGGTTGATAATGAAATGCCTCTACCAGCATCCCGTCATCGTTTGAGCGCATAAACGAACCAATATCCTGATATTGCGCAGCACAACTAAAGAATACAATTAATGATGACATTTAGTTCACACAACTTATCATAAATTTATCATAACTTTGTTTATGATTGTATGACCCTGTAGCTAAACACTACTCTTAGGTTTTATGGGCCGCGGGGACAAATTTCCAATGTTCAGAGACTAGTTGGAAAATTTGGATATCAAAGTTATATTATTAACAGCATGATCAGCGGTATTCTATACAGAGCGAGAATGACATAAAGCTAACTGGTTAGTCAATGTCCACACGATAGTAATCAACTACTCTTGAACAAGATAATGGTAGTGGCATTAAACTACTGGATGAAGAGTAGGATAAATTTGTATTCCTCATAATTTGTTTGGTTATTTTGTTAGAGTTATGCACTGGTGTTGGCATGATGCTCTGTAAGATTGACAGAAACACATCGCTGGGTTGTGTTTTTATTATTTCATATTTCCGGGTATTTCATTTGTGATCACCTAGAAATTGCCTAACGTAAACTATGAAGCAACATCATCATTTACGTTGTTATATCAACCTCACAAAAAACATTCATAAAGATGATTGTATATTGACCAAAAAATAACTCACATCTACTGCTTGTTCTAAATCTCATAACACTACAGGCAAAACGGATTGGATTCTATGAAATTGGAAAATAACCCACCCTTCCTACACATAAAGATGAACCTCAGAAGCATTTAAAACATTTTCACCAGGATTGTCAAAAATAGCTTCAATTTAACAGTTAGAAACATTATATCTTGGAAATCAAAATCTCATCTGATTTATCAGCAATAGAGAATGGTTTGGTCCTGTTTCACACTATCGAACAATAAATTGGGCATCAGCTCAACCTGCAAGATCAAATTTGTAATACAGTGTGTAGGCACTCAGTTATACATAAAACATAGTATGGTGTTATACAAACTCAATCATACATATTTGGACTCTTACCTCTGTAGCTGATTTACATGTGGTATTTCGTAGAGATAGAGCTTTATCAGATGAGGAGCTACGTCACATAGATTGGGAGGGATATGACCTCTGATGAGCATATGTGTGATATGGAGACCTCGAGCTGTCAGTTCTGATAATGACAGTGATTTTAGTGTCACATCTCTAATATCAGGTACTTCATCAATCTCAGGTTCTCCAGTATGCCGGTACCAGACCTGATACCCTAGACAGCAAATAAAGAATAAGAATGAAACAAAATGTTATAGGACTTACTTAAGAGGGACTAACTGGTCGAGCCGTAGTCATCAATTACAAATATTTGGTTATGGGATCGGATACCTGTTCCTCATAATACTAACCCTGTCCTCAACTTAGCACCCGTCCAATAGAAATCTCAAAATCAAGAATATAGTCCAGTCAGATGAATTACACAACACTGCACTTAGGACTATAATTTTTTCTCATTAACAAATTTGCTTGTCATCAGTTTTGTGCTAAAACTCCTACCTTGGGTCTCATAAGCTCTTGTATGGGTGTGTCTTGAGACTCTTAAACGAGCCCCGAGCCTAGGTTCTTCATCCTGTGGCCTGATCTTAGGGGGCTTACTTTTATTGTTTTCCATGATTATCACTTGGCACCTACAAGCTAAAATAAGTATGATGAATAACACACTGATATATGTGTCTATGTATACTGATTTTTTACTCAGTTGCCCGACCATGCAGTATGAACATGAAGGGGATCAGTTTGAGATGAAAAACCAACACTACAAGCTAATTGAGCATGTGCGAATAGAAATCAGAATTCGAAAATACCAATCAATCCAGTTGCAAATCCGTAATCCTATCGTAATTTTACTATAATTACTAATATTTATCTTCTGTTGCAGATGACCAAATTTCATTTTATTAATACACTAACCTGCACCAAAATTTCTAATTGTCAAAATCTTAAAACAATAAAACATGTTTACAATTAACACCGGCAATGCTTCCTTAAATCGCCGCAAACTTGGACGCCACCTCGGCCGCTCACTCTGCAGCCACCATTCTGGGGCCCACACTCGGTCGCCGTAAACGATTTATGAAAGCAATGTCCCCCTCTTAGGATTTGAACTAAAGACATTTTTTTAGCTCTAATTTGAAACTCTATTCGGAGTTGTCCTCTTTGCAGCATTCAGTGTATTCCACGCGGCATAGGCTTAGGCATAGGAAAAGGCGTCAAAAAGAGGGTTATCTTGAAAAGCGCTAACTATAGAATAGAAACGATCTTCAATCCAGAATATGCACCATAAAAACTCATAGGGACATAGTTTGCGAAACAATTGTGGTATTTGGATAGTCATTTATATCATTATTTGACGGTTTTGCGGACAAAATTCTTGGAATTTTTCATGAATTTTGTCACTAAACTTGAGATTTATCAGCTTTTCGAGATCTTTGATTTTGGAATTGCTCCCCTGGCAAGTACGCTCTGAAAAACATTCAGCACATAACTAGCCAGAGTAGTTTATTCACCCTGCAACAGGGCACAGCACATAAATACAAGTTAACACTGCAGCCAACACCAGCCACTAGCAGACTATGACGTTTACTTATATGATGAGATAATCTATAGCAAAGAGAAGTCAAATGTGAATCCCCCTTCTACCCTGTCAGACCAGAAATAATCTTCAGTCTGATAGCCAGCCGCCATCTGCCACACTCAGCCACAAAACTCAGCAAAAACACCCAGCAGCAACACTCAGCTGCTGAGATGTTCTCAGGCTACATTTGAGATATACATTTAGGCTCCCAAGACCTCTAAAACAAGAGTGATACATGGGTGGCACTTCAATCAATAAATCTACCTCTGCTGAAACAAACTTTGTTGGTTTGGAATCATCTGAAAGTTTCATGTCTGTATTATGCAACCAGGCTGAAATAACCTTTGATAACAGAAATCAAGTAATCAAACCTAGTCACCCTCACAGCCAACTGGAACTTAGATGAAGTACGATCCAATTCCCTGCCTTTGAAGTTGCTCCCCCTGTTGAGCAGGCAGTCAATACCGTTAGAATTGAAGCAAATCAAATGCAGGCATAATTTATCATTTGATTACTTAGCGATTGACTTTCTTAGAAGTAGCTGGGATAGGTTGAAAACCCTGCAACAAAAGTTCCGCATACATGCAAGCTAACACCAGAAACAAGCCACTAGCAGACCAAAAAAGTGACCTAGGCAGAAAGATTTTAAAGCAAAATGAAGTCAACCATTTGACAAATTAATTGTCTTTTCCCTCATGACTTCGATGTTATAGGGTTATATCCCAAGTACGGGAGGATACAACATACACCTCCTTATTATCAAACTGTTTGCGAATTATCTGCATCGAAAAGAACAATAAGATATGTAAAATTATGTTTCGTTTTGTTGTTCAGAGCACAAGAATCACAAATCAACTCTGCCATATATTTCGAAAATGACTGGTAGCTCACACCCTTTAGCCCTAACAAACTTTTCCTGCCTAGTTATGGTATGTTAGGTATGTGACAGGGGTGTATGCAAATCACAGAGCAGCCCCGAGGTATGAAAGAGAAAAGTACACTGTTATCTATTTCAGCATTCTAGAAATTTTTGGTATTCAAGCGAGCTTAATACACCCCTGACTAGCATTATCAATATTAGATAAGCTAAGTATGCTGTAGACTGGGAGTGAAAACTCAAATATCTAAACCAAACAAGAGTACATGTCACTGCCTAACACTGCCTGTAATCTTTAGTTGCTAGAATACACTTGTACTTTAGTACGATGTAGTCTTGTGAAAATAGAGCCCTTATTATTGCCAACAAAAAGATAAAATTAGATTTATGTCCTCATGGACAATCGATGGACAACTTCCAGTCTTAAAGTAACGTGTATTGCCTTAGGGCTTAGAAGCATTGCAAATAGAATAGTAAGGGCCGAGGTGAATAATTTTTAGCTAACACAAAGAAGACCAATTTTAGGTCATTTATAGAATCATATGTGCTGTCCCATTCTGTATTTATAGAATCATATGTGCTGTCCCACTCTGTACTTAGTCATGTCAGGTAATCTTAGTATTTGGAGATACTCCCCCTGTCAAACTGTAGTGGCTTACCAGTAAAATGGGGCCAAATGAATATACAGGCATATCGTATCAAAGTTGATTAACTGGGGGCTGACTTCATAGGAAGTAGTCAGGCCTCATGCTTGAAAACCCTGCAATCTTCACATAAAATCAAGTTGCCGCCTCTGCAGCCTGCAACCGCTAAAGAGATAAATTCTCTTTAATCAACCTTTCGCCCAAACGATCAATTTTGCTGACCTAACAAATGTGATAGCGAGTTTTCTGCTCACCTGCAAGGACCAAATTTAACAGCTACGTTAACCTGAACAAGTATGTAACAGGGGTGTATGAACAGAAATATCCAGCCCCGTGGATGAAACACTGTTATCATTTTCATGATTGGGGTATTCTTAGGAATGAGGCAATAACACAGTGTCAGTTCCATCAAATAATCTTGTTACTTTCCAAAAAATCAAACACTGTAAAGATTTTACTCCATCATCATATCACCATTATTCTATATGAAACTTTATACACCCCTGACGCTATCAACATGAGATAAGCTAAGTATGTGGTAGAAGGCTGAGAATGAAAACTTAAGCGTTTAAACCAAACATGAGTACATGTCACTGCCTAACACTGCCTGTTATCTATCGTTGCCAGTCTACACTGGTATTTTAGTCCTACTGAATTGAGGACAATATTCAATAGTGCCCCTTATCAATAAGAATATTTAACTTCAGTCATAGATGACTGAATATTTTTCTAATGATATGCTAACCTAAACCATAACTTGAATTTGCCTTGTGACTTTTAATAAACCTAATACCAGGTACCAAATCAACTCCGATAATGCCTTCATTTATGCCATCAAATAAACTTCTGACCTCTTTGAAAATAACCTGTGTTGGTTAAAATCATCGCAAAAAAGCATTCAGGGCCAGGGTGAACAAATTCTAGGTATCACAAATCATCAAGTTTAAGCCAACTGACAACTCTAATTGCCTGTATTTGGAGTTGTTCCCAAGTAGAATGTGAGCATGATGATGACCTTAATATTATGAGTTGCCCCACCTTATTGCTGATCAGTATACTGCTCTTCATATGATCACTCTGGCTGATCGACTTTTCTCTAAGTTGTCGGGAGGAGAACGTCTAAGACTCCTTATTCTCTAACTTTTTTTGGAATTTTCTGCAAGTAAAATAATAAATAACATTAGTATATGATTGATTGCACTGTTCCGGGCTCAGAAGGATACATTCTGTGTTATTCTTTTACTGCATGTTTAATCACCTCATGCAGTCCTTACAGCTGTGATATAGAGTTTTCCGCTTGATTGCTAGGGCTAAATTTAACGATCGCTGCAAGTATGTAACAGGGGTGTATACAAAAACCAATCCAGCCCCGAGGATGAAAGATAAAACACACAGCCAGTCCTTAATGGCGTTCGGCCACAATCGCCATGCTGAACACCATTTAGGGCAGGCCGTGTACTAGGGGTTTGATTTATTTGTGTATACACTGAACACTGTTATCTTCATCAGGATTGCAGGAATTCTTAGAGTGAAATAATAATTAATAATAATAATAATAATAAGTAAGTGGTAGAAGGCTGGGAATGAAAACTCAAATATCTAAAGCAAATATATTACATGACACTGCCTAACACTGCGTAACACTTCCTGCTATCTAAGGTTGCTTGTTAACGCTGATATTTAGTATTACAGTCTTACAGATTTGTATGAATATACTCAACAGGGTCCACACTTATTAATACCGATGTGATGTACAAATTTGATTTATGTCCCTATGGACAAAGGATGGACAACTTCTACTATAATAATTTTTTGAAAATCAAAGATGAAATTCCTTTGTAATTTCAGTAAGAATATTTTGCTTACCACAAAAGAAGGATTTTTCGATCACTTTGTTAACCCTCACTGCAACTTAAAAATGTCATATAGATTTTAAGGGCCATGCTGAACAACTAACTCACACAAATCACGAATTCAAACCTTGTTTATGACATTTATAGTATATTGAGCGTTCTTATTCTCAGCATTTGGCGTTAGTATATTGTGCGATCTTATTCTCTGCATTTGGAGTTACTCCCAAATCGAGCTGGCAGAGGCTGACCAGTAAATTGTGACCAACCAAAAAGTATTGGATCAACCTAGTCCAACTGGCCACTGTCCTTTTTGGAACTACCAAGACCTAATGTTTGAAAAACCTGCTAGTATTGCGTACAATTGAGGTGCCAATCCACTAACAGACCATGATCTGTCTTGTACTAGGATAGGATTTACAAAATGAAACTAGTAAATAGATTGATTGCCTTCTCGGCCTATTGGCTATGACCAAAGCGTCATGGCCAATGGCTGACTAGTGCCTGTTTCAGTTTTTGGCATCTTGCTGCACACCCAAGATGAGGAGGTCCACTATGGCCTCACCTTTAGGATGCATTCTAGATCACTAGGATGTATCATATTCTCACTAGGAGGACTTCAGGCAACTTGCGTCCCTCTTTAGGGGCAGCCCACCCTCCGTTTTGTCATAAGCTGGGCCTTCAATGAGTCTTTCACCCAAATGACTAGTTTCACCTGTGTAGTCTTACCTTACTTCTGTTCAGTAGCCGCCTCTTCATATGATCTCTTCGTCTGATCAACTGTTATGTTCTTGATAGTGGAGCAGACCGTCTAAGCCTTCTGATTCTCTGACTGTCTGCGGTATTGTCTGCATTGAAAAGGACAATTAGATATGGATATATGATTAATTTGGCTGGTCAGAGCTAAGATATAATAAAGCACCTCTGTCATATGTTCTGGCACTGAACGATTATTCCCCTCTTGCAGTCCTTACAGTCAATTTCCGCTTAGTTAATGGGCTACAGTAAACCTAACCAATTTGTAACAGGGGTGTATTAATATCAAAGCAGCCCGCGTTAAGAAAGAAGAGCGAGATTTTTCAGGATTCAATAAATTATTGGTATTGAAACAATGAAACATTTCCATCAAATAATCTTTGCTGCATCCCAAAAAAATCAAACACTGTAATACTCTTACCTCTTCATTATATCACCATTTTTTAATGAAATCTTTATACACCCCTGACTAACATTATCAACTTGAGATAAGCTAAGTATGTAGAAGGCTGGGAATGAAAATCTAAACCAAACATGAGAACATGTCACTGCCTAACATTGCCTGTTATCTATCGTAGCATGGCCTACGCTGGTATTTCATTAGTATTATATAGTTTAGCATATTCAAAAAGCCCACTTATTGATAAGAATATGACTCAAGGTTTCACAATTAGTATGCTAAGGTGCACTGTTAAAACTTTCAAAGTGATTTTCATGAACATAACATTTACCAAATTATCGCTGATATTGCCTCCCTTGCTAGACCTAAACTGTTGCCGCACTTGGCATACATCAAGCTCGGCCGACATCCTCGACCACCTAACTCGGCCACCATATGGGTTAGAGGGCAGTTGCTTTAACCAATTGCACTACATTTAATGCCATTTAATAAAATTCTGTTACCTTTCTGAAAGTTGGAATTATTGCAAATAGCATTGTGAGGGCCAGGGCGAGCAAATTCTTGATATCACAAATCATCAAGTTTTTGTCTTTTTTTGCCAACTGGCAACAAGGTTTGAGAATGCTCTAATGCCTTGTATTTGGAGTTGCTCTCCACATAGAAGGAGAGTATATTGCTGACCTTTATATCAGAGTTGCCCCACCTTATTGGTGTTCAGTAAACTCCTCTCAACATTGATCTCTCTGTCTGATCTCTCTGATCTCTTTGTCTGATCTCTCTCTGTCTATTAAAGTGTTGCAGGAGCAGACCAGACACACCCCCTGATTCTCTAACTGTTATGGAACTATCTGCATTGAATAAACAAATATATATGAGTATATGTTGAGTTGTGCTGTGTCCGCTCGTGAAAATAAACATTCTGTCATATGCATATTTTACCTCATATTACTTGACCCGCGCAGTCATAATAATTTTCTTCCGCTTAGTTAAAAGGCCATGGTAACATTAACCAGTATGTAAAAGGGGTGTATAAAATTACAATGCAGCCCCGAGTCTGAAAGAGAAAAGTGCTCCGTTATATTTTTAGGACTCCAGAAATTCTTAACAGTGAAACAAGAAAACATTTCCAACAAAATAATCTTGTTGTATTTCAAAAGATGAAACACTGTAAAACTCTTACCTCTTCATTATATCACCATATTTTAAAGAAACCTTTATTCGCTCGGCCACGAATGCCATGCTTTACACCATTTAGGGCAGGCCGTGTACTAGGGGTTTGATTTATTTGTGTATACACTGAACACTGTTATCTTCGTCAGGATTGCAGGAATTCTTAGAGTGAAAAAATAAAACATTTCCTTCAAGGAATCATGCTGAGTTCCAAAAATCTACCACTGTAAAACCTTAATCACATCATTATATCACCATTTTATATGGGTACCTTAATACACCCCTTGGGTAACGCATTATCATCATGATATATGCTTAGTAAGTGGTAGAAGGCTGGGAACGAAAACTCAAATATCTAAACCAAATATAGTACATGACACAGCCTAACACTGCATAACACTGCCTGCTATCTAAGGTTGCTTGTTAACGCTGATATTTAGTATTACAGTCTTACAGATTTTTATGAATATACTCAACAGTGTCCTCACTTATTAATGCCGATGTAATGTACAAATTTGATTTATGTCGGTATTGACAAAGGATGGACAACTTCTAATCTTGAAATTTCAAATAATGTTTCAAGGGTGATTTATTGACTAATGATGCTATAGTAATTTTTGAGAATCAAAGAAGAAATTTGTGACTTCAAGTAAGAATATTTTGTTTACCACCAAAGAAGGATTTATCGATCACTTTGTTAACCCTCACTACAACACTACAACACTGCAACTTAAAAATATCATGCAGAATTTTATGGGGCAGGTCGAACAACTTACTCACATAAATTACGAATTCAAACCTTGTTTATGACATTTATAGTATATTGTGCGATCTTATTCTCACCAGTTGGAGTTAGTATATTGTGCGATGTTATTCTCTGCATTTGGAGTTACTCTCCCATCGAGCTGGTAGAGGCTAACCAGTAAATTGGAACCAACCAAAAATGCAGAAGTATTCGATAAACCTAGTCCAACTGGCCACTGTCCTTTTCAGAAGTACCCAGACCTAACGCTTGAAAACTCTGCTAGTATTGCGTACAATTGGAGCAGACCGTCTACGCCTTCTGATCCTCTGACTGTCAGCGGTATTGTCTGCATTGAAAAGTACAATAAGATATGGATATATGATTAATTTGGCTGGTCAAAGCTAAGATATAATAAAGCACCTCTGTCATATGTTCTGGTACTGAATGGTTATTCCCCTCTTGCAGTCCTTACAGTCAATTTCCGCTTGGTTAAAGGGCTATATACAGTAAACCTAACCAGTTTGTAACAGGGGTGTATTAATATCAAAGCAGCCAGGATTAACAAAGTAGAGCGATATTTTTCAGGATTCAAGAATTGGTATTGAACCAATGAAACATTTCCATCAAATAATCTTTGCTGCATCCCAAAAGATGAAACACTGTAAAACTCTTACCTCTTCATTATATCACGATATTTTAAAGCAACCTTTATACACCCTTGACTAACATTATCAACATGAGATAAGCTAAGTATGTAGAAGGCTGGTAATGAAAACTCAAATATCTAAACCAAACATGAGAACATGTCACTGCCTAACACTGCCTGTTATCTATCGTAGCCAGTCTACACTGGTATGTTTTTAGTACTATATAGTTTAGCATATTCAACAAGGCCACTTATTGATAAGAATATGACTCAAGGTTTCACGATTAATATGCTAAGATGCACTGTCCAAACTGTCAAAGTGATTTTCATGAACGTAACATTTACCAAATCATCGCTGATATTGCCTCCCTTGCTAGACCTAAACTCTCGCCGCACTTGGCATGCATCACACTCGGGTTAGAGGGCAGTCGCTTTAACCAACTGCACTACATTTAAGGCCATTTAATAAAATTCTGCTACCTTTCTGAAAGTTTGAATTATTGCAAATAGCATTGTGAGGGCCAGGGCGAGCAAATTCTTGATATCACAATTCATCAAGTTTTTGTATTTATTAGCCAACTGGCAACAAGGTTTGAGAATGCTCTAATGCCTTGTATTTGGAGTTGCTCTCCACATAGAAGGTGAGTATACATATTTTACATCATGTTACTTGACCAGTGGAGTCATAATGATTGTTTTTCGCTTAGTTAAAAGGCCATGGTAACCTTAACCAGTATGTAAAAGGGGTGTATAAAATTACAAAGCAGCCCCGAGCCCCGAGTATTTTTAGGACTCCAGAAATTCTTTACAGTGAAACAAGAAAACATTCCCACCAAAATAATTTTGCTGTATTTCAAAAGATGAAACACTGTAAAACTCTTACCTCTTCATTATATCACCATATTTTTAAAGAAACCTTTATACACCCCTGACTAACATTATCAACATGAGATAAGCTAAGTATGTGGTAGAAGGCTGGGAATGAAAACTCAAATATCTAAACCAAATATGAGTACATGACACAGCCTAACCCTGCCTGTTATCTATCGTAGCCAGTCTACAATGGTTTTTGTTAGTATTATATAGTTTAGCATATTCAACCAGGCCACTTATTGATAAGAATATGACTCATGGTTTCACGATTAATATGCTAACATGCACTGTCGAAACTGTCAGAGTGATTTTCATGAACGTAAAATTTACTAAATCATCGCTGATAATGCCTCCCTTGCTCTCGGTCACCACACTCAGTCTCCATCCTCAACCACCACATGGGTAAGAGGGCAGTCGCTTAAATCAACTGCGCTACATTTAATGCCATCCAATAAAATTCTGACCTGTCTGAAAGTAACCTGTTCTGGTTGGTATCATTGCAAATAGCATTTTGAGGGCCACAATTGGATTGGCAACAAAGACTAAGAATGGTCTAATGCCTTGTATTTGGAGTTGCTCCCCACATAGAGTGAGAGCCCTTTATATCATGAGTTGCCCCACCTTATTGGGGTCAAGTAGACTCCTCTCGACATTGATCTCTCAGTTTGATCTCTCTGTCTGATCTCTCTCTGTCTGTTAAAGTGTTGTAGGAGCAGTCAACACACACACCTCCTGATTCTCTGTTTATGGAATTATCTGCAATAAATAAAATAAAAGATGACAGTATATGTTGCGTTGGCTGTGTCTTGGCCAATGGCTGATTAGTGCCTGCTTCAGTTTCAGGCAGCTTGCTGCACACTTACGATTAGGAGGTCCACCATGGCCTCACCTCTAGGATGCATTCCAGTTTACTAGGATGTATCACACTCTCAGTATGAGGACTCCGGGCAACTTGCGTCCCTCTTTAGGGGCAGCCCACCCTCTGTTTTGTCATAAAGGGGGGGGGGGTGTTATGGCCAATGGCTGATTAGTGCCTAATAATCTCATTCTTACTTGGAGTTGCTCCTCTTGTCTAGAAGGTGCCAGACAAGCTTGAAAACCCTGCATGCGGCGCTAACATATACATGCCAACGCAGCAGTCTACATCGAGTTAGAACCAACTAGCCTGCATACTGACCTGAGCACCTTTTGCTGATAAACCAATTAAGGGAGCACTTAAAAGTTCAGGACAACTAGATCAAACTAAATCTAACTGCAGCAGGAACAATCAAGTAACAAAAACAAAAGTGGCTTGCTTGATGAAAAGAGTTACGGGAAAAACAAATTGCCTACTTTATTTACCCCCTCTGACCGGGTGCCTTTATCTTCTTGTGTAGCCTTACCTTATAACTGTTCAGTAGAAACCTCTCCACATGATCTCTCTGATTGGTTCAATCTCTGTATCCAGGTTACATCCTACGGAGCACAGACAGGCTGAGACTAACACCTACACCTTTCTCCTGATTTGCCAGTTGCTTATGTAACTTTCTGCATGCAAAAGAACAAGTGGATATGAATGGATGATTGATGGTGGTGGTCACAGCTCAGGAGTATATATTCTGTTATATACTCTTCTTCTGGCTGCTATTTTACCCTTACAGTTCTCCCGATTGTGTAAAAGTGATATCAGCTAAATTAATTGGTATTAATTGCTATGGTAACCGTCGTCGTCAAAATGTGACATAGGTTTAAATCACAAAGCATCTCATAGGAAATGTACACCTTCAGCGTTTCCTAAGAGCTATCCATTAAGGATAGCTGAGTAGAATAAGATTGAGCATTGTCAAGCTTAATTTGATGTAAGAATGAGGAAGCAAATCATCCCCTAGGCTATGCTAACCGATTGATATGAACTGTAATGAGATTTATGACTCATTAAAACTGATTACAGCAACCTTACTAATACTGTTGCCTAGAGCTCAGTTTTAGATATAAATTCCTGTGCCTGCATGAATACAAAATTTGGCACACCAACCTCTACTGTTTAATTTTGTCGTATGCGTCGGCATTACGATGAAAGAAAACTGTCAAACGCCTATGAAATTTGTCCTTATCGTCATGGTGTGCCTATAATGCACTTCAAAATCAGTGTAACACTGCCTTGCAAGCGGCAGCAAATCTCAAGCGTTTATATCAAGTGCTGGGGCCAGTTTTGTGCTGCAATACCAACTAGCTATCGGAGTACTTGAGTGACCTCTGTACCACACCAGTCTAGCGTGTAGGCTATATTATTGTGACAGTGTTCTGTATAAAAAAGTATGAGGTTGTTGTTCGAACTGCACCACTGGCACTGACACTGGCCCTAGCACTGGCACTAGCACTAGCACTAGTACTGGCAATGGCAATAGCGATAGTGATAGCAATAGCAATAGCAATAGCACTTAATACATGAACCCAATCTAGACACCAGCTTTCTATTACTCATACACATTCATCTTTGTGTAGCAATATGCCATCTAGACAATATAAATTGGTCTTTCAGTTAAGGTTGTAGCTTGATACATTTTTGAGCACCATCGAGACAAGCACCATGTAGGATTATAGTGTATAGGCTCTAGATGTCATGTCATCTATTGGGAGAGTGTACAATTGTGGTTATTAATGGTGGAAGAGTAATCATCTATAATCTCCTATGTAAAAAAACAAGGAAGTTATTTTGCTTGCTATCCAAGCTAGTTGTTATCCACTGTATGATCTGTGGCAATTTTAAAACTCACAGCAACAATACTATAACAGTTGCCTAGAGGTCATACTAATCAATCTAAATTCCTGCGGTATAATGAATACAATAATTGGCAATGCACCCTTCACTGTTCAGTTTCGTGG
This sequence comes from Membranipora membranacea, assembly GCA_914767715.1. NCBI lineage: Eukaryota > Metazoa > Bryozoa > Gymnolaemata > Cheilostomatida > Membraniporidae > Membranipora > Membranipora membranacea. The sequence continues at coordinate 6,237,813 of OU612069.1, forward strand.
TCAATGATTGTCATAAAGATGAAAATTAACTGTGAAATAACAAGGAAGAATCAACGTAAGTTGATTACTGCAGTAGATGAATCCATTTTAATAATACTTTATCATCACTTGTGGACAAACACAAACTAAGGATGTTTATCTTTGCACTTCCATTGCGAAAGCTTCAAGTCTTCCGACAGTATGCAAATGTACTTTGGGGGTGATATCGTAATGCGTTGTGCCACAAAATTCCTTCCGACCTCGGGAAGTTCCCCATCACGTGAGAATGAGGATGTTTTTGCTATATTGGATAACAACGCGACAGTGCTGGCTCGTGAAAAACTAACTAACTTGCAATCTCATCTTTGGTCTGCTAGATTATGTAAAATTTAGTGCCGGTAATGGTTATTGAGGTTGGCAGAGCCTTCGGCCATTCATGTTGTGTGATAATGCCACTCCGATGAAAAGCAGTCGAATCAAGATTATATTGGTCCGTATGGGTATAAATATTAATAAGCTCTGCTATGGGTATTTGAATATTCCTGTTATAATGTAGAGTGACCACTGTCCTGGTGACAGCATTGATAAGATAAGCTTACCTGGTATCTGCAGTCAGAAGACAGAAATGAAGGTGATCCACGTAATCCTCTCTGCCTCTACCAGTAATATAAGTCTGTATCAGTGGTCACCATCCTATGATTTCTGATTTTCAAGCACTACCAGTACATGTCTACACAGGGTATCCAGCTTTGAGAAGTTAATATCTGTTTTCTAGTGATGTAGATGGCTTGATTCTATATGATATAAACACAGAGTAACAATAATATCCTTCATCTGGCCTTGAGTTGTTGCTATACAATGGCAGGCGGTGCAGATATTAACACCGCATTGTGTCTCTAATTCATCATCCCTGGTGACCTCTGAATTGCCCAATATGATGAGATATGAATGAGCAAGCGCATACCAAGGGGCGTAAAGAAGTTACAAACCTCCCCTTGTTTGCAAACAGTTCATGAAGAGTTTAATATGTCTATGTATGATAGTGTAATTCTCTATAGTGCATTGACAAGGACTGCTCTATCAAGTATTGTCTCATTCAATATGTTGTACGATGAGTGCAACCAGTAATCTGTACTGATGTTTTGTTTTATATTACTACACCTGCTGCTTGTATTACTAGCCAAAATATTTTTGACAGATATTCATCAAATATTGATTTGCCAGTTGCTTATGTAACTTTCTGCATGCAGAAGAACAAGTGGATATGAATGGATGATTGATGGTGGTGGTCACAGCTAAGGAGTATATATTCTGTTATATACTCTGCTTCTGGCTGCTATTTTACCCTTAAAGTAAGTTCTCCCGATTGTGTAAAAGTGATATCAGCTAAATTTATTGGCTATGGTAACCGTTGTCGTCAAAATGTGACATAGGTTTAAATCACAAAGCGACTCATAGGAAATTTACACTTTCACCGTTTCCTAAGAACTATCCATTAAGGTTAGCTGAGTAGAATAAGATTGAGCATTGTCAAGCTTGATTTTATGTAGGAATGAGGAAGCATATCGTCCGCTAGGCTAGGCTAACCAATTGATATGAACTGTAATGAGATCTATGACTCATTAAAACTGATTACAGCAACCTTACTAATACTGTTGCCTAGAGCTCAGTTTTAGATATAAATTCCTGTGCCAGCATGAATACAAAATTTGGCACACCAACCTTCACTGTTTAACTTTGTCCTACGTGTTGGCATTACGATGAAAGAAAACTGTCAAACGCCCATGAAATTTGACCTTATCGACATGGTGTGCGTATAATGCACTTCAAAAGCACTGTAACACCGCCTTGCAAGCGGCAGCAAACCTCAAGCGTTTATATCAAGTGCTGGGGCCAGTTTTGTGCTGCAATACCAACTAGCTATCGGAGTACTTGAGTGACCTCTGTACCACACCAGTCTAGCGTGTAGGCTACATTATTGTGACAGTATTCTGTATAAAAAAGTATGAGCTTGTTGTTCGAACTGCACCACTAGCACTGGCACTGGCCCTGGCCCTGGCCCTGGCACTGGCACTAGCACTAGTACTGGCAATAGCAATCGCGATAGCAATAGCAATAAGGACATGAACCCAATCTAGACACCAGCTTTCTATTACTCATACAAATCCATCTTTGTGTAGCAATAGGCCATCTAGACAATATAAATTGGTGTTTAAGTTAAGGTTGTAGCTTGATACATTTTTGAGCACCATCGAGACAAGCACAATGTAGGGTTATAGTGTTATAGGCTCTAGATGTCATGCCATCTATTGGGACAGCGTACTATTCGTACTACTTTTGCATGAAGGTAATAGTGGAGCAATATCGTAATATCAAGCGCCACAAAATAGGAATGAGGATGAAAACACTGTGCAACAATTCTCTCCTCAAAACCGTTTTACTGCAACCCTGCGTATGTGGTGGCCTATACAACATTTCCAATTGGTGTCAATTGTATTTATTAATTGTGGAAGAGTAATCACATATGATCTCCTATGTAAAAATAACAAGGAAGTTATTTTGCTTGCTATCCAAGCTAGTTGTTATCCACTGTATGATGTGTGGCTATTTCTAAACTCACAGCAACAATACTAAAACTGTTGCCTGGAGGTCATACTAATCAATCTAAACTCCTGCGGGTATCATGAATAAAATAATTGGCACTGCACCCTTCACTGTTCAGTTTCGTGGTCAATGATTATCATGAAGATGAAAATTGACTGTGAAATAACAGGGAAGAATCAATGTAAGTTGATTACTACAGTAGATGAATGCACTTTAATAATATTTTATTATCAGTTGTCAACAAACACAAACCAAGGATGTTTTTCTTTGCACTTCCATTGCGAAAGCTTCAAGTCTTCCGGCAGTATGCAAATGTACTTTGGGGGGGATTTCGTAATGCGTTGTGCCACAAAATTCCTTCCGACCTCGGGAAGTTCCCCATCAAGTGAGAATGAGGATGTTTTTGCTATATTGGATAACAACGCTGCAGTGCTGGCTCGTGAAAAACTAACTAACTAACTTGCAATCTCATCTTTGGTCTGCTAGATTATGTAAAATTCAGTGCCGATAATGGTTATTGAGGTTGGCAGAGCCTTCGGCCATTCATGTTGTGTGATGATGTCACTCCGATGAAAAGCAGTCAATTCAAGATTATATTGGTCTGTATGAGTATAAATATTAAAAAGCTCTGCTATGGGTCTTTGAATATTCCTGTTATAATGTAGAGTGACCACTGTCCTGGTGACAGCATTGATAAGATAAGCTTACCTTGTATCTGTAGTCAGCAGACGGAAATGAAGGTGATCCACGTAATCCTCTCTGTCTCTACCAGTAATATAAGTCTGTAGCAGTGGTCAACATCCTATGATTTCTGATTTTCCAGTACTACCAGTACATGTCTACACAGGGTATCCAGCTTTGAGAAGTTAATATCTGTTTTCTAGTGATGTAGATGGCTTGATTCTATATGATATAAACACAGAGTAACAGTAAATATCCTTCCTCTGGCCTTGACTTGTTGTTATACAATGGCAGGCGGTGCATTGTGTCTCTAATTCATCATCTATGGCAACCTTTCAATTGCGCAATATGATGAGATACTAATGAACAAGCGCACACCAAGGGGCGTAAAGAAGTTACAAACCTCCCCTTGTTTGCAAACAGTTCATGATGAGACTAATATGTCTATGTTTGATTGTGTAATTTTCTATTGTGCATTGACAAGGACTGCTCTATCAAGTATTGTCTCATTCAATGTGTTGAACGGTGGGTGGAACCAGTAATCTGTACTGATGCTTTATTTTATATTACTACACCTGCTGCTTGTATCACTAGCCAAAACATTTGTGACAGACGTTAATCAAACATTGATACTGATATCAGTTTACATCGAAATCAGTCATGGAATAGCGACCCTACTGGATCTGAGCCAAACTATGTTAGCTGTTGTATAACAGAAGTCCCAAAGAGGATATTGTGGCTGTTAATTCAAAGCTATGGATATTATTCAATTGATACACTATGACAAACTTGTCTCAAAGGTGTAGTGGGGGGGGGGACAAGTTAAGTTAGTTGGATTAAACAGGAAGTGAGTTTCAACCATAAGGCTAGTTTCGGGAGGGCATTGGCAAAGTGGTTGATAAAGAAATGCTACTACCAGCTCTCCGGACACCGTTCAAGCTGATGTTATGTTCATGTGTTGTGCTTGATTTGCTGTCAGTATATTGTTTGAGTTAGCGATCTAACACCCAGGCTCAGCTCAGGTACCCTGTGTCAGGGTGGTTACCCTGTAAACTCCTCCCACATTGTAAGGCAAAGGATATGGTTAAATATGTCTAGGGCTACACATCCTTGCCATTGCAAACCTTCCATCATGTAACTAGAAACAAACGATGTTAGAATAGGTTTGGATTTGGTATATTTTGCGGTGACGGAGTTGTAATGAAGTGCCTTTATAATGGTAATATTTTATTTTCTTGTCAAAATCACAGGAGACGGCAGGTTAATGCATATTTCAAGAGAACTCAAACGCTAGCTATTGCTAATGGTAATCATATCATTAGGAAAGTCACTATTGGGAAGGATGGGAAGGCATGGTGGCAATTGTAATGTTATTTGAGACTGGTTTTAGAGGTGGAAGGCTGGCTAAACAGATAAAAACTCATTTTGTGTGTGGATGGTGTGACGGCGAGATGGAGCACTCTGTCAGCACGCTTGCCGCTCACTGCCAACGGTCGGTGCGACAGTAGATTTTAGTTTTGAGCCCTGTTAGGAGGTATTTTCAGGTCGATCGTTCTATATCAGCTCCCTGTAATCTCGGTGTCTCTCTCCTGACTCGATGCATGTTGATGAGGTGTAGAATACTTACAGAAATGAGATTAGCTGGCCGTTTCTATGTAATGCAACTGATTAGATGTCATGATGATCTGATAGCTCTGTTTTCATATAAGTAATACAATACCAAATACATCAAGGTCGACCTGTAAGATGTTGGTTAAGTCTTTTTCTTCAGCCCGACATACCAACTGGAATGCAGAGCAAACAAAATATACTTTTATTTGGCCATTGATGGTATTTCCAACTGAACTGAAATATATAATTATTCTAATTTATCTTCCTAATTTGGTAAACCACTTTATGTGAGGTGATGTACGCTGTAAGTTGATGATTTCAATGGAATAGAAAGCAGGTGAAGAATCAAGGGCAATGCCTCAGGCGGAGGACACCTTCATTTAGATTGTTGTCGAATGTTTCTAAATTTATTTTTTTCATAGTTACAAATTAGAGAGAGTGTTGTTGGCTGTGACAAAATAGTGGCTATCTAAAACACCACCCAATGATGCACTCCAGGCCTAAATAAAACAATATAATAAATAAAGTATGTCTATTGGTAATGGTAAGTGGTAAGTGGAGGACAGGAAACTTCAGTGTATAACATTTACATAGAATTGTGAAGGTCATGACGTCATTCAAGCTCCACCAAACTTGATATCCCAAACAGTATGGGGCAAGAGGTAAGCAGATTCCTGTCTTGTCACAATTGGGTGATTGCAGACTGGATCAGTCTCATCGTTACTGTGAGTATAACGCAATATTGGAGCATCCAGATATCTGGCCTTCAATTTTTTAGTTGTAGCCCCGTGCTCAAAAAGAGGAAGTCCGAAAAGAAACTGTGATATATTTGGGTTTGATGGATTTCTCCGTTGAGTTAAAAAGATAATTTGCCCAATATATCCTTCTTCTGGCCTTGACTTGTTGCTATACAATGGCAGGCGGTGCAGATATTAACACTGCATTGTGTCTCTAATTCATCATCTCTGGCGACCTCTGAATTGCCCAATAAATGATGAAATATAAATGAACAAGCGCATACCAAGGGGCGTAAAGAAATTACAAACCTCCCCTTGTTTGCAAACAGTTCATGATGAGATTAATATGTCTATGTTTGATTGTGTAATTCTCTATTGTGCATTGACAAGGGCTGCTCTATCAAGTATTGTCTCATTCATTATGTTGTACGGTGAGTGCAACCAGTAATCTGTACTGATGTTTTCTTTTAAAATACTACACCTGTTGCTTGTATCAATAGCCAAAACATTTGTGACAGATGTCAATCAACCATTGATATTGTTGATATCGGTTTACATCGAAATCAGTCATGGAATACAGACCCTACTGGATCTGAGCCAAATTATGTTAGTTGTTGTATAACAATGCGGATATTTTGGCTGTAAATTCAAAGCTACAGATATTATTCAATTGATATGCTATGACAAACTTGTCTCAATGATGTAGTGGAGGGGAAAGTCAAGTTTTAATGTCAAGTTAGTTGGATTAAACAGGAAGTGAGTTTTAACCATGAGGCTAGTTTTAGGACTTAAAAGGTGTCGAGAGAGCCGGTAGTAGCATTGGCATTGGCATTGGCATTGGCAAAGTGGCTGATTTTGAAATGCTACCACCAGCACTCCCGACATCATTTAAGCGCTGATCATGTGTTGTGCTTGATTCACTGCCAGTATTTTGTCTGAGTGAGCGATTTAACAACCAGGCTCAGCTCAGGTGCCTGTGTCAGGATGGTTACCCTGTACAATCCTCCACCATTATCAGGCAAATGATATTGTTAAATATGTCTTGGGCTACACATCCTTGCCATTGCAAACCTTCCATCATGTAACTAAAAAAAAACGGTGTTGAAATAGGTTTGATTTTGGTATTTTTTGCGGTGACAGAGTTGTAATAAAATGCCCTTATAATGGTAATATTATATTTTCATGTCAAAATCGCAGGAGGAGGCAGTTTAATGCATATTCAAGAGAACTCAAATGCTAAATATTGGTAATCACATTTTTAATAAAATCACTCCTGGGAATGATGGAGAGGGAGGGTGGCAATTGTAATGTTATTTGAGACCGATTTTAGAGGTGGAAGGCTGGCTAAACAGAAAAAAACTAATTTTGTGTGTGGATGGTGTCACTACGAGATGGAGCGCTCTGTTAGCATGCTTACAGCACACTGCCAGCGGTTGGTGCCACAAGAGCTTTTAGTTTTGAGTCGTGTTAGGAGATCTTTTCAGGTCGATTGTTTCATATCCAGCCCCTGTATCCTCGGTGTCTCTCTCCTGACTCGAAGATCACATACTGGCAAGATGCGTGCAGAATACTCACAGAATAAGATTAGCTGGCCGTTTCTATGTAATGCAACCAATTAGATGTCATGATGATCTGATAGCTCTGTTTTAATATAAGCATTACAATACCAAATACATGGAGGTCGACCTGTAAGATGTTGGGTAAGTCTTTTTCCTAAGCCTGACAGGACAACTGGAATGCAGAGCAACCAGTAATACTTTTATTTGGCCATTGTTTGTATTTCGAATTCAACTGAAATATATACTATTCTAATTTATCTCCCTTATTTGGTAAACCACTATGTGAGATGATATACGCTTAAGTCGATGATTTCAGTTGAATAGAGAGCAGGTGAAGAATCAAGAGCGATGCCTCTGACGGAAGACACCTTCATTTAGATTGCTGTCGAGTGTTTCTAAATTTGTTTTTTTCATATTTACAAATTAGAGAGAGTGTTGCTGGCTGTGACAAAGTAGTGGCTATCTAAAGCACCACCCACCCAATGATGCACTCCAGGCCTATATAAACCAATATAATAAATTAATTATGTCTATTGGTAATGTTAAGTGGTAAGTGTAATACAGGAAACTTCAGTGTATAACATTTACATAGAATTGTGAAGGTCATGAACCTCATTCAAGCTCCACCAAACTTGATATCCCAAACAGTATGGGGTAAGAGGTAAGCAGATTCCTGTCTTGGCACAATTGGGTGATTGCACACTGGATCAGTCTCATCGTTACTGTACGTATAATGAGATATTGGAGCATCCAGACATATGGCCTTCAATTTGGAGTTGTGACCCAGTGCTCAAAAAGAGAACAAGTCCGAAAAGAAACTGTGATATATTTGTGTTTCATGGATTTCTTCGTTGAGGTAAAAGATAATTTGTAAGTTATTATAATTTATATATGATGTGTGTTATGAAAAGTTCTAAGTTCAACATTCTTACAATCAGATAATCTATGCAGTCACACCTGACATCACCAAAAAGTGATTTAAGTGAAAGCGTTATATTTTGTATATATTGTGCTATCACCAATTCTAAATTAGGCCATCAAAAAATGGAGGTGTTGATATCTGTAGTAAACCAAACCCTCTTATATATTTATGATAGAATAACCACGAACGGCAACAACCTGAGAGGTGCTGTAGAGAATATATGGAAGGTAATAGCAGTAGAGCTTGGAAATAGAGGTTATCCTGACATGACATCAATAGTATGGCATCTGAAAATCAATTTTGCAATAGATCGAAATTTTATTTGGTAAAAATCAAGATGGAGAGCACATTCAACATGGCCTTTGTTTGCCCTTAAAATCCCATCGGTCAATCTAGGCACCTGACCCATAACCCCATTTAAATCAACAGACTGACTGTTTCGTACAATTAATATGGCTGTCTAGTAGTGAGATCGGTCGATCCTCCGATACTGGGCGTCGACCTGTAATAAAATCACTGTGTATAGTCACAGCTTCATTGCTGAGAAGAACATACAGAGTTTAAAAAACCAGCTAGCCATGTACTTGTGATTAAGAGGTCGGATTTGCGTTTGAAATTGGCTTATTTTTATAGGAAAAACAAAATTGAGTCCACTGACTGCCAGTGAGTTTTTCTTGCAAGCGACCAACATGGTGTCACATGAACAATTTCCCGAAAAATAGCAATATTTACTGAAATTTCATGCTTAAGGTAGAGCCACGTGGGTCAGCATATATGTATTGACTTTCTATATGCTGTTGGAAAGCTCTCGAGACAAGGAAATGTGAATCCAAATTAAAGTATAGCTGCTTCATTTGACCTTGCGCTATTCACCAAAGCAATGACATTTCGTGTCAATAGTTCGGGTGATTGAAGCAATATAGTGGTGGTGTGGTGGAGATTGATGGCCTGAAACTGCAGTTACAGGCGAATTCGTCTTACTACAAGATGAGACAAATCGAGGAATTCTATTGATGAGAAGAATCGCAAAATCTCGACTAAAAACACAATTTTCTACAACCTTTGAAAATTGATGTCTGTTTATAACATAGTATAAGTGCTCACACTCTGTCAGAGTAGCCTAAAATGAAACTCAAGGGCAGACTTTCAGCACTTCAACTTTGCCATTACTTAACTAACACCTACATCATTAACACACCTATTATGTCAAAATACCAAAGCTGATAATATACATTGAGGGCTGGAAGTGTTTGAATGAGATGCTCGTCAACACACAGGGGTGGCTTCACGTTGTGGGGCCGGCCATGAGGAGGTTGCACTAGAGAACGCCTCAAAATAGCGCTTGACTCAAGGTTTCTAGCTGAAGAACTGTGTATTGTGCAGTGGTATGTGCACTGCTGTATGTATGTTGTATGTATGAATGAGAATACAACGTAAACAGCAGTCATACAGGTCAAGGCAAAGACCTCATGCTGCATAAGAGTGTTAATACCATGACCATGGAAAGAAAACTCCTGAAAACATCAATAGAGAATAAAATTGCATTTATCAAAAAATTTGCAGAATAGTAAAAACGTTGAACCTATGATTGCAAAACTGAATTGAGCTCGGCATCCAAGCGACCACAATACTCTAATCGCTTAAAAAGTGTTTAACCCATATGATATTTCTATGCCAAAACTGGAAAGACATCTCATACATACACTTAATAATATACTATTCTAAAAAACTTTTTATACAACAGAGATCTGATTTTTCCAATTTTTTCTTTCTTGTCAGTATTAACAACGTATTTCGTGACAAATTTTTGTCTATGATAGTAATAAATCCATCCATCCATCCATATAATAAGAGTAATATATAATAACATTTTGTCATCTTACACGCCGGGAACCTCAGGTTGAGACAGAACGTCACACAATTTATCAGTGATTGTCTTTACTTCTGCCATAGCCCCATTTCCTTTATCTCCACAGGCTAACAGTTTGGATACAGGAGGTATCTCAGTGTACCCCCAACTTATAAGAGTGTCTATATGAGGTTTTGTTATTGGGTGCTCCAGCATACGAGTGTTCATAGCTGCAGCAAACAGGAGAGGCTTGTTAATATCCCACGCTCTAACTGTACAAGTCTATAAACACAAAAATTAAATTAAGTTAAAAAAACATAAAACTGTGATTTCACATCGACCAGAAAGTAGGCTATAGATTAAATATTGGAGCCTCAAAATCGCAGTCAGTTCTGCAAGCATTTTCGAAGATACAGGATCGCTCGTAAAGATGGAGATAGGTTTCCTGCTGACCATAAAAGACTAGAGAAACTTTATATCAATGATACTTGAAAGTAAATCCAAGGATATACAAATTCAGATCTAGCCATGTTGCATATCATAGCAAAGAGCATGCTGTGCTTAATGGTTGTCACGGGAACAAGATGCTAAAACACACCATGTCAAGAGCTCCAGTGACCCATACTGATGCTTTCCGATGGATTTACAAAACAACTTCTTGACTGCACAAAATGAAATAGAAGATTATTAGTGCCATATCACTCGGGCATTTGGGACATTTGGAAGTTTTGGGAAAGTTTTGTCCCGAAATATCCTAGCACCTGAGATATGAATAATCACCGTGATGAATCGTGAGTAATGTGCTGTGCATTAAAGCTCGGACAATTTCAAAAACTACCAACATTTCCTAAAATTTTGAGACACTCCTTAGATACATACATATAGTGTGGAATCTGGTTTTGAATTTACTTTGGTCATTATAAAGAACTTTAAATTTTGACGTATCGTATATTACATCATAAGACTACCCGACAGGCAGAAAGGTTGCCATTGAATCATTGATTTTTCTAATGGAAAAATATTACCTCCATTATTCATAAGGTATTCCTCTACCGTAATCCCTGACCTATAGATAGAGCGATTTATAAGTGAAGGCGGCTGTAAGAGAGTAGCATATAGACGCGACTATCATTTGAAGCATTTTTATATTTAGCTTGGATTAAAACCTCTTGTAACCACCGAAGCTGAATAGCTCAGTGGTAAAGTGTGCGACTGTACAAAATTCAAATTTTGCAACAATCGGCATATCATATCTCTCTCACAGTCTTTCAAAATAAATAAAACATGCCAAGAACCTCATACACCACTCAGCAGAAACTGGAAGTATTGAGAACAGTTGAAAAGAATAACAACCTTGACAAGACTGCAAGGGAAATGAACATTAATAGACGCTTAATTCAAAGATGGAGAGCTTCCAAACATCAACTACTGATATGATTCACTTATAAGACACGGTGACTTATAGCTGTGGGGTGTCTTATAGCTGTGGGGTGTCTTATAGCTGTGGGGTGTCTTATAGCTGTGGGGTGTCTTATAGCTGTGGGGTGTCTTATAGCTGTGGGGTGTCTTATAGCTGTGGGGTGTCTTATAACTGGAGCATTTTTATTTTTTCTGAGGGGGGTGATTCACTTACAAGTCCGGTGACATATAGGTGAGGGATTACAGTATAAACAAATCCTCAAAGCCACAGAAGTTAAAACTTACAAATTTTATAATTTTCGCACAGTCACTTAATACAACTTTCTAAATGTTTTTACCCTGTGAGTTATTAGGGCGGGGGAGGGGGGGAGACTGTAGGGATATCTGGGGGAGACTGTGGGGATATCAGCGGGTGGGGGGATCGAGACTGGGGGTTTTAGAAAGTTTCACTCACCAGTAGATTGTCACAGAGGCCATTAGCTATCTTTGCTAGAGTGTTAGCGCTCAGGGGAGCGATCAACATTACATCCGCCCATTTACCGAGCTCTATGTGCAGAACGTCATCACCAAGTTTACTCCAGGCCTGCAACAAATATAAATATCAGTATCTGCAGGGTCGAATATCTACTTTTATTCATATGTGAAATGTTAGGTCTTCAACAATTGTAGTGTGGAGCCTGGGTGCTAAGTTGACGTGCAAGAATCTCTAGCTGACTGTATCAATTCAGTCACAACTCTGTGATCTATATACAGACAACTAATTGCGATTATTAAACTGTTAAGATCATAGCCTTGGAAAGGGTTACATAAAAATAAATTTAGAGAGAACATAGATCAAGTTTGATCCATTTTTCCAGTGTTAGAATAGCCCCCCACCCCCCCCACTGGCACATGTGATCTCAGTGTTGCACAACAGCATATTTTACCAAGGAGACATCTATAGAGATGAAAACATAAAAAAATCTGCTGTCACCTGGACTTGAACCACGGCCACGCCAATGTTCTTTGATGCTATCCGCTCGGCCGGGTGGTATTTCGATGGCTTGAGTCCTGAAAAAAATGTCAGGTCGATCCTTTGAACTGAATTGATACTCACGGCCCATTCATCAGCGTCTGTGTAATACTGTACAGCCTCGGTGCATTCTCTGACTGCTGTGAAGTGCTGAGCTGACTCCGTAAGAATAACTTTGATGAAGGCATTTTCCAACCAACTCTTGATTGAGGCAACAAGAGGTTCAAGTTTTACTGAGGCAACGCTTCCACTACACCCGATCAAGACATTCTTACTCTTAGATGTGGTAGCCATTTCTGTATCTTGTTTTCTTCAATAGGCTGGAATAGAAAAACAATTTTTTGTTAAAAAGAAGCAAAGGGGACACAACTGCTGGCCAACACCTAGCTCTGCAATAAATAAATATTAATCAAATTTTCCTGTTTTCTGGTTGATCCCATTTTACTGGTCAGCTACGGGCTGTTCGAATGAGGCAACTCCGAACGCAGGCAAAACGGAGAATACATGATCAAGCTATCATGGCGTGAAATAGATATGAACATTTGTAAGGGATTTTTCATAGATTCAAAACACACCACTTATCTTAAAACGAGTTAAAACAATGGCTACCCTAATGTGGAATTTATTATAATGATAAATGCATATGTTGACACTTCAAGGCTATATAAAACCCATACAATGTAAATCGGTTATATCATACATATTTTGACGTTGGGTAGAATGATAAATTAAATACTACCCAAAAGACCGATGCAAAAACGTGGGAAGCATGTCAGCACCGAGCAACGACATCACCTCATGAGCATCAATGCCCATATACAAGAACAGAGCCGCAAACTTGGCATCCTTACTGAAGCCAGGCAATCTCATTACTTCATAGTAAGCAAAACTAGTTATATCACCAGTGCAGTGGTGGCCACTTCTTTCAACGACTTGATGATTATCCGATTTAAATTGAATTAATTCTGAAATTCATGACTTACTTACAGTATACACAAACTTGACAACTCCTAAATTCATGTACAAAGTGAATGTATGACATATATGCACCCTCCTAGCCTGTCTTGACAAGCTTAGTTCGAACAAAGCTTGTCAAGACAGCCTTACACCCTCCCTGATGACAGCAACATCAAGACTTCAGACCTAGAATAGCCCTAAGGAGGGACTCAGTTTCCTTACCTCAGTTTCCTTACCTCAGATGAGGTAGCACATCCTATTGATTTGTCGAAGAAATCGGTTTAGGGATGCCTCTAAATGTTAGGACCAGGGTTTAGACCAGGGAATGTGGTTTTAACAGCATGGCGCTGTTTAGGGTTGGGCGGTTTTCTGCCCTCTCATCTCACGGATTGTCCGAGGCAGGAAACTGGCGTGGTAAACACTTTTGTTTGTGGCCACAGAGTTAGGTTCACCTCTGGCGGCTGCTCTGGTGGTCATTGTAGCGTTTTCCCTGTCTTCGGTGATTTCATCGTATGCTTTAGAGAGAGCATGGTGTTGGTTCTCGTTCTGAAGAACTCTGGTGAGCAGACATAGCCGATGATTTTTCCGCCTTTCTTCCAGCGACCCAATTTCTAGCTGATTCCTGGTTTCGGTCACACTCGTACCACGGCCCTTCAGGTTACCTATGAATCTGATGGCGTCATTTTGCACCAATTCTATCTTCTGTGCTGTTGTTTTGGTGAATGGGTCCCATACTGTGTCTGCGAATTCGAGGATTGGCCTACATAGGCTTGTGTATGCCAGTAGCTTGGCTTCCTTTGGTGCGCTATACATCAGATGTTTGATGCCTCCTAGGATTTTCCTAGATTTTCCACATTTTTTTTGGATGTGTTGGTCAAACTTTAGGTCTGACTGAATGGTCACACCCAGGTATTTAGTGCTGGCTGTCCAGGCAAGAGGCGAGTCACCAAGCATATATGTAAGCTTGGGGTTCGCTTTGCCAAAGTTGATCGCGTGGCATTTCTTGTCGTTGAATGGCATTCTCCACTTCTCTGACCAGTGATATACTGCCTCAATGTTTTTTTGGAACCTTGCGGCATCCTCAGGATCGTCCACAGTTTGGTACAGCAGGGTGTCGTCGGCATAGAGACTGACTTTGCAGGTCAGGCTAGTTGGTAGATCGTTTATGTAGCACAGGAACAGGGTTGGGCCCAGTGCTGTCAGTACCAAAAATGGGCACTTGAGATATGTAGTTATATTCAGCCAGCCGCAGAAGTCAGAGGGTACAGATAGAGATGTATACAAATGCACCCAGTAACCGCCATGGTATTTTGTAGTCACAAGCATACACAACGAGCAGAGAGACGCAGAAGTAATCCATCAAAGATGTAGCGAAGATAACCGCAGCAGGCTAATCCGGTCAGAAAATAGGAATTCCAGTGACCAAGTACCAAGTAATCTCCAGGGTGACACAGAAGTAATTAACCAGGAAGTAACAACAACAAAGTCAGCCCAAAAATAGAACAACAAATTCCAGAGGGTAGACTGAGGAACAGCAGCAATATACCATGTGATGTGACCACAGAACGGATTCATATGACAAAGCCACAAGAGACACTAATCCTAGTACCAAGAACCAATTAATCTTCAGGAATTTGGTTTTCCAAAACGTCATAGCACCAAGTACCAAGTAATCTTCAGGATGACACAGAAGTAATTAATCATGGAGTAACAACAACAAAGTCAGCCCAAAAATAGAACAATAAATTCCAGAAAGTAGACTGAGGAACAACAGCCATATACCACGTGACGTGACCACAGAACGGTTTCATATAACAAAGCCACAAGAGACACTGATCCACTAATCCGCCGACAGCTAATCAAACGACAACAAGCAGAGTCAGCACAAAAATCGGCACCTATATAAAGGCCGAAATTTTGAACAGTAAATTAGTACAGTTTAATTCTTTGAGCAGTACAGTTTAATTCTTTGAGCAGCACAGTCAACTTTTTACATAGCTAGTAAAAGACATTATATTTTGATTTAATAAATACTAGTTTTAAATCAAAGATCTTTGTTGGAACGCTAACACTAAAGTGGAGTCTAAGGACCAATATATACTGTGAGTATCATTTGAATTACATTATCATTTTTTTTATAAGTATCAAGACAATAAACAATAACTTTAGTGAATATACTGTTGTAATTGATTTCTATGCATATAGTAATTTGCAAAGTAATTAGGGACAGTTCGTCAGGTACTCAGACGTTAGGTCATATTCACTAAGAGTTTATAAGGCAATTTTGCAATCAACTAAAGTAAGTCGTTGTTAATTGTTACTATAACAACACTCTGAAACAGGATTCAAAATTAACTTTAGGAGGTTTAATCATTGTGACCCACCTTAAACGCATGTAATTCGCGTAAGGTGCTCATATCAAAGTCGGAAATCATTGTGACCCACCAAAAACGCATGTAATTCGCGTAAGGTGCTCATATCAAGTCGGAAATCATTGTGATCCACCATAAACGCATGTAATTCGCGTAAGGTGCTCATATCAAGTCGGAATTCATTGTGACCCACCAAAAACGCATGTAATTCGCGTAAGGTGCTCATATCAAGTCGGAAATCATTGTGATCCACCATAAACGCATGTAATTCGCGTAAGGTGCTCATATCAAGTCGGAATTCATTTTTAGAAGTATCATTGGGAACTATTGTCAAAGCAGAACAGTATTAATTAGTATTCATATTTGCTTGGGGGTTAAATAGATTAAGTTTCGGAATAATAGTTTAGGATTAGATTCTTGTGTTTAAAAGAAGTAGGACCTACCGATTTAAGATAAGATACCTCTAATCTGTGAAACATTAATTCAACATTGAATATAGAAATTGAACATTAATTTTAGAGTGACCACAGACTGATACCTCTTTCCTTCACTAGAAATTGGGTTGGAGTCTTTAGCTAATTTAACTTGGCTAAGAGGCCTGTGATACTGATACACCGCCTTGATTACCTGATTGGGCTTCCAGGCACTATACAGAGATCAAGTAGGTGCTCATAATTAAAATCAGTCACCTAAGTTGAATAACAAAAATATCAAACGTACCTGAACACATTCATAAATAGTGATTGTGTCATATTAACATCTAAGGATTATATTGACTTTGTGGTGTAAGAGCATTGTCTCGAAACTCATCAAGAGTTTTACTGTTAGAACAAGACAGGGGTCTTAGCAGGTTATCGGCAGGAACCTTTCTTGAACAACTTGAAGGCAACTTCTAGTGAAGCTAAGAAGAGGTCAGGCTCAATAACAACCCCGTAGTAAATTGCTTTGTGGAGTAGTGGGAACCAGCTGTTCGTCACTAGAAATTAATAAGTTAAATACCTCGTACTCACCAGAGTGCTAGCATTACCAATTGGAACCACGTTTTAATAGATTTGAGCGATCTTGTCTTTCTTCAGTGCATGAAAGAGGAGGTAACTCCAAATTAGAACTACAAATAAATTACACAATAAAGTGACATTTTGAAGGGTCCGGAGTGCAAGATTTAAAACCATAACTACAAACATAGTTAGAACCAATTTATAAGTAGGACGGAACATATACTTTAGTATAGGATAGGACAACAATTTCCGTTCCTCACAGTACTGATCCTTGCGGAACCCCTGATGTTACCGTGCACATTTGGGAACTCTTCCCTTTGAGTACTACAGATTGTTTCCTGTCAGACAGAAAATCACGAATCCAGTTTATGAGATGGGCGTTTATTCCTGGTATTTGTTCTAGCTTCTGAAGGAGTAACAGGTGCGGTACTTTGTCGAAAGCTTTTTTGAAGTCCATAACTATGGCGTGAGTGGTGTGTCCATCATCTGCTGCTTTTGCCAAGTCATTATAGGTGACACACAGTTGGGTTTCGCATGACAGTCCTCTTCGGAAGCCATGTTGTCGATGGTGGAGCACGTCATCAAGTGTCTTGTTCAGGAAATGCAACACTATGTGTTCCATCATTTTGATTGAATGTAGCCTACTCACTGTAACACTAACTATTGATAGAAATACTATACATAAACATATGGCAAATACGTTAGCAGATCGATCATCTGCAAGACAGTTACCCATAACTCATGTCATACAAATTCCGAATAGAACAAATTCTCACTTACATGTACATCTGTGAAGTCTGGACAGTACGAAAAATAGAAAATTTGTTACAACAACAACAGTTACCATGCTGTATCCGGTGTAGACTGAGACTCTATTCAATTCATAAGATATATGCTGTCTGGCTTTTGAAACCCCCACACGCTAGTTGATTACAAGGTCCACTGGCGCCAGACTGTCTGGCCCCTAATTTGTATCACTACTCTGAAATTAAAACACTTTGACTTTGTTCACTTCATAGATTTGTTGATAAAATACTAATTTCGGAGTTAAAATTGAGGATTCTTATTCTCAAATGTATTAAGATTTGATTCATTATTTATAATTGGTAATCTGGGAAGGTGAAAACAGCATTTATAGGTTTGCGCATCAATATCCTGGGCAAATCACTAAAGTGCAATGAGATGAAGTGATTCACTCATTTTGCCAAATTTATCAACCCAAAAAAACAGTGAATGTGCTGCATAATAGACTGTAGTGACTGACAATAGCAAATGAAATCCAATTGTGACTCAGTGTTAAAGGTCACACTCTTGTGATTGGTGTAACAGATTGAGATTGCTCAAAAAGTGTTTGGTAAGTCATAAAAGTTGCTTGCTGAAATTTTTTTCATTTCATTTCTTTATTTTTATATATATATTTCTGTAAATTCACAATTATTGTTGTTTGTTGATCACTCATGGTGTGGCGGTGGTGGATTGTATTGATGTTGATCCAGTGGCTGTGTTTATTGAGTGGAATCCAGTCATGTATACATTATAATAATCATTATAACTTGGTTTGTTTGTTTCACATTGGCCTGAATCATTTTTTTATTCATAAATTTTGTAAATGGGACTAAGCTAACTCTAAGACTAAGTTAGTTAAAGTTAGTGTAGTCGTTCTGTTCTGAGATAGTCAGCTGACAACAGAGTAGTAGTGTAATACTTACTCCATTTGCCTGAGTCTAACTAGACCTAGTAAAGTGAGGACGATAATAATTTACATGAATGACACTGTGACCGTCTGTCTGTTCACCAGGAACCCTGTTTGTGTACGAGTTAAAAAAAAGAACAAACGGTACTTGGTACTTGCCCGCATGATCACCGCTTCATAGATTTGAATGCTCAGGTAATGTGGCACTCTGTTTGTATGTAATCCGTTCCAAGTTCAGGATACCGGTTTCACCACCATGGTGAGAGTCAGGGTTTGCAAGCCAGTGGGACAGAGTAGTTCGGCCTGTGGTACCTGTACCTACTCTGTAGGCTTCTACAAAGAATTTAGAGGCTCCCAAGCAAACCAATGCCAGATGGTGATGGAATTCATTTAGTTAATGGACCAGATTGGAGGAGAAAATGTATCGCTACAGTCACATGGGCTGCTACTACTATCTATCAAGTTAGGCTTCCAAACCATCAATTGAAATCCATTTCTTTTGATTCTGACCATGTATGTTTGATGGTAGAATATACATATTTTTGTGCGTTTGAGCAGATAGGGTTCTCTCAAATAATCAAAATTAACGATCTTGTGATGTGCTTTCCAAGAGGACAATGAGTCATCACCTAAGCTACGTGATGATTTGGTTCCATATGTATGTCATTGTAGATCTAAACTGATGCGAACTTTTACAATATCTTACCCAATTCGGTCTAAAGGGCATAATGACTAGGAAGGTTTGGCTCACCTTGATCCCTGATGATATTAACATATTTCTCATCTTTAGGGTATTTCCAGCAGCCTTTGCTGGAAAATCAAGTTGGTGGAGTCTAGCGTGTTGCAAAGTGGTTCAATGCATAGCTTTCTGGGACATCAATATCCGTTTAGTTTCATTTGATCGTTGCTCTTTGTTCATCAAGTAGCCTATATACTTGGGATTCAGCTATTTTTCGTTATTTTGTCATACATTTTTAGATTTCACAATGGTAGCAGGTTGTTCTTAATTTGAATAGCAGATTTCAATTTAATGCCCTAGCTCCATTCATATATGGTGGGGTCAGTAGAAGAATTATTTGTTTTTTTTGCTGATTGTTTGGATAGGAGTGAGAAACAAGGAAGAATTAATTATACCACATTTGCGCTGATATATGCAAATATGGTGGTGGTCTCTATTCATAGAATCCAAGTTGGTAATATTCATTCTGTGAGATTTGGAATCATGATCATGCACTCCGTACATTACTGGTGATGGTAGCCATCTTCAAGCCATTGCTATGGATATCAGATTCAAGATTCAGCTCTATTTAAATTCACGGCTGAAAATTATCGTGGTGTCTCGTTCCTCTTGCTCCATGTAATGCAATACCTCTGATGCCGTTACTAAAAAAGACCCATGAACCACAAAATTTTCATATCTTCACTTTTGGTTGAAAGTCCTACAGACAGACCATTGTATATGCTGCAAATATGTTGCTGCCAGGTGGCTTGGAATCTATAGCATTGATATGATTTCTAACCAAAATGCCCAAGTTTAGCTGATTGCTAGTCGACACTGTTGCTGATGTGATTCAGTCCATGTGCTCACGAAGTAAGGATATATCAGGTCGACTGGCACAGATTAATTACTTGTCTCATGATCTCGCTGGTCTCAGATTTGGTATGCATGTCATGATTATTTTCAACTAAAAGCTAGTGGTGTCTCACCATGAAGCCAGGAGTTGCCAGTTCAGTAACCTTAGACATGGTCAAAAGATTCTGTCAATACATAAGGCTTAACTACGTTGGTACCCTACACTCCTCAAGTGAATTCTGAAAGAACAGCCACGTTTGAGTTGTAGTCTGGGTTATCGTTTCGTTATAACTTTTTTAAAGTCATTATAATATAATTTCTTAAAAATAGATGTTGGAGGTTTTATGCTCAATTGTTTCTCTTCATGTGCAAACTATTTTAATATTCTCAGCAAAGGACTCCCTCTAAGCACAAGACCTGAGTACTTTGAAAGAAGGGGATATCACCGCAATGTCTTGCTAATTTTAGCGATTGAGATCACCCAGGTTTTGCCACCTTGTAGCAGAGGCAAAATTTTCTATGTTTGCTACAGTGAGCATACTAGCTGCATTGCGTATGATGTGTAATATTGCCCTGGGAGTCTGTCAAGACTTTTATTTGAGTGGATTAGACTGTATGTCGGCATCTGTGTTTTGATTTGAGACTAGATTTTTATAGATTTCTTTGTATGAAATTATTTGAACAATCAATGAATAAGGGAGCCTACTTCACTTTGAACATTGTGTACTTTCTTGTGTCTCTTTATGGCTGAGATCTTGTAATTCTATTGTTTTGCCACTTTGTGAGTTGCCTTGTAATCTTAAATCCTCAAGACTCATGAAGTGATGATTAATTTTTATTTCACTGACCATAAAAGTGTGGATGATAGTATTTGACAGTTTGAATGCCAGCCATTTCTATTATTCAGCAGATATATTTGTGTGGATGCACAATTATGAGTATCATTTATGATTTGCCTCAATTTCATAACATCAGCAAATGGACAGGTTGCTACTAGATCAAGTTGAATTCAACTGCCTGCATTCCAGTTGCTCCATGCCACTGGTCAAGCCGCAGGTGACCAGTGGACCGGCAGCAACTCCCAATGGTCTAGGTTGCTACTGACCAACAGTCACTTGATGCCCCGACCTTCTGGCCCCACCGGTCACACATCTGGATTATGACATTAATAAATCATTTATCATATTTCCAATAGTGTCGGTGACATTTGAAGTGGCCTACATGAGTCATCAATCTTATGGAAGAAGCACACTCTACCCTTTTGTCTGTCAGATTTTGCTAACATTGTTCAGCGTGTAATTTGAAAGTTAATGATCAGTTAGAGCTTACAGACTGTCTGCAGCATTATCAACGGTTACTGTTGGTCGGTTGGAGACATGCTTGTATTTAAGGTATGCAACATACAGTCAGGGTGTATGCAGTTTCCTGGTTCCGTGCTGTCTGGATCTGATGATCAATCAGACCCTATATCACTGTATTAATGTAGTGATTATGAACAGCAGTTCTCAAACGCATTTCATTTAAGCATTTCATTTGGCGCTGTGCAAGATAATGCCCTGAATTTATGTCCTATGTGCACTGTTGAGCACTTTGGATACAAATTGTACCCAATTAAAGAACTACAGTGCTTTCTTCCAAGCTTGGGTACTCTACACTTTTTGGTGAGAGACTGTTGGGGGTACTAGGTGTTGTCCCACATACAACCCCCAACATGCATCTTGAGCGCAAAAGCTATCCACACTGATACTCATTAGTGGCACTTAATGATATTTCATTAGTGATTCTGTGATCTATTTGAGCTAGTTTTTGGGAGTTTTTTTTAGAGATTGTAGCTCATGATTTCATTGTTTGACTCTTCGTTCATTGTTGATTGCTTAGGGTGGTGTCAGGGTATTCCACCCTAAACTGTTCTTTGACCACAATTTCATCCTCAATGTCTGTCTGATTTTCATATCTGCACAGCTGGACTATTGTTTTAATATCTTTATCTTGACTGTCAGGGTTTGGTTATTGCCACCAGGTCTTGCCCTGTGTTTATGAGTTGACCTTGCCCTTTGTGAGCTCGCTTCAGTTTAAGACTAGGCCGCTGTCACATTTAGACAGGCTTACATAATGTCACGGCATACTCTTGATGCTCTGAGATGAGCACCTAGAAAAAGTTTGTCGGCCTGGAATGATTTAATTTCCTCTCGACATCGTGTGAGGTTTGTCGCTCAAAATCACCTGAAGACGTGATTAGGGAATTACTCAATGGGCTGCAGGAATTTCATTTCCTTGCAAAGCATGGCTTTTGTTTAGACGGCTGAGCGTTTTGTGTTGGCTTGAGGCTAGACACTACACCTGGGACCTTAATACTTCCAGATTTAGCTGCCAGTAGCTGCCAAGAATAAGACCAGTGTGTGTGACCTGATCTGAAAGTGACCTAGACATGTTTTATGGATAGTGTTGGTTTGCCACAAGTCTGGTTATTGCGGTGATCAACTAATTGGCCCACTTTCTTCTTGTTCCTGTTGTTGAGAAAAGGCAATGTTCTGCTGGAACTTCATAGGACTTCTTGGTTTCATGGAGATCTAGCTGCCCGTAGCATCTTGATTTTTTGTTGTTTCTCTACGACTGCACTTCGCTGAGTTTGTGCTCATCACCTTGCTTCCTTTGTACAGGAGCTCATTATAAGCTTTTTATTTGATAACCATCTCACATTATAATCCCTTACTTCAATGGCTTTGTCATAAAGAGTTTTAACTTTGGCTGCAGGCTATCACTCATTCTTTTTAGCTCGGTGCAAAACGATAAATTTACACCATTAGCCAACTATGTCACTGTTTGGTGCAATAAAAAGCTTCAGTTTACAAATGGATTTTAGAGTTGGAAGTATTTCAACGCTATTTGATGCTGTCCTCTTTGGCATTCTGCAAATAGTCTGATGTGTTCTGTAAAGGGATTCTGTGTAGCTAGTTTAGTTTAGTCTAGTTGATTGTTCTGACAGATTTGAGTATTGACAGATTATTCTTGCAGGCTTTTAAATTTGTCATTTTTTGCCTTTTTAATCTGATATGCCAAGGATTGGTGGACTGCAGCTGTTTGTGATTCACCATTAACCGAGTTGCAGGATCAGTAAGCTCTTCTATTGTTGACAGCTCTGTTGAATAGGGAGGGGGAAGACCATCCATTGACCACGCACAAGTCAGCTAGGCCGTTCCAGATCTTGCAGCATTGATAATCATGAGCTGCGGTTCGTGGTGTGGATGATGGTGATTACTACCGTATCACCCCTATAGCTTGTTTGAGGAGGACACATTATCATCTAAAAGAATATATAAATCTTTTGGCGGAAAAGTTCTGTGTTGACTGTAAACAAAGTTGGAACATTTAATACTATTAAGACTTACAGTTGTAATTTCATTTTCTCACTGCACAAACCACAGAACAACAGTCCCAGCAAATCATCACCCTCTTGGTCTTTCAATTAGACAAGACCGCTCCCAAATCGTTCACTCAGAATGCGGATAGTTCCATCAATGAGTGAACGATGCTTGAACGAGACCCTAGCAGCTATCACTCACTCATTGCGTGAGCAATCTGACTGCAACTATGGCTTTTTTTAATTTAAAGACCCCTGGTAATATGATTTAGGCTGTGACTACACACGCCGTATTTTCCATCGGGCACTTTCAGTACGATCAGTGGCACTTTCAGTACGATAAGGATTGGGCAACTAATTTCATGTTTCCTAATGCTATGGAAAATAGGGCATGTGTAGCCAGACTTTTAAGCTAGGCTGGTAGTATAAAACTTATTTTCGTTTCTCCAACAGGCTGAGGTTATAAGGTCAGAGTTTTGAGGCAGCAGCAGCACTTGAAGAGGCAGCAGCAGGATGAGTACCGGACTGTCCAGTCTCAACTCTCTCTTCTCCTTCACATCTCCAGCTGTTAAGAAACTCCTCGGCTGGAAGCAGGGAGACGAGGAGGAGAAATGGGCGGAGAAAGCTGTCGACTCGCTCGTCAAAAAGCTTAAAAAAGAAAAAGGTAAGTGAGGAAGTATGTCTAGTCACAGAGTTATATAGTAGACTATATTCTATTTCTAATATATTCTGTTTAACACATAGAGTTTTTATATAGTCTATTATATAAACTCAAATAAAAAATGGACATGAGTTTATATAATAGAGTGTAATAATAATTCTATGTGTTTGATAGATGGACGTTGTAATCGTTTGAACGTTAGATAATCCCATTGCTTTAGTTATCAGCGCTGTTGCAAGGTCACACCCTGGCTATGAAATTTTTTGCAAGAAGGCTTATAATGTTGAATCTATGCTACGTCAAATTTCAGTATGCCTGTTTTATTTTGGGAGTTATCTCCATACCACGTAGCTAGTTCATTGGCTAGGTCCTACATTACACCATGCTATATTGGCCGGGGCGGAGAGCTTGTCCCCCTTCTCTAGAATATGAGTTCGGAGGTGAGCTGAATGGTTAACAGGCTGTTGTTCAATGCAATGAATTATTGTTTCAGAATGTTTATGTGGGTGCATTGACCCCTTTAAGACTAGATGGAGCGGGTCTAGTCGGTCTAGCCCGTCTTGTAGACGAATTCGTGTCATGGCCTACCCTGACCAGTAGCTATTTCTTGATCCGTGTAGATGGTGTGGTGGTACCAATATCTACACAACACCATTAATTATGTAATCCTTAAGCCCACATGTTTAAAGACCACCCAAAGACCGAAGCATGTTATAATCAGGCAGTTAGTTACTTGGGCTATGATAAAATATTGTCAGATATTCAATGATTTTCAAAAATTCAATGCTGTACATGACATGGATTATTGATGGTAAATCCCATTCTCTGCATAATGATGTCACAGTTACCAGGAAGTGCAATACAAGAAACAAGCACTTCCAAGAGACTGACATCATAATGCAGAGAATGAGAGTTACCCTCCATTATAGGAGGCACTTTTTCCACCATTAATATTCATGCCAAGTAGGCCATTGAATTTTTTACCAAGCAAATCTGTCAAAACTTTATCATAAGTAACTGCCTGACTATAACATGCCTTGGTCTTTGGGTAGCCTTTAATTATTACAAGTATTTCACATATTTCATTTATTTTAGGTGCATTGGAGGATTTGGAGAAGGCTCTGAGTCGACCAGGAGAGCCCAGTAAATGTGTGTGTATACCTCGATCACTAGATGGAAGGCTTCAGGTTAGTGCATATACGAAATGGACCTATATAATCTCCCCTTAAAAAGTGGCAATATGGTTTTTTTTCTGACGTTTTTTTTATGATTAGGAATAGTCATTTTCCTCCATAGACATAATATGTTTATGTTTTCCTCATACTCTCTGTGAAAGTTGCACTAAATGTCTATGATGAGGAAATGTGTGTCTACTGGAACTTGCTGGGGATAATCACTGTTTATGAAAAGAAAATTCATGCCACATGCGATGCATCTTTCGCAAGTTTGCTTCTTTATATTTGAAATAAACAAGACTTTCTGCCGCTGCCCAACATGTGGAAAATACTTACTGTGTGTAGATTCTTGGGATTCAGCAGCTTTTCTGAGCATGATTATTATGGTGAATTATCTCTGTATTGAAATGCCATCCTATTTTGTTGATTGGAAGTTCTGGTAGGAGCATCAATGTATATTGCTAGATCAAGCTTGATCAAATTTGCCTGCATTTGGAGTTTCCCCCTATGCAGGCAAATTTGATCGAAGTTGATGTTGTGTATTGCAGCTGGGTGTCTCATTAAAAAGACTTACAACATGCCAACAAGACTTGTCATTTGTATATTACATTGCAGTTCACTTAATTCAAACCTCTGGAGCAACAAAAATTTCTTCTAATTAAACACAGTCTGAATTTAAGTGACATTAGAATGCATTGAGATCCTGCCTGAATGGACCAATTTTCCTTGTCTGAATTAACAGGAGTTTTGCATTATTAATTCTGAATTAACCAGCTTACACTGTATATAATTATATGACATATTCTCTTTTATATTGTCAGGTATCTCATCGTAAAGGCTTACCCCATGTGATACACTGTCGAGTATGGAGATGGCCCGACTTACAGTCTCACCACGAGCTCAAACCGTTAGAGTGCTGTAAATTCTCTTTCAATAACAAGGAGAATAAGAGCGTCTGTATAAACCCCTACCACTACAAGAGGGTAGAGAGTCCAGGTAAGTCCTCGACATCGCAATGGGGATACAGTGTACTGTTCTAGACATCACAATGGGGATATGGTGTACTGTTCTAGACATCACAATGGGGATATAGTGTACTGGCCTAGACATCACAATGGGGATATAGTGTACTGTTCTAGACATCGCGATGGGGCTATAGGGTTCTGTTCTAGAGATCACAATGGGGATACAATGTACTGTTCTGGCCATCGCAATACGGATACTGTGTACTTTTCTATACATTGCAATACGGATATAGTGTACTGTTCTAGACATACAAACTCCTGTTCGATTTCAAATTGGAGGGTGTAACCAGGAAGTGGTCCTTGATGTCGCAACGGGGATATAATTTACCAGCTTAATTCAACCAACACTTCTGATAAATTCCAAATTGGAGGTTAGAGTGTCCAAGAAGTTAAAGACTTGGAGTGTCCAGGTAGTGGTCCTTGGTGTCTCAATAACGATGTCAGTGTACTCACACATTGACATTGAGACTACACTATTTACATGTCAATTTCTGATCATTATAGTCACTTTAATATTAGTACCTAACGTGTACCCACCCCTATTTGTTAAAATTGAACACGGGCCTTTACACCAAATTTCTCGTGATGGTACTCCTACTAAATGATTTACTTCACCCTCTATCGATCAGAGATATACATACCCTTCTAGTATATCACGTCATCAGTGTAGTCTTCTCGGCTTAATTCCGAACTCTTGTAAAATTAACACGAGAGGGTGCAGAGCCCAGGCATACCAAGCCAAACATGAGTGAAATATTCACAGGTCTGAATGGAGCAACCTGTCCAAGAAATTGTCAAATTGAATCGATACCTTGTTTCAAGCATGTTTAGCACTGCAGTGGTAGTTTTTCATTGACATATTAAAACCGTCATGAATAAGTTAAAAATTCATTCAATTTGGATTACCCCAACATATGGGACCCTGTTGAATCATGACTTGCTCAACTCACAAAAATGCTGTTTGTGTTTATATGATGTATACATGTATAGGCCTATATACAACATGTATGTAGACATGAGATGCATACAATGTGTATCCATTTAAAATGCAGTATTTGTCTTCAGTGTGTATATACATGTAAATATATATATACATATGAGTCAGCAATTGAGGTTACCTCCGCTGTCGTAGGATGACTGGTTTGTGTACTTTTAAACTAAAGGGTCCTGACAGTCAATTGATCAGTACAAAAAAAAATCTGGCAAAGATATACTGTCAGGGCAAGGAGTTAAAGTCTGTAACTCCTTGGGCAGGGAAAATTTACATATCTATGGGGAGTTTACAAAAAAAAAGTTTTTTCGTTTAGGGAACCATGTTTCCTCCCGCTGTTACAGGATGACTGATTGATGTGTACTTTTAAAATTTGTGTTAGTCAACAGTGCAATACGGATCTCCTTACTAGCTAGTGGCAGTTTAACAAAATTCCAACCGTTTGGTTTTTTTTCTGATCAGGAAGTATATGACTATTTGTTGTTACTTTTCGCTGTCAGGCCGGGCCTGTTTTTGAGATAAACATGGTGCTATGACAAATCAACAAATCAACAGAAAATGTTGGAATATGAATTTTGTTTCGTTAATAATACACCACCTTACCTCCGTTTTACCTCCCCTTGGGCCGTGCCAGTGGCGGAGTCAATAATCTTGAGTTTTTGAAGAGTCTGAATCTAATTTTCCACCTGTTTGTCTAAGCTATAACAAATTAATCAGGGATTCTACAGTTGGCAACGAGGTGGTGGCATAAATGCCACCTTACCTCCGTTTTACCTCCCCTTGGGCCGTGCCAGTGGCGGAGTCAATAATCTTGAGTTTTTGAAGAGTCTAAATCCAATTTTCCACCTGTTTGTCTAAGCTATAACAAATTAATCAGGGATTCTACAGTTGGCAACGAGGTGGTGGCATAAATGCGTTAAATATCAGTCTATACCTGTCAAATATTTTTGAATAAATGGCACATAAAATTAAATGTCAAACTTATGGATTAAGTCTGGTATCCTGTGTTTAATTGGTCACAGATGAAGACAGCCTCCACTTGAGAAAAATACCAAACTTTGCTGGTACTGACAGAAATAATTAAATGTTAAATTCGCAGACTGTTATGCTCCTATGCTCATGCCATACAGCCAGTGGGTATTTCATGTGATTTCCTGGAATGTCTCACAAATTCAGTTATTTCTTGGAAGATTGACCAATTTGAGTTGCATATCCCTGTATTGACTGAACCATATCCTCGATTTGCAATTTGCCAAAGCAAAATTTTGATGTTCTACATTTTATCATTTTGGGACTTGTTAACATAGACCATATAATATCCTATTTGGATGTCGTGGAAGATTGCCGCAAAAATAAAGAATTTTGGGGTGAATTAACGTCAGCTAGCCTCAATTTTCACTAGCTATGGTTGGAGTTTATAATACTATGTAAGATAGCCATAAATTTCGCTATTTCAAGCCTCTGAAATGGCTAACCTCCTGCATTTTTATTGTTTTCTTATCTAACATTATATCCTATACATTATTCTTATAATTTATTGTATATTGTGGTTTTACCGCTGGTGTTGTTTTATATTGTAGTTTTACCGCCAGTGTTGTTTATTGTAGTTTTGTCGCCGATGTAGTTGTATATTATTGTAGCTTTACGGCAGGTGTTGATTATTTTTGTAGTTTTACCGCCGGTGTTGGTGCCTCGTTACTCAGAGTATCCAGCTAACCCACCACCACACTCACTTCTACCATACCAACAGGTGCAGGAGCCATCTATGCCTCATAATGTCAGCTATCCACACGGCTTCCCACAGAGTCCAGCTACTGCTAACAGTCCAGGTCCGGCCAGCCCCAACAGTCAATACTCAAACTTACCAGGTATGTGGAACTTCACTATATCAGCCTTTAACTAAAGGTTGCCTGTAAGATTGCCTGTAAGGTTGTCCATAAGGTTGCCTATAAGGTTGCCTATAAGGTTGCCTCTAAGGTTGTCCATAACGTTGTCTATAACGTTGTCTATAACGTTGTCTATAACGTTGTCTATAACGTTGTCTATAACGTTGTCTATAACGTTGTCTATAACGTTGTCTATAAGGCTGCCTAATGCAGTATTTGAAAGCTTGCTGCATTCTCTAGGGGGTTTATTTATAGCCTCACACTCCTCAGTTGCTTTCTAGTCTCTAGGATGTATGAGTAATTTAGGGAAACTTGCGAACTTCATTTTAGCCAGCTCGATCCTTATACAGTTATCCATTATACTGGAGGATGAGACTAGAACAAATTTGCCAAGTTCAGTAAAACGTGGAACTAACATTATTAGTGGTTTTTCAATAATCAAAATGGCAAAATTTCATTCCAATGACAATTTTTATATTGCAGAGTACCAACACTTTAAGATCAAGAACTTGTTGTTAGCAATGATTCTCACTTACCTCTTGTTTTCTTTGCTTTTACAGCTGATTCCCCTCCACCTGGCTATCAGGTGATAGATGATAGATCTATGATAGGCTCTCCAGCCTCAGTCCCCTCACCACAGGCTAGCAGCAGTAACGGGGGCGGACCCCCAAACTCCAACGAGGATATGGATCATCAACAGACCGGCCCATCGGCCTCACAAGGAGCCGCCTCTCCAGGGCTACCATCGTCCGTCTCCTCAAATACGGTAAGTTAATAAAAAAGGCCACAATGTTTGCGGATCGACTCTGTAATACGAGCCTCTCCGCACCGTACGGACAGTGCTAAAACCAGCCCAATTGAGCTATTTATATTTGCCCATAAAAGCTAATCTTTTTCCAGTGCAGGTGGGGCGACTTTTCAGTTTAAGAACTCAAGCACATTTGAATAAGTGCTGTTGCTACGGTACCAAGATAACCAACCTGAATTTATTGATGCCCGTAAGCAAAGCGTCAAATGTCAGCGCTTCTAAGACACTTACACACGGGGTGCTCTGCTATTCTCCTGTAATATATATGAGCTAATTTTGTGATTTTCACGGCGCGGTGGTTAAGATTACTCTTTACAGATAAGACAATTGTTGAAACAAGACCTTTACAAACATATATATGTATATGCTTTTTTTTGCATAAATATCATTCGTTTGTAATGTTTTGGAGAATAAGCCAAAAATAAAAAGCTCTGAAAAAACAAAGCAATAATTAGTCAAACAAAAGTGAAAACTGACAATTTAGACTGCGTTTTGAAAACATTTAACATTCAATGATGAATGAGCATGTATTGGTATGTCATTGAAAGTGGAAGCAATGATATTGTCTAGCATGATACAGTTAGTTGTGTGGATATGTGAAGTTCATTGCCTCTCCCTTTATGTATATACAAGGTATTACCAAAGATGGAGTTGTTTGCTCTTTGAATGTTACAACCTTAGGGAGGATAACTCCAAGATACAATGGTGAACTCTTATGTGAACATTTTATTTAATTTTTAATCATTATCATTATTTTAATCATGCTGACAGTTGTTTACTTTATGTTGACAGGAAGTACAACCTGTGAGCTACCAGGAGCCGATACATTGGTGTTCTATAGTCTATTATGAGCTCAATAACCGCGTGGGAGAACTATACCAGGTACAGTGACTGATCTGTTTAATTAATTATTGATTAATTCCTTTTTTTTGTATTTCTTTTGGAACTCCGTTAGGAAAGTTTGATTATTTCAAAGTCTAGTGCTGTATCAGCGCACAACTCTACCACATCAGTTAAAAATAAAAAAAATATTTTCAGTGTCAGAACATGGTACAATAGTATATAACTTAGTCCATTAACCTTTACAGTAAGGTTCCCTAAAATAGATACAAGTGGTAGCGTATTGTGGACAAGATTTCCATTTGAAATGATAGTTGCCAATAAAAAGTGTCAAAGAAAGGTCCCGGTCTCAATATTATGAAGACTACCAATCAACTCTGTCAATGTTGAGAATGAGCAAAGCATAACAAACACATCTCGGAAAAAGCATCCTTATATGCACATCTCTTGACTTATACATATTCAGACTTGTTATGTGAACTATACATGTACCTTTTTGCTGTGGCACAGATTTAATATGATACACTAATGGCGGGGAATGTTCATTGTGAGAAGAGTTATCTTTCGTTTTTGCCAATGGAAATTAAGTTAAGATGTTGTTATTTGTGAAATTATTCAAATCTTTCAATGAAGACGTGCAGATGGACAACACGTTGATATCGATACTACATTATTATCATGTGTATCTATGATCGTTAGAGTCTATTCAGTGTGAGTACCTAACATGTACCTGCACCTAATTAATAGAAGGTCATCACACCAAATTCCTTGTAATGGTTCTCATGCTAAGTGAATAAGATCACTCTCTATCGCTCTGAGATATACATGCAGTATTATATCACTGCTCAGTGCGCTGATTAATTATGTCCCTCTATTTTAATTTCTTTTGGCACTCTACGGACAAAATATCCATTAGAAATGGTAGTTGCCAATAAAAATGATCAAGAAAAGTTCCCGTTCCCAATATTAATAACTCTCCCAATCAACTCTGGAAATATCAGGAATGAGCAAAGCATTACAAACACAAAAATTCCATCCCTTGACTTTTAAACAAATTCATCCTTGTTTTGTGAACTATGCATGCACCTTTTCGCTGTTTAGCACATATTTGATAAGACTCCCAACAGGCTGAGAACGATCACAATGAAAGGAGCTATTTTTCAATTTTCCCCATTATTCAAATCCTCCAATGAAGACTTGACATGCAAATGGACAACACACTGACATCCCGACTACACTATTATCATGTGTATCTCTGATCGTTAGAGTCAATTTAGTATCAGTACCTCGCATGTATCCATCCTTAATTAGTACAACTGAACTCGGGTCGTCACACCGAATTCCTTGTAATGGTACTCGGGCTAAGTGAATTAATTCACTAGCTAATGATCAGAGATATACATGTATGTACATGCAATAGTATATCAAGTGAACTTGAGACGCAGTGATGGACAAGCTTATTTCACCGTTAATACAGTGCAGTTCACTTAATTCAAACCTCTGGGGACCACCAAAATTTGTTCTAATTAAGCAAGTAAGAATTATGTGAAATTAGAATGCATTGAGATCTGGCTGAAGGGACCAAATTTCCTTGTATGAACTAACAGGAATTTTGAATTATCAAGTTTAAATTAACCAGTTTACACTGAATATTCGTTTTAGGCGCTCAGTAACTCGGTGACCATAGATGGGTTCACAGACCCAAGTAACAACAGCAGGTTCTGTCTGGGTCTGCTCAGTAACGTCAACAGAAACTCAACTATAGAGAATACACGACGTCATATAGGCAGAGGTTAGTTAGCTTGTGGTTTATTGTCACTAGTATCGGTTGGAGGCGCCACCTCACCTCCCTCTTATCAATGACTTTGTCAGCCTTCACTAAATTCGTTTTCGTGCTATGCACTTAGACCCAGGATTCAGTATCAATAGATATAGTTCTGGCATATGCAATCCGAGTTAGATTGTGAGCTAATTCACAATTTGAAAAAGTTACCACTATAAACTCTTAACCCAAATTATATACAAATTTAACGATGCCTCACACAAAGTGTATTCTCCTGAGATTCACATATACACTTTGCTGACTTTGTGATTATTTAGTTCCGGCGAAGGTACTGTCAATGTAATGGATTTTACATGTTATCAATAATGTTGTGATGTTTGTTTTGGAAGTTGAGCTTCTTTGCAGTTGTCCTTCCATGAAACTCTAATGTATTACAATGGTATTAAATTGCCAATTGGAAAAAAACTAAATCCAATCCTCGTTTTTATGACATCCCATAAGGAAGAGAACACATAGTTTCAGAGTTTTTGCCTCAAATCCGATTCAAAATACGTCATAAAAATATTCAGTCACTGTTATGAACTCGCATGACACAAAGTTGTTGTCAATGTTGATGTTGTTTTGCCATGCATGCAGTGGGGTTGTGTCAGGAGTTGTCCCTCATTATAAGTGGCGCTGAACAGATGGAACCATGAATTTGCAATTTTTTTTATATATTCTATCATTGGAGCAGATCCCAAATTTTGGCCTGGCAAATTTTGAGAAGTTATGGTCTCATCTGTAAGTGATCAAGGGGGATTACTCCGAAAAGCAACCCCATACTGTAATAATTACTAGAACTAACCACACTGATATGGAGATTACACTATTAATATGTGTATCCCTGATCGTTAGAGTCAATTGAATAGCAGTACCCAACATGTACCCACCCCTAATGGAAAAGAATTAAACATGAGTCGTCACACCGAATTCCTTGTGATGGTACTACTACTAAGTGAATTAATTAACCCTCTATTGATCAGAGATATACATGCAATAGTATATCACATGATCAGTGTGAGAACTAACTGTTTGTTTTACGCAATCCTCGATTATAAAAACTCATATTATCTCCCCCTGATGGAATGTTATTTTATGTTTGTCTATTGTTATTGTCAATGTTTGTTTGCTCGTTGTTATTGTTGATGATTGTTTGCTCGTTGTTACAGGAGCACAGCTGTATTACGTAGGAGGAGAGGTGTACGCTGAGTGTCTTAGTGATACCAGTATATTCATACAAAGTAGAAACTGTAATTACATCATAACTTTCACCCAACAACAGTCTGTAAAATACCACCAGGTACGTTCACCTACTACTGTCCATCTGTGCACCAATCCATTCAGCTCGGCGGTTATTTTTTACACCTTAGCGGTATAATAAATTCAAATGGGAATGAGTTCCTAAAGGTGAGTTTACACTAGGACGTTTTTTGTTGTTTTAAGCAATGCTGACGATTTTTGGACAGTATCGGAGAGTGTCTTACCATCGCAATGTTTTTGATTATGGAAAATATGAGAATATCAGAAAGAGAAGACAACTTTTTCAGAAATGCTGGTGATTTTTAAAAATAATCAGAAAACACCCTAGTATGAACTTACCTTAAGATGAAAGCCACATATGCTGGAAAAAAAGGGGCGTGTCCTTTTTAGGAGATACAAACAGGTCATTTGGCCTTCTTTGTGGCAGTGTCCCTACGGTGCATAAATACTCATAGGCCAGAGTTAATCTCCGATCAATTCATATGGTGCTGTGCATGATTAAACTTGGCCTTAATGAATTCACATGTCGTGTATGATTGCGGATATACTGCATTGTGTACTTGTGTTTGTGATAGTTTTTGTTGTGAGGATTGACCACGGCTTTTCTTATGAACCGTTTAGAATTTCATTATACATACGCTGTACCAAAGATCATCGCTTTGTATTTAATCAGAAGACTCATATAACTTTATCTGGAACTGTGAAAGATCGAACAAAGTTTGCAACATTGTCATATTTTGTTTCTTCAACAGGTTGCAGTTTAAAGATATTCAACTATCAGGAGTTTGCCGCCCTTCTTGCTCGATCAGTAAATCATGGATTTGAGGCTGTCTATGAGCTCACAAAGATGTGTACCATCAGAATGAGCTTTGTCAAGGTGTGTACCAGGCTAGCGTCGAGTTAAAAATATTTGCATAAATTTGTCCCCCCCCCCCCCCGGGATGCAATGTGTACCCACCTGTAACTTTAAAATTTGACTTCAGTCCGTCACACCAAATACTCTCTAAAATTACTTTGGCTACCTAAATTACTAATTAGGTTGTCGATCAGAAACATACACATCATGATTAGTTTTGTTTGTACACCTCAAACTTTCATTTTCAATATTTAATTTTACTGTTCAACTCATTTTACCTTTGGCAATTGTAATACTGCAGCTAAAACACACTATTTCAGAGCGTGTTGACACATTTTTGATTTGGACAACTTCCGGCCATGATGGATAAGATAAATCTTTCTGTGCTTACTGAAATGTAAAGTAATGATTTGGAGTTAGTGTTAGCATGAAGCTGTGTTAGCAAAAATTTCAAGCCTGTGTGAAATGGGGCACTTTTCCTCTTACGAAACCACTTTAGGTTCTCTAGGACACCATGTACGTGACCAATTTTATAATACTTAAATCCAGTTTTATTCCTATTAGAAAATTGAATATATTACCCCAATAAATCACATATTGTGAGTTTGTAAAGCAAATGAAAAATTAGGAAAATAAAAATTGTAGAAAATAACATTTTAGGTTTTTTTTTTTAATATATTAGCAAGGATCATAGTGGAACATATTGGTCAGGTGAAGCAATAAATCACTATGATCCACTATGATCCCAATTTTCATACTTTGCAGCAGTTTTACTGCAATTAGGTTCACAGGCTGTTTTATTACATATGCCTTAATGACTTTTCAGCCTGAGATCTATCAAACCATACCAAACATGGCCTAGTAGGTCTGACACTAATATTTTAATTCTTTATCGAATGATTGTTGTTAGGGATTGGGAGCAGAGTACCACAGACAGGACGTTACCAATATGCCATGTTGGATAGAGATACATCTAAAAGGACCTTTACAGTGGTTAGATAAAGTACTAACAGAGATGGGACCATCAAACCTCGCCATAACCAGTGTATCATGATCTGATAGGACCAGTCACTCACCTACTGCTACTATAAGTTACTATGTAAGTTCTAGTAAGCCAGTTCGCCTCTCACTCATCTACTTACTACTACTAGGTCAATATTTAACTATGTGAGCTACTTACCTCGCCATAACCATTGTATCATGATCTGATGGGGCCAGTCACTAACTTACTGCTACTTTAAGTTACTATGTAAGTTCAAAATCTATCAGTCTCATGAAATAAGTTCGCCTCTCACTCACCTACTAACTACTACTAGGCCGTTTAGTTATAATGCGAATTACTAACCTCGCCATAACATGTGTATCATGATATGATAGGACCAGTCACTCACCTACTGCTACTATAAGTTACTATGTAAGTTCTAGTAAGCCAGTTCGCCTCTCACTCATCTACTTACTACTACTAGGCCTATATGTTATAATGCGAATTACTAACCTTTCCATAACCAGTGTATCATGATCTGATTGGGCCAGTCACTCACCTACTGCTACTATAGGTTACCATATAAGTCCTAGTAAACTAGTTCGGCTCTCACTCACCTACTTACTACTACTAGGCCTTTTAGTTATAATGCGAATTACTAACCTTGTCATAACCAGTGTGTCATGATCTGATAGGGTCAGTCATTCACCTACCGCTACTATAACTTACTATGTAAGTTCTAGTGAGTCAGTTTGCCCCTCACTCACTTACTTACTACTACTAGGCATATATGTTATAATGCGAATTACTAACCTCGCCATAACCATTGTATCATGATCTGATTGGTCCAGTCACTCACCTACTGCTACTATAAGTTACTATGTAAGTTCTAGTTAGCCAGTTCGCCACTCACCTACTTACTACTACTAGCCCTATATGTTATAATGCGAATTACTAACCTCTCCATAACCAGTGTATCATGATCTGATTGGTCCAGTCACTCACCTACTGCTACTATAAGTTACTATGTAAGTTCTAGTTAGCCAGTTCGCCACTCACCTACTTACTACTACTAGCCCTATATGTTATAATGCGAATTACTAACCTCTCCATAACCAGTGTATCATGATCTGATTGGTCCAGTCACTCACCTACTGCTACTATAAGTTCACACTGATGACGTGATATACTATTGCATGTATATCTCTGATCGATAGAGAGTGAATTAATTCACTTAGCTTGAGTGCAGCTGAAGTTCAGTATTAAGGAGACGTATGGATGATTACCCAAACTCTTGGATATACACTTATCATTTTCTCATTCTTTGTTAGAATATTCTAATTTATATTTAGAAAATCTTATATCACCTTTTAACAGTTTTAGAAGAGCATTTAGCACATGTTTTTGACAAGAAAAGTGACATCGAAACTGTGTATTGTTAGCCTAAGCTCAGAAAAGAGAACTAATAATGCGGAGCTCGGTAACTGTAAATTGCTGAACAGGCTGAACAGCTGAACAGAATTACTCAGACTAAAATTTGTTTTTGTATTATTTTCAGTGGCTGACTATAACTTCTCAAACACATTCCTCTCAGCCAAATGATTTAATGAGTATAATGAATCAATCCTAAGTTCCTGCTGGCACCTAAAATATTTGTTTTAGAGCATCACTGATATATATTACACGAACGTGGGGTACATATCTAACCCTTAGGAGGCGTATGGCTATTTCATGCGTGGTTGCTGGACAGCATTTCTCATCTTTAAATGGTCCACAAGTTCAGAATCTGTTATAGCTGACACTCGTAAACTTTTGTCAAGCAGCGCTTGCCTGAGTTTTTGAAGGTTGTTACTGGAACTTCAATCATGCGTAATGTACAAGCTGCAAGATTTATAACTTTAGTTATATCCTCACACAAGGCTTTATACTGATGGCATATCTTCACAAATAGCAACGCTATGTGTTTTTCCACTGATCCATAAATTCATATATATATATATATATGTGTGCCAGCTGTAAGAGATAATCAAATTATTAATTTCTGTCTCCCTTGTAAAATGTAGTCATCAAGAAATCTCATTATTATTGTGCTGACATAACTCATGATAATATTTGATATTGAAATATATCAATTGGTTATCTAAATCTTATGCAGAATTACGAATTTTATAGGCAAGTGTTCAATCTACATAATATAAACCAAATTCTCAGGTTAATGATAATATAGACCAGTCACTTATATTAAGTTTGCAATTGCCTTTGTTACTTTCTATTATTTTATCCACAGTAAGTATTTGGGTGTTACACTTAGTGAATGGATGGAAGGAACCAACAACACCCACCCCCCCCCCCCCCCCAACAAAGCTTGTCAAGACTGCCTAGATGAAAGGATGGCATTGTGCTGAATAGTGTTTCTAGTTTCCTAAAATTTTCAGATTTGGTAGATTAATTGCTTCATTTGTTTTCCCTCATGAATGAGGGAAAACAAAATGAATTCATCCATTCACTAAGTGTAACACCCAAATACTTACTGTGGATAAAATAATAGAAAGAAACAAAGGCAATTGCAAACTTAATATAAGTATTCAGCAGAATATAAGGAGTTGTCCAGGCTTGTGCATAATTAGTAGTCTGAGAAATTCTGTTCAGCTGTTCAGCATGTTCGGCCTGTTCAGCAATTTACAGTTACCGCATCAAGTTACTTAGTTCAAAGTTTGACTGTGATTGATGTGTCTGTAATCTGACAAAGTCCAAACAACATGTGTATGTATGTGTACTTTTATTTTACAGCCTGTATGATTATGAAGGAGCATTTTAGATATTAACCAGAGATAAGCCATAGGAATGATATGCAATCAACACCAGACTGAGTTAATCTTTGATCACATGTATCAGGATTGCATTGGTAAGACAGTGGCTGGTACTCTTAGCCGGATTTAAGATGCTGAGACTTCATAGAGTTAAAATGTTTTCCAATGAACAACGAGAGATCAAGGAGATTTTATACACAACAATAATGCTGTTGCACAGCTCATCTCCTAGTCCTGCCACATCTCACTGTAAGTGCTTCATATAGGCTACCCTTGTAACATGGCTGAAGGATGTAGATGATAAATTAATGTCAAGCTGTGGACTTCAGTTGGTATTCAATACTGTTGATGGTGATACCTAGAGATTTTTTGCGGTATCAAATAAATGAACAAACTTCATCAGGGTGCTTGGTCACTGGGTGCAGGCCCCGGGGAACTGAAAAGAAGGTTCATTGCGTAAGGCAGTCCTCGCACCCTGCTATACTCTGCTTAGATCTATCAATAGTAACAAGATCGAATGATTCACAGTGTATTGTGCTTTTAATTTTTATTTTCAGGTACATCGAATATAATATGCACAACAGCGACAGGTATTCTGGCTCGTAGTCACATTGATCCAACTTTTTTGGGTCAAACCAAACCCCTATCCTTACTCCAACTTTGGATTGATTGATTAGTTTATGTGTCACTCACATATAAGTATGTTGCGAAATTTGTTGTTTGATACACTGCTGTTCACATAGAGCAAAGAAAAAAATACGTGAAAAAAAGCTGACATCTCATCGTGGATTGGGTTAAAATGATATTATTGAGGGATAAAATCATGTTGCTTACAAAACTGTCTTTCCCCCAAGAAGATCGATATTTTAATGTCCTGAATCTTCCTGATGGAAGCTTTGGTAAAAATTCATTTATAAAATGTTCATCATCATGTATGTAATTTAGTATCAGGTTTTTAGTTCAATTATCTATAATGGCATCAAGGACACTTATGTTTTGAATATTCAGATTATTAGCGTCTTTGAAAAACTTTCTCAGTCGTTTCTTATCTTAGCATAAATAGAGGTGAACAAAATAGGCAGACAGATGTAGGAGAGTGATAGTAAGTCCTTGGGTGAACTAAAGATATCAGGGAGTTTGTATGATCAGGGAGTTGGGGACACAATATAACATTTGTCCCAAACTCCCGTGTATGATTGTATCAGACATATGGGTTGTCCTACCATAGTTCTTGTAAACACGGCTCCAAGTTCTCTCAGCAAAAATCAATCTTTCTCCCAAGGTAGTCTGGTCACTTGGCTCAATTAGACAATTCGTGCACAAGGCATTTACTCAGAATGCATAAGTATAGTTCTATCTATGAGAGAGTGATTTGGGGACGAGACCTAAGTAGGGCACCTAAGCTGTTTTTTTATTCAAAGAACTTTCAGTCACTGTTGACAAATTCGCATCTATCTATACGTTATTCTGTAGAATTTCTTAGGCATAGTATAATTATTATTATGCTTAAAATACGTTACACAAAACAGATAACGAAAAAAGAAATAAAGGAACCATTTATGTCAGCTCCTCATCAACAAACAAACATGGTATGTAAGAAAAAAAAATTTAAATCCGACCAGGGAGAAAACTTTGAAATAATTTGGTACCCACTTACAGATTACAGTTGTCAAGCCAGTTCACCGATGTATTTGTTGTCTGTTAGAACTAACGATTGATTTGAATCAGCTTATCAGTGGCACTTTGGGCATTTAAAATTCAAATGTGCTTGACTGCTTGAGTTCCTAAACTGAAAACCTGACCCACAGGCAATCAAAGAATGCATAGATACTAAGACCAAGGAGTTAGACTTATGTAAAGATGTCATTTGACCTTCTTTGTGGCACTTTGTTGCAGACTCGTATCTCATAGTTGATCGGCAAGTTGTTTGTCGGCATATTGATCATCCAGATGACTTTATTTCAAACAATATTATGATAGACCACTGGGCCATAGGCTGGTTTTAATTTTGTTGTCATCACCTTGTCTTCAACCGTTCTGAAAGGAAAAATGATAATTTGATCAATCGATGCAGAAACCAAATGACATGCTCAACTGTGATAAAAAGTTTATGTTCCTGTGTTAGCGATAGAGCTATGAGGTCATTGAATGAAAGAATTGAACGTAATACGACTGTCAAACATTGCCACAGACCCAGCCAGGTTTTGGATAAGGAGGACCATTGGGTCATAGATAGATAGTCTGCCAGTGAGGGTGCTGCTGCATCGTCAACAACATTCCACCAAACCTGTGACTCCGATTCACTGTAACAATGACAAAAATTAACTACATACATAGATCCTACAGATTGGTCCAGGAGCTGTCTGTAGTGAAAGATCAAGGAGTACTCCTAGCTAGTCCTTGCCAGTCCTTGGTAAGATAGATTGGGTGGTGACAATCAGAACAGTTCACATGACAGACACCTCTCCTCTGCATATATCTTTTCCAAGGAGGCACTATATTGAGAGTGTCTGACAGTGATAACGCTAAAAAGGTCACCTTTCAGTGCTCAGGCCAGTGAGTGATCCTCTAAACTCAAAGTCAGGCCTAGGACCCAATTATCAGACTCAGCTATCAAGATGGTGCAGACTTAGTTGTTAACAATCATACCTCCAAAACCCAAGTTGACTCCAACTCTTTTCCGACTGAGTAGTGTCAGGCTATCAAATTCATGAGTTGTGTTCTCATGTCTTCAAAATTTGAAACTAGCCGAGCTGCGCCACACATAAGTTGCCCCTAGCCGAGCTGCGCCATTCCCAATTTATTTTCCCATGTGGCGCAGCTCGTCTGTTGTAGACACCCATATCATATTGTCAGAAGAAGTCTGGCTCACAAACTACCTAAACTACACTGACGGCCACATCATAGGCTACTGTCAGAACTCAGGCCAACCTCACGTACTGCCTTAACCAAACTGACACCCATATCATACCGTCAGAAGAAGTCGGGCTCACAAACTGTCTAAACTATTCGGACACCGATACCATACGCTACTGTCAGAACTCAGGCTAATCTCACAAACAAACAAACTACACTGACGCCCATAGCATGAGCTACTCTCTGAACTCAGGCTAATCTCACAAACAGCCTATACTACACTGACACCCATAGCATACCGTCAGAAGAAATCAGGATCACAAACTGCCTAAACTACACAGACACCCATATCATACCGTCAGAAGAAGTTGGGCTCAAAAACTGTCTAAACTATTCGGACACCAATACCATACGCTACTCTCAGAACTCGGGCTAATCTCACAAACAAACAAACTACACTGACGCCCATAGCATGAGCTACTCTCTGAACTCAGGCTAATCTCACAAACAGCCTAAACTACACTGACGCCCATAGCATAAGCTACTGTCAGAATTAAGGCTAATCTCACAAACAGCCTAAACTACACTGACGCACATAGCATGAGCTACTGTCAGAACTCAGGCTTATCTCACAAACAAACAAACTGCACTGACGCCCATAGCATGAGCTACTGTCAGTACTCAGGCTAATCTCACAAACATCCTAAACTACACTGACGCCCATATCATACTGTCATACTATCATACTGTCAGAACTCAGGCATATCTCACGAACAGCCTAAACTATCCGGACACCCATATCATACCGTCAGAAGAAGTCGGACTCACAAACTGTCTAAACTATTCGGACACCAATACCATACGCTTCTCTCAGAACTCAGGCTAATCTCTCAAACAAACAAACTACACTGACGCCCATAGCATGAGCTACTGTCAGAACTCAGACTTATCTCACAAACAGCCTAAACTACACTGACGATCATGGCATAAGCCACTGTCAGAACTCAGGCTAACCTCACGCACTGCCTTAACCACACTGACACCCATATCATACTGTCAGAAGAAGTCTGGCTCACAAACTGCCTAAACTACACTGACGGCCACATCATAGGCTACTGTCAGAACTCAGGCCAACCTCACGCACTGCCTTAACCAAACTGACACCCATATCATACCGTCAGAAGAAGTCAGGCTCACAAACTGTCTAAACTATTCGGACACCAATACCATACGCTACTGTCAGAACTCAGGCTTATCTCACAAATAGCCTGAACTACACTGACGCCCATCGCATGAGCTACTGTCAGAACTCAGGCATAACTCACGAACAGCCTAAACTACCCGGACACCCATATCATACCGTCCGAAGATGTTTGGCTCACAAACCGCGTAAAGTACACGGACACCAATACCATAAGCTACTGTCAGAACTCAGGCTAACCTCACGCACTGCCTTAACTACACTGACACCCATATCATACTGTCAGAAGAAGTCTGGCTCACAAACTGCCTAAACTACACTGACGCCCATATCATAGGCTACTGTCAGAACTCAGGCCAACCTCACGTACTGCCTTAACCAAACTGACACCCATATCATACCGTCAGAAGAATTCGGGATCACAAACTGCCTAAACTACACGAACACCCATATCATACTGTCAGAAGAAGTCGGGCTCACAAACTGTCTAAACTTTTCGGACACCAATAGCATACGCTACTCTCAGAACTCAGGCTAATCTCACAAACAGCCTAAACTACACTGACGCCCATAGCATAAGCTACTGTCAGAACTCAGGCTAATCTCACAAACAGCCTAAACTACACTGACGCCCATAGCATAAGCTACTGTCAGAACTCAGGCTCATCTCACAAACAGCCTAACTACACTGACGCCCATAGCAAGAGCGGCTGTCAGAACTCAGTCTCATCTCACAAACAGCCTAACTACACTGACGCCCATAGCAAGAGCGACTGTCAGAACTCAGGCTAATCTCACAAACAGCCTAAACTACACTGACGCCCATAGCATAACATTAACACAATTGATTGTTCTGCTTGGTGCTTGGAGTTTGAAATAATACCTGTATACAGAAAGAACTTGTATGCTGATAAAATTTCTAATGTTTGGAGACGTTCAATTTTTGGTCCTAGATTCTTCTTCTGTAAAGCATTCTCTATGTTTAGCCGGACACAAGGACGGGATATGAAAAATTTGGCAAAATGGGATAACTTCTAGTTCATAATGAGAACAAAATTGTACGAAAATGAGAAGATAACTCTACAGCAACTGAGGGGGTGGCAAACCGTTTTCAGCCTTAGATCACAAGGCTAAACACTGGGTTTCTTGACCCTCTCATGATAGTATAGATGGGTAGTATAGAGGAGAGATGGTAGTTGATAGAGAGCTGACATTTAAACCTTGGAATGAGTAAGAGTTATTTTTTGTGCTTGTCTAGCCAAACTGCAATTGTGACATGTTCCAAAAGCTCAATTTTCTGTTTTCTCCTAATGTGATGCAAATTGGAGATTAGCTTCTAACACTAACAATCATTG
Organism: Membranipora membranacea; assembly: GCA_914767715.1. Taxonomy (NCBI): domain Eukaryota; kingdom Metazoa; phylum Bryozoa; class Gymnolaemata; order Cheilostomatida; family Membraniporidae; genus Membranipora; species Membranipora membranacea. The sequence goes on from OU612069.1 coordinate 6,281,668, forward strand.
TACTATGGCAGGAACTGACGACGTTTACCCACCATTCAAACACCCTTTCAGCAAAATGTCATTATCATTTGGAGTTGTGCATCCCCATACACTTTGCGCATGCATGTGCATCAATCAGTTCAGGGTGGTTACCTTTGCGACTGAGCTAAATCGATTGTGCTTGAGTTCTCAAACTAAAAGGTCATTCCACCCGTGCTGGGAAAAAAATAGCTTTTTATGGGCGAAATGTAAATAGGTCATTTGGGCCAGTTTGTGGCACTGTAGCTATGGTGCAGAGAGACTCGTATCACAGAGTCGATATGAAAGAAGTGTGGACAGCCAGGTTATTATTAGATATAACAGGGCTGAGATCTATGGCATATAGCCATGTTTCTGGAGTAGATAACTAATCTGATAGTACAGGTATGGCGTCTGCTGCCGAGCACATCGACTACTCACATGATGAGTCTGTATACCACTCATCTAACGAAGAGTTCAATGAATCAGTACAGACCATCATAACACATCAAACCGGATATACTGATGAGCAGCAAGAATCGGAATATCAAGGTTTGTGATTGTAGCGGCTTTGAATAGTATTCCCTATGTGTTATAATTGTCTCCCTGCATTGTATTGTATTGTATTGTATTGACTTTATTATATTTTGGATGTTTCTTTTTTGATTTTGATCTTTTTTGCACATCAGGGAGAACATCTTTCAATGATGGTAGCTGCAAATAATAATTTATATATATATATAAGTGAAGCGATCCTCGGACAACATTCATTGATAAGTTGGCAATTTCACCATTGTTTCCGTCACTCTAGACCCGTAGCTGTATAATCATGCACAACCACTGCAAGTTTTTCTTTGTTTTCTGCCTTTCCTCATATTTTAAGTTATTTGTTCTGTCACTGCATGAAATATGTTCAAACAGATGATTGCAGATCGGCAATAAAAAAAATATATAAGCCTATCTAAGATAATACAGCTTTATTCAACTTCCTAAACAAACTCTTGTTCCAGAAAAAATACAAGCTGTTTATTGTGATATAATATGATAGCTTTTTGTTGCTGCTGATACTGACTGCTGAGAGAAGCAGTTTTATAAAGACAATATAATATACAATATATTATAATGTAATATAATAATATTAGTTAGATATATTAATGGATTAGGGAAACATATCTGACCGTGAACAAGCATATGGCAATTTATCTATGATTGCTTGAAGCATTTCTCATATTTGATTGGTTCTGTAATGCTACAGCCAACCCTTTGCAATCATAATGGCAAGTACCTCATCTGAGATTTCAAAGGTTGTTATTGGGACATCAGTCAATGTGTAATGTTAAAGCGGCAAGAATTTTATCTAGATCTAATTTCTTGCTCAAAGTTATATACTGATGTATTTTCCGACAAATAGCCATACTGTGTATTTCACCACTAATCCATGAATTCATATCGATTATTGTAGTAGTTGCGATGAAGCTCACTCTCAAAGCGTGGCGTACTCTCCGACAGCAGACATCGCCAACGCTTCGACTATATATAACGATGTGACCCCTCAGTGTGTTCCCTATGGAACATGAGATCCCAACTCTCATCACAAACCATCTCCTCGTCCTTACAGACCTGCCATATACAGCTGTAAATCACCGCTAGTCCTCGAGGTATCAATACTTAACTAATACCATGTGTCTCTCTGATTGTTGAAGTCAATTCTTAGTACGAGTACCTTACATATGCCCGCCCCTTACTAATGAAGTTGACCTCCTTCCTTCACACCAAATTCCATCTGATGGTTCTCAAGCTAAGATAAATTATTCACTCTCTATCAATCAGAGATGTAGATGCTGTAGTATTTCTTGTGAAAAGTGCGTCACGGAACTTAATATTGCTTACACATAGATCGGGCCAACCTCAGCCTGGCGCCTTGTTTGTTTTTCTGTTCATGAGCAATTAAGAACCCTCCATGGTTATTTTCCCATTGGAAATTCTCATGATATTGTTAGAATTACTATGAAGGTGATGATGATATCGACAGGCGGACTCATACCACGACGACTACAGGTAATATATAAAATATAACATACCATATATAGCGTTTAAAAACGACTTAAAATCATCTAAAAATACCAAGTTGTCTGCTCAATGTCAGAGAGATGTTAATCCTTCATTGATATTGTCTGCAGAGCTACAGTTGGTAACTAATAAACAGAGGATTAGGGTCCCATTTTTTGAGGATTTTTGATGATATATATTACTATAATATAAAATAATGAGGTACATAATAATACAGCCTGAGTATTATTCTGCGCTGCAGGTACATTGAGCCGTAGATCTTACAGTAGAGGATCAGGGGTAGATAACTTAGCAGACAGTCATACTGTGCAGGTATGTAATGAGGAGACTGACTATGAGAATACTAACAGATGAAGAGGAGGGGCAGGAGGGGGACAACTCAGTATATCACTCATCTAATGGAGACATGCAGAGTACCTCCGCCTACGCTCATCACTCTGAGCCGACTACTGATGCGGGTAAAGTATAATCTAATTAACAGAGAATCAGGTTATCAGAAGCCAGGGAATTGTTATTTCTAGGTGCAGACACGATTGTACTGCAGTCTGTTCAGTTTTGATGTGTGCGATTTGAAATAGTAATATCACTCTTTGACAACTTCCGATAGGTTGGGTTTTTCATTGTTTTTGGAGACTTTCTAGAGGTATCATACCCAAATCACCACTGCTTGATAGAACCAGTATAATAAATCTATTTTGTATTTTTGCTATATTCATTTTATTTATATTATTATTTGAGTATTTTGCTCGGAAATAAGACCAATTGAGTAAAGATAAAAGGAGATAACCTTGCTAAATCTGATCATATGCCATCCCCCCTCGCCTACCAGAATTTCTTTTACTCACATTTATTATTGTAATATACAGTGTGAGCTGGTTTAAATTCAGAACTCCTGTTTATTCAGACAAGGAAAATTGGTACCTTTAGCAAGATCTCAATGGATTCTAATGTCACTTAATTCAGACTCTGCATAATTAGGACCATTTTTTGTGGTCCCCAACAGAGGCTTCAATTAAGCTGCGCTATACTTTAAATAGGCGATCAAGATGACACGACGAGTCATTTTCCCGCAGTATACGAGGATGACGCTCCTGCACACAAAGCACCGGCTCCTTATTCTCAATTCGGTGAGTAAATCGGTGTTTGACAAATTGCCAGGGGTTACAAAGTGAACATAATACAATGAAAATTGGTAGTGTATAAAATTTAAGCTCTTTGAAATTCTAACTGGGCATAGAATGCAAAGGGTAAATCAAAAATACATTTCACTTTTTATTAGCAGCTCTCCAGCTGCCTTTACAGGACATGAAGCACATTAAATAGAAACATATACACACACAATTTAACTTAGATAACCTCTGAGCATGGTAGGAGGGTGCAAGCTAGGCTCTTGTCAGGGGAGCTCACCTCCATTAGCAGCATAAGTGGATGGATGGATTTTATTACTATCACTGACAGCATTATTAAAAGAAAAAATGAGTCGCGAAATACAGTGTAATTGCTGGCACTTTGAATTAGTGACAGGGATTCGAACCAGCAACCCTCAGATTGTCTAGCTCAAATCCTGACCATCACACCATCCATAATGTATAATTGTAGCATCATATGTATCATCATTTTTATCATCTGTTTCAGTTTGTAATGTAAACCATCATCTGCTTTTGATAGGCTAAATTTGAAGTTTTTAATAATATAAGTATATTATAAATGCATACAATGAATAAGCTCTATATGACAATACTTACATACATTTATCTCTCTATCGTACATTGATAGGATTAGGAGGGGCGATGATTAGACAGAGGAGACAAACCTATTCCTGTAACAGTCCGTTTATACTTCATCGTCCCAGCGAGCATTCATCTCCTATCGATATGTCTGTAAGGCATAGTAATACCCCTCGTGTGTGGTGAGTGGAGCTATGCGCCCCTGATATCACCTTTATATAATGATGGTAATATTATTGATGATAATAGGTGAATTCGCGCCCTTGGTATCTATATTAAATAATCATTAATCATAATCATTTTCATGGGGAAATCCAACTGAATTTAACTTGAATTCAAGTTGTCTCCCTATTACCAATGAGGAGATAAAACTAAGTTTCATGTCAATATCATTGAAAAACCTTATACCTAATCAAAAAATCTATTCAGCTGGATTTCCCCATGAAAATGATTATAATTAATGATTATTTAATATAGATATCCATGGGCCGAAGTTACCTAATAATATCAATATTAATAATATTGATAATAAAAAAAGATTTTATTGCTATTCTCGGCCCCTTCCGTGACAAATGAGAAAATTTTTTAGTAGCGCACCACTGGGAATGCTACTTGTTGATTTGATTTTACGGAGTTGAATGGAAAAACACAGATCTGAAGCATTGCATATTTAGCGGAGAGCAACTGCTCACCGCCTGCACCCTATTGGCTTCATTCTTGTGATTTTTGGTGTAAGCTGGTACCTAGTCTGAGCCCCCAGACTTTCTCACCGCCCGACAGCCCCTCATGTTGATAGGTCTGTAAGGCATAGTAGTATGTGGTAAGTTTGTTTAGTAAGTGGAATGCTGGATAAAATGTCTAAATTCTAGGCCTAATCTCCCTTTTGGCCTTTCAAAATCTTAATGTTACTTTTGATTTTGAGTTGGAAACCGAGAGACAAAACCTTCTAGTGAGTACCATATGAGAACACAACATCTCTCAGTTTGTAACCAAATGTATCTTCAAATCCCTCTGTTTGCTAATTTGTTGTGTCATCGTTCTGTGTTATATTTAGTCCAGACTATGATGATCGTAATTGATCAGTGAAGATAATCAATAAATTGGCAAAGTTGTCAACCACCTTCTTCCTTTCATATTATATCCATTAATGTCTCATTTTACATATTGTAAAGTTTCGAGTATGGATGCGCACAACTTACTGGGATATTGCCGGACAAAAATTGTTTCTCCAGATTTTGTCTATTCACCTGTTTTGATGGCTCCCTCCAGGTCACATGACTTGTCACAACGTAATCTTATTTCAGTCTAATGAAAGTTATGGTTGTCGATGGTATCGATAAAGATAGCTTAGAAAATTGTCCTTGAGCTATTCTACACACCGTGTAGCCCTATAGTTCTTTGTCATATCGATATTTAAACATCTCATTTCAGTCTCGTTTAGCTTACCTACTGTATTGTAGCTGGACACAAAGTTAATCTGACCGGGCTGACACACATCAACAGGGTCACAGAGACAGACACATACGCAATCAGATTAAAAAATCAGTAAATACATGCTGCTTTGCTGCTGTTGTTCTTTTTGTAAACTCTTTTATTGGCACACTATATCATCCCAAAAGTGAAGTGTTTTTCAATAAGTGCGGAAAAAAAGGTGAAAAGTAAAAAATGGCAAAAATGTTAGAGTGAGAATATTGTAACGTAAAAATGAAATCTGAATGTATCTTTACTTCCTATCATATATGAATATATAAATACTTTTATTGCCAACCAAATTCATCTCATTAGAAATGTTTTGCACTCAGTGCCAGAAGAAAAATTGAAAATAAAACAGAATAGAGTAGCATTAACGCTGTCGATTAATTTGATATTTGTACATACACCGAGGAAATATGACTCCGCTGACCTCGCCGAACCCGTTGACCTCGCTGACCCCTATCGGCAGCTGAGGCAGCAGCTCACAGTATAGAAGATATGGAGAGAGAAGAAGAAGACTACATGACTACAGAGACGGGAACTGCTATATTAGATGAGATTAGATATATGCAGGTCATACTAGATCAAGCTCAAGGTAAATTATCAACGCTGATATGAAACTACCCTGAAGAAGTGAAGTATTATGAGAGGAAAAAATTCCACCATCATCCATAGTCTTGAAACAGCATAATTTATGGATGGCTAGCATACATTTACAAACTTCAATATTTTACATAGACTCCCAGACTAGCAATTTTTGCTTGCTAACATTCACTTCACTTCAAACTAACTGAACTGTTTTTTTTAGGTCGTTATATGGCAACAAGGTTACATATCAGCAAGTTATAATTGTTTTCAATGTAGTCTATAAAATTCATGCTAATCAAAGCTGAAACTCATTAAACATATGCAAAAGTCCGCAGACCAGTCGAGTTTATCTGCCTTCTGGGCATAAAACTGTAGTGTGTATATTAAATGCTTCAAATAATTTATGTATGAACTGATTATCAACATAAGCTAACATTTACATAAAAGATGACTCATGCTGCCATTTCCGCATGCTTTGGAAAGGGTAACCACCATAGCAGGTGGCCAATCAAGTGGGCTTTGGAATTCCGAGACGCAATTTTGCAGAGATCAGCTCAGAGCTGCAGATGTGCAGAATGAAAAGTGCTCCCATTTTGCTGTTCAAATTTTTTCAGAAGCCAGAGAGTATGAAATGTCGTCGGCAGCGGTTTATGATGACTTGGCGGAGGTCGTCAGCAGCTCACAGATTTATGAATACTCAGCTCCAGATTACTGAGTACCAATGGCCTGTTCTCTATCTCCCGCTGATGGCGAGTCACGACATCACTGATACATGAAGCTTACTGTACTAAACGACAGCGCAACAAAGAAGGTTAATTTGCATTTTGATTTTTGAAGTTGATAATTTTTTTTCGATGTCGGCGGATACATAATTAAAACTATTGTTGGATGGTTTAGGTTGAGTTGAGTTAAGTTCATCATATCCCGCTCAGAGTGAGTGACAACCACACTGTTGTAGGAGTCTATCCACACCAAACACACTGCACTAAGAAGACCGTGATAATGAATTATTTACAATTTGTCGCTGGATGCTGACATTTGTCAATGGTGTATAGCTGAGATCAAGTGTCTCTACCAATGGCCGTTTTATGCCAGTCTCAGTTTTGGCAGCTTGCTGCATACCCAGTTCAGGAGGACTTTTATAGCCTCACATCTAGGATGCATTCTAGTTTTCTAGGATGTAACACATTCTCAGTATGAGGTTTTAGGGCACCTTGCGTCCCTCTTTAGGGGCAGCCCAATCTTCTGTTTCTCACTTAACAGCAAGATGGGTCAGGTTTTCAGTTTAGGTTTAGAGTTAAGTTAATTATCTCCCCCAAGGGCGGGTACCCCCCCCCCCCCCACACAACTTGTCTATCTATCTCTGAGATGCAAGTCTATCAGCAGTATAGCGACGTACATATAAGAAGGCCTACTTGAGTAAATTACGCGGGTCGGTCAGGTTTTAAGTTGGGAGCTCAAGCACATTTGAATTAACTAAGTGGCTATGATGTAAATATAACCAACCCGAATTGATGAGATTCATCAAATGTCCCAGTCCCCCTTGGTTCTATCTGATTTCTACATATTGAAGTCAGAGTTTTCTAATGTTGCTTGGGTTTGATATGACATCTCAGCTAGGTCAGTTATTAAGTCCATACACCGTGTTTGCTGAGTCTCCAGATCTGTAGAGTTATGAGTATCTCTACACCCTGTGACAGGTGGTAGTTACAATGATAGCAGTAGTCTCTGTAGTGAGCCGATAGCTAAGAGAAGAAGATGAGGAGCAGCAGGAGGAGGCAGAGTATGTTAGGGTAAACTTTACTCTAGCTCTGACTGTAAGTAAACAATATAAACTTAAGCGTATTTACTAACACTACACACGGCTCCTGATTAAATTCATCCACAAACAATGCAAGCTCATAACATACTACATCAAGTACATCATAACATATGATACACATCATAAAGGTTACTGTATCAAGATGAGCCTGTTGTTGCGGAGTTATCACACTGCGTTTCATACCCAAGAATTGTTGGACAATTCTGTACAATGCTAGAATTGTTCGAAACTGACCCATATATCATTACCCAACCAGCAACCATTATTGTGTAATTAACCCTGCCTGCTTAATAAATTACATTCATTATTGCTATTGTATATATGTAGTACAAGCCTTTACAGTTCTAGTCAATATTATATAATTGGATTGACATTGTATTCAATGAGTTTGTATTTCGATGTCCAGGCAAGAGCTGCTGTAATGAACAGATATTACTGTGCAAGGTAGCATCAAAGTCTATAACGCGGGAAGCCCAGGTTCAAATCCCGGCCGGGGTGAATCTTTTCTTTTCGTTTCATCATGGTGGATATCGAAAGCATTCCAATCGAATTGTCTACTCACAATTTTTGTAAGCACAGAAAACTCTTTGTAATGAGTACGATGACCCAACAAAATCCTTATGTTCAACTCTTCTGTGTTGTACCCTACCCTACAGTGTATTTTGTGCAATCTGTTGATATTGGCAGCAACTGCATGAATAGAATACATCAGCTAAACTATGCTAGCAGAATTATCAGAAAACTCTGCTACTAATACTACTAAAATGTACAGCAGCGCTCACCAGTTGAGCGAGGAAGTACTTTGTATCAATTGTCCTACACGCCTAAGTGGATAGAAGTGATATGTGAAGTGGCCATATTTTCCACAGAACCACTGACTACTGAAAATATGCTGACTGATGCTAAAGAAGCTCAAATTTGGTGTCACAGCAAGTAGTATGAGTACTGATTATTGGCATAGTATAAACTACACTCATTGTGATTATTGAGAGTGAAAGGCTTTCAGCTATTTCTATTTGTTAGCCAAAGATGCTCTGAGAATGGAATTAGCTCTGAACGTTATGGTATGTGGGCTGAGGGAGGCAAAGGTAAATCAACTATTGTAAGCCTGGTATATATTCATTACCTGTCTACAAAGGAGCTCTTGACGTTATACTATATCATTCTCAGCCAACTCAGTTATATGGTGTACAGGAGGCAATTTTGGCATTATTCTCTCGCACTCTTGGATGGTAGTTCCCTAGTAGGTGTTGGCACTACTTCAGATAGTGTTAGACTAGTGGCAACACCGTTTAAAGTAATAAATTTTAATCTGTCAGCTTGTGTGCCACAAGCAGGGAGGTTAGCCAATAACAGGCATAATTACATAATTACCTTGATATCCTTGTTGTCAAAATTTTTAATAGACAGTTTTCTGAGCTCTTATTTATGCCTCAATTCGGGGTTGTCCTCTCTCCAGTATGGTACTTTTAACCCACGCCGCATAGGAAAAACCTGCTGAAAGAGGGTTATATTGAAAACCGCTAATTTAAGGATAAAAATGGTTTTTGATTCAGAGTCTGCACCATCGAAAACCCTGTGAGACAGGGTTTCCAATTCATTAGAGACTTGAATGTTGATATATCTTTATTTTAGTGACGAAACTCATGAACAATTCTGCCAAATTGTCCGCAAAACAGGCGGAAAATGCTATAAGTGACTACCATATACTATAATTAATTCCCAAACTATGTCCATATGGGTTTTCAATGTTGCAGATTCTGAATCAAAAATAATTTTTATCCTATTATAAGCGGTTTTCAAGATAACCCTCTTTTCAGCACGTTTTTCCTATGCGGCGTGGTTTATAAGTACCAAACTGGAGAGAGGAAAACTCGAAATTGAGGCCTAAATCAGAGCTCAGAAAACTGTCTATTGTCCAATGAAGTATAATTAACACTATTTGTTAATCCTTCACACGCATTCCATTGCGCTTGTAACAAGTCATCATGACACACTTTTGGAATCAGAGAGACAGGAGTCATTGTGAGCTGACCTAACATCCTGTCTTTTGCTGCTGATAATGAATGCGGTGAGTTTTTAATTTCGCGAATATTCTTTTTTATAAGGATGGTTGTTTGGGTGGAAGTGCAATCATGATCATTCTTTGACAGTAGAGTGAGTGGGCGGGAAGTTGTAACCTTATATGCAAAATACTAGATAATTGCCCAAATTCCATCTGTATATTATTTATTAAATTAATTCACAACTCTGCTTCAAAGCTTATCATTGTACAGAGTTATTATGCCAAGAATGAGATCGCCTCGCAAAAAAATCTTAAATGGATAATACACTTCTGATCTCTGTTTGGCAGCCAATGGAGCACAGAAAAATGTATGTACATACATAAACTCCTTATTTGTAATTCAAAACCCCTTGTTCTGCTCAAATGTGCATTCTAAATTGTAGCTGTGCCTCTCCAACAAGAAATAAGACAACTAACAGAATTGCTTGTGATCTGAAAAAAGCATATTTTGTGAGCAGTTGTGTGCTCCTACCTCTTGGTTGGTGTTTCAATTGTACAGATACTCAGAGTGCGCGTGTGCAATAATGATGACCTTTGGACTTTAGCTTGTTATTTTCTCACAGCCCAGCTTAACACTTTTACTACCATAACCGGATATGATAATAAAAGTGTAAAGCTGGGCTGTTAGAATTGGCAAATAGACACTGTGAGAATCTTGTTCAAATTTAATAACCTAATCTTATTTAAAAATCAGGCAGATTTAAACTGTACATTGTAGCCATTAAATGCATGCATCAAAGAGTTTGGGATGTTAAAAGTTATATCAACCAATCATTTCAACAAATTCCTGCCTAAGGAATCCCAACACTGTAATTTATTCTGTTATATACGAGGCCGGTAGCTTAGACAGGCGGTTGGGTTGCCAGAGTAGGAGTAGGAGGTAGCTCAGTTGGTTAGAGCGCCGTCCCTTCAGCATGCAAATGTTGAAGGTCGTGGGTTCGAATTCCACTGAAGTCTACTGACTGCTGGGGTTTGGTTGGACCCCCAGGTGTGCTCCGACCTGCCTGCAAACTGAGAGCAAAATGGGCGCAGATATTGCAGCCTAGCCCCTAAGGCAACTAGTATTTCGCCGCCCATGCTTCGGGATGTGGCGTGTGATATGTCATCTGATTTTAATCAACCTTTTAATCAACCTTTAAGATTAGGGGTTTGCAGGGCCATTACAGCAGTTAAGACTCAAAGCGATAAATTATTGCCTGGACAGCGTTTAAGCAGATAATCTTTCAAAGCTCTCAGATTATTATTATCGGCTGCATTGATTAATTTAGAATTTACAGTGACCACCAGACATTCTGTACAAACAAGTTCTATTTTGTCATTGAATGATAGGCCTGTTTGATTTACTCTTGCTTTTCTCTACCCATATACCATACAATTCAGGGCTTACTCCATGCTCAGAGCATCTTCAGCCAACAGAAAGCTGATGAAAGCCATTCACGCTAAAATATGCCGAGGAGTATACCAATGATCACTACTAATACTACATGCTATGACACCAAGTATGTGTTTTTTTTAGCATCAGCCAGCATATTTTCAGCAATATTTTTGTCAATCATTTGTTCTGTGGAGAATATGGCCTCATTCTCATATCACTTCTCTCCACTTAGGCATGTAAAGTTTTTTTACAAAGTAGATCCTCGCTCAACCAGTTAGCGATTTTGTACTTCATAATTAGCAAAGTTTTGTAATAATTCCTCTAGAATAGTTTGGCTGATGCATTCTAAAGATGCAATTGCTGCCAACATTGAAAGATTGCACAAAAGATAATGTAGGGTAGGGTAGAAGGTTGGGATGAAGGGAGTATCACAAGCTTTCATGCAACAATTTGGCACTAATCACTCTCAACTCAAATGGACTGCTTTCGAGTTAAATTATGATGAAACGAAAAGAAAAGATTTGCCCAAATTGGGAAAGCTCTGAATTGTATGGTACATGAGTAGAGAGAAGCAAGAGTAAATCAAACAGGCCTATCATTCAATGACACAATAGAACTCGTTTGTACAGAATGTCTGGTGGTCACTGTAAATTCTAAAGATATCAATGCAGCCGATAATAATAATCTGAGAGCTTTGAAAGATTATCTGCTTAAAGGCTTTCCTGGCAATAATTTATCGCTTTAAATCTTAACTGCTGTAATGACCAAGTGTCTCATGATGACTTGTTACAAGTGCAATGGAATGTGTGTAAAGGATTAACAAACAGTGTTAATTATACTTGATTGGACAATTAAAAAATTTGACAACAAGATATCAAGGTAATTATGTAATTATGCCTGTTATTGGCTAACCTCCCTGCTTGTGGTACTCAAGCTGCCAGATTAAAATTTGTTACTTTAAATGGTGTTGCCACTAGTCTATCATTTTAATACTATCTGTACTAGTGCCAACACCTACTAGGGAACTACCATCCATGAGTGAGATAGGAAAATGCCAAAATTGTTTCCTGTACACCATATAACTGAGATGGCTCAGAATAATTATAGTATAACATCAAGAGCTCCTTTGTAGACAGGAAATGAATATATACCAGGCTTACAATAGTTGATTTACCTTACCTTTCGATTTCCAACATGACAAAAAGAAAAGATTTGCCCCGGCCTGAATTTGAACCTGGGCCTCCCGCATCATGGACTTCGATGCTACCTTGCACAGCAATATCTATTCATTACAACAGTTCTTGCCTGGTCATCTAAATCCAAATTCATTGAATACAATGTCAATCCAATTATATAATATTGACTAGAACTGTAAAGGCTTGTATTAGAACTATACAATAGCAATAATGAACGTAATTTATATAGCAGGTAGGGTTAATTACTCAATAATGGTTGCTGGTTGGTTAATGATATATGGGTCAGTTTCGAACAATTCAAGAATTGTACAGAATTGTCCAACAAATCTTGGGTATGAAACGCAGTGTTATAAAGCCATACCCTAGAACCCCATTGGTATTTGGGTCTTCCAACTAAAACATACCGTAGAAGAGTAAAGTATTCATCGGAGGTTATGTCCGCATTATTGCACTGCTTGCAAAAGTGAGATTTATGGTTAGCCCACTTTCACTCAACCAACTTTCATATACACCCCAACCTTGACTAGTAAAAGTTGGTGTCAATACTAAGTTACCCCAAAAGAGCTAGACTAAACTCAAGTTTATGTTTAATTATTAATTTATTCGTCAATATACCAACAAGATTATCGCGGATAGTTTAATATAGTATAGACGGCCTCTATTGGATTGCCATCTTGTTAGATGAGGTAAAACAAAAACATTATACTACCAAAAAACTTTAGTTCCACTTATCTTATTTTATATAATATGATTTTGCTGAAAGTGGTCAGTTTGAAATTAGGATTGACTGAAGAGAAAAGCACTTACACAGGTTTTCACCATAAAATTATATGCTATATATAATTATATTTATATATGTTTATGGTCATTGCATAACAATTCGGCGCCTTATGAGTTGGCTGTACACAATGAAAGTTGCTCTGTCCACGAAATCAACTTGAGGGTCAACAAAATTTAAATCTTATCTACAAACTCATTTTAAAGCTATTATTGCCAGTTGTAATTTTTACCTGGATAACGGAAGGAATTACTCTAAATGAAGTTTCCTAAATCTTTTATTCTGTTGTTTGCAGCTGAAGGGAAAGAAGTTTTCAACAGAAAATGGTTGTCGGGACTAAGAAAACTGAGAGTAAGCTTTCTTTGCTACAGCATAATATCGGTTGTATTTTGCAAGTAGGAAATTTCAAATTTTCCCATGCCAATCACCCCAGAAGTCAGTATAACTTCGGTCCTCCTAGTTAGACTAAGAAGGGAAGTGGATTAGACAATGACAGAGTTTTATCTGTTGTCATTGACTTGTTCTAATTGGAGAATTTCAGAGCATTGCATCATGGGACACTCTGTGATATGCCCACTGTTCACAGACCTTTCTGCTCTCTTTTGGAATCCCAAAAAGTTGCATCATGGGATATTCTAAAACATACCCACTGCTTGTAAGTCTGATCTTTTTACCTGGGAATTCCATAAAATTGCATCATGGGGTGTTCTTCAGAATTCCTACTGTATATAAGCCTGCAAGTTCTACTGAGAAATTTGCGAAAATGACATTATGGTTTTTTCTTTGACACGCCTGCAGTTTAAAGAACCTCTTTCTCTACTTGAAAATTCCAGACATTTGAATTGTTTGATGTTCTTTGACACGCCCTTTCGTGGGTATCCTGTTTTGGTGTCACATGGCCTAACTCATTTGGTAGAGAAGAGAATAATACAAAATAGACGGATAAATCTGCAACACAGTAAGGCAGTGTATCTGATATCAGTAGTGAGTTCAACCAAGATGTACATTATCGGGGTGAGTGTAGACCATAGAAATAGACCTAACATAGACGTAAATTTCTGTATTGTGTAACATAAGATGTTGTTTAAATTAGTAGACAACGGCATTTTGTAACATGTTCACCTGTAAGATAAGTGTCTATCAGTCTCACAGTTATGAATTGCATTTTAATCTCCAATTCAAACACTAAGTAAAAGAATGTTAGGGCAAATCGCAATATATTTTATGCAGATTTGACGTCAAAAGTTTAATTCGCTTATTGCAATGATGCTTTTAAGATTCATAGAAATCTTATTGGAGAGCATTAGATCAAAAATTAATCAATTTAAATGACTTTTCTATTTTAGACGAGGAGGAGGTAGACCAGTATACACCACCAGGTCAGAGTACCAGTAGTAGAATCTGCTCTGTGACTCCTAACCTATCTCGCTCTTCTAGTAGTATCTAAGTCTCCGGCACATCAAGTCATACAAAGTGAAGACGGATCCTCTGGTGACATCAGCCAATCAGATGACTACCCTGTAGCCAACAACCAATCAGATGACTTCACTGTAGCTGACAGCAAATCAGATGAGCCCGCTGTAGCCGACAACATTCTTGAGTGTGAAGCCAATAAAGCTGTCAGGACAGCAGAAGCTTCTGTGTCAAGAAATAGAAACCGTGTACTACCACTTCCCTCATCTCAATCTGGCAGTGATGTCTCTATGGATTATTGGGCTGCTGCAGCACCAGCTAAGCGCTCTGTTGATTATGGGACCACAGTATCAGGTTCTCCAACACATGTTCAATCAACCAATGACAACTCAGTAGATGATGGAGTTGCTGTCCTCAGCGGAGCTTCCTCAATTGACTACGGGGCAGGAGTCAAACCAGCCCTGACCCTCCCTTCGTCTCAGGCAGTTAGCTGTGCGTCTTTTTTCTTTGAAGTTTGAAGTTTGTTTATTGCCTAAATTCTAATATCCATCCTGGGATAGGTTGATAGCATCGAATGTACAGCACATACATGGAAAAATAAAAATAAAAGGAGTCTGAGCTGCATTAGTTAAAAAATCGCATGTAAAATTCAAAAAAGGTATTTTGTGTTTTGGTTGTTCTACACTTGGATGGCCTATATTTATCTATTTTTGCTCTACGAGCAGATGTTCTGTTTGTGTTTATTTTAATACGAGAGTTCAAGGGGTGATTATCGTTGTCAGCTATTCTAGTGAAATGTTCACTGCAAGTGGTGTGCAGGAATGTTGTGATGGGTGGCAGTGCTAAATGGTCCAGCTTCTGCTCGTAGTTGTCAGAGAATGTTAGTACAATCCGAGTAGCAGAGCGCTGGATCCTCACGAGTCGAGTGGTTTTTGTTGAGGGTTTCCCGGACAAATTTTCTTTTGTTTTGTCTGAGGAGTCGTTGGCAGATAGTTCTCAGTAGTTTGTGCGATGGGCAGCCTTTACAGTACGCCTCATTTTTGGCACAGATTACTTTGTGTAGTGTGTCGCTCATCCAGGGAGGTTTGTCGACCCGGACTTTGGTGGTTTTTATAGGGCAGTGATTATCAAGAATCTTAGATATAGTTTTGTTCATTAAATGAACTTTGCTGTTTATATCCTGGGTATTTAGTACTGAGGACCAAGACTGTTCAGCTAATCCCTTCAGAACCATAAGCTTTCCAACTGTTGACAATGGAGCTGAGGAAAAACTTGTAGAGAGAGGGACAAAGAAGAAGAAGACAGTCGGGAGTACAGCCAGCGACGTTTCTCAGGCCCACAGTCGTGTTCCAGCAGATTCTTGTAGAGTGTTACCTGAGCCCACTCCTTTTCGAAACGTCCCAATCTTGAGATTAACATCCCAGTGCCAGAGGCCCCAAAATCCAGAAAGAGAAAGAAATCAGTACCCAGACAACAAAAGACACCACGCCCAAGGAAGCAAGCTGCTGCTAAAGCTCTGCAGAGAAAAAGGTAGCAGCGGGGGAAAACTGACACATTCTACTTAGTGTCCCAGGCTGGCTCTTAATGATGGCTTAGAATCATCCAATAAGTCACCTTGGTTCACACCTATTGCTAAAAAGAAGCGCATATCCAACATTCAACAAAAAGGTAAGAAGGTTTCTGAGCACAAGCAAGATCAGAATGAGCCCATACAAACAAGTGAAAACACACAGCAAAGACGCTCCTTCAGTCAAGATAATAGTATTGTCCATAGCTCAGTAACTTTACCATGGGAAGGAAGGAAAGTGTTCTCTTGAGTTAACCGCTCACATAGCTCTCATAACTCGGCTAGATTGGCTACAAAAGAATCAACTGACCATGTTGTGGTTGATGAGGTTGTTCTACCTAGTGTGGAGAGTGAACGAATGGAGCCTATGCAGAAGCGTGATGACATTGAAGGGAATTCGCACTCTGGGCCTTCTCTGACCCTCAACTCTGTAATTAGTCCACATCAAGAACCTGAGGCCACATCAACAGAAGGCCCAGTGGTTGGGTCTGCTGCACCTGATAACGAATCGATTCTCTGTGAGAATGAAACAAATTTGGAAGTCAAAACCAAACCATTTACACCCAAACAGTTTCTGAAAACAGTTGATATCAAGCTGGCTGACAGCCCAAGTATAACCCAGGATCAACAGCCATCAGATGAAAATGAAATCAATGTTCAGGTTGACCCTGAGCCTGATGTTATGGGAAATCCCCTTTTGGAAAACCAAGGCTTGAGCGTAGCAACAAAAGGAACAACATCAAAAATCATGAAGTTCAAGAAGCCTGTTGCTAAGGCCGACAGTCCCCCAGCGGTTTAATTACGAGATAAGGTATGTGAAAAGTTTGCTGACGTGAGCTTGTCACAACAGATTAAGAATTCCCAAAAAGAACCTGTTGATGAAAGGCCCATCGTGAAAGATAGCATGACAAAGGTGAACAAGAAAATCACTAAAAGTATGCAATTAAATGTCAGTTGGGCAGTTACTGGTCATTTTAACAATATTGCCTCAACACACATCTAAAACAAAGTACATGACGGTGGTGTCACACCTTCTAGTGCACTCTTATCTCATAGAAATCCATCAGAGAAGCATTGTGCTGTATCAGATGTTACACAGATAGACAACGATACTGTGCCAGAAACACAGGATGCTCCTCCTGTCGCTACAGGAATGGGCGATGATGAGAAGTTTGAAACTGTACCTGAAACCCAACAGTCCAGGCTGGAGACTGGCGGAGATGTTGAGGCTGAGGTGTCAAAAACACCATCATAAGTTCAGTGTGACAGCGATAGTGCAGCTGACAAGGAACATGTAAACGCTCAGCCTATTGAAAAAAATTACTGTCCCATCTCCAATCACAGTGCGGCCTAAGCGAGGTAGACCCGCTAGGAACACCCGGACAAGAACGCGATCGGAGCCTACTAAACCAGCTACTACAAAGAGAGCAGCAAGTAAGCGAGCGAGGAGCCTATCAGAGCCACAACCCAGAGCACCTGCTGATGATGAGGAAATCAAAAGTGTGTAAACCAAACCTAGAGTGTCATTCGCTGAAATAGTTAAGTATGCCATGACGCCGCGTACTAGAGGTCAAGCTATAGTGGTTATGTTTGAAACGCCTGAGTTAAGTGGTGCCATCACACCTATCAAGACTATACTGAAGTCAACTGGATCAACTCCTGGTAAAGAGTTACATGCAAAGAGCTTTGATTGCTACAATGCTGTGGCCGGAGAGATAACTCCCAAGGCCATGCCTGCCAGTGATGGTTTGGTAGACGAAACTGGAGATGACGTATCGTCCAATTCAGATGACACTACAGTGAAGGCCGATAGTATAGCAGCTCGCACTACATTGAAGGACCATAATTTAGCAGATTACAACACTAAAGAGAAGGCCCATAATATAATGGATGACACTATAGTGAATGTCTGTAACCCATGTCCGGCTCAACATGAAAACAGCAGCAGCAGCAGTCACTTCATGTTCATCTATCCACCTGTTGAGATGAGTGATCAGATTGATTTAATCGAATTTTGGTTATGGAGGACAATGAATTGAATTTCTTATGTTTTAGTGAATTCTGTGTCTTGTTGTCATCGGGGTTTAACTATTTCCAAACAGAAATGATGATTAATGAGGGACTATCAGCATATGCCCCAATGATTGCTCACAATTACAGATAAAAAGACACATACAACAAATAATTGCGTAAAGTAACAAGGTCTGTCATCAATATACTGCTACGGTATTTGAGCCCATTTCTTCAAACACTTGGGAGTTGCCCTAACCGTCAGAGCTACACTGCCTTCTGTTCTATTGTGTTGGAGGTACTGTCTTGAAGCCCTTCTGATTTGCAAGCATTCATCTGAAAAATCACTAATTCGACAAACTGACATGAAATCATTTCAAGTTCTTTCTCTTTGCTGCAGACAAAACGAAGACTAAAACAGGCGCAGTAAGAGCAGTGTCCACTTTATGAATCTTTAAATGAGAATAAGAGAGCAACCACACCTACGTCTCACCCTCATACACCCGGCAACTATACCTAAATCTCAAAATCCCACAACCGGTAGTTATTTATTTTTATATGTGTCGTATGAAGCGGGCATTGATTTTAGGAGATATCTGCTCACAACTAAAGGAACGACAATTAAAATTAATGTTTACTTGCTGCATTGCCTGCTTGGTAAGCTGTATAAGTAAACTGAATATCAAATGAATTGACTAACTGGAGGAATACAAGGTGGCTTGTACATTTTAATATGCCAAATCTTTAAGAAGGTGAATTCTGACATGGATAGCGTGTTTCTGTGATTTTATTCATACTGATACCTTGACTCAGCAGAAAATGATGAGATGAGAGGTGGTAGTGACGGAAGATTGTTCTTCAGTTGACAGATTAAAGAAAGAATCTCCAGATACAGCCTTCTATCAACATGTCTCGGCATGTCCAAGTCTGTCTGTACCAGAAAATCTCTCAATACCAAAACCCCACAACAAAAACCAGCGCGTAAGTTGATAGTTTATTCTTGCAAGGATGTAAAGAAGGAGATAAAATATTAGATGCGCAACCTTTTTGGCTTCCTGCTTCAACAATTGACAAGGTCACGTTTTAATAAATGGAACTGCCTCCGGTATTTTTATTGGTAGCGTTGGCAAAGAATTTTATCTTTTGTCACGTTTTTGATTTTGATACGGGATATTTTAGTGAGTTTTAAAGGGCAAACAAGGTTTCGCAGCAATACATTAATTGTTAGTAAATCATATGCTAGGCAGCATCAGCTTTGTGCATTCTATTTGTATTCTATTTTAGCTGAGTTTGAGTACCTGATAGATGAACTGTTTCACAAAAATTATGACAGAATAATCATCCGAATTAGACTCTGTTTTTTCCCTATGCAGAAGGTGCAATCTGCTATTAATCCTCGGGTTTGGTCTATACAATCAAGAAGAAAATCTCAATCCATCGTAGATGAACTTAGCTTGGCCTCGCTCGGCTATACATATTGGAGTGAGGGTAGTGATAGGTCCCTCATTCCCGGATCTACGCAAAACTATCGAGAGAGAGTCTTATATCCCACAATGCAGTTCATACTCAGCTCAGGATGATGATGATGTTAATCAACAGTGTTTCATGCAGGTGGAGTTATGATATAACAGCAATTAGAACATATCTTACCTTCCAAGTCCCGTATCCTAAGATAGGCATAGTGACTCCATTACCCAATGTAGCGTCTCCATGCCAAGCTGTCGGATTGCTCGCCGAATCATTATTTATTATTGGAGGGATTAATCTAAAGAAAACTTCACCTAGTCTTGCCACAAAATTGAGGGAGGTTGAAAACCCAGGTTAGGCTCAATAGCAGGTTCACCTCTGCTGGGAGTTTGACAGAGCTTGTTATTACAGTATATATACATCAGTGATTTGTTATTGTGGTGACCTGTCATATTAATTTTTAACTAGCCCCTATATAAATAAAAAAAAGGTACTCCCAATATACCTGCTGTACTTGAGATCTGTCTCTACTCAGCTAACAATAACAAAAGTATCAAATCCCACAGGTTCAAGATTTAAGAATATTCGTACCATAGCTCTCAGCCTACGATGGTGAACTACTCATGTTACATATAATACCAACAACCTGCATTCTCTGCACAGGCTATTTATATAGTAATATCTCATTGAACATGAATTCTGTTCCAGATAGGTGCAAACATAACACTTAATCCAATACAAAATTATATTAATACAAGAAGTAACAGATAGCAAGTAAATTATCACTTGTCTAATTTCTATGCTGGCACAAAGAACAACATATTATCTACATCCAGACAGTATAAATATATTAGCCTTATCAAGTGGCTAATTTCTTTGTTTTTGGGAAACAACCAAAAAAAAACTGCCGCGTGACAAGGCTTATCCGAACAGTAAACGATACAAAACTTAGATAATATTAGTACAAGGAGTTATCCTCTCTCATGCAGAGAGAAGATAAGTGCTATAACAACAGTCACAAAATGACAATTAGAGGGATGAAAAGCGATATAGATTGTGATGATCATTTTTGTTAGTCTACAGCCATAAATTCGTAACATATGTAGGAGACTACCCTACAGGAAAAAAATGTTTGGTGTGAATTAAATTTCGCGATTTTGGCGACCTAGAATATCGCTAATAGTTTATTCCACCAAAAAATTGATCCAAAAAGGAAGAAAAAATAAAGAAAATCCGAAAAAAAAGTTAGAAGCTATCTTCTCTTTTTAGCGAGTGGACAACCTCGCTAAACTTTTATTCCTCTAAATCACACATGAGAGGGCAAGTCGCAAAAGTAAGTTCCACCAAACGTTTCTTCCCGTAGGGTATTCCGCCATTGTTAACTGTGACAGAAGAAATAAAAGTTAATGCAGTACAAATAACCAATTGATAAGCCCAGTCTATAACATGGTGTATTTACTTTCAAGATAATAGTTGAGGTGCTTACTTCTCTTAATAATGTGTGAGACAGTCAGTGCTTATATTGCCTTTGGGTAGCCAAGCTTTTTAGGAGACTCTCCTTTGTATGCTTGGATCTTCGTAGAGGACCTGTACTGCTCACTACAGGAGGAAGAACAAGGTTCTTCTGAAGTGTATTTCGCGATTCTGGAGACTGATCATACTTGTCTCCTTCATTCTCCTTCATGCCCATGACAGCATTTGTAACCATCTCATGTATGGTTGTCTTCCCATCAGCCTTAGCAAACTGCCTGGCTATGGCTCCAGTAAGAGCTCCTCTGACAGCCATCTCTCCAACCACTGTTGACATCAGTAGCAGTGTATGAGGCCTCTTTAGTACGACATGGTCCACCTCATTTGGTTTACCTTCCTTTGCATCAGAATGGCATGCTGAAGGTCCAGCTGCTTGTGTAGGGTTGTAATATTGGCAGGCCTGAACTATGGCAATCTACAATGTGTATTATATTATATCGATTGACTACGAATATTTTGAAAGTATGATTTAGTGTGCAACCGTAGTTACAATTTTATTTTGTTTGATAGTCAACAGATGGTTATTATTCGAATGGGAAGTTATCACATCATCAGCCCATGCCACATATTGATCCATTTTTTCGATCATCAGCATGTTTGCTGCCGTGGAGTATTGAAGAACGAATACATACCATTGGGACTTGCTCAGACAACTTATTGTCTAGTATCTGTAGAACATCAGTGATGGGGATATGCGAGCCATTGCAGCCATACAGCATTCCGGCTTTTCCATGGGTCATGATGGAGATGACAAGAAGGGAGATTCCTTGGGATGGAAGCTCATCAATTCTGAGACGCAGGACTAATGCACTTTTCCATTCTATCTTCTGAGTCTCGCATCCTGCTGTGACTAGGCTGTCAGCCATTTTATTAGCTTCATCTTCAGCATCAGGTCTATTCTCGGTGTTGAACAGCACCAGACCGTACCTCTTCATATGATCTTGATGATGTGGTATGATGTACTGGTCACTCTGAACAAATAGTCGATTGATGTCGTTAGCGTCTAATGGATGCTTCTCTATGAGCTCCTTCAGTATCTGTGACTTGTCACCTGGTTAAAATTAGAATTCAAGTCGAAGAGATATAGACAACCTGCAGCTTCCATTCTATTGTATATATAGCATTTTACAATTGTAGATTTTAATATTTAAATGAGACATATATATGATTGTGACATATAAACTCATATTTAAGACGAGTGGTTGTCATCATTAGTATGCATTGATGTACCCAACAAATATCTCTGCTAGCTGTGCAACTTGGTGTCACATTACAGTAATGTCAGTTGTAGCACCTTACCACTGACTTCAGATATAATGATAACCATAGCACATATATAACTTGAATCAAATTAGCAGACTTTTGTTAGAGAGTCATAGTTGGCTAGATCAAATTTTGTTCATTTGCTTGATTTTCAAGTTTCTCCCATTTATGGTCACACTAAGATGATCACACATAATATGTATAATGTAATATATAGATGTAATACAACAACTTTTAATGGGTAAAAACTGATTAAACATGTACTAAGTTTTATAAATTTTAATTCAAATTAATTCGGAAACTTACTTGATAAGACAAGCTTTGATATGTAGTCTTGAAGTTCAGTATGACCAGCCTCTGTTATGCTTGAGCCTAAAATATTCGCAAAAAATCATTGATAATAAAATGAGTTTTCCATGCACACAAAAATCAGTGTCTGGGAGGGCTGCTGAAGAGGGGGTTCAAGGTAGGTAAGCAGCTGTAGTGGCTGGAGCACAGGGAGATGGTGCTTCAAGTTCATTTTATTAAAGCAATTTGCCTTTTCCATGCCAATAAAGATACTTTACACTATGATAATACATATTTTTATGACTTTTACATACATGGTTTCATGAGTGGTTGAGGAACAAGTCGGTTCTCTTTGTTCTGCACTTCCTTTCTGCAGACAAACTTCTCATATCCGGTATAGCTGGGAGCTTTTTCTCTAGAACTATCTGGAACATCCTCTTGGTACCAAGCAGGATCAACAGCTGTTTGTGGGTCTAGTTTGATAGTTAGTAGGCAGTGAGAACAGTAGAAGACACTCTCATAACGAACTCCTTTCCAGACAGATTTGAGTTCGGTGGTGAGCTTTCTCAGGGTCGAAATCTGCTCTTCTCTCGCTTCACAGAGGCTTTTCTGAGGTGTCAGAGTGATTAGAGTGACACACTTTTCACCTGCATTGTGAAGGAGGTGTTCGATTATCCCATTACTCTTGGTCACAGTAGCACCATTCCCACCTGCCTCTGGAAAGTTTGAAGGATTAGAATTCATGTCTAGATAGACGGCAGTGATGAGGGAGAAGATGTAGCTGGGTATGGGTAGACCGCGGAGATGAAGATCGACCTTCAACGGCACCAGTTGATCGTACACTTCAGGGGCTGTTATTGTTCGGCTGGCAAAATACGGTATAATGTATTTCTGATTGCTTATTGCAGCATTTGAACCGCATTGATGCACAAGATGAAATGTTCTTAGGATTTCGATGGACACATCGGCAGGGAGTTGGGATTCTTGCCCTAAGAGGTGTAGAAGCAGAGGTGCATCCATCACTCCTGTGTCATTGAATGTGTCTATCATCTCTACATATCTGCTCTTCTCTATGGTTTTTCCGTCAACAAGAGAAAACGGAGTAAATTTATCTAGCCTTTTGTACCAGGATTCCTCTTTTGTGTGGTTGTAAAGGACTTCTATCACACTTGTTATGACTTTAGAGCGATGGAATATAAAGTTTGATAGCTTGTTTAGTCTCCTGAACCACATTATTTGACTTATTTCATGAAGATACTCGAGAGTGACATGTCCTTTATCATCAGGAAATTCTTTCTCTATTTCAGACAGGGTGAGCATGGGCTTGTCAATGTGTTGGACTAGCTTCTGTAGTATTCGATACCAGCTACCGGGAATCTCAGTGATTAATCCTGCACCAGCTGCTATGATAGCATTTTTCAGCTTGTCGATTTCAGGCTGTCCGGATGTCTTTGAGAAGTGATGGATGTCACAAGGCCTTATCAGGACTTCTGAGGTGTTGGCGAAGCTGGTCATGGTGAAGATCGGGTTAGAGTCATTTTTCTGTTCGACATTATTTTCTGCTTGAATTATACGTTGGCGCAATTTCTCAGTCACTTTGAGCAGTTGATGAGTCGTCTGTTCAACCTTATCAGGTATACTGTCACAGTGAGTGAGGACTACTACGGGTCTTTTCAGTTGAGGACACGCAATGTAGAGGTGGGATAACCACTCAATACAAAGCTCTTGACAGGCAGATTCCTCACCTTTCTCTGAAACTAATTTATCAAACTCAGCAATGTCTATCACTAGCAGCGGCACACATTTTCTTCTAAAAGTCAGTCTATAGGAAAATTGATAGATCTTCTGGCCTCCGAAGTCAGTAAAGAGTATTTTTGATTTCCCGTCAGTTTCCGCCTCGCTCATTTCAAACACTTTAGTGGCAGCATCCAATTTCCCCTCATCAGAATCGCGTTGTGTCAGCACCCTTTTGTTTGCTTGCACACTGTTAACAAGGCTTGTTTTACCAGCTCTGCTTTTCCCGATGACAGTGACAGCTATAAGTCTCTGATTGCTGGCTTTCTCAATATGGAGGTCATGAATGTACTTTCTCACAGCTTCTACACCTTGCTTACAGACACCTAGTGGTGGAGATGTTAGAGAATCACAGTTATCACACTTTAATTTTTCTAATGTGGGGATACTGAATAAGCTCTCGGGGATGGTTGTGAGAGATCTGTTTTTCTTGATATCCAAAGACTTCAGATTAATCAGCTGGCTGATGCTGCAAAAGAACAGAAGATAAAGTGTATTGTGTGAGAAGGTAAAACTGGTCATCTGGTAATCATCTTATTCAGAGGGGATAATGCTGGGTAGAGAGAGATGTGGCAAAGTATGCTGAATCGTTGGGTAAGTAGAACCTTCCTACAACTTCTTTAAAGAAATGAAGGTGAATTGGTTATAAGGTCCTTTTAACTAACAAAATGAAAATGCTCCAATTCAATTTCAATGACAATCTAGAATAATATTTATGAATGCATACAAATTTTTATATACGTGTTTCTGTAATATTCATAGAGACTCGACGATATTTGAGTTCATTAACTTCAAGCTCAAAAACATTTCTGAGATAAACTCATCTAGGCTCAACATTATCTGTAAGTATTTAAAAAATTAAAGTGCATGGATTCGAGGAAGAGACACAGGGGTCAGTGAATATCAACATTCTGTATTCCACTGGAATGCTGCATAGCTACTGATCAGTAACAGCTCATAAAAATGTGATTGGATGACATTGTGTCATTTCATCCAAGAAATGAGGCCAAAAAGGCTGTTTTTACGAAAGTGGGTGGCTGAGCTGATATGATTTCTGTATATTTCAAAACAGGTTATATTTATTCTTAGAGATATAGTTCATCCTGAATTTACATTGAAAATAATATGTGATGGGCCTTTTATGTCACTTATTTATGCCAGTGATCTTTTAAATTTTATGATTCAATGTGAAATTTTTATGCTACGATTTGAGACAGATCGGATAATTTTTGCTGTTTCCCACTGAAGTGCTGTTTGAATGACACATAACAATAAATTATCAAGATCATCGAGAGTAGATAAATTTTGCCTCATTTTTACATAGAGCCAAACATGCTGTCAAAGGGACCATTACAAAGGCTAGACCTTTTTTAAAAAAGAAATTTGTCTGGCCTAAATGATGGTCCTTTTGACAGGATGTTTTGCACTATGGAAAAATGACCCGAATTATATCTACATTCGATAGTCTGTGCTGATGTTGAATACTTGCACTGCCAAATTTGGAAGAGAATCAATTTAACTGTGAAGATTGTTGTCAATAAATGTTAAGAAAAAAGTGTTATACTGCTGAAAATTTGTGTGTGGGTCATTCAAACAGCACTTTAGTCGATAATAGCGAAAAATTGGCTCTTACTTATTCGGTCTGTCTCAAATAGTTGCTTAAAATTTCACATTATTGATCATCAAATTTCGAAAACCATGTGATGTAAAATGCCGCAGTAGGCTCATCATATATCATTTTCAACCAAAAATTGGGATGGTCTATTTCACTTAGAAAAAATATGACCTGTTTTGAATTTCTTAGCAATCTAATAAGCTCAGCCATCCACATTATCTCGTACATGGCGGACATGGCGGACATGATAAATTTCAGCTCTGATAAAAATTAACATAATACAAACAATACCAACACTCAACCTAGTACTACGGAACACTCAACCCTGCAGAAAGGTGTACCAAACCACAAGATCAGTTCCTGAACACTGCCAGCTGGATACGAGGAGTCTTTGGTTGTCTTAGGAGGGTCACTGTGGCTGATCATTTTTGGCGGGAAACTGAAAACTGAGAAAGTCTAGAGTAGCTACACCAGTGGAACATCAAACAACTCTAACATCTTGGTATTTATAGCACAAATATCAAAACCACAACTGCACCATCTTATTCAAACCTATGATAACCCTTCTTGCCCATTTAAGAATAGCCATATACTATCCCCTGAGCTCTAGAGCTAGCGCTTGGTAGGTTGGTGATTTCTACTACCTTTGCTTACTTGCACTGATCATAGTGTTCTGAGTTTGTCAGACATGGCTGGTGAGACTAGCAGTAGGCCTAACAGTAGAGATAGCAGTCCTGCCTCAAAGAACGTTGGCTGTGTTGTGTGTACAATGAAAAAAGTTAAGAAGCTAAATCTTATCTGTGCAAGTTGCAATAAACCAGCCCATACCACCTGTATGGAAGACTGGAACGAAATCACAACTGGTCAAGATCTCAAAAATATAATTGGTAAATCTAGTTCACTCTGGTACTGTCACGCTTGTCTCCCTAAATTACCGACTTACTTTCCGGCACCTGGTGTTCGAGAAGCACTAGATTCGGTCGGCAAAAAGCTAGAGAATATGATGAAATTGATCGCTGTCACTAATACTAATAATGAATCATATAGTGAGGGGAGGTGAGTCCAAACCTGACCCAACTGTGAATCAAGTCTCAGGTCCAGCTCAAAGGCTTGACGATCGACTCAAACAGGTTGATAAAGTCAATGCTAAGCAGATTGGGAAAACTTGTGCCATTTTGCACGAAATATCTGAGGAATCTAATACACATTCCATAGTATTTGATTCTCTTGCTGATCTTTCTATGCATGAACACACTGTTGTAGAAATTAGCAGGTTAGGCAAGCAAAAAAGTACCTACTCCGAACCTCGCCTTATAAAGATTCGAAGTCAACAAGATCGAATTCATGAAATGTTACAGTAAATACGAGGGCAGAGAGGATTCATTTGCTACCAACGATCTATCACCAGAGATGAAAGACCTCGAGTACCAGCTGCGTATCAAAAAACGTGAATTAACCCAAGCTAACACTGGGTCTAAATATCAGGTACGCAATGGGGCACTCTACATCTACGATAAAACAGCCAAACTATGGACAATAGTCGAAGTTGACTTAGAACAGATATCGGTTACTCAAACTGCATCATCAAATACTGACCAATCACTGCCTAACAGTGTATAAATCAACAGCTAACGAAAACCAACCTACTACCATTATAAACAATAAACACAATCTAAAAATCATGTATTGGAACTGCAACGGCATCAGCGGTAAGAGACACCACCTCAAAACTATGCTAGACCATCATACACCGAACATCTTCGCTCTTTCCAAGACAAAACTTCTCACCTCCATCACCGATCGTGAAGTATGCGATAAATACACACTCCATCGCTACGACCGCACTCACGGTGTGGGTCGTGGTGGCGGAGTACTTGTAAGTATATCCAACAGTAGTAACATCCATATATTGAAATGTAACAAATATGATGGTGGTGAAATCCTTTCGCTTGATGTAAATGTTAATGGTTTTTCTTTTGCGTTCGTAGTTTATTATCACCGGCCGTGCGTGAAAAACATAGATGATTTTCTAGCTTGGCATAAATCTATCCTATCTGCAAAGACAGTTGTTGTCGGTGACTTTAACCTGCCCGACATTGACTGGCGAACATCTTCACTGAAAAATAGGAGAGATCTGTATATGCATACTTCGCTTTTAGATTTTCTAGATTCCAGTGACTTAACGCAACATGTGAAGTCACCCACTCATATCCTCGGAAACATTTTGGATCTCATTCTCACAAATCTGGAGATATCTGAACCTGACATTCAACCCAGTAGTTCTGATCATCATTGTCTAACCTTCAATCTGTATTCTGATGTCCCAGTCATACATGCTGCACCTAGCGTGAACCCGACTCAATACTGGAAGTTCCACAAAACTGAAAAAAACTCTTCTTGCGTTTCTCAGTTCGACACTTCTCAGGATAGTATTTTGATATTACAGGTGTATGAGAGGATGTTTTAAAATTATTGATCTTGATTCTATTAAAAAAGAGGATGGCTTGAGTCCTCAGAAACTTTGCTAAAATAGTGTGCACAGACAGAAAATAAAAACTTGTCAGTCTTTAGAAGATTAAGCTGATCTAATAAAGAAAAATAATCATCAACCTCGGTTAAAACAATTTTACTACTAGTTTTATCTCAATCTTTACCAGAAAGTGATGACATAATGGAGTCATTTGCCTGATAATCAAGTTATTGATATTACTAAACTGGTTTGGCAGATCAAGCAATATTTATCAAGCTACCATACAGATTACCAATACTAATTTACAACAGTCCAAGGCTGTGAATACCTTCCAAAAACTCTCCTGACTTGATGACTGCTAGCCTCATTCATACCTGGGGTGTATTGCTATTTAGGTGAATTGAGATTTTCAATCCAAGAATATTTCTTGCCAAAGTATGTATGTATGTATGTATGTATGTATGTATGTATGTATGTATGTATGTATGTATGTATGTATGCATGCATGCATGCATGCATGCATGCATGCATGCATGCATGTATGTATGTATGTATGTATGTATGTATGTATGTATGTATGTATGTATATTGTATTGTTATCAATACTTGATAAAATTCATTGTTGTTTTGCTCTGTGATGCCAAAAAATATAAAATAAATTATAAATACAAAATATTAAAAAGTAATTGTTATTATTATGATTACCAAGTTATAGATTCACTTAGTTGTTATTATAAATACATGATTTTCAAGTGGGTTATGTGGAGTGTACGTCATCATAAATATTTTCCTGAATTAATATCAAAAAATGTATTATTGGGATAAAATTATGGTTATGACAGTGCTGTACAACTATCGGTTAGAAACTGTGTCGTTTGCTTATTTAAGCCTGCATGACAAGAATAAGTACCATTTTTAACAGCATGGTAAGAGCGTTTGAATTTGTAAGAACAGAATTCCTAATTTGGCAATACGTGGGCGTAGACTTGTGATACAGATAGTAGTTTGAACTTGATCTGTGCTGCTGAAAATTACTTATTATAATTATGATTTATTATGATATTCATTGTTTATTTGAGCCAATTGTTAAATATTAAATGAAATCATTTTCAGTTACATAGACTATGAGCCAACCTGCCAGCATGTCCGAAAACAATAAAACTAATCAGGTGGTAAAGACTGTGACAATAATTAATTTCCATTTTTGTTTGCGTTATATAATTTTGAGAAATTAGGTGCTTTAATTCATCAAATTAAGAAAGTATGGCCTCATATCTGACTGTGCATTGATACAATGTTAAACCGTTGATTTTTAATTTAAAACACCCACCAGAGGTGTGCGGCTGATGGGATTCCAAACTGTCCACTTGTGTCCATGTGTCCTTTGCCCATCTGTTGGACACATTTGATGGGAAATTTGTATTAATGGACAGACAATTTTAGCTGGACGGATAGACCAAATTGAATGGCCAATTTTTTTTCAGCTCAATGACCTCCTCCCACTTGCTCTGAATGAAATTACATTGGCGTCAAAGCGTTTTTGGACTGATCAATTTAACGAGCCACCTGGGAAAGAGGTATGTGTTGGGTATACCATGAATTGGGTACATTTTTAATAGAAACAGAGGGGAAAAAAAATTGCATAGTATACCACCTGTATTATTGAACCTTATTGGTGTGAGAGTTGAACAATCTAACCTCTTATATCATTGGCTGACCTATATATCTCAGGCAAACCAAGCCAATGTTCCCTCCCATGACCCTAAGAGAGGTAACAAACCAACTGGTGCTTAGTGTGCATCACCACCCAGTGGTGCGTCTACTGTAACCGATGTGGAATTTGATCAAACACCAGACGATACCCAAAGTTTGATCATCAGTCATTCCAGAAGCGACCCGTCCTTGTTTGTTGGTGATCAAGTTGAAGATTAGCCAAAAGTTGAAATCCCCGAAAGCTCACGCCCAAGAGCAACCTCTGGTTCTTCCAGATCTGGCAAATTTGCCGTTGTCAAAAAAAGTTATTAAAAGTAAAATCAACTCTCTTCTCCCTGACCAAGCCAAAACCCAAAGAGGGAGATGATTGAACTGAATAACAATAGTAATAATGAATTAATATGGTGATTGAATTTTAATGTAGGGTTTTTAGAAGAAACGTTGAATTTAAACCATGTTATATCTTGCATTATAGCTTGATAGTGTCCCTTTCTACATTAATTATATAATCAATTCCATATGTACCTATTCCATGTTTCTTACCAGCTATATAATTATAAGTAGTACCAGATTCATCATCTTGACCAGTTGCTTGAAATTTAAACCATGATGCATCACATCCTTGTCATATTCATTGTCTTTACCAGGTGTGTGATTAATACTAATGATGAATTCCAAGTGCCTGGTTAGCTCGTCGGTTCAATAACTTACGGAGCTAGTTATACTTGATCTGACCATAACAATTCCAATATCACAGTGAGACGCCAGTCCTTTTTAACCATCCCCATATCTCACTCCCCTATGTTGATTTCCTTTCCAATACACAATCGAGAAAAAAAGGAAGACATGTGAGAATTGAATAAAGAGGGAAGGCATGTGAGAGTTGAACAATCTAAACTCTTATATCATTGGCCTATATATCTCAGGCATAGATCGGAACTACGTCAGAACCCGGGAACCTCAAATGTGTGCCTCAGCCCTTTACATCTAATATTTCAAGGTGAGAAGTCATAAAATTAATTCTCTCATCAATATTAGCTATTATACTTGTCACATAAGTATCACAATTGGAACAGACCTAAATGGACCTAGATGAACATGCGCGGCAATGGCTGGTTTAGGCAACAAAGTTTTTTGCAATCATTGATTTGAGTTTCATATATCACCAATACAACGTCAATCGAACCAAGTCACATTTTATTAAAGCAGTCTTTTAGAAACCAGTCTTCGGTCAAACACTTATTTTCTCTTGACATACTTTTTTGAGAACAAACTACTGCAGCCTGTCTAGCAATCCTGTACAAAGAGAACTAGTTGTGATACTGTTGAGCTATTTGAAGACTAGATGCATAAAAATGACAAAAAGAGAAGGTTTTGTTAATTTGAAAATGTCCAGTTATGTCTTTTCTCTTTACATGAGAGCTTCAATTCAGTTTCGATCAATGAAACTTAATAGGTGACCAATTTTGAATTGTGTGCATGATGAATATTGCTAATATAGTTAAATTGTTAATATCGAATTGTATTATAATTGCATATGTATGTCCTTTCATTTTCCTTGCGCCTATTTAAATCGATGATGCACCAACTAAATTATTTGCACTTTAAACCGGAGTTCCCAATTTTAAGTTTTCCTGAAAGAAATGTTGGTGTAATGGGGTCAGCCCAATGTTGTCCTGACCTCTTTTAGCGCCGCTGTAAGGAAGCGCATCTCGCTTACCCAAAGGTTCTACTGTTGCAAACATCTGACTCACATGTTTTTTTCAGATATTCGTAGGTATTTCTAGCGATGCAAGTTACACGATTCAGATTTGAAACTTATTCTATAATTGCTGACTAAAAATATAGACTTAATATGTAAATATCAATGCTTTATTAAACTTGCTTTCTAGTGATGCATGTTATGGGATTCAATTTATCAATCCATAGTGACATTTCACTCCATCCATAAAAAATGTGGAGTATTCACTAGCCTTAGCTTCTGACTGGTATAATTGTGATGCATTGATACTCGATGCATCAAAGACAGATGTTATGACATGTTATGTCAATGAGATTAAACTTAACCTAACCCAGTCATAGGAAACTTTAAGATAAATCACCATACTCACAGGGAAGAAACTAATTGTGTCTGCGTCTGACTCACCTGTCTGGAAGGCTGGTCAAGCCACAGCCACTCGCAACTATACTCTTCAATGATTGAATTTCCCCCAATCCTGCAGGTAATGTCTGTAGACCCTTATTCCCACTAACATCTAACGACTCCAGTCCTGGCAGTGTGAAGATGCTGTGGTGGATAAATAGCAGAGTGTTAAAATACCATGCAATACTGCTTGTCAGTTGATGGAGCAAAGCGAATTGAGCAACGCATTCTATTAATTGGAGAAAGTTTCAGATTGATCAATTAACCATGTAAGTTGTAACTATCAGATATAGATGTTAGATGATTATATGCATGTATTTTTAATCCCATGTCAAAGAGATCAAATGAAACCTAACTCAATCATAGCAAACATTGAGAGAAAACGTAAGTTTTTGAATGAAACCTTAGCTGCAGTCGTGTACACAAGGTAAATAAAACCAAAGATTGAATATAACCTTATTGTTCTACTTAAGATATCTAAAAGAGTCCTAAGAGTCGATAGAAGATGTTTAAACATCATAAATCTAAATTATCTTACATTTAGACAAGGAAAAATCATGTCAATTTCATCATCAAGCGGTACCATTATTTATACCTTTTAACCGTTTTCAAACTGACTTGAATTGGTCTCACTAGTGAACTTTGGAGCCAAATTATTTAATGACTTGCCTCTGACCATTAAGCTGTGCCCTGAGCTCAAATTATTCAAGTTAGACATGAAAATCCACTTTTTTGTGCAGAATTATTAAACTTTTCTACCTCATAATACTTGTATTTTTATTCTTCTTAATCTGAAAATTTCAACTGTAATCTCTTTAATTTTTACGTTTTGGTTTTCCTAGTAGTTCAAACACACTTTCATTATTTTATTCTTTTAAAAGAAATCCTTGGTACCCAGGTTATGGACCATATTCCCTTGACTTATTAGTACTACCAGAATGAATATGCAATATATATAAGTGATTATGAGAGCATTGTTTTAATTAAGGTTGTATCCCTGTTGATTAATATTGCTTTTCACAGGTTTCAAGATTATCTATCACAAAGCTAGAAGATATCCATAGATTGGTTCTCCCAAATGCCAATAATACTGATACACCTATGACATAAAATAATTAAATTAAAAATGGCAATCAGTTGCCACAACTCTGGAAATTGGTATTGCATATCTTTTTCAGCATATCAACAACACTCTGAATCATCAAAATCAAAAATATAGTCTGCTGTGCCTGGCGGGTAGCTTTATTTTTGTGTGCCTAATACTGTTTGCTGACAAAACACTAGTCTAGAAGTTTTGAAATATTACAACTTAACGCAGTGGAATTGCTGTGTGTGCCCCTGTGCGATTTAAGATGGTTGAGATACAATGCTTGGATGGAGCTTGAATTTGCTACTCTGTGACAGGGATTTGCGAGATCTGGTTTCTATTAACAGTGCTAATAGTGATGATGTGTAAATTTGCTTTAAGGTATGATATTGGCAAGATACTGAAACCTGGTGGCCTGAAGTTAGGAGAGGCAAGCTCATAAGACTTGAAAAGTTATCTTATAGGTATTAAAATAATTAAGAGTGTACGGTGATCACATTCACCCCCTTCATGTGTACTAAAATAACTTAGGTAAAATAATGAATAAATCTGCCAGTCCCTGTTTTAGAATCCCAATATTTCTTTGTCATGTGGAGGGTTCTAAAATTACTGGTTCTTCTATCATACCTAGGTACTTTATATATTCCGCTTTCACAATTAAATATGGGTTCCGTTTTCATATTAGGAACAATAATCTAAGTGGGCATTCAATACTCATAGTCTGATATTATAAGTGATGTCATGTTAGAAGACAAGACTACAGGTTCACATCAAATCTTCATTGTGATATGAATATTGTATCATTGTATTGTGCTGATTGTGAGGCCTCTATAGAATTCAATACTTTTCATTGTTTCAACTTTTGGTAAACAAAAGAATCCTTTATATGCTGTGCCTGATTCTTTTCAATAGAGGATAAATATACCATGTCAGCTTGCATCCAAAGTTTATGTGAGAAAACTGAGAATAAATTTCTAGAAATGCTGCATTAAATGAATGGAAAACACGATAGAGTGACCCTAATTGAATGTTCTTTTGGCAACGTCACAACGAGGTCACACAAAAAAGTGGACGCTTTTAGCATTTGTAGAAAGGCATTTCAATTGAGTCATCTGGTTAATAAAAGATAATATTTTGCCAACATTTCATCACGTTGTATGAAATTCATGATTTTTTGCATTCATTTCGAGGATTAAATAGTAATTACACCGCTAAGCCTGGACAGTAACTTTCAATCATGTTGTGATGGTTTCTGCATCAAATTAAAAAAAATGTAGGGGGAGATGAAGAGGAAACCATATAAGTCACTTAGAAGCAGAAATAACATCAAGTTGGTAACAAGATGCTGCTGTTTGTAAAGCAATTTTGAAACTCGAAATCCGATCAAAATTGATTGAGTTATTTTGACAGTAAACCAATGATAATATCATTGCTTACTACACCTTCCAATGACGTTGTGTTACCCACAATTGAGTGCCTCATTTCAGCTATATGTAGTGTCCTGTCTAGGTTTCTAATTAAGTCTATGGGTGCAATTGATTATGTTACAAAAATTAATAGAAATTTGTTATCATATTTCAATTAAGGTGCAATAATCTAGTATTTATCCTAAAATATACAACCTATATCTTGCTCATGAAATTGGTCACAGCTTTAGAGTGTCACAATACACAAATTAGTAATATTTACTTCTAAACTTAAAACTACTGATAACTCATAATCGTTTAGTTGAGGGACGAAAAATCATGCTGCTAGATTTTTTGTCATCACTCGCACATACAAATCTTCTGCAAATAAGTATAGCTATACTTTTAATATTTACAAGGAGGGAATGATCTAATGAAGTCATTTGCCGAACAATCAGGCAGGCCTATTGAGATTTTCAATCTTGGAATATTTTTCCATAAAGTAATTGTTATTATTATAATTACCTAACTATGGATTTAATTACTTCTTTTTATAAGAATAATACGGAATCTTCAAGTGGGAGATGTGGGATGGAAGTCAACAAAGTATTTTGATATAGAAAAACATATTATTGTGATATGGTTAGTAGGGCTTTCGGTTAGAGGATGTCTCTTTGCCCATTTAAGCCTGCATAACCAGACTAAAATCCATTTTTTACAGCACAATTGGTGTGAACTTGATTAGTGCTGCCAAAAAAAAAATTTACTATGATATTCAAGAGCCTGTCTGCAAACATGTCTGACAAACAACAAAACCGATAAGGTGGTAACAACAGTAATTATTTTGTCTTTTTGTCCTGTGACGGTAATTATTTTCTCCTTTTTGTTTTTGTAAATACTTTTGAGAGAGAAACTGCTTTAGTTCATAACATTAAGAAAGTTTAGCGGCACATCTGGCAGTTCAATGATTCAATAAAAAAGAAGCTGTGTTGATACCTTTAGTCGGCGTTGATTTTTATTTTTAAGCACTCACCACCAGGTAAGTGGCTGACAGGATACCCGATCGTTAGCCTGTGTCCATGCGGACACAGTTGGGGGGACAACCTGTACTGGACCGGTATAGACGGAATGCCCAACCGCTTCAGCTTGATCTGAAGCCTTTACCGACTGGCCCCTAGTGAGATTACGTTATTGCTAGCAAGGTGCTTAGTTGACATTATGCTAAATAGCAAGATTGCTCTTGTATGATGACTGTAATGACTGAATACTTTAAAACACCACCTGTATTACTGACCCTTATTTGAGCAGACCTAAATAGACCTACATGAGCATGCATGCAATGACTTGTTCATGTTCTAGCTTGAAATTAAAAAATCCAATCAAAGGAAGCAAGCATTTTCACATTTACTACACGACACTTAGACGTACTTCTTGTGTTACGCTTGTTTAGACAAAGAGGGGAATAAGTGACAATAACAGCAGGTACTCCCATTATTATGTCATAAGACTGATCAGTGTAAACATCCCTCAATCTCTAGCCCACATTTGGTGATGCTCGCTTCCTTTTGCCATCATTGTTCTAAGCCATGGATCTTGCCAACGCGACGCCCATCGAATTAAGTCACAATAATTATATTGAAACAGTCTCGTAGAAACCAGTCTGCTCAAACACCTGTTTTCGCTTGACATACTCATTCGAGAACAAACTACTGCAGCCTTTCTAGCATTCCCGTTTAAGGAGAGCGAGGTGTGAAACTGCATGAAAATGACATACAGAGGAAGCAATCGTACTTGGAAATAGCCAGCCTTGTCTTTTCTCTTCACATGAGAGCTCCAATTCAGAATTGATCAATCAAACTTAATGTAGATGATCAATTGAAATGTGTGCACGATAAATGTTTGTAGAGTTTCCAAAAAATTATATATACGCAAAAGGAAGTTATTAAATATTAAATCAAAATCGAGTTCCCAATTTTAGGTTTTTTTCAAAAGACAGTTAATCATATTAATCCCTGTTGTCAGGGAACACCACGGCCACTGGGATTTAATAAAAAATTGAAAAGCAATAAATCAAATACAGCATAGGTGCTCAATTAGTCTGTGTCCCAATCTTTTACAACTCAGATATTTCTGTCCAGTGACCACCAATGCATTATAAGTGCCACCAAACAATACTTAACAGCTCTGTCAAGGTCTGTAGGCCTATTATGATACAATACAATTCATTTAATATATGTGGTATCCAGTCATTACGAAGTGCAGTGAAGTGAAAAAGTTATGTTTGTCATCTAACATGTCAGCTCTTTGTTGTTTAATCTCAACTAAAGTTTGTATGCAGTACATGCTTGGCACTGAGAAGTTTACTCTGAATAATATAATAAAATATGGCTGTGTATACAGAAACTTACTGTATTAACCGAATGATCACTGACAATAAGCGAAGGCTCTCAAAAATTATTGATCCTACTAATCTGTGCCTTTCCCTTGTACAGAGACAGCTAGAGATTGATAGTTCTATCATCAAAGAATGCAGCGGTGTTTCTGTTGGAGGGGAGGGGAGGGGGGGCCTCACAGCGCCTCTGTCAAACCAAAAAAGCTTTATCTCTTTAACCCAAGAGTTCATTTGGTGTTCCACTGCGCTGCACAGGATGGTCATTGATGACAGGATCACATCTGAAAGCTAAAACTCCATCCTGATTAGGAAGCCCTAACCTGAGCAACCCTGATTATCACAATAAACAACATTTTAAATGAGTTAGATTTAGATATGTTTATAATCTTAGCAATCTTAGAAGCTGTGCCCATTTCATATTTTGTTAAGGATGTCAAATAACTCTATTTTAGAAAAAAATCTTTTCGTACTTGATAGTACATTTTAGTAATTACTACGGGATAATACACCCTAGGCATCGTAATTTTGAACTTAATACAACTAATTGGTATTGGAAATCTCAGATTATCTTAATTTTTACCAGAAAGTGATGACGTAACGGAGTCATTTGCCCAATAATCAAGTTATTGATGTTCCTAAACTGGTTTGGCAGATCAAGCAAAATTTATCAAGCTGGTCTACATTGCCATACAGAGCAGCGCCAATCTTTCTTGCGCTAATTAACAACAGTCCAAGGCTGTGAATAACATCCTAAAACTCTGTTGATTTGATGACTGCTGGCCTGATTCATACCTGGGGTGTATTGCTATGTAGGCGAATTGAGATTTTCAATCCAAGAATAATTCTTGCCAAAGTAATTGTTATTATTATAATTACGAAATTATAGATATACTTGGTTGTTTTATAAATACAGGATTTTCAAGTGGGGGATATGGAGTTAAAGTTATCACAAATATTTTCCTGAATTAATATCATGGTTATTAATTATGGTTATTAATGTACTGTACAACTATCGGTTAGAAACGGTGTCGTTTGCTTATTTAAGCCTGCATGACGAGAATAAGTAGCACTTTTAACAGCATGATAAGAGCTTTTGAATTTGTAACAACAGGATTCCTAATTTGGCAATACGTGGGCGTTGACTTGTGATACAGATAGTAGTTTGAACTTGATCTGTGCTGCCCAAAACTGCTTATTATTATTATGATTTATTATGATATTGATTGTTTATTTTAGCCAATTGTTACATATTAAATAAAATTATTTTCAGTTGCAAAGACTATGAGCCAGCCTGCCAGCGTGTCAGACAATGAACAAAACTAATTAAGGAAGTATAGCCTCATATCTGACTGTGCATTGATACAATGGTAAATCGTTGATTTTTATTTTTAAACACCAACCCGAGGTGTGTGGCTGATGAGATTCGAAACGTTCCACATGTGTCCATGTGCCCCTTGACCATCTGTTGGACAAATTTAACGGGACAACCTTTTCTAAAAAGGCATAAGCAGATTTGTTTTAATGGACATACAGTTTTGGCTGAATGGATAAACCAAATTGAATGGCGAATCTTTTTTCAGCTCAATGACCTCCTCCCACTTGCCCTAAATGAAATTACATTGGCGGCAGAGCGTTTTTAGGCTGATCAATCCAACAAGCCACCTGGGAAAGAGGTATGTGTCGGGTATACCATGAATTGGCTACATTTTTTTCATAGAAACAGAGGGGCGACAAAAAATTACATAGTATACAACATGTATTATTGAACCTCATCAGGACAGACCTAAATAGACCAAGATGAACATGCATGCTATGGCTGGTTCATGCCACAAGGTTAAAATTAAAAAACCGCACAATTCATCCTTATATTAACTGATATGGCACTTGTATGCACTTCTTGTGACACGCCTATTAAGACAATAATAGGGGAATGAGTGGCAAAACAGCAGACAGATCAGTTTAATTGTTCCTCCATCTCGAGCCCACACTTTGTGAAACTCACTTCATTTTGCAATCATTGATTTAAGTTTCATATTTTGTCAATGCAACGTCTTTGATTTGGTCAAACACCTATTTTCTCTTGACATACTCATTCGAGAACAATCTACTGCAGCCTGTCTAGCATTCCTGTATAAGGAGAGCAAGTTGTGATACTGTTGAGATATTTGAATACTAGATGTATAAAAATGACAAATAGAGAAGGTACACACTCAAAAATCATAACCTTGAAATAATCCTTTGAAAGTATCAAGTTAAACTTCCTCGCATTCAATCCAATTAAAATATTGTTTTGAGCCAATGCACATATTCTAATTGACCACATGACCAGAGCAACACTTGCATCTATTAGAAATGAACTGAACAGAGTTCCAAAACTATTCTTTCCTGTAAAATTCTAATTAGGTTAATTTTGAAACCATGGTCAACAAATTAAAAAAAAAGTTTCATTTTATTTATTTTTCAATGTAATGCAATGTAATGTAGAATAATAAGTCATTCTTTCGTTTGTTATTTATCACTTCTGTTGTGACAACTCATGCCCACCCTATTGATTTGATCAAAATTTTTAGCGCTGATTGTTTATCATTCTTTTGCTAATCTGCTAATCAATTTCGACCTAAGATCACCTCCAGTATGCAGTAAATTTATTACTTTGTGAGGCCTTACGTTGTTCTCTAGGCTTTGAGAGTCGAGGTTCCACCCTGAACCCCGTATTGGGAGGTTGTGGGTTGGGGGGGGGGGGGGAGGCTTACAGCGCTTCTCCCAAAGCTGAGAATAACTGATATGACACTGCGCTGCACAGGATAGTCAATGATGGCAGGCTCACATTCAAAAGCTAGAAGTCTGTTTAGGGAGCTCAAATCTGAGCAACCCTGATTGTCACAATGAACAACATGGAAAATGAATTATGGTGATCTATTGATAATATTAGTAAAACTAGTAATTGAAAGATCATTGAACTGAGGAAATTTTAAGTTTGATAGGCCACATAATCATGAAAACAGCGTCATTTTGCTCTATTTTTCAGTAACAAAGTTGTCTTATTCAAAGGTAATCGGCTACATTCAGTTATTTTTACAGGATAATACACCCTTGGCATCGTAACTTTTAACATAATTCTACTTGATAGAGTTGAAAGTCTCAGATTATCACTATCAATAAACTGGTCTTATTGACTTACTGTACACATTATTTTTATTTTAAATTGGTACACAGTTGATTTATTATTACATGAGGTGATGAGGACTAATTAATTTGCTAAATATAGTCTCATCATGCTGCATTTTTGTTCTGGTCGATTATCTTGCAAATTGCCAAAAATAGATATAATTAATTAAATTAATATTATGCTTGATTGATAACTTCCCTCATACTAGGAAAGGTTGCTCCAACATAATAAAATAATAATAACAATAATGGAAATTTTAATAATAATAATAATGATATATGTTTGTATTATGCAAATGAAGCCGCTGACACATTTGTAGACTACCTGAACTTCTCAATGGAAACATGTATACCAACCAAGCGATTAGTCATACCAGCCAACAACAAAACGTGGATAACTCCTAGTAGGCACTACAAAGGATTTTTTCAAAATGTTCCAATCATGAAAATAAATACATGGTTGGAACCACATGGGTGTGAAGTTTCCAAATATGTTTTCAAATTTGCTCTGGGAGCAATATGAGGCAAGCAAATCCAAAATCAAATTTCATTTTAGCAGCCAAAAATATCATCTAGAATTTACAATATTTGATACCAGGCAGAAGCAAAAAAATAGTGTGTGTAATGTTGCGCTATGACTGCACAACGTTACACACACTCATTTTTGCTACTGCCTGAGATCAAACATTGTAAATTATAGAGTCTAGTTGATACCTGAAGTATCCATGTTCCATCTTCCCTGGCCGCATATATTCAAACATGTGTACCCATTCCATCAAACATTATGCCAAAATTTATGTATTAAAATGTGATATTTTGTTAAGCGGTGAAGCAAAATCCATGCTTATTTGATGTAACTTATGTTTTTTTAAAGCTATACAGTAATATATATATATGCTCATGTTTATAGTTTGATTTGATTTGATATAGATGATTCTCAGAAAGATCTAGACACTGGTCGGGGTCAAGAAAGAACGACTAACAGCTACCTTGAACCTCACTAATACAATGCTCCTCGTTGATAATGATAACAGCCAACTAACAGATACTCTCAGCTTACTTAATCTCTTGAGCATTGCACTACATTTTTTGACACCTCTTTTTTTAAGCCTTAGGACTATGTTTAGGACTGTAGACACTCTCTGAAGTTCTAGATTTTCAACACTGTTTCGAACTCAATCCCTAAGTTGGCATTAGCTTTTTTTAAAATGCTGGGACTTACATGTCCGCCAATTATATATATAATAAACATTGCAAAACTAGATATTTATACATTTCTCTCACATTGATTATGAGACGAAACCATACCAATAGAACTACAACAGTGACCCTTGCGCCTTGGCCTACAACTGACTCAACTTGTTTATCACAAGAAAAAGAACTCCCTTTATACCCTGATTAGAGCGTCATGAGCAAAAATTGTTGACACCCATGCTTTACCAACTTAAAACATGTCCATTACATGCAAGAGCTCAACTATGTTATGGATTATGATCTGCTAGAGAAGAAGTGTCAACCAGCCTAAGCAAGCATATCCAAATACTAACAACAGGTGCTTGCAATGCAAGTGAAAATAGTTGTTCATCAAATTGGTCTGCACTGAATATAGCTAAGATATCCCAGTAAAATTTTGGTGATCACTCCCTGATATCACTAGTGAAATAGGTTTATGTACAGCTTAATTGGTACTTCAATCTGAGGTGGGCAAACTACTATGCAAGTTGATGTTCAATCTTATATAATATTAGAGAGGACATCACTTGAGTACATATAAATGATGAAATAGTGTGCAAACTTTGTCCATCATGCTCGCATTTTGTACCAACACAGACAGTTATGGCCTTACCATACTCAGTGATGAATGGTATGAGGATACATGTGTCATTTACACTAAAAATCCATCAGCAACAAAACAACAAAAATCATCGCTTGACTTAGACTATGTTCTGTAGAGATATTTAGCAGAGTTTAGTATGAGCTACTGTGATTGGTCTAATTTTGAAAGTTAGACCAATCACAGAGGCCAT
This sequence comes from Membranipora membranacea, assembly GCA_914767715.1. Lineage (NCBI taxonomy): Eukaryota > Metazoa > Bryozoa > Gymnolaemata > Cheilostomatida > Membraniporidae > Membranipora > Membranipora membranacea. The sequence goes on from OU612069.1 coordinate 6,324,112, forward strand.
ATCAATAGAGTGGCCATATTATTTCATCTTTAGTTTTCTAACTGGCAACTGAAACATGAGATTTTAAAACAGAGAGTACAAGCACTTCTTCAGAGCTAAACCAAACAAAGTACACACCATCAGAATCAGAAACCTTCAATCTTATCAGATAATTGTATGTTTGGAGTGAAAATGGAGTTTTTCTGTGGAATTCAGGCAGCAGTTTGACACTAAATTTCAGTCTTGCCTACTTTAGTTTTCTAGGGTTTTCCATGGTTTTCTAACAATTGCGCTGGGTGCGCATGCTTCAGATCTATATCCTGAAAAATTTCAAGGCTGTAGGAGGAATAGAAACTGAGATATCTGGGTTTAAAAAACTTGTGTTTTCGAAAATCTGCGCAGTTTTTAGGCCCTGTCGAGAGTATAAGAATTTGATGACACTTTTCTAAAACGGAAGTTGGTGCATTGTAATGCCTACTCCTAGAATCAGCCGGCTGTTTGGTGAGAGAACCCAGGCTTACCAGAGTAACTCAGCTGAACACCGCATATTAAAAGGGCAAGTCCAGAAAGCCATAAGAGAGGCAAAGCATAATCATGCCTCAGATATTGAGACTAGAATGCAATGTAATAGTAGACTAGCATGGAGTCAGTTGAAGTCAGTCTTGAAATTAAAAGATAATGCAAAAGGGTGCTCTCTTGATTCTGATGTATTGAATGCTTTTTTCAATCGTTTTGATAAACAGAGTGAGTGTCCAGACTTACCATCTCGTGAACCTATTTTTGATGGTTTTTTCTTTTGAGGAAGTTTATGCAACTCTATGTAATGTACAAACGTGTAAGAGCCCGGGTCCAGACAACATCACCGCAAAAATGCTCAAATGTGCTGCATCCACCCTAGCACAACCCCTGACACTGCTTTTTAATCGATCACTTCAGGAAGGTGTTATGCCTAGAGTTTGGAAAACAGCAAATATCAAACCTATTCCTAAGTGTGCAGGGGCATCAGATCCTAAAGATTTTAGGCCGATAGCCCTCACCTCCATCGTGGGCAAATGTCTCGAGCGTCTGGTTATGAAACGACTCGCACCATTACTAGACGACCCCATCCAGTTTGCGTATAAGTCTGGTAGGTCTACTGAAGATGCTCTAATCACTCTGATCGACTCGGTAACTGAACATCTTGACAGCAATGCTAAAAATCGGGTCCGAGCTCTTTTTATAGTCTTTTCTAGTGCTTTTAACACCATCAATCCTGCCACAATAATCAGCAAACTCGATAGCTACAGCATCAATCCTAACATCATCAACTGGCTATATAACTTCCTTACAAATAGAACACAGCAAGTTATTACATCACTCAACACGTCAAAATCATTGAGCACTTCAACTGAAAGCCCTCAGGGATGCGTCATCAGCCCACTGCTATTCTCCTTTTATGTTGTCGATATGCCATCAACAAGCAACATCAAACTAGTAAAACATGCCGGCGACACTGTGATCATTGAATTGTTGACAGAAAACCAGCCATCTGAACTTCAAACAATGACTAATACCATCAACTCATGGTGCGCGGATAATGACCTAATACTCAATGCAAAGAAAACAAAAGAAATGGTCATGTGCAATGCAAGGGATAACCCAAGCTACCCACAACTGCTTGTAAACAATACTTCAATTGAGCAGGTAGAACAATTTACATACTTAGGCACCATTATTACCAACAAACTGGATTTTACTCTGAACACCCTGAAAACTACAGCGAAAGTCCTTCATAGAGTCAGTAATCACGTTCCACCTGGTTGTGCTATATAGTCATCTGAGCGCAGACTCTAAGAAAAAGTTAAAATCTGTGATAAGAACTGCAGGTTACCTATCAGGCGAACTTACGTTCACACCCGTAGACGACCTTGACTCTATTATACAGAAAGTAAAGAGCCTCCGTATGATTACCACCGAAGATGAACCACTACTCCGTCTTAACCAGCTGCCGTCAGGCAGATATCAATCAGTCAAGTTCCGCGTGCAGATACGTGCCAAATGTTTTAGAGCAGAATGTATCAAATACCTAAATAGTGTCTTCAAAAAGTAATAGTATTTTTTTATGGTCTTATCATTTTATTTATTTTTACAGAATCAACAGTTTCAATAATTTTTACAGAGCACCCTACAGAGACAGTTTTATTTCTCAGAGATTGAGACTAAATATAAACATACATACATATGCACACGTATAGTCAGTCAGTTTGGCGCAGTGGTTAGCGTGTCTGCCACTTGACCAGCCGGTTGTTGGTTCAAACCCCATCCGGGACCTTTGACTGATCACACAGTCCCTTCGGATCAGGACTATAAATAATTGAGGTCTTCTGTATGTACAACACCATTGTGCATGCAGATTAGAGAACCCTCCTGTATGGTATAACTCTATACAGGAGGATGCTGTCATCAACCACTGCAGCTCCGGCCTTGTAGCGCTATGCTTCACGCTTGGTTAAAGCCGTCAGTGGTTGAAAAGTGGCACTAACGACTCGGAAATTAAGTCGTCACAAATAAGTATTGCCCCTTATGTTAATGGAAGAAGACAACGACTCAATAGAGCGATCAAGATGGTCACTGATATAATATCTGATAATTATTTTGTATCAAGTTTGCCCTGTGTACTTAACAAAGTTTGAAAAGGTTACAGTCCAGTAGATCTAGGATAGGCAAGATGTATTCCATCCCAAAGAAAGCTAAGTAAATTTCGTGTCAGCTTGGAAAAGCTCCATTGGGGTATGTACTGAAATACTGATAAACTGCAAACCCAACATGAGGAGCATAGAGCACCATTGGAAACTGCTTTGCACCCTCAAGGATTATTACTTTCCCTATATTATTTATAGATCAGTTTTTGAGAATTGGCACCTGTATTGTAATATTTCAGATAGTTTAAATGACACATAATATTATATCATACCTATTTTAAATTCAGTAAAATTGCAATTCAAATCTGTATGCAGCATTACTTTGAAGAGTATTAATAAATCATATCACTTGCTGGTGTCTTGCTGAATATTGTTCCAGTATGTTGTTTATACATCTTAAAAATACTATTTCCAAGGTGGTATAGAAACATTGCGGCAGCAGAAGTCATACCCCATTACACTCATGCTATTGGTTGAGAGGACAATCGGATGCTCTCATATCATTGGAATGAGAAGTGTCACCATTATGATGAGAGAAAGCACTGTACGTTGTGACAGTTTTATGAAAAACATTACCACAATGCATTTCATTTTGAAAATTATCGGTGGCTATGAGGTGGTTGTCACAGCATTATGAAACAAACTTTATGGGATGATCATAAAATAATGCTGTAGTGATAGAACAACTGTCATGCTATAACATTGTTAAAATTGAAAAGCATTTGATTTGATAGCATGATCATAACATCAATAAAGTGCTAAATATAAGCTGTTTTCTCCCATTTAACAGTGATGTCTCATCATGTCAAAAATAATGTTTGACTAATACTTAGAACCAAAGATTCTGCTATAACTGAATCTGAACATTGTGATTACCATTCCGTATCCCATTAGACAATAACCAAATCCTATCATTTACACACCATGTAATACTTGATAAATTTGTATGCAAAACATTGTTACAATGTTTGCTTGGTTTTTGACCTTCATTTGTAACAAGAAGACAAACAGTTTTTAGGTTATGGAAGATGGGGATCACAAAAATTCCCAGGGATCAATATATTATTAGCATATATAAACTTGGATTTTCAGCTTTTTATAGGTAAACTATAAAGAATAATCCCTATTCTTTTATATCTACTGGTAGGAACATATAACAATTGTCTTAAACAAACTGCTCACATGGATTTGTAAATAAAAGGCAATATCACCTTGTCTAGCATACTCTGCAAGTCCTCTTCGAAAAGGTTATAAAACTGCCAACACAGGTCTCCAAAATTTAAATTCACACTTCTGCTTTTTAATTTCACTAGTCGCAGTCACTTAGATATGTTGGTAGCTGGTTGTTTGACTGATCTAGATACAACAGCTTTATTTTCAGTTTTCACGCTTTGTGTGTTTGGTATTTTTGCAGGTCATTGTCATCATCTTAAGGGAAAATACTCGAACTGTAACATTTAAATGGTTGCAAACATATTCAACTGTCAACAAATAGACCATTGAAATAGTGAAAGTGAAAGATTTGAAAGAATGCAAAAAAGTTTCCACCTCTATAAATGGGGCGCAGTCATAGACTTGATTATAAACGTAGACACGACACTATATGGATATTGAGGCAATGAGGGACTTAATTGTGGGCAACGTAACGTCATTGGAAGGTGTAGAAGCGATGATGCTATCGTTGATTTTCTGTCCATAATCCAGGTTTTTTGTTCATAATCCGATCGATTTTGATCCGATTTTGAGATTGAAAATTACAAGAGATTTAGCAGCTTATCTCACTTACGGCAAAAAAAGATATGGAACTCAGTGACTTGTTACCCCACAAATTTGATATACATATAGAAAGTCTTTTGTTCGGCTAGACAAAATCCACAAGAAATTTAGAAGAATAGAAACAAAAGACAGTGGATATTCTAATTTGTATCAACTGTTGTGTCTTTTGATTGAAAGCCCAGCAGTTTTTAATTTGACATCCTATACTATATACTGAAACTTGGTGGCCTGAGGTGAGAAGAAGCTTACTCATAAGACTTGTCAAGTTATTTTATAGGTACTAAAAAATTAAGAGTGTACTGTGATCACATTAGCCCCCTTCATGTGTACTGAAATAATGAAAAAAAAAGCCGGTCCCTGTTTTAGAATCCCAATATTTCTCTGTTATGTGGAGGTTTCTAAAATTACTGGTTCTTCTATCATACCTAGGTACTTTTTGTATTCTGCTTTCACAATTGAATTTGGGTTCCATGTTCATATTAGGAACAATTATCTAAGTCGGCCTTCAATACTTATAATCTGATATTATTTTAAGTGATGTCATGTTAGAAGACAAGACTACAGGTGCTCATCAAATCTTCATTGTGATATTAATATTGCATCATTGTATTGTGCTGAGTGTGAGGCCTCTATACAATTCAATCCCTTTCATTGTTTCAACCTTTGGTAAACAAAAGAATCCTTTATATGCTGTGACTGATTCTTTTCAATAGAGGATAAATGTAGCATGTCAGCTTGCATCCAAAGTTTTCATGAGAAAATTCAGAATAAATTTTCCCGAAATGCTTCATTAAAGAAGGGAAAATATGATAGAGTGACCCTAACTGATTCATCTATTGGCAACGTCACAGCTACGTCACACAGAAAATTTGACGCTTCTAGCATTTGTAGAAGCGCATTTTAATTGAATCATCTGGGTAATAAAAGATAATTTTTTGGCAACATTTCATCATGTTTTATGAAATTCATGATTGTTTGCATTCATTTGTATTTTTAATAGTAATTAAATCACCAAGCCTTGACAATAACTTTCAAACATTTTGTGATGGTCTATGCATCAAATTTTAAAAATGTAGGGGGAGATAAAGAGGAAACCATATAAGTCACTGAGAAGCAGAAATAACATCAAGTTGATAACAAGATGCTGCTTTTTGTAAAGCAATTCTGAAACTCGAAATCCGATCAAAATTGATTGAGTTATGAACATAAAACCTGAATTGTTGACAGCAAATCAATGATAATATCATTGCTTACTACACCTGCCAATGACGTTGCGTTGCCCACAGTTGAGGCCTCACTTCAGCTATATGTAGTGTCCTGTCTAAGTGTATAATTAAGTCTATGGGTGCAATTGATTATGTTACAAATATTAATACAACTTTGTTATCATATTTAAATTAAGGTGCAATAATCTAGTATTTACCCTGAAATATACAGCCTATATCTTGCACATAAAATTGGTCACAGCTTTAGAGTTTCACAATACACAAGTTAGTAATATTTACTTCTAAACTTATCCGTGATATTTTATAATCATTTAGTTGAGGGACAAAAAAATCATGCTGCTAGATGCTCTGTTACCACTCGCCCATACAAATCTTCTGCAAAGAAGTGTACGTATCTTTACCAGTAGGGGATGATCTAATGACGTCATTTGTCGAACAATCATGTAGGGTCATTGCTCCAATGAATATATTTAAAATAGTCCTAAGAGGGATAACAAATGCTTAAACATCCTAAATCTAATTTGACTTAAAGCTGTCACAAGGCATATCAATTCCATCATCAAGCGGTACCATTATTTATACCTTGAACAGTATTCAAATGTATATAAGTGATGATGTATTAATTGTTTGAAATAACGTTGAATCCCTAACCATGTTGATTCATATTCCTTGGGTGGCTCTGAGGCTGTTATTTGAGATTACTGTAATGTTGTTAGTGTGCACACCTAATTAAACCTGTTGACGGCGAGAATTCGGCTTTTATTCATATTGTCTAGCTTGCTGTATGGTCATAACCTTTGTGTGTGATACTACCATGGCTATGATGATTGTGTATACATTTTGGTTTCTTATTTGTACAAATTTTTTTACTTACCTGTTCTGCAGCTGGCTGCGTACAAAATCTGTTTCTCAGTTTGTACCTAACTTTGAGAAGCCTAGGTGATGACAATGAGATACAGAGTTGTTTCTTCTAAAATCTTTCATTCAAGTAAGTTTTAGCAGAGAGCAAGTGTCGTTATTAATGACTTCTTAATATTTGTGATGTTTTTATTACATTCTCTCAAGCAAAATTTTACTTGTGTTACTCTTTCCCTTGAGCTTCTGAGCAGGAAATCTGAGAGTAGCAACATCTCTGCGTCTTGATATTGAATATCTTTCACAGCACAAGATGTTACTAATTCATAATAAATAAGCTATAATCAATAAATTTGTTTGCGCCATAAACAGAAGACAAATTTATGTCTGTTGTCAGGGGAACACCACGGCCACTTGGATTATTAATAAAAAATTGAAAAGCAATAAATCTATTACAGAATAGGTGCTCAATTAGTCTGTGTGCCAATCTCTTGCAACTCGGATTTTTCTGTCCAGTGACTACCAATGCATTATAAGTAACACCAAACAATACTTAATAACTCTGTCAAGGTATGTAGGCCTATTGTGATACAATACAATTCATTTGATACATGTGTGGTACCCAGTCATTACGAAGTGCAGTGAAGTGAAAAAGTTATATTTGTCATCTAACATGTCAGCTCTTTGTTGTTTGATCTCAACCAAATTTTGTATAGAGTACATGTTTGGCACTGAGAATTTTAATCTGAATAATAAAAAAAAATATGACTGTGTATACAGAAGCTTACGGTATTAGCCGAATGATTACAGAAAATATGCGAAGGCTCTCAAAAATTATTGATCCTACTAATCTGTGACTTTCCCTTGTACAGAGACAGCTAGAGCTTGATAGTTGTATCATCACAAAATGCAGCGGTGTTTCTTAAATGAGTTAATCATTGATATACAGGCAGCTGAATAGAGTGCTATATTGTTGATTTAAGGTTGATTGTTTGATGAGATAGATCTTGACAAAAAACTTGCTGAGAAATTTATCCCCCTTGTTTTACAAGATTGTGCCCATTTTCTACCTCAACAGGTATTTTCCAATTAACCCTTATTAATAAATGTTTTATTGGGCTTCGTGAAATAGTAAGAGAGTGAAAACAGGATTAACATGGAATCATTGGTTGCCAAGAAATTCACATGTGAAGTTTGTTCATGCGAAAGTTTACAAGATCACTTTGCAGTGAAAGAAAGCCAACGACTAACTGAGTGCTAAATTGTGAGTTCAATACTCGCAACAGGGCCAACTGATACCAAGTGTCAATACAGCTGCTATCCCTACGAATTCAATACAAATTTAACTCGACTTGGTTTTTTCACGCATGAACTCATCTTGGCCGACTACTGTAATGTAAAATGATAAGTTATTCTTTTATTCAATTATCGCTTTTGTTGTGACAGCTCATGCCCGCCCAATTAATTGTTGGTTGTTTTATTTGTTTGTTAATTTTCTAATCAAGTTTTACCTAAAACACGCCTCCAAGACCCAGTAAATTTATTAATTTGCGAGCTCCCGTTGGAGGGAGGGGTGGGGGGGCCTACACCGCCTCTGTCAAACCAAAAAAGCTTTATCTCTTTAACCCAAGAGTTTATTTGGTGCTGAAAGTGCGCTGCACAGGATAGTCAATGATGACAGGATCACATCTGAAAGCTAAAAATCCCTAACCTGAGCAACCCTGATTATCACAATAGACATTATTTTAAATGCCTTAGATTTAGATATGTTTATAATCTTAGCAATCTTAGAAGTTGTGCCCATTTTATATTTTCTTAAAAGTTAGTAATTGATAGATCATTGAACTGAGGCAGTTCTTGACATTGACGGGACAACCTGTACTGAAAAGGCGTAAGCAGATGGAAAATTTGTTTTAATGGACAGACAGTTTTAGCTGGACGGATATACCAAATTGAATGGCCAATTTCTTTTTCAGCTCAATGACCTCCTCCCACTTGCTCTAAATTAAATGACATTGGCGGCAAAGCAATTTTGGACTGATCAATTTAACAATCCACCCGGGAAAGAGGTATGTGTTGGGTATACCATGAATTGGCTACATTTTTATAGAAACAGAGGGGCAACAAAAAATTACATAGTATACCACCTGTATTATTGAACCTTATTGGAACAGACCTAAACGAACTTAGATGAACATGCATGCAATGGCTGGTTTATGCCACAAAGTTAAAATAAAAAAAACGCTCAATTCATCCTTATATTAACTAATATGGCGCTTATATGTACTTCTTGTGACACGCCTATTAAGACAACAGTAGGGAAATGAGTGACGAAACAGCAGACTGATCAGTTTAAACATTCCTACATCTCTAGCTCAAATTTTGTGAAACTCACTTCTTTTTTGCAATCATTGATTTAAGTTTCATATATCGCCAATGCAACGTCAATCGAACCAAGTCACAATTTATTGAAGCAGTCTTTTAGAAACCAGTCTTTGATTTGGTCAAACACATATTTTCTCTTGACACACTCATTCGAGAAGAAACTACTGCAGCCTGTCTAGCAATCCTGTATAAGGAGAGCTAGTTGTGATACTGTTGAGATATTTGAAAACTAGATGCATAAAAATGACAAAAAGAGAAGGTAATGGTAATTATAAATGTCCAGTTATGTCTTTTCTCTTTACATGAGAGCTCCAATTCAGATTCGATCAATGAAACTTAATAGATGATCAATTTTGAATTGTGTGCACAATAAATGTTGCTAATATTGTCAATTTTTTAATATCAAATCGTAATATGATTGCATATGTATGTGCTTTCATTTCCCTTTCGCCTAATTAAATCAATGATGCACCAACTAAACTATTTGCACTTAAAACGGGAGTTCCCAATTTTGAGTTTTCCTCAAAGGAAAGTTAGTGCAATGCGGTCAGACCAATTTTGTCCTGAACTCTTTTAGCGCCGCTGTAGGGAAGCTCAAAGGTACTACTGTTGCAAGCATCTGACTCACATGTTTGTTTCAGATATTCATAGGTATTTCTAGTCATGCAAGTTAGGTGATTCAGATGTGAAACTCAATCTATAATTGCTGACTAAAAATATAGACTTAATATGTTAGTATAAATGCTTAATTAAACTTGTTTTCTTGTGATGAATGTTATGCGATTCAATTTATCAGTCCATAATGACATCATTTCACTCCATCAATAAAAAATGTGGAATATTCACTAGCCTTAGCTTCTGACTGGTATAATTGTGATGCATTGATACTCGATGCATTAAAGACAGATGTTATGACAGTGTCCTGTTTTGATTTTGAGTTGAATTTCTCTAACTAATTTTTCAGGGCATGTTGTCCTCAAACATTCTGACAAATTTAAATATTTGGAAGTAATTTTAGATTAAAATATGAGTTTTAAATCCCATGTCAATGAGACAAAACAAAACCCAACCCAGTCATAGCAAACCTTAGGAGAATTCACCATACTCAGAGGGAACAAACTAATTGTACTAAAAGTCTGATATACTACTGTTGCAAGCATCTGACTCACCTCTCCGGAAGGCAAGTTAATCCACAGTAACGTGCATCTATACTCTTCAATGATGGAATTTTCCCCAATCCTGCAGGTAGTGTCTGTAGGCCCGTATTGCCAAAGAGGTTTAACGACTCCAGTCCTGGCAGTTTGCAGATGCTGTGGTGGATAAATAAAATATGTTAAAATACCATGCAATACTGCTTGTCAGTTGATGGAGCAAACACAATTGAGCAACGCATTCTATTAATAGGAGAAAGTTTCAGATTGATCAATTACCCATGTAAGTTGTAACTATCAGATATAGATAAATGTATGAATTTTAACTCCCATGTCAAAGAGATTAAATGAAAGCTAACCCAATCATAGTAAAGTTTGAGAGAAGACGTAAGTTTTTGAATGAAACCGTACCTGCAGTCGTGTACACAGGGTAAATAAAACCAAAGATTGAGTATAACCTTATTGCTCTAATTAATATATCTAAAAGAGTCCTCAGAGTCGATAGCAGATGTTTAAACATCATAAATCTAAATTGACTTAAACTTAGCAAAAGCAAAAGCATATCAATTTCATCATCAAGCGGTACCATTATTTATACCTTTTAACCGTTTTCAAACTGACTTGAATTGGTTTCACTAGTGAACTTTGGTGCCAAATTATTTAATGACTTGCCTCTGACCATTAAGCTGTGCCCTGAGCTGAAACTATTCAAGTTAGACGTCAAAATCCTAAAATTCTAAAATTTTCAACTGTAAAATCTATATTTTTTACGTTTTGGTTTTCCTAGTAGTTCAAACACACTTTCATTATTTATTCTTTTAAAAAAATCCTTGGTACCCGGATTTTGGACCATATTCCCTCGACTCAGATTATTTTAATCTTCAAGAGAAAGGGATGACGTAATTCGTTTGGCAGATCACACAAAATCAGGCTGGCCTACATCGCCATACAGAGAAGCACCAACTTTTCTTGCACCAATAAACATCCTGAAACTCTATTGATTTGATGACTGCTGGCCAAGTCATACAGTCCTAGGGTATAATGCTATGTAGGCCTATTGAGATTTTCAATCCAAGAATATTTCTTGCCAAAGTAATTGTTATTATAATATTTACCAAATTATGGATTTACTTAGTTGTTTCTATAAATACAGAATGTTCAAGTGGGAAATGTGGAGTGGAAGTTAACATAAACATTTTCCTGAATTGATATTGAAAACAATATTATTGCGCTATGGTTATGAGAGTAATGTACAGCTTTCGGTTAGAAAATGTGCCGTTCCCTTATGTAAGCCTGCAGGACAAGAATAATAATACCATTTTTAAGGACATGATTAGATCGTTGGAATTTGTAAGAACACAATTCCTATTTCAGCAATATGTGGGTGTAGACTTGTGATACAGATAGTGGTGTGAACTTGATTTATTATTATTTTTATTTATTGTGATATTCATTGTCTCTTTGAGCCAATTGTTACATATTAAATGCAATTACTTTCAGTTACATTGATTATGAGCCTGCCTGCCAGCATGTCTGAAAATCAACAAACCTACTCAGGTGGTTACAACTGTGACAAAATTTAATATAACCTTATTGCTCTACTTAATATATCTAAAAGAGTCCTAAGAGTTGATAGCAGATGTTTAAACATCATGAATCTAAATTATCTAGGTATTAAGGCAGGTATTAGGTATTAAAAAAAAGTGTACTGTGATCACATTAACCCCTCTGTACTGAAATGACTTAGGTAAAAATAATGAATAAATCTGCCAGACCATGTTTTAGAATCCCAATATTTCTCTGTCATGTAGAGGTTTCTAAAATCACTGGTTCTTCTATCATACCTAGGTACTCTTTATATTCTGCTTTCGCAATTAAATATGGGTTCCATTTTCATATTACGAACAAAAATCTAATCTGGACAAAAACTTTCAATCATTCTGTGATGGTTTCTGCATCAAAGTTAAAAAAATGTCGGGGGAGATAAAGAGGAAACCACATAAGTCAGTGAGAACCAGAAATAACATCAAGTTGATAACAAGATGCTGCTGTTTGTAAAGCAATTTTGAAACTCGAAATCCGATCAAAATTGATTGAGTTATGAAGATAAAACCTGAATTGTTGACAATAAATCAATGATAATATCACTGCACCTTCCAATGACAATGCTTTGCCCACAATTGAGTGCCTCACTTCAGCTGTATGTAGTGTCCTGTCTAGGTGTATAATTAAGTCTTTTGGTGCAATTGATTATGTTACAAAAATTAATAAAAGTTTGTTATCATATTATTTCAATTAAGGTGCAATAATCTAGTATTTCCCCTAATATATACATATCCGTGATAATTTATAATAATTTAGTTGGGGGACAAAATGACATGCTGCTAGATATTTTGTTATCACTCTCAAATACAAACTTTCTGCAAATAAGTGTAGGTGTACTCTTAATCTTTACCAGTAGGGGATGCTCTAATTAAGTCATTTGCCGAACACTCAAGTAGGCCTGTTGAGAATTTCAATCTCGGAATATTTTTTCATAAAGTAAATGTTATTATTATAATTACCTAACTATGGATTGAATTATTTCTTTTTATAAGAATAATACGGAATCTTCAAGTGGGAGATGTCGGATGGAAGTCAACAAAACTATTTTGATATAGAAAAACATATTATGGTGATATGGTATGGAGTGTTTTGAGCAATAGTAGGGATTTTGGTTAGAAGATGTGTCTTTGCCCATTTAAGCCTGCATTACAAGACTAAAATCCATTTTTTACAGCACAATTGGAGCAATTGAATTAGTAAGAAGATACTTCCTAATTCAACGATATCTTGGTGTAGACTTGTGAAACAGATAGTGGTGTGAACTTGATCAGTGCTGCCAAAAAAATGAGTTTACTATGGTATTCATTATATATATGTAGCAAATTGGTATATATTGAATATAATTATTTTCAATAACTTGGACTATGGGCCTGTCTGTTAACATGTCTGACAAGCAACAAAACCGATAAGGTAATAACAACAGTAATTATTTTGTCTTTTTGTTTTTGTAAATACTCTTGAGAGAGAAACTGCTTTAGTTCATAAAATTAAGAAAGTGTAGCGGCACATCTGGCAGTTCAATGATTCAATGAAAAATCAATATGTGTTGATTGATACCTTTAGTCCGTGACACCGGACACAATTGGGCGGACAACCTGTACTGGACCGGTATAGACGGAAGAGCAACTTGTTTTATTGGACAGACCAATTTTGCTGAACAGGCATGGGCGGATAGTCAAAACGGAATGCTAAACTTCTTCAGCTTGATCCGAAGCCTTTACTGACTGGCCCCTAGTGAAATTTAATTGTTGCTAGCATGGTGCCTAGTTGACATTATGCTGCGAACAGCTTAAATTAAGAGACTTTATGTGCCAGTTAAAAGAAGAGATGCTAGAGCCCCTGTAAAATTTATACAAATTTGGAGCAGTCCAGCGCTCTAAATAGGGAGATTGCTCTTGTAAGATGACTGTAATGACTAAATACTTGAAAACACCACCTGTATTACTGACCCTTATTTGAGCAGACCTAAATAGACCTAGATGACCATGCATGCAATGACTGGTTCATGTTCTAGCTTGAATTCAAACTCCGATCATAGCAAGCAAGCATTTTCACACTTACTACACAGCACTTAGACATACTTCTTGTGTTGCACTTGTTTAGACAAAGAGGGAATAAGTGACAATAACAGCAGGTACTCCCATTATTATGTCATAAGACTGATCGGTGTAAACATCCCTCAATCTCTAGTCCACATTTGGTGATGCTCACTTCCTTTTGCCATCATTGATCTAAGCCGAGATCTTGCCAATGCGACGCCCGTCGAACTAAGTCACAATATATCGAATTATATTGGAAACCAATCTGATCAAACACGTGTTTTCTCTTGACATATTCATTCGAGAAAAAACTACTGCAGCTCGTCTAGCATTCCTGTTTAAGGAGAGCGAGTTGTGACATTATGACAGCGTCTTATTTTGATTTTGATTTGATTTTCTCAAACTAATTTTTCAGAACATGTCCTTCATGCATTTCGACAAATTTGAATATTTAGGAAAAGCTTTAGGTAAAAATTTCAATTTAAAATCCCATCTCATCCCATCTGTTTGGAAGGCTGGTCAAACCACAGCCCCAAGCCTGTATAGTCTTCAATGATTGAATTCGTCCCAATCCTGCAGGTATACTCTGCAGGCCTTCATTCCCACTCACCTCTAATGACTCCAGTCCTGGCAGTGTGCAGATTCTGTGGAGGAGAAATAATGTAACGTTAAGATCCCATGCAATACTGCTTGTCAGTTCATGGAGCAAACACGATTGAGCGACACATTTGATTAATGAGAGAAAGTTTTAGATTGATCATTTACCTAGGAAGAATTGTACCTATCAGATTTAGATTTTGCTGTCCGAATAGATTTGGGTTTCCTTTTAATGCAAGTATCTGACGAGATAGCAGTAACCATAAATCAATTGAATTCCAATCTGACGTATTTATAGTGATGCAAGTTATGCGATTCAATTTATCAATTGATAGTGACATTTCACTCAATCCATAAAAATATGGATCATTGACTAGCCTTTGCTTCTGACTGGTATATTTGTAATAAATTGTTACTCAATGCATCAAAGACAGATGTTATGACCTTGTCCTATTTCGATATTGATTTGATTTTCTCAAACTTATTTTTCAGGGCATGTCCTTCAAGCAGTCTGACAAACTAAAAGATAAATCAATTTGAGAAAGATGAGATAAATGTATGAACTTTAAATCCAATGTCAGTCAGATTGAACGAAACCTAACCCAATCAGAGCAAACTTTGAGAGAAATTGTAAGTTTTTGAATGGAACGTTAGCTGCAGTCGTGTAGGCAGGGTAAATAAAACCAAAGATTGAATATTCCTTATTGCTCTAATGAATATATTTAAAGTAGTCCTAAGAGTCAATAACAGATACTTAAACATCATAAATTTAATTTAACATAAACCTGGGACAAGACAAAGGCATATCAATCTCACAATCAAGTGGTACCATTATGTATACCTCTTAACAGTTTCCAAATGTATATAAGTGATGATGCAATAATTGTTTGCAATAAGGTTGTATCCCTAACCATATGGATTCATAATTCTTAGGTGGATCTATGGCCGTTATTTGAGATTAATGTAATGTTGTAAGTCCGGAAACCTAATTCTGCCAGTTGAAGGCGAGAATTTGGCTTTTATTCAAATCGTGTAGCTTGCTGTATGGTCATAACCTTTGTGTGTGATGCTACCATGGTTATGATAATTGTGCATACATTTTTCGTTTCTTATTAGGAAATATTTTCTTATTTAGGTGTTCTGCAGCTAGCTGCGTACCAAATCTGTTTCTCGGTTTGTACCTATTTTTGAGAAGCCTGGGTGATGACTGTGAGATACACAGTTGTTTCTTCTTAAATCTTTCATTCAAGTAAGTTTTAGCAGATAGCAAGTGTCGTTATAAATGACATTTTTGTGATGTTTTTATTACGTTCTCTCAAGCAAAGTTTTACAACTCAGACGTTTCTTTCCAGTGACCACCAATGCATTATAAGTAATACGAAACAATACTTATTAACTCTGTCAAGGTATGTAGGCCTATTACGATACAATACAATTTATTAAATATGTGTGTGGTACCCAGTCATTACGAAGTGCAGTGAAGTGAAAAAGTAATGTTTGTCATCTAAGATGTCACCTCTTGGTTGTTTGATCTCAAACCAAATTTTTTACGCAGTACATGCTTGTCACTGAGAATTTTACTCTATAATATCAGAAATTATGACTGCATATACAGAAGCTTACTGTATTAGCCGAAGCTGAATAGAGTGCTATATTGTCCAATTAAGGTTGATTGTAAGATGAGATAGATCTTGACGAAAAACTTCCTACAAAATTTATCCCCATTGTTTGACAAAATTGTGCCTATTTTCTACCTCAACAGGTATTTTTCAATTAATTCTTATTTATAAATGTTTTATTGGGCTTCCTGAAATATTAAGAGAATGAAAACAGAATTAACATGGAATCACTGGTTGCCAAGAAATTCACATGTGAAGTTTGTTCACGCGAAAGCTTACAAGATCACTTGGCAGTGAAAGTAAGCCAACGACTAACTGAGTACTAAATTGTGAGTTCATTACTTGCAACAGGGCCAACTGATACCAAGTGTCACTACAGCTGCTATGCCTACAAATTCAAGACAAAGTTAACTCGACTTGATTTTTTTCAGGCATGACCTCATCTTGGCCGACAGCTGTAATGTAAAATGATAATTTATTCTTTTTTTTCAGTTATCGCTTTTGTTGTGACAGCTCATGCCGACCCAATTAATTGTTGGTTGTTTTTTTTGTTTGATAATTTTATTAATCAAGTTATACCTAAAACACGCCTCCAAGACCGAGTAATTTTTTTTATTTGCAAGGCCTAATTTGAGGGGAGGGGGAGGGGGAGGGGCTTACAGCGCCTCTGTCTCTTTAACCTAAAAGTTTATTTGGTGTTCCACTGCGCTGCACAGGATAGTCAATGGTGACAGGATCACATATGACAGCTAAAAATCCCTCAATAAACAACATTTTAAATGATTTATATTTAGATATATTTATAATCTTAGCAATCTTAGAAGTTGTGCCCATTTCATATTTTATTAAAAATTAGTAATTGATAGATCATTGAACTGAGGCAGTTCAGTTATTTGACAGGACAACCTGTACTGAAAAGGCATAAGCAGATGGAAAATTTGTTTTAATGGACAGACAGTTTTACCTGGACGGATAGACCGAATTGAATGGCCAATTTTCTGTCAGCTCAATGACCTCCTCCCACTTGCTCTAAATGGAATTACATTGGCGGCAAAGCGTTTTTGGACTGATCAATTTAACAAGCCATCTGGAAAAGAGGTATGTGTTGGGTATACCATGAATTGGCTACATTTTTTATAGAAACAGAGGGGCAACAAAATATTACATAGTACACCACCTGTACTATTGAACCTTATCGGAAAAGACCTAAATAGACCTAGATGAACATGCATGCAATGGCTGGTTGATGCCACAAAGTTTTAAATTAGTAATTGATAGATCATTGAACTGAGGAAATTCTAAGTTGGGTTCCTTGTAGAAAAGGATGTCAAATAACTCTATTTTAGTGAACAAGATCTTGTATCTGATAGAAATATGCTACATTTTAATTATTACTAAGGGATAATACACCCTTAGCATCGTACTTTTGAACTTAATATAACTAGATGGTATTGGATATCTCAGAATATCTTAATCTTCACCTGAAAGTGATGACGTAATTGGTTTGGCACATCAAGCAAAATCAAGCTGGCTTACATTGCCATACAGAACAGTACCAACTTTTCTTGCACCAACAAACAACGGCAAAAGGCTGTGAATATCATCCTGAAACTCTATTGGTTTGATGACTGCTGGCCAAGTCATACCTAGGGTATATCGCTATGTAAGCCTATTGAGATTTTTAATCAAAAAATATTTCTTGCCAAAGATATTTGTTATTATTTTAATTACCAAATTATGGATTTACTTAGTTGCTTTTATAAATACAGAATTTTCCAGTGGGCGATGTGGAAAGGAGGTCAACACATATATTCTCCTTAATTGCCATTGAAAACAATATTATTGTGCTATGGTTATTGGAGTAATGTACAGCTTTCGGTTAGAAAATGTGCCGTTCCCTTATTTAAGTCTGCATGACAAGAATTATAATACCATTTTTAACAGCATGATTAGATCATTGGAATTTTTAAGAACACAATTCCTATTTCAGCAACATGTGGGTGTAGACTTGTGATACAGATAGTGGTGTAAACTTGATATGTGCTGCCCAAAACTATATCCATATTTATTATTATCTTTAATTATCGTGATTTTCATCGTTTATTCGAGCCAACGGTTACATATTAAATGCAATTATTTTCGGCTACATAAGTAATGAATCTGCCTGCCAGCGTGTCCGACAATCAACAAACCTAATCAGGTGGTATCAACCGGGACAATAATTAATTTCCGTCTTTTTAAGGTATATACTTTAGAGAAATAAACTCCTTTGTCCATATAATGGAGAAAGAGTAGCCTCGTATCTGACAGTGCATTTTACAATGAAAAATTAAGCTGTATTGAAACCTTCAGCAGGTACTGACTTTTGTATTTGATCACTCACTCACTGCAGCTGATGGAATTCCAAACTATCCACCTGTGTCCATGCACCCTGTGCCCAAATGTTGGACACTGTTGGCGGGACATCCTGTACTGGACGGGTGTGGGCTGACGGTCAATTTGTTTTAATGGATGGACATTTTTTGCTGGACGGATAGACAAAACGGTATGGCCAATTTCTTCAGCTCTATCGACCTCTTCCGAGTGGCGCTAAATAAAATGACTTGGCGGCAAACTGTTTTTGGACTGATCAATTTAGCAAGCCATCTGGGAAAGAGGTGTGTGTTATGTAGTGCCCCTATACCATGAGCTGGTTACATTTTTATAGACACGGAGGGGCAACAAAAAATTACATAGTATCCCACCTGTACTATTGGACCTAATTGGAAAAGACCTAAATAGACCTAGATGAACATGCATGCGATGGCAGGTTCATGCCACAAACTTGAAATTAAAAAAACGATCATTGTATCCTATTATCAACTATATGGCACTTAGATGTACTTCTTGTGTCACACTTATTGAACCAAACCACAATATATTGAAGCAGTCTTTTATAAACATGTCTTTGATTTGGTCAACCGCTTATTTTCTCTTGACATACTTTGAATACTAGATGCATAAAAATGACAAAAAGAGAAGGCAATGTTAATTATAAAATGTCAAGTTATGTCTATTCTCTTTACATGAGAGCTCCAATTCAGAGTCAATCAGTGAAACTCAATAGATAATCAATTTTGAATTGTGTGCACAATAAACATTGCTAATTATTGTCAAATTGTTAATATCGAATCGTAATATAATTGCATATGTATGTGCTTTCATTTTCCTTGCGCCTTATTGAATCGATGATGCACTAACTAAGGTATTTGCATTTAAAACGGAGTTCCCAATTTTAAGTTTTCCTCAAAGGAAAGTTGGTGTAATGGGGTCAGACCAATGTTGTCCTGACCTCTTTTAGTGTCACTATAGGGAAGCGCATCTCCCTTACTCAAAGGTACTACTGTTGGAGGCATCTGACTCACATGTTTGTTTCAGATATCAATAGGTATTTCTAGTGATGCAAGTTACGTGACTCGGATGTGAAACTCAATCTATAATTGCTGACTAAAAATATAAGCTTATTTTACAAATATAAATGCTGAAAAAACTCACATTGCTATTAACCATAAATCAATTGAATTGCAATCTGATATTTCAGATATGAATAAGTATTTGTAGTGATGCTAGTTATGCGATTCAATTTAGCAATTCACAGTGAAATTTCACTCCGTCCATAAAAAAATATGAAACATTCACTAGCCTTGGCTTCTGACTGATATAATTGTTATAAATTGATACTCAATGCATCAAAGACAGATGTTATGACAGTGTCTTATTATGATTTTGATTTGATTTCCTCAAACTTATTTTTCAGGGCATGTCCTTCAAGCAGTCTGACAAACTAAAACATAAAGCAATTTGAGAAAAATGAGATAAATGTATGAACTTTAAATCCATTGTCAATGAGATTGAACGAAACCTAACCCGATCAGAGCAAACTTTGAGAAAAAGCGTAAGTTTTTGAATGGAACGTTAGCTGCAGTCGTGTAGGCAGGGTAAATAAAACCGAAGATTCCACTCCATTTCCTTATTGCTCTAATGAATATATTTAAAGTAGTCCTAAGTGTAGATAACAGATGCTTAAACATCATAAATTTAAATTGACATAAACATGAGACAAGACATAGGCAAGGCACACATACACAAGGCATATCAATTCCACCATCAAGTGGTACCATGATTTATACCTCTCAACAGTGTTAAAATGTATATAAGTGATGATGAAATAATAGTTGAATTAAGGTTGTATCCCTTACCATTATTTGAGATTACTGTAATGTTGCAAGTCCGGAAACCTAATTCAGCCAGTTTAAGGCAAGAATTTGGCTTTTATTCAAATTGTGTAGTTTGCTGTATGGTCATAACCTTGTGTGTGATACTACCATGGATATGATAATTGTGTATACATTTTTCGTTTCTTATTAGGATATACTTTCTCATTTACGTGTTCTGCAGCTAGCTGCGTACCAAATCTGTTTCTTGGTTTGTACGTAAGTTTGAGAAGCCTAGGTGATGACTCTGAGATATAGAGTTGTTTCTTCTAAGATCTTTCATTCAAGTAAGTTTTAGCGGAGAGCAAGTTTTGTTATAAATGACATTAATTTTTGGGATGTTTTTATTACTTACTCTCAAGCAAAGTTTTACTTGTTTTACTCTTTCTCTTGAGTTTTTGAGCAGGAAATCTGAGAGTAGCCACATATTTGTGTGTTGATCTTGAATGTTTTTCACAGAACAAGAAGTTCCTAATTCATAATAAATAAGCTATAATCAATAAATTGGCTTGCGCCATAAACAGAAGTCAAATTTATCCCTGTTGTTAGGGGAACACCACGGCCACTAGGATTTAAAAAAAGAATTGAAAAGCAATAAATCTATTACAGATTAGGTGCTCAATTAGTCTGTGTCCCAATCTCTTACAACTCAGATATTTCTCGCCAGTGACCAGCAATACATTATAAGTAACACCAAACAACACTTGATAACTCTGTCAAGGTATATAGGCCTATTACAATGCAATACAATTCATTTAATATAAGTGTTTGGTACTCAGTCACTACAAAGTGCAATAAAGCGAAAATGTTATGTTTATCATCTGACGTGTCAGCTCTTTGTTGTTTGATCTCAACCAAATTTTGTATGCAGTACATGCTTGTCACTGAGAATTTTACTCTGAATGACAGTTGTATCATCACAAAATGCTACGGTGTTTCTTAGATCAATTAGTCATTGATATACAGGCAGCTGAATAGAGTGCTATATTGTGGATTTAAGGTTGATTGTAAGATGAGATAGATCTTGACGGAAAACTTCCTAAGAAATTTATCCCACTTGGTTTACAAGATTGTGCCAATCTTCTACCTCAACAGGTATTTTTCAACTAATCCTTATTAATGAATGTTTTATTGGGCTTCTTAAAATATTGATAGAATGAAAACAGAGTTAACACGGAATCACTGATTGCCAAGAAATTTGCATGTGAAGTTTTTTCATGCGAAAGTTTACAAGATCACTTTGCAGTGAGGGTAAGCCAACGACTAACTGAGTACTAAATTGTGAGTTCATTACTTGCCACAGGGCCAACTGATACCAAATGTCACTACAGCTGCTATCCCGACAAATTCGAAACAAATTTAACTTGCGTTGTATTTTTTCAGGCATGACCTCATCTTGGCCGACAACTGTAATGTAAAATGATAAGTTATTCTTTTTTTTCAGTTATGACTTTTGTTGTGACAGCTCATGCCCGCCCATTAAATTGTTGATTGTTTTATTCGTCTGATAATTTTCTAATCAAGTTTTACCTAAAACACACCTCCAAGGGGCAGTCTTTTAGAAACCAGTCTTTGATTTGAAATATTACAACATAATGCTGTGGAATTGCTGTGTGTGCCCCTGTGCGATGTAAGATGGTTGAGATACAATGCTTGGATGCTGCTTGAATTTTCTACTCTGTGACAGGGATTTGCAAGATCTAGTTTCTATTATCAGTGCTAATAGTGTTGCTTGATGTCTAAATTTTCTGTAAGGTTATGAACTGGGCAACATGAAACTAGGTGGTCTGAAGTGAGAAGAGGCAAGCTCATAAGACTTGACAAGTAATCTTAAAGGTATTAAAAAAATTAAGAGTGTACTCTGATTAGGGAGTTGGAACGACCTCTTGAGGTTGGAGTTGAATTTCGGATATTTGACCTCGGATTCAACCACAAACCGGATCGGATATGTGTTATGTGTGATCCGAGATGATACGTTTTTAATCAACACTTACTTAGCATCATTTATCTCACTAAAAATGACAAGGAAGTATGATAGCCATTGATTTGTAGCTCAGATTAGATAATTGAGTTTGGCTGAAAGCATTCAGTGGTGATTAGTAGGCATTCAATACCTATCTCATTTTCATAGCAATCTATATTGTTGCTGATTAAATTTGATAGATGTGTTTTTCCACACTGATTTCGAGATTACACTATTAGTATGTGTATCTCTGATCGAAAGAGCTTCTGTCGCAAATATTGAGCACCTACATTTGGCTGAAAGAGAGGACAACTTTAATTTTTATCAAATAGACATGATCGAAACAGAATTACCTAGCTCTGCATTGTTAGTTCTCTCTTCTGAGCTTAGGCTAGCAATACACAGTTTCGATGTCACTTTTCTTGTCAAAAACATGTGCTAAATGCTCTTCTAAAACTGTTAAAAGGTGATATCAGATTTTCTAAATATAAATTAGAATATTTTAACAAATAATGAGAAAATGATAAGTGTATATCCAAAAGTTTGGGTAATCATCCACACGTCTCCTAAATACTGAAATTCAGCTGTACTCAAGCTAAGTGAATTAATTCACTCTCTATCGATCAGAGATATACATGCAATAGTATATCACGTGATCAGTGTGGTGTTTTTCTGCTGAAATCGAGAGAAGCATCTTTACTCAGATCGTTGTGAAGACATAATGCTTGTCCAATGATATTCCTTGTAACAAACTGTCTAGCTTAATGTATAAGGTTATCCTCTTCTTCAAAGTAGGAGGACAATTCCTATCCTAATCACAGTAGAGAGTTTGGGACATAGGTGCAGGGAGTTTATTCAAACTCAGTGATTATCAATATCGGGGTTTGAGTGATCCTGGCAAATTGAGGGTCTATGCACAAATGCTCATAGTCAAGAGATCTCTGTACTCATTGAGCTTTTCAAATAATCTGTGTGTGATCCTTGAGCCGTGGCTGTTTGAGTGATATGTTGCTCCTTGTAAAGAATTATATCCGATCAGATATATGCACATTTAAATTAGGGTGATGGTTCAGGGAAAAGATTGTTGACGGTGTTTATCCATGTATTCAATGACCTTAACTGTAAAAGTACAGCTGCTGGGACTGGTAAATTTAGCGTTTGTTCGCGTTATCCGGGTCCGGATCCGATCCGAGGTTGCCTAACCCTGATCCGTTCCACCCCTAACTGTGATCACATTAACCCCCTTCATGTGTACTGAAAAGAGGTGTCTAACATTACTGGTTCCTCTATCATACCTAGGTACTTTTTATATTCTGCTTTCACAATTACATATGCGTTCCATTTTCATATTAGGAACAATAATCTAAGGCGGCATTCAATACCCATAACCTGATATTATTTTAAGTGATGTCATGTTAGAAGACAAAACTTCAGGTTCACGTCGAATCTTCATTGTGATATAAATATTGTATCATTGTATTGTGCTGAGTGTGAGGCCTCTATACAATTCAATGCTTTTCATTGTTTCAACTTTTGGTAAACAAAAGAATCCTTTATATGCTGTGCCTGATTCTTTTCAATAGAGGATAAATGTAGCATGTCAGCTTACATCCAAAGTTTAAATGAGAAACTGAGAATAAATTTTAAGAAATGCTGTATTAAATGAAGGGAAAATACGGTAGAGTGACCCTAAATGATTCATCTATTGACAACGTCACAACGAAGTCACACAAAAAAATTTGACGCTTCAAGCATCTGCAGAAGTGCATTTTAATCGAGTCATCTGGTCAATAAAAGATAATTTTTTCCAACATTTCATCATGTTTTATGAAATGCGTGATTTTTCGCATTCATTTTGTGGATTAAATAGTAATTACACCACCAAGCCTGGACAATAACTTTCAATCATTTTGTGATGGCTTCTGCATCAAATTTGAAAAACGTAGGGGGAGATAAAAAGGAAACCATATAAGTCACTGAGAAGCAGAAATAACATCAAATTGAGAACAAGATGCTGCTGTTTGTAAAGCAATTTTGAAACTCCAAATCCGATCAAAATTGATAAGTTATGAACATAAAACCTGAATTGTCGACAGTTAATCAATGATCATAACATTGCTTACTACACCTTCCAATGACATTGCTTTGCCCGCAATTGAGTGCCTCACTCCAGCTATATTTAGTGTCCTGTCTAGGTTTATAATTAAGTCTATTGGTGCTATTGATTATCTTTACAAAATTAATAAAAATTTGTCATCATATTTTAATTAAGGTGCAATAATCTAGTATTTACTCTACAATATACAGCCTATATCTCGCTCATAAAATTGGTCACAGCTTTAGAGTGTCACAATACACAAATTAGTAATATTTACTTCTAAACTTATAAGTGATAATTTATAATCATTTAGTTGAGGGACAAAAATGATGCTGCTAGATATTTTGTTATCACTCGTACATAAAAATCTTCTGCAAATAATTGTAGGTATACTCTTAATCTTTACCAGTAGGGGATGATCTAATGAAGTCATTTGCCGAACAATCAAGTAGGCCGATTGAAATTTTAAATTTCGGAATATTTTTCCATAAAGTAATTGTTATTATTATAATTACCTAACTATGGATTGAATTACTACTTTTTTTTAAGAATAATACGGAATCTTCAAGTGGGAGATGTGGGATGGAAGTCAACAAAAGTATTTTGATATAGAAAAGCATATTATTGTGATATGGTTATTAAACTATTTTGAGCAATAGAAGGGCTTTCAGTTAGAAGATGTGTCTTTGCCCATTTAAGCCTGCATTACAGGACTAAAATCCATTTTTACAGCACAATTTGAACAATTTAATTTGTAAGAAGATAATTCCTAATTTAGCGATATGTTGGTGTAGACTTGTGAAACAGATAGTGATGTGAAATTAATCAGTGCTGCCAAAAAAATGAATTCAATATGGTATTCATTGTATATATGTAGCAAATTAGTACATATTGAATTTAATTATTTTTAATGAAAAATCAAGCTGTGTTGATACCTTTAGTCGGTGTTGATTTTTATTTTTAAGCACTCACCACAAGGTAAGTGTCTGACAGGATACCCGACCGTCAGCCTGTGTCCATGCGGACACAGTTGGGGGGACAACCTGTACTGGTATAGACGGAAGGGCAACTTGTTTTTATGGACAGCCCAATTTTGCTGAACAGGCATGGGCGGATAGTCAAAACGGAATCCGAAGCCTTTACCGACTGGCCCCAAGTGAAATTACATTGTTGCTAGCATGGTGCCTAGTTGACAGCTTAAATTAAGAGATTGTATGTGCCGGTTAAAAGTGTTCCTCCACAAGAGGAGATGTCAGAGCCCGTGTAAAAATTACACAAATTTGGTGCAGTCCAGTGCTCTAAATAGCAAGATTGCTCTTGTGAGATGACTGTAATGACTAAATACCTTAAAACACCACCTGTATTACTGACCCTTAATTGAGCAGACCTAAATAGACTAAGATGAGCATGCATGCAATGACTGGTTCATGTTCTAGCTTGAATTTAAAAAACCAATCATAGCAAGCAAGCCTTTTCACATTTACTACACGACACTTAGACGTACTTCCTGTGTTACACTTGTTTAGACAAAGAGGGGAATAAGTGACAATAACAGCAGGTACTCCCATTATTATGTCATAAGACTGATCAGTGTAAACATCCCTCAATCTCTAGCCCACATTTGGTCATGCTCACTTCCTTTTGCCATCATTGATCTAAGCCAAGATCATGCCAATGTGATGCCCATGGAATTAACTTAGAATATATCGAAACAGTCTTTTAGAAACCAATGTGATAAAACATCCGTTTTCTCTTGACATACTCATTCGAGAACAAACTAATGCAGCCTGTCTAGCATTCCTGTTTAAGGAGAGCGAGTTGTGAAACTGCATAAAAATGACAAAAAGAGGAGGCAATCATACTTGGAAAACATCCAGTCTTGTCTTTTCTCTTACATGAGAGCTCCAATTCAGAATCGATCAATCAGTCTTAATGTAGATGATCAATTGAAATGTGTGCATGATCAATATTGTAGAGTTTCCAAAAAAAAAAAAATAATCGCAAAAGGAAGTTATTAAATATTAAATCAAAATCAGGATTCCCAATTTTAAGTTTTTATTCAAAAGACAGTTAGTCAAATTTATCCCTGTTGTCAGGGGAACACCACGGCAACTGAGATTTAATGAAACATTGAAAAGCGATATATCTATTACAGAATAGGTGCTCAATTAGTCTGTGTCCCAATCTCTTACAACTCAGATGTTTCTGTCCAGTGACCAGCAATGCATTAAAAGTAACACTAAACAAAACTTAATAACTCTGTCAATGTATGTAGGCCTATTACGACACAATGCAATTAATTAAATATGTGTGTGGTACCCAGTCATTACGAAGTGCAGTGAAGTGAAAAGGTTATGTTTGTCATCTAACATGTCAGGTCTTTGTTGTTTGATCTCAACCAAATTTTTTATGCAGTACATGCTTGGCACTTAGAATCTTACTCCTTCCTTGTTGAAAAGGATGTCAAATAACTCTATTTCAGTAAAAAAGGTATTCGTACATGGTAGCAATCGGCTACATTTGAGTAATTGCTACAGGATAATACACCCTAGGCATCGTACTTTTGAACTTAATATAACCTAATAGTATAGGAAATCTCAGATTATCTTAATCCTTACCAGAAAGTGATCACGTAATGGAGTCATTTGCACAATAATCATGTTATTGATGTTCCTAAACTGATTTGGCAGATCAAGCAATATTTATCAAGCTGGTCTACATTGCCAAACAGAGCAGCACCAACCTTTCTTGCACTAATTAACAACAGTCCAAGGCTGTGAATAGCATCCAAAAACTCTATTGATGTGATCACTGCTGGCCTGATTCATACCTGGGGTGTATTGCTATGTAGGTGAATTGAGATTTTCAATCAAAGAATATTTCTTGCCAAAGTAATTGTTTTTATTATAATTACCAAATTATAGATTCACTTAGGTTTTTTTATAAATA
Source organism: Membranipora membranacea (assembly GCA_914767715.1). Lineage (NCBI taxonomy): Eukaryota > Metazoa > Bryozoa > Gymnolaemata > Cheilostomatida > Membraniporidae > Membranipora > Membranipora membranacea. Next base: position 6,351,288 of record OU612069.1, read on the forward strand.
CAGGATTTTTAAGTGGGAGATGTGGAGTGACAGTCATCACAAATATTCTCCTGAATTAATATCAAAAAACATACTATTCGGATAAAATTATGATTATTGGTGAGAAACTGTGTCCGTTTGCTTATTTGAGCCTGCATGACATGAATAAGTACCATTTTTAATAGGATGGTAAGAGCGTTTGAATTTGTAAGAACATAATTCCGAATTTGGCAATACGTGGGTGTAGACTTATGATACAGATAGTAGTTTGAACTTGATCTGTGCTGCCCATAATTATTTATTATCATTATGATTTTTTATGATATTCATTGTTAATATGAGCCAATTGTTAAATATTAAATGAAATTGTTTTCAGTTACATAGACTATGAGCCAGCCTGCAAGCATGTCCGACAATCAACAAAACTAATCAGGTGGTAACGACAGTAACAGTAATTAATTTCCCTTTTTGTTTGTGGTGTATACTTTTGAGAATTAAACTGCTTTAGTTCTTCAAATTAAGAAAGTATAGCCTCATATCTGACTGTGCATCGATACAATGGTAAATCGTTGATTTTTATTTTTAAACACCAACCAGAGGTGTGAGGCTGATTGGATTCCAAACTGTCCACATGTGTCCATGTGTCCTTTGCCCATCTGTTGGACACATTTGACGGGAAAACCTGTACTGAAAAGGCATAAGCAGATGGAAAATCTGTTTTAATGGCCAGACAGTTTTAGCTGGACGAATAGTCCAAATTTAATGGCTAATTTTTTTCAGCTAAATGACCTCCTCCCACTTGCTCTAAATGAAATTATATTGGCGGCAAAGCGTTTTTGGACTTATCAATTTAACAAGCCAAATGGGAAAGAGGTATGTGTTGGGTATACCCTGACTTGGCTCCATTATTTCTATAGAAACAGAGGGGCAACAAAAAATAGCATAGTATACAACCTGTATCATTGAACCTATCGGAACAGACCTAAATAGACCTAGATGAACATGCATGCAATGGCTGGTTCATGCCACAAAGTTAAAATTAAAAACCCGCTCAATTCATCCTTATATTACCTAATATGGCATTTATATGTACTTCTTGTGACCCCTATTAAGACAATAATAGAGGAATGAGTGACAAAACAGCAGACTGATCAGTTTAAATATTCATCCATCTCTAGCCCATATTTTGTAAAACTCACTTCTTTTTGCAATCATTGATTTAAGTTTCATATATTGCCAATGCAACGTCACAATTTATTGAAGCGGTCTTTCAGAAACCTTCGATTTGGTCAAACACATATTTTCAATTGACATACTCATTCGAGAACAAACTACTGCAGCCTGTCTAGCGATCCTGTATAAGGAGAGCAAGTTGTGATACTGTTGAGTTTAGATATTTGAATACTAGATGCATAAAAATGACAAAAAGAGAAGGTAATGTTAACTTTAAAATGTCCAGTTTTGTCTTTTCTCTTGAGAGATTCAATTCAGTGTTAATCAATGAAACTTAATAGATGAGCAATTTTGAATTATGTGCATGATGAATATTGCTAATATTGTTAAATTGTTAATATTGAATCGTAATAGAATTGCATATGTATGTGCTTTAATTTTCCTTGCGCCTAATTAAATCACTGATGCACCAACTAAATTATTTGCACTTAAAGGGCAACCAAGGTTTCAAACAACTTCTCATTGATGGCCATTGATTAATAGCAGATTGCACCTTCTGCATGGGGAAAAAGGCAAAATATAATTCGGATGATTATTCAGCCAGAATTCTTGTGAAACATTTCTTCCATCAGGTACTCAAACTCAGCTAAAAGAGAATACCACATAGCAGTTTCCTGTTCCTGTTATTATTTAGACTGTGCTCTATAATTATTACAGCAAAGTCTTGGAACCTCCCCTAAACTGATGTGTTACCCAGCTTAGAGTCAGCAACTACTTTGAGTTTTGCATCGCGTAATGCAAAAAGCTGATGCTGCCCAGCACATTATTTACTACTCATTAATGCATTGCTGCGAAACCTTGGTTGCCCTTTAAGACCGGAGTTCCCAATTTTATGTTTTCCTCAAAGGAAAGTTAGTGTAATGGGGTCCTGAACTCTTTTAGCGCCGCTGTAGGGAAGCGCATCTCGCTTACTCAAAGGTACTACTGTTGCAAGCATCTGTTTTGAAACTCAATCATTAATTGCTCACTAAAAATATAAACTTAATTTGTAAACATAAATGCTAAATTATTTCAATTTATCAATCCATAGTGACATCTCACTCGATCCATAAAAAAATGTGGAATATTCACTAGCCTTAGCTTCAGACTGGTATAATTTTGATGCATTGATAGTCGATGCATCATAGACAGATGTTATGACAGTCTCCTATTTTGATTTTGAGTCGATTTTCTTTAACTAATTTTTCAGGGCACGTTGTCCTCAATCATTCTGACAAATTTAAATATTTAGGAGTAATTTTTGATAAAAATATGAGTTTCAAATCCAACGTCAATGTCAATGCTGACCCACTTTATGAGACAAAAATTGACTGCAAATATAATTTGATATTTATTATATTATATAATATAATAAATATATCATTAAAATAAAGCGAAACCATAATATTCCAGCTTTGAATTTTGAATGTTATATAAATCCAACCTGAAAATATTAATTCGGAATAAAAAATATATATTTTATGGTGTTTATATTGTAATACAAAACAATTCTATATTTAGTACAATCACTTAATATATATGGAATTTTTTACAAAACACACTTAGCTGTATATTCATGACACCTTCCTTCCTGATACAGAAATTCATTGTGATTGATCAGGTATTTTCAGAATTTAATGTATTATTATTCAATTTTAATTGTATTAACTTCAGCATATAAGCATAAAGGTCAGATTTATGGATTTCCGAATATAAATATCAATTGAAGTTATTGAAGTTACAGGAAGATGTCTCATCTGCTTCCTTTATGGCCTATGTAAAACTTTGCAAAAGTATGGTCTCATCTGTAAATAATGAAGGGAGATTACTACTACTGTTCAATGATTGAATTTCCCCCAATCTCGCAGGTAATGTCTGTAGTCCCCTATTCCGACTAACATCTAACGACTGCAGTTTTGTCAGTTAGCAGATGCTGTGGTGGATAAATAACAGAATGTTAAAATACCATGCAATACTTCTTTTCAGTTGATGGAGCAAACACAATTGAGCAACGCATTCTATTATTAGGAGAAAGTTCCAGATTGATCAATTACCCATGTAAGTTGTAACTATCAGATATAGATAAATGTATGAATTTTAAATCCCATGTCAAAGAGATAAATGAAACCTAACCCGAACTTTGAGAGAAAACGTAACTTTTTGAATGAAACCTTAGCTGCAGTCGTGTACATAGGGTAAAAAAGCCAAAGTATTGAATATAACCTGATTGCTCTAATTAATATATCTAAAAGAGTCCTAATAGTCGAGAGCAGATGTTTAAACATCATAAATCTAAATTGAGTTATACTTAGACAAGGCAAAAGCATAATCAATTTCATCATAAAGCGGTACCATTATTTATACCTTTTAACAGTTTTCAAACTGAGTTATATTGGTCTCACCAGTGAACGTTGGTGCCAAATTATTTAATGAGTTGCCTCTGATCAGTAAGCTATGCCCTGATCTCAAATTAGTCAAGTTAGACGTCATAAACCTCCTTTTTTGTGCAGAATTATTATACTTTTCTACTTCATAATACTTCATTTACATCGTTTTAATTAAGATTGTATCCCTGTTGATTCATATTATTTGTCACAGGTTTTAAGATTATATATTACAAAGTTAAAAGATATCCATAGGTTGGTTGTCCTAAATGCCAATAATACTGATAAACCTATGGCATAAAAAAATTAATTAAAAATGGCAATCAGCTGCCACAACTCTGGAAATTGGTATTTCATATCTTTTTCAGCATATCAACAACACTCTGAATCATCAAAATGAAAAATATAGTCTGCTGTTGCTGGCCGGTGGCTTCTTTTTTGGGTGCCGAATGCTGTTTGCTGTATTCACCTGCGATTAGCCCTTGCTTTGCGCTAAGTCAATAACGGGGAAAGCTTCATCCATGTCTGATTAACTGTCTATGAATGAATAATAACTTTAATTGATTTTGATGATTTGCCTAATTAATCAAGCCAGAGATGCCGATGGTCAAAACACAACTACAACGATTTCATTAACATAATGGTAACAGATACAGGTGCGATAAATCTGATGTATGTACCGAAAGATTGGTGAATTTGGTCAGTCCAGTATTGCTCGGTATTACCTCCTTATTAAGAGAGGTTATCTAAACAATAAGACATTTATTGATGCATGATTAAGCATCAAACTTGACCAGCTATATAATCATAATTCTAATCGGATCATGTGAAACCTGATCGATTGATAGACAAAGATACAGAGCAATGTGTTTTCGATAACCTGGCATTGGACAAAACTTATAATACCGACATCTTTTTTGTCGATAACAGAAATCGGTCCTAAGTTGGTCTAACGTGAGGAAAAAAAAGAAAGTTTGCGCAATAAAATTTATGCCTTGTTTCGACGGCGTTTCAAAAACTGAGTTCATTCGTTCTTTTCTTTGCTCACTTATCTAATAACCTCAGTGCTGAGCAGATTTTCCCCACTTTTTTAGCTTTTTAGGCTATGCACTAACAAATTTTGTCCCCCGACGAACAAATAATGGTTTAAAAGAGTGATCTTCCAAAGTCGCTAAAAAGTCATTCCATCGGTTGCTAAGATTTATAGTGCTGTACGAATCATAGCATAACAGCATAATAGCTACTGCTAACAATGATCACTCACAGGTGCTATTGCAAAACTTTATATCCTTTTCATCCAAAAGGACATGACAATGATTAACTGCGTACTAAAGTGTGAGTTCATTACTTGCAACAGGGCCAACTGATACCAAGTGTCACTACAGCTGCTATCCCTACAAATTCAATAAAAATTAAACACCGATTTTTTTTCAGGCATGACCTCATCTTGGCCAACAACTGAATTGTAAAATGATAAGTTATTCTTTTTTTTTCAGTTACCAGCTCATGCCTGCCAAATTAATTGTTGATTGTTTTATTTGTTTGATAATTTGCTAATCAAGTTTTTCCAAGACCCAGTCAATTTATTAATTTTTAAGGCCTTACATTGTTCTCTAGGCTTTGGGGGCCAGGGCTCCGTCCTGAAAGCCGTTGGAGGAGCTGAAGGGGGAGCCTACACCGCCTCTGTCAAACCAACAAGCTTTAACTCTCTAACCTACTGCGCTGCACAGGATAGTCAATGATGACAGGGTCACATCTGAAAGCTACAAATCCCCCCTGATTAGGAAGCCCGAACCTGAGGAACTGAGGAAGGATTATCAAAATAAACAACATTTTAAATGATTTAGGGAGATATGCTTATTATCTTTGCAATTTTAGAAGTTGTGCCCATTTCATTTTAATTGATAGATCATTGAACTGAGGAAGTTCTAACTTGAGTTCCGTGTAGAAAAGGATGTCAAATAACTCTATTTTAGTAAACAAGTTTTTGTGTTTGATAGTATTCGGCTACATCGGGATAATACACCCTAAGGTTATTGCAAAGCTATTTCTCTGCTTTATGATGTGCCTTTTACCACATAACTTTCACTGAACGTCAACTTACTTATCTTTCAACTGTTCTTTACAGTTATTACGATTCAACATGATCCTGTAAAACTACACCTAATAAACCACACACAGTAAACGTTACAGTAATAACTTAATGTCAACCTGGGAGCTACAACTCTGCAACGGAGAGAGTTACAGCTCAACTCGGTTCCTCGGTATCTTGAATGCAGTGTGTTAACCGAACGCAGTGTGTTAACTTCACACTCCCATATTTGACGAAAAATCATAAACCAACTCAGATTACAATAACGAGGTACAAGGTCAAGGGCATAAGTGTGTGTTGACAGCAAAGTAAGGACAGTGGTTATTAAAGCAGACCATAGTTTTTTGGAGGGAAAGCGGTACTAGTCATGGAAAATATAAGGTCGAACAAATAGTGAAGCTAGGGCTTGATTCGTTTGGGGGACTTTCACAGTCTAAACTCAATGTAGTCTAGAGATATATGCACTTTGATTTGATTATTGCTACGGGATAATACACCCTGAGCATCGTACTTTTTAATCTAATATAACTTGATGGTATTGGAAATCTCATAGTATCTTAATCTTTACCAGAAAGGGATGACGTAATTGAGTCATTTGCCCAATAATCAAGTTATTAATTTTCCTAAATTGGTTTGGCAGATCGGACAAAATTTATCAAGCTTGCCTACATTGCCATACAGAGCAGGATCAACTATTCTTGTACTAATTATCAAGGGTCAATGGTTGTGAACATCATCCTGAAACTCTTTTGATTTGATGACTGCTGATTCATACCTCTGACGCTCTTTTATACCTGTATTTCTTTTGTTTTTTACTGTCTCTCACAATTAAAAAGAAATAGAGATGTCACCACAGCATTTTTGATCCCTCCTGACAAAACCCAGTGATAATCTTGGTTCAGACTTGAGATTTAGCATGAATTCAAGCATACACGACCAGACTATCGGGGAAAGAAAATTATCTTCTCTCTATGGAACGACCATGAGCTGGGCATTCCGATGATATGCATGATAACAGGGCTACTACCAGCTGTGTTTCGGTTATGCTGCATTGAAAATCCCTGAAAGCGCCCGGTCACAGCATGTATTGTTATATAATAGGCGGTCGGTAGTCAAAGTGTTAATCATGTATTTGTAAGTAATCTAAGTTGGTTTATGATTATGAAGTAATTTTGTATCAGAATGATAGGATTTCTATACCGCTAAGTAGCCTGAATCTTATTATATTGCATACCTACATACATTCATGAGTGGGCATATATGTAAAATTCATGTTGCATGGTGTGTCTAAATGTCTGAGGTAATATAGACAGCTTCTCCTATCTTGTGTAAGGGATATAGTATTGAACAATAGCAGGTATAAACAAATAGAAGTGACAATTGTCACCAGCTAGTGTTTTTTTTCTAATGATTGATCCAGCCCTATACATAATAACTATCAATTGATTGGATTCTATAGCATTTTGGGATGATAACTATTCCTTGTCAGTCGTAAACAAAATTTGAAGTGGTGGTAGCTTAGGAGAACAAATCTAGATGAACTTGGCGATGTCGTGAGAGAAAATTAACACTTTTTGTTTGACCATAGGAACAGTAAAAATTGAAAGTGCCACAAAGATCAGTATCGACCCCATTCTAATTTGATTTTTATTAAAGACCCTAATGATAATATTGGCATAGCAGCTGGAACATATACTATTTGCAGATGACACTAATATTTTATGCTCAGACCCACCGACTTCAAAATACCATCTTTGTACTGATGAGCAGTGCAGGTGCGCAGCAAATCAATTCATACTCAACACCAACAAAACTGTTAAGCTCGTTGTTAAAGCTGACTGGAAGCTTTTGGAACAACGCATCACTCAAGTTCACTGACATGTAAAAATTGTGTATTAGTACTGGCCTGTGGCTTTTCTTTTTGGTGCCTTCGGCAACTTTGCTGAAGTTGATATGGTAAACCGTTAGCACCTGTGACCAAGTGAGCAATTTTTATTGACATTATATAATATATCTTATATACCAGAGGTGTGCGGCTGATGGGATTCCAAACTGTTCACCTGTGTCCATGTGCCCATCTGTTGGACACATTTGACGGGACAACCTGTACTGAAAAGGCATAAAAGCAGAATATCTTTTAATGGAGAGACAGTTTTAGCTGGACGGATAGACCAAATTGAATGGCCAATTTTTTTTCAGCTCAATGACCTCCTCCCACTTGCTCTGAATGAAATTACATTGGCGGCAAAGCGTTTTGGGACTGATCAATTTAACGAGCCACCTGGGAAATAGGTATGTGTTGGGTATACCATGAATTGGCTACAGTTTTTTTATAGAGACAGAGGGGCAACAAAAAATTACATAGTATACCACCTGTAATATTGAACCTTATTGGTGTGGGAGTTGAACAATCTAAACTCTTATATCATTGGCTGACCTATATATCACAGACATATAACCGGAACTACATCAGAACCCGGGAACCTCATATGTGTGCCTCAGCCCTTTACATCTAATATCTCAAGGTGGGAAGTCATACAATAAATTTTCTCTTCAATATTAGCTATTATACTTGTCACATAAGTATCACTTGGCGCAGTCTGGCTTGTAAAGAACTTGCAACTAGTGCTAAGAGGATCTGTTAATTTCTTATTAGTTCTGCAAAGCCTACTTGTCTAGATAAGTACCCTATTCTTTGTGCATTTGTATTCCATTGTTGTGACTGATTTATTATAATTTGCATAGATCAGTCTATTATTATTTTCTTTTGTGTATTGTTACCATTGATTAGCCTAATGTAAATCTGTATTAACTTAGTGTGCGTATCATTGCAAGTGTTGTCATTTGACAATGCAGTGGTAAATTATTGCATTTATGATATAGTGTAGTGTACCCTATTTTGTGTTGTGTTGACCGGTTGCCCTGGTCTGGTGGTGTTGTGTTGACCGGTTGCCCTGGTCTAGTCGTGTAGTGTAGTCCAGTGTTGTTGTGTAGTGAATTTAGTGTCGTAGACCAGTTGGTCTGGTCCTGTGGTGTAAATTAGTGTCGTGGTATTGTGAGTAATACCATATCCTTCATACCAACCATATTCATCCAAAATTATTGTTGTAGCCTGATAAACCAATCATGCCCAATAATAGCTTCCCAACCCTGTCCATTGATCCAGGTAATATTTACGGATCAATGAAAGATTTCCTAAACCAGTTCACAGTGGCCTTACAGTTCGAGGTTTTTTACAAAGGTACAAAAACAGTTAAAGTCAGCGATCACGAAACAGAGGTAGAGATTTTCACAGAGATAATCAAAGCTTTTGCCCTTTTGAGGTCCGTTGGTGAAGAAGTCCATCAAGCTTTGGAAGCCCAAGGGATTTAAATTACTGACCCCGATATTACATACGAAGCTGTGTTGAATGCCCTGAAAGCCAATTATGAATGGGAAGAATCCTTAAATGCCAAGCTATGGAACTTTTCAAGTGCCCAACAGCAAACAGGAGAACAGCCCAGGGATTGTTTGAGAAGGGTAGAACGCCTCCCCCGAACCACAGGTGTATTTAAGAGCACAGAAGGGGGTCTGGATCCAGGTAAAACCAAAGCTGCTAATGACTGTGCTGAAAGGATCTGTAAAACAATAGCCCAGATTACTGTTGACAATGGTCTTAAAGATACCAAGTTACGTATGGAACTGATGGCTATGAATGATTTGGACTGGGAAAAGTTGACTACAATTTTGACTAACTGTGGCAGAGCAAGCGAGTCAGAAATAGAGCTAGAAAATCATCAACCTCAGCCAATCCTCATTCCTGTTAAGAAGGAAGTTGCATACTCCAAACTGCTAGTCCTCTCCCGTGGACGCAGTTGAACCCAACTCCTACCCCAGTTATGGCCCAGAGTCAAAAGAGAAAAGCCCCATCTCCGGAAAACTCTCCCCAAAGGCCTGCATCTTACGATCCCCTTAGTGATTCTGATTCTGAAGAAGACCCCTGCGACCCTGATAACTCACGCAGAGTTAGTTACATCCAACCCGTTATCTTTACCAGCTATAGCCGTTCCAACTAATACCAAAACCATTGGTGACCAAGCCAATGTTCCCTCCCATGACCCTAAGAGAGGTAACAAACCAACTGGTGCTTAGTGTGCATCACCACCCAGTGGTGCGTCTACTGTAACCGATGTGGAAGTTGATCAAACACCAGACGATACCCAAAGTTTGATCATCAGTCATTCTAGAAGCGACCCGTCCTTGTTTGTTGGTGATCAAGTTCAAGATGAGCCAAAAGTTGAAATCCCCGAAAGCTCACGCCCAAGAGCAACCTCTGGTTCTTCCAGATCTGGCAAATTTGCTGTTGTCAAAAAAAGTTATTAAAAGTAAAATCAACTCTCTTCTCCCTGACCAAGCCAAAACCCAAAGAGGGAGATGATTGAATTGAATAACAATAGTAATAATGAATTAATATGGTGATTGAATTTTAATGTAGGGTTTTTAGAAGAAACGTTGAATTTAAACCATGTTATATCTTGCATTATAGCTTGATAGTGTCCCTTTCTACATTAATTATATAACCAATTCCATATGTACCTATTCCATGTTCCTTACCAGCTATATAATTCTAAGTAGTACCAGATTCATCATCTTTACCAGTTGCTTGAAATTTAAACCATGATGCATCACATCCTGTCATATTCATTGTGTTTACCAGGTGTGTGATTAATACTAATGATGAATTCCAAGTGCCTGGTTAGCTCGTCGGTTCAATAACTTACGGAGCTAGTTATACTTGATCTGACCATAACAATTCCAATATCACAGTGAGACGCCAGTCCTTTTTAACCATCCCCATATCTCACTCCCCTATGTTGATTTCCTTTCAAATACACAATCGAGAAAAAAAGGAAGACATGTGAGAATTGAATAAAGAGGGAAGGCATGTGAGAGTTGAACAATCTAAACTCTTATATCATTGGCCTATATATCTCAGGCATAGATCGGAACTACGTTAGAACCCGGGAACCTCAAATGTGTGCCTCAGCCCTTTACATCTAATATTTCAAGGTGAGAAGTCATAAAATTAATTCTCTCATCAATATTAGCTATTATACTTGTCACATAAGTATCACAATTGGAACAGACCTAAATGGACCTAGATGAACATGCGCGACAATGGCTGGTTTAGGCCACAAAAATTTTGCAATCATTGATTTAAGTTTCATATATCACCAATACAACGTCAATCGAACCAAGTCACATTTTATTAAAGCAGTCTTTTAGAAACCAGTCTTTGATTTGGTCAAACACTTATTTTCTCTTGACATACTTTTTTGAGAACAAACTACTGCAGCCTGTCTAGCAATCCTGTACAAAGAGAACTAGTTGTGTTACTGTTGAGCTATTTGAAGACTAGATGCATAAAAATGACAAAAAGAGAAGGTTGTGTTAATTTGAAAATGTCCAGTTATGTCTTTTCTCTTTACATGAGAGCTTCAATTCAGTTTCGATCAATGAAACCTAATAGGTGACCAATTTTGAATTGTGTGCATGATGAATATTGCTAATATAGTTAAATTGTTAATATCGAATCGTAATATAATTGCATATGTATGTCCTTTCATTTTCCTTGCGCCTATTTAAATCGATGATGCACCAACTAAATTATTTGCACTTTAAACCGGAGTTCCCAATTTTAAGTTTTCCTGAAAGGAATTTTGGTGTAATGGGGTCAGCCCAATGTTGTCCTGACCTCTTTTAGCGCCGCTGTAAGGAAGCGCATCTTGCTTACCCAAAGGTACTACTGTTGCAAACATCTGACTCACATGTTTTTTTTCAGATATTCGTAGGTATTTCTAGCGATGCAAGTTACACGATTCAGATTTGAAACTTATTCTATAATTGCTGACTAAAAATATAAACTTAATATGTAAATATCAATGCTTTATTAAACTTGCTTTCTAGTGATGCATGTTATGGGATTCAATTTATCAATCCATAGTGACATTTCACTCCATCCATAAAAAAATGTGGAGTATTCACTAGCCTTAGCTTCTGACTGGTATAATTGTGATGCATTGATACTCGATGCATCAAAGACAGATGTTATGACATGTTATGTCAATGAGATTAAACTTAACCTAACCCAGTCATAGGTAACTTTAAGATAAATCACCAAACTCACAGGGAAGAAACTAATTGTGTCTGCGTCTGACTCACCTGTCTGGAAGGCTGGTCAAGCCACAGCCCCTCGCAACTATACTCTTCAATGATCGAATTTCCCCCAATCCTGCAGGTAATGTCTGTAGACCCTTATTCCCACTAACACCTAACGACTCCAGTCCTGGCAGTGTGCAGATGCTGTGGTGGATAAATAGCAGAATGTTAAAATACCATGCAATACTGCTTGTCAGTTGATAGAGCAAAGCGAATTGAGCAACGCATTCTATTAATTGGAGAAAGTTTCAGATTGATCAATTAACCATGTAAGTTGTAACTATCAGATATAGATGTTAGATGATTATATTCATGTATTTTTAATCCCATGTCAAAGAGATCAAATCAAACCTAACTCAATCATAGCAAACATTGAGAGAGAGCGTAAGTTTTTGAATGAAACCTTAGCTGCAGTCGTGTACACAAGGTAAATAAAACCAAAGATTGAATATAACCTTATTGTTCTACTTAAGATATCTAAAAGAGTCCTAAGAGTCGATAGAAGATGTTTAAACATCATAAATCTAAATTATCTTAAATTTAGACAAGGAAAAATCATGTCAATTTCATCATCGAGCGGTACCATTATTTATACCTTTTAACCGTTTTCAAACTGACTTGAATTGGTCTCACTAGTGAACTTTGGAGCCAAATTATTAAATGACTTGCCTCTGACCATAAAGCTGTGCCCTGAGCTCAAATTATTCAAGTTAGACATAAAAATCCACTTTTTTGTGCAGAATTATTAAACTTTTCTACCTCATAATACTTGTATTTTTATTCTTCTTAATCTAAAAATGTCAACTGTAATCTCTTAATTTTTACGTTTTGGTTTTCCTAGTAGTTCAAACACACTTTCATTATTTTATTCTTTTAAAAGAAATCCTTGGTACCCAGGTTATGGACCATATTCCCTTGACCTGTTAATACTACCAGAATGAATATGCAATATATATAAGTGATTATGTGAGCATTGTTTTAATTAAGGTTGTATCCCTGTTGATTAATATTACTTTTCACAGGTTTCAAGATTATATATCACAAAGCTAGAAGATATCCATAGATTGGTTCTCCCAAATGCCAATAATACTGATACACCTATGGCATAAAATAATTAAATTAAAAATGACAATCTGTTGCCACAACTCTGGAAATTGGTATTGCATATCTTTTTCAGCATGTCAACAACACTCTGAATCATCAAAATCAAAGATATAGTCTGCTGTGCCTGGCCGGTGGCTTTATTTTTGTGTGCCTAATACTGTTTGCTGACAAAACACTAGTCTAGAAGTTTTGAAATATTACAACATAACGCAGTGGAATTGCAGTGTGTGCCCCTGAGCGATGTAAGATGGTTGAGATACAATGCTTGGATGCTGCTTGAATTTGCTACTCTGCGACAGGGATTTGTGAGATCTAGTATCTATTATCAGTGCTAATAGTGTTGCCTGATGTGTAAATTTGCTGTAAGGTTATGATCTGGGCAAGATGCTGAAACTTGGTGGCCTGAAGTTAGAAGAGGCAAGCTCATAAGACTTGACTAGTTATCTTATAGGTATTAAAAAAAGTTAGAGTGTATTGTGATCAGAGTAATCCCCCTGTACTGAAATGACTTAGGTAAAGTAATGAATAAATCTGCCAGACCATGTTTTAGAATCCCAATATTTCTCTGTCATGTGGAGGTTTCTAAAATCACTGGTTCTTCTATCATACCTAGGTACTCTTTATATTCTGCTTTCACAATTAAATATGGGTTCCATTTTCATATTACGAACAAAAATCTAAGTCGGCATTCGATACTCATATTCTGATATTATTTTAAGTGATGTCATGTTAGAAGACAAGACTACAGGTTCACATCAAATCTTCGGTGTGATATTAATATTGTATCACTGTATTGTGCTGAGTGTGAGGCCTCTATACAATTCAATGCTTTTCATTGTTTCAACCTTTGGTAAACAAAAGAATCCTTTATATGCTGTGCCTGATTCTTTTCAATAGAGGATAAATGTAGCATGTCAGCTTGAATCCAAAGTTTATATGAGAAAACTAAGAATAAATTTTAAGAAATGCTGCATTAAATGAAGGGAAAATATGATAGAGTGACCCTAAATGATTCATCTATTGGTAACGTCACAGCGAGGTCACACGAAAAATTTGACGCTTCTAGCATTTGTAGAAGTGCATTTTAATTAATTCATCTGGTTAATTAAAGATAATTTTTTGCCAACATTCCATCATGTTTAATGAAATTCATCATTTTTCGCATTCATTTCATTAATTGAATAGTGATTAAACCACCAAGTGTGGACAATAACTGTGTTGAAACCTTTAGTAGGTGTTGAATTTTATTTTTAAGCACTCACCACCAGGTAAGTGGCTGACAGGATACCCGACCGTCAGCCTGTGTCCATGCGGACACAGTTGGGGGGGGGGACAACCTGTTCTGGACCGGTATAGACGGAAGGGCAACTTGTTTTATTGGACAGACCAATTTTGCTGAACAGGCATGAGCGGATAGTCAAATTTCTTCAGCTTGATCCGAAGCCTTTACCGACTGGCCCCTAGTGAAATTACATTGTTGCTAGCATGGTGCCTAGTTGACATTATGCTGAGAACAGCTTAAATTAAGAGATTGTATGTGCCAGTTAAAAGTCTTCATCCACAAGAAGAGATGTTAGAGCCTGTGTAAAATTGCACAGGATAGTCAATGATGACAGGAGCACATCTGAAAGCTGAAAATCCCTCCTGGTTAGGAAGCCCTAACCTGAGCAACCCTGATTATCACAAGAGACATTATTTTAAATGACTTAGATTTATATATGTTTATAATTTTAGCAATCTTAGAAGTTGTGCCCATTTCATATTTTCTTAAAAGTTAGTAATTGATAGATCATTGAACTGAGGCAGTTCTTGACATTTACGGGACAACCTGTACTGAAAAGGCATAAGCAGATGGAAAATTTGTTTTAATGGACAGACAGTTTTAACAGCATTATAAAACAAACTTCATGAGATGATCATAAAATGATGATGTAGTGATGGAAGAACTGTGATGCTATAACATTGTTTAAATTGAATACTTTTTGATAGCATGATCATAACATCATTATAAGCTGTTTTCTCACATTTAACAGTAATGTATCATCATGTCAAAAATAATGTTTGACTAATACTTCGAACCAAAGATTCTGCTATAACTGACTCTGAACATTGTGATTACCATTCTGTATCCTATTAGACAATAACCCAATCCCATCATTTACACACCATGTAATACTTGATAAATTTGTATGCAAAATGTTGTTACAATGTTCACCGTTTGCTGGGTTGTTGACCTTCATTTGTAACAAGAATTCAAACAGCTTTTAGGTTATGGAATAAAGGGATCACAAAAATTCTCAGGGATCAACATATTATTAGCATTTATAAACTTGGATTGTCAGCATTGTGATAGGTAAACTATAAAAAAAAATCCCTTTACTTTTATATCTACTGGTAGGTACACATAACAATTGTCTTAAACAAACTGCTCACATGGATTTGTAAATAAAAGGCAATATCTCCTTGTCTAGCATACTCTGCAAGTCATCATCGAAAAGGTAATAAAACTGCCAACACAGGTCTCCAAAATTTAAATTCACACTTCCGCTTTTGAATTTTACTAATCGCAGTCACGTAGATATGTTGGTGGTTGGTTGTTTGGATGATCTAAATACAATAGCTTTATTATCAGTTTTAACGCTTTGTATATTTGGTATTTATTACAGGTCATTGCCATCATCCGAAGGGCAAATCCTCCACCTGTACTATTTAAATATTTACAAACATATTCAACTGTCAACTAATAGTCCATTGAAATAATGAAAGTGAAAGATTTGAAAGAGTTCCAAAAAAGTTGCCACCTCTATAAATGGGGTGCAATCATAGACTTGATTATAAACCTAGACATGACACTATATTATGGATATTGAGGCACTGAGGGATTCAATTGTGGGCAACGCAGCGTCATTGGAAGGTGTAGAAGCAATGATGCTATCATTGATTTTCTGTCCACAATCCAGGTTTTTTGTTCATAACTCGATCAATTTTGATCGGATTTTGAGTTTGAAAATTACAATAGATTAAGCATCTTATCTCATTTACGATTTGGAACTCAGTGACTTATATGGATTTTGTAGTTCAATAGCTGTAAGAATCATCATCTCCTTATTTGTATAAATATTTAAACTAGAGTTGTTACCCCACAAATTTGGTATATATATAAAAAGTCTTTTGTTCTGCCAAACAAAATCCACAAGAAATTTAGAAGAATAGAAACAAAAGACAGTGGATATTCTAGTTTCTTTCAACTGATGTGTCTTTCAATTGAAAGCCCAGCAGTTTTGAATTCGACACCCTATACTAGAATTAAATTTCATGTATCCAATTTGGCCCTCAAATCGATTCCACACCGAGATATAGAATTTAAGTGGGCAAAATATGTTGCTAAGCTGAACTAAAACTAAGCAAAAGTAATGGATAAAAATTCATGCAGCAGCAGTGAATCTTTTCTGAGTTGTATAAGGATGTATGAGGAAAGGTCTTGAATTTCTTGACCTTGTCTGAGTACCAAATTTTAGAGAACGATGGTCACCAACATTGTGTTCCACAGTCAATCTATGTCACATTATCATCCTGCGCACAGGATTGATTTTTACTAGGCAGACCATCAATCGAATCATAAAATCAACGAAAAATTTGCCTAAGTTAGATTCAAATATAGGAGCAAATTTTCATATTGGCCTATATCACCATATAAAATAAGTGATAAATGGATTCATGTAGAATGTAATGTGTATTGTTTTACAATAAAGTATACCTAGCGTGCTGACTTATGATGAATTACAACACATTGGAGTATGCTTATCGTGGTAAGGTTAAGGCAAAATCTGTAAGTGAGATACATAATGGTCAGCTGCAACAAATCCTAGACAAAAATGAACGTGAACAAGAGGTCAGCTGACAACCAGCACAAGGCCTTAATGACAGCAGCAGGCAAGATCAACACTCGTCTGAATGCCATCGAGTCTGATTAAAGAGGTTTCTTCACTTCACTGGCCAATATGCACAATGAGATGTAACTGGTGTAAAAGCAAGGTTTGAAGAACTCAACATACAACAACTACAAGCTTATAATGAAGACAAATCAGAAAAAGCTTTGGCCGTCATCCACACTGTCGATAAAATCAACGAACGCTGTTAATAGCTAATATCCCGGAGAGCCGCAATGAAGCACATCAAAAATTGTTCTATCACTAGCAAGTCACCTGGATACTACCATCTCACCAAGTGACATAGATGCCTCGTAAGCCTTTCATTATATTTAAATAATTGGTCTGGTATGCTAAGAATTTGAAATCCTTTGTAGACCATTGTTCATCGGACAATATTTAGCTTTGTATCGGCAATATATTTTGGTAATGAACTTTCATGGGGGATGGGGTTGTGCGCGAATGTCATAACTGTGGTACATATTGGATGGTATCACATGTAAAATACCATATTGACAGCAGCCCAATATTTTGAATCTTGAATTCAATCAATCTAAAAGTCATGTCATATCCTCTAGCTCCCCTGTCAAACCTCATACCCAAACCCTCATACTTGATGGAAATAATTTTGAACGGCCTGAAAAATGAGATACTTTCGTGTAATAGTGGATAAATGTAAAATGTTTCATGAGCATGTGCAATCTGTTTTTATCGGCATCAAGAAGAATGTATGTTATGGATGATTTTGTGTATCTAGCTCTAAACTTATAGCAACTATGTTTTTCAAAAGCCCCTGATCCATATTTGTTTACCTTATATATTTACTGTAGCTACGCCAATTTCCAATAAGGCTATCAGAAGAATATCAGAATTTCTCAATAGGCTGCAGCCCAAAAATTTCAATGGAATAGAGGCAAATCAAGGGAGTTGGGTATATCCTAAGCAACTGCTGTTATGATGATGATGATCATTGGTACTCGTTTTCTGCATTGGGTGTGACCGTTCAAAAGCCAATGATGAGAGCAATTTTCTGTTAGTTTTCTCAACAACTTGAAGGTGTTATGTATTTGATTGTGTAGATAATTCTTCCGGGTGTATTCTGAATTCCTGCTCAGCAGTTGTGGCTAGAGGGTAGGGAAAATCAAGTGAATAGGGAAAAAATGCATTGCAATTCAACCCTGGTTCTTACTCTGCAACTCGGAGTATGCATTGCGGAGGAAGGAAAAAATTGTTACGATAGTGAAAATAATATGCGGAAAAGAATAGAATATAAGAGTAAAATTAAGTATTAATTTCATATTCCAATAACCTAAATGACAAAAAGTCAATATTATGCATTGATAGTAACTTTTAGCCAAACGGCGCGAAATTCAGCTCCCTGTACTCCTGTCAGCAATGCTGTGCTGCCAAAGGAGTAAACCTCAATTTTAAAACAGCCTCTTGAAGACCCCAAGTGGAAGATCCAAAATATCACAAGCATGCTATCCAAATAGGTTACAGGCCAGGAAGAATATTGGTGTCGCTCATCGCTGTTCTAACATCCGCTTGTTTCAATGGATCTTTTTCTACTCTTTCTTGTTTGAATTTCATACAGGTTGTCAATGATGTCACAGTTATCTTTTCTTGTGAGAATGAAAAATTGATTGAAATTTGAACTTTTCCATATTCTGCTACCCATCCTTAAGATTCAGATCACTTTAACTGTTTTATTACGGTACCTCAACCCTTACGGTGTTACAATGTTGTGATGGGATATCTTATGGCAATTCCTGAATACATTTAGTTAGGCTTGAGAGTAAAATTGGCTTACTATTTAATATCAATTTTTAGCTTGGTATAACATGTGTAGTTGTATATCTTTGCCCAATTTTGTTTTTGGCAGCGTGTTATATTTTGTATTTTATTGAGGTGAGTTTGTGCGTGAGAAATTTCAATAATTTTAGATATTTGAACTGCATATCGAGTTACCAGCTTTTTAGCATAATTATATTTGTGTTTTCCTTGGCTTTTATGTTTTGAACATTGTCATCTCTATCAATGACAAACCATAGTTGTCATGACGTCAACTACTCCTCATTTGCGTTGCTGGTACTGTGCAGGAACTTATCTACTAATTCAAAGGTGAAACAGGATTGGGGTGCTCACCACCACTAAGCCCTGTTATATCCCATGTCACTTATAACTATGAGATAATGGCCTGTCACGTCTCTAAATGCTGAGACATTATCAGTATTGTATTGTAGGGTGAAATGAGGAAAGTTAAATTATTCTCGCAATATTATCTACTTAAAAACATTTAAAATTTAGATAGTACAGTTGAACTTTGTATGGTTGAGGTAAACAGTAGCTGTTTGGTGTCAGTAATAGGGCACCAATTTGAGCACAATGATAAACACTTATCAGCTTTTCTAGGCTTTTAATATAGATATCTGCGATGAGATCAAACAGCAAATAAAATGAAATAGAACAGCTGTTACAACTACAACTAGTACTACTAGTACAGGAAGTGCGGATATGACTTACCTCTCTGGTAGACAAGTGATGCTGCATCGGTACACGTCCAAGCGCTTTAGAGATTTCAGATCTCCTAACTCTGTGGGTAATGTCTGTAGCTTCCTGCTATCCCATAAATATAACACCTCAAGTTCTTTCAGACTGCAGACACTGTGGTGGAAAAAAAACATGTGAAAAACCATAAATATAATACCATTGTAGGAAATAATCCGCAATAAAAAGCGACAAGAGAACTTCCAACAAAGTCAGAGTTTGATCATACTAGTATCATTGATATCTCAAACTAGAATATAGTAACCTTTGATAGTGAATCATATTATGTGAATCTAGACATAATAATATAAACATAATACATTGTTGTATGTAATTTCATGACTCGTGTAACTACACTCTGATATTAAGTTATATAAAGATAAACAAAGATAAGTAGTCTGTTTGCAAAGAGTGAATGGGCTAGGCGAAACAATTCATTTCATTGGCATCTATATCATTACTTGAGAAATTCTTTTTCAAAAGTGCCGAACAAGAAACCAAAAAAATCGACTGAGAGTTTATAGATTATTATTGTAGCATGTAATATTTAATTATGGCTTTCTTGAAAAAATAAATGCTGCCTCACATTCTTAAAACGATGCCTCCAGGTACCTCGCTTTGCAGATGCTACCCTGGATAAAGTATATGCTATCTTCTTATTGAGTACTGTGCAATAGTGCTAGGAAATAATAAACAATATATTATTGGCAAAGATTAAATTCATCTAGATAATTATCGAGCTTTGGAGTTATCATACTTAAATATTATATATAAGGTTTTTATCAGAGTATTCTAGTCTACAGAATCAGAATTGGTTGATCTATCAACATGGATAGGGATGGGAGAATGTGAATCTGAACTGAACTCCCTCATTAATGAGAGACAGTTTTAGATTGATCAATTAACCATGTAACTTGTCATCTTTCTGATTTAGATTTTGCTGTCTGGATAGATTTGCTTTCCTTGTAATGTAGGTATCGAAGGATATAATAGTAACCATGAATCAATGAATCTCAATCAGATGTTGCAGATAATAATATGAATTTCTGGTGTTGCAAGGTAGGTGATCCAGATGGGAAACTTAATCTATAAATGCTGACTTAAACCCACAGTGATGCTGGCTTGACAATGATTGAAATAAGAAAATATAGCCTCACTCATATGAATGCCGCTATCTTGTAGAGATGTTAATCAATAAATAGTGAATTTTGTACGCTCATTGAATATGCTAATCAATTCTTACAGGCGATTCCTGGTCAATTTATGATTTACCAGTAGTTGATAAAAACTGAGGAAATCAGACAAAGGCGATTAGAGTAAAATAAATATCCCTGAACCAAACTATATTGTTATTTTGAAAACTGTAATAAAATGACATTCATGTCTGTTTGGAGTTGATAATCCAAGTATAACTTTCGAGCTGCACTGCACTAAAAGGATTTGCTCTGGAACCTCCACTGACCAAAACCTTCTCAAACTGGTGAATGAAATATGATGTATATCATCTGAAGATATTCCTTGTCAATTTTTAAACTTTGCTGCACTGGACATCAAGAAATTTTTTGACTGTGTAACTCATATAGTAACTGAATTTACTCAAAAATTCAACAGTACACTATTGGTAGCATCCTTTATGAAAAAATCATTTATCAAACAGGTCTTAAACCATGAAGGTTAATGGTATTTTTATCGATGATCTCACTAAATTGTTCTCTGTTCGCCAATGACTGTCTCATCATGACCAGTGGAAATGGCCCAAACCTGTCCATAAACAATATACAGTATTCACTAGCCTTAACTTTTGACTGGTATAATTGGAATAAATTGATACTCAATGCGTCAAAGACAGATTTTATAACCGTCTCAAACAAATTTTCCCTAAGCAAATGTTTAGGGCAAGTCCTTCAAGCAGTCAGACAAATTAAAATATTTAGGAGTAATTTTAGATAAAAATATGAATTTTGTATCCCATGTCACAGAAATTAAACAAAAACTACACCCAATCATAGCAAATTTTGAGAGAAATTGTAGGGTTCTGAATGAAACCTTAGCTGCAGTCTGGTACACACAGTTAACAAGACCAAACATTGAATATCTTGCTCAATTACTTTTTGCTCCGATGAATATTATTGAACAAGAGTTGAAACCGATGTTTAAGAATCATAAATCTAAATTGCCCAAAAGTTGAGAAAAGGCATTTGAAATGAAATCACCAACGGGTATTATTATTTATCCCTTTTTACATTTTCAATCGATTGACAAATTGGTCTCTATTATCGATGACAATTAATGACTGTGAAATTAGAAACACATACAAGACTTGGTAAAAGTGAGGGCTTGATGCTTTTTATAGACAAATACAGGTTCTTCTTTGTGGAATATTGTGCAAAATTTTTTTATCACTTGCCCCTGACCGTTAAGCTATGCCATGATCTCAAATCATACAAGACATCAAAAGCCACCTTTTAAGTGCATAAATTTTTAACTTTTCTACTCCTCAATACTTGCATTTTTATTCTTCATTTACTCCATTAGATAGGAAATAGTTCATTTGAAATTTTTTCAATTTTCTCAATTGCCTGTAATCTCTGTATTTTTAAACCTTTGTGTGTCCTAGTATTTCACCCACACATTCATAATTTACTTTTAATTTAATTTTAAAAGAATTTGCTTTCATCTTTGGTTAATGAACAAAAGTTCCTGAACTCATTAATACTACCAGAACAAATATGCAATACATATATAAGTGATGATGTATTAATTGTTTGAAATAAGGTTATATTGCTAACCATGTGGATTCATTATTCTTAGGTGGATCTGTGGCTGTTATTTGAGATTACCGTAATGTTGTAAGTGAGCACACCTTATTATTCAGCCAGTTGAAGGCGATAAGTTGGCTTTTATTCAAATTGTGTAGCCTGCCGTATGGTCATAACCTTTGTTTGTGATACCACCATGGCTAAGATAATTTTGAATACATATTCGGTTCTAATTTCACATTTACGTAGTTTTGATTTTCATATTTTGGGAGTTGTGCTCACTCGCAAGCGAGAAGTGTCAGAATTACTCTCAAAGATAAACAAAGGCTAAAACAAAGGGATCTGAATACCCTAAATATTTAAATATAAACTGTCCCCAATAACCCTGTTTCATCAATCAATGTTACATTTCCCCAGATATCAATCTCAACTAGGAAAATTAGCGTAGAGTGCTATGAGAGTAACATCACTATCAGAAATGGTCGAATGGACCTAGTTTTCCTTCAAAGTTTTCTATAACTCACTAAATTCCATAAATGCAGTGAAAACTCCTTTATTACACTAAAATTATTAGATTAATCATCAAAGCAAATTTTGCCAATGCCAAATATTAAATACATATAATATAAAGAAGACCAAATAGTGGAGTTGATATGCAAGGTATCAGAGCTTTTATTACTATCATTAAAATCATCCTCTCCCGAAATAGGACAGCTGCCATACATTTGTGAAACATCATAAGGACTGCTGGCAATAGATCAGATGAGAAATCCCACTGCAAAGAAGCTATCCATTGTCAGGCAGAATTATATTGCAACCCCACCAGAAACTTTCTTAAATTGTCAGGAAATCTCTTGAATTATTTCCCTCAAGATCAGGTTTCGTTATTTGAGTTTTCCTCAAAATAACGAAACAAACAATTCTGTTTACTAATTAATTTTATTTGCTTTTGGTCCCACTTTTCTGAAAAACTTAGGGCTTTTTTAAAGGTTACAAACTTGCGAAGGAGCAAACACGATTGGGCAATACATTCTAAAGATGAGAAAAGGTTTTCTTAAATACCCATACATAGTATCTCTGACATTAAATTTTGCAGTCTAAATAGGTTTGGATGTCCTTGTGATGCATGTATTACAGGAGGTAACATTTACCACAAATAAATTGACTCGATCTAATTTTTTTTGGATATAATGGTTTATAGGTATTTCTTGTGATGCAAGTGTTGCAAAACAGATATGGAAGTTAATATATGAATGCTCTTTTAAACCCACAACTTTGCTTGCTTGAGGACCAATCGGTGTTGTTGAAATGTAGCCTACTACCTATTTATGTTGATCATTCTCAAAGTAGATTTATATTACCAGACTCAAAACCTCTTTGAATATTTGAATGCTTCATTCTTGCGAGCGATCCCATTTGAAGTTTTGGGTTATGCAAATTCGGGAATGCATTCAAATGTCATCAGAGCAAAAAAATTTACCAAGCTTCAGACTATGGTATTAGCTGCTTGCCGTTGAGTGTTAAGAAAAGTGTTGAATGTGAAAATGAATGTCGATATGGTTTTTGAATGTAGGTCATGTTACTATTGTTGGCTTGGGTATGAGTTGGAAGGAGAAAATATAATCCACATGGATACCCATAATTTTCAGAGATGCTCATCATTTCATAGTGAGATTGACACACTGTCTCGATTCGCAAATTCTTCATTCCAATAAATTTTATAAAAAAGTATGAAATGCGTTCCACTACTGGGTACTTTACCACGAGCTGGCATAAGCCAGCAGTAGGCAGGGGATGAGATGTGCTATATCCCCTTCGCTATTCGTTATGGTGATGGATATAGTTATACAGAATTTACAAAGCAGTGTGAGTGGGATTTAGGTTGCGAATAACCAAATACTTCTGCCAATGAGGGCATTTATGGACAAGACTCAGGTTGTGGCTTTAATCTATAGACTGTATGAGTTGATAAAGAGATGTGTGATGCGATTCAAACCTTTCACAAGACAGTCCCTGCCTCTGTGTCAAGGTAAACCTGTACCGAATACATACTTCATAGAAACAGAGCTTATTTTCACGCCTGCAGAGCAGCCTGCGAAGAGCTTAGGAAGATGGTATAGTTTTCTGATCACAGACAGGTTTCGCTGTCACATTATTATCCTGCACACAGCATAGCATTGCTAGGCAGACCATCAATTCAAACATAAAATCAACAAAAACTTAGCCTTAGTCGGACTCAAAGCCCTAAATAATTATTCAACAAGTTATATTTGAACAAAATTTTGCATTTTCATCCTTGTTTTGTCCTCAGGTCAGTTTACGATTCAGTGTTTGATTTTTAAAATAATGTTGGCTAACTCTTCTGATTTGTAAAAGGTTGAATGAGCAAACATTATTTCTTATTATTTCTAACGGTTTCTAGAGAAACTACCTATAATAAAAAAAATTATGACCGTGTATGTTAATAATGACAGAACACATCATTTAAAATCATTGCCATTATTTGCTCTTACAATAAACCATGTCAACATTTTTTCTCAAAAAAACCTGGACCTTTAATTGATGCAACTACAGAGCCTGTGTAGAAATAAGTATTAATTTCATATTCGAATGACCATAATGACAAAAAGTCAATGTTATGCATTATTGGTAACCTTTAGCCAAACTGCGAAACATTCAGCTCCCTGTACTCCTTGTCAGAAACGCTGCCAAGGGAGCAGACCTCAAGTTCAAAACAGCACCTATAAAGGAGCAGCCACATGCCTTTGGAAAACTCTTGTGGAAGATCCAAAATATCAAAGGCATGCCATCCAACGAGTTTACAGGCCAGGTAGAATATTGGTTTCTCACTCATAGCTGTCCGAACATTTACTTGTTTCAATGTAATTTTCCTACTCTATCTTGTTTGAATTTACCCACGGGTTGTCAATGATATCGCAAATGTCAGTTCAGTTCAGTGAAACTATGAGAAACGCAAAGTTTTGTGGTTGTATCGGGAGTGTATTGCAGTTGAAAAATTGGAATTCTAAAGTTTAGCTAATCTAGGGTGACTCATAATATTTATTACCTATTTATTTGTTTAAAGAGGTTTTCTGGAAAGTTTACAGATAACAGAGTAGTTAAAGAGTAACTTGTTGACCTCTAACACACAACTTAATAAAAAAAAAGGGGTTATACACAAATAAATGATGATGTTCTAGAAATAGGAATGTAAGCTGTATATGGCATTATAGAAAAAGAATATTATATATATATTATCATAATTATTGTACTTGTAATGATTATTAATAATGTATTCCTTAAAAGATAGTGGGTTGTCAGCCGTTTTGCATTTCAATCTGAAATTGTGCAGTAGATTTAAAAGAGCTATTTTGCCAAAATGTGTCCTGAAGGAAGGCTTTATTACTGAAAATTTACGTCTCAGGGAGTGTTGGTGTTTATTAAACTTTTGCACCAGGTGAATAATGCGCTTTGATGCTTTATTTGTGGCTACTTTCTTATGTGTAAATTTGTGAAATAGGTTATGTCTTCTACATTTTAGGGTGAGTAAGTTTTAGAGTGATCTACCAGTTGTGACAGAGAACTTTTTAGGTGTAGATATTATGATTCTAATTTCTTTATTCTGGTCCCTTTCAATAGTTTCGGATGTTTTTTGTGTGCCTTCTAGGTTGATAGATGAGCAGTATTCTAAGATAGATCCAACAAGAAATTTGTAAGTCATGTATCATATTTTTTTCAGATTTGAAAGTAGGTATACTACTCTGTTCGCTTTAGTTGCCGTTTCATTGACTTTGATATGGAAAGATAAATCAGTATCCAGGGTAACCCCCAGTTCATTGATAGAGAGTTTTGTCTCAATTTTTGAGGTTTGAAATCTATTCGGTAAAATTTGTCACTGTTTCTTTTGGAAAATATGCAGAATTGTGTTTTGTCGATGTAGAGTCTCAACAAGTGGCTATGATACCAATCTGATGCTGTCTGTAGCAGAGTATTGGACTCCGCCAGTACTTCATTTATGCTTGTGGCTGTTCAGTAGATTAGTGTATCACCTGCATAAGTGAATTGTCAAATGTTGATAGAAATCCATTAATAGCTAAGTTAAAGAGGATAGGGCCCAGGATGGAACCTTGAGGTACCCCACAGGTGATTGCTTATGAACTAGATCGTGACAACCCTAGTTTCATTACTTGATATTCATTTTGAAGATAGATCAAAGTAGTGCTGTTGCAGAACTAAAGTATTGTTTTTTTTCCAATATGTATAGAAGAAGTCTGTGATTGATTGTATCTAACGCTTTTTTTGGACATCTAGGGATGAGGCTCCAATGTAACAAGGAGTGGGTTGGTCAAGTTTAATTTCCCATCGTTGCAGCACAGATAGCAACATTTGCTCGGTTGAATGATTCTGACAAAATCCGAATTGTAAGTCTCAGAATAAGTTGTGTTTCTCTATGTAAGACACCATTTGATTTTTCATGTCAAGTTCAAACATCTTTGACAGGATTGGAAGCGAGGATATTGGTCGATAGTTTGACGGGCCACATTTGTAACCCTTTTTATGAATTGTCGTGACAGGGGAAGATTTTAAGCAGTCAGGGAAGATTTACCGGAATGGATAGCGGGTAGGCAATTAAGTAAACTATTATTTTATCATTGCTGGTATGCCACTTAGACCACCACTCTTGTCTGCACTAATTGAAACTGATATAATATAGGCTTCAGTATAAAAGATGAAAAATCTCAAGTCCATGTTTGGACAATCAATTTAGTATATCAAACACATAGAATCAATGATGATCATGACAAAAAGTCCTTTTAATGGTTTTGGTTGAGCCAGTCTTATCAGTCTCTGAATTTGTAGGTGTATAATGTATGCTTGCTGGTCAGAGACATATTATTATCTCAGCCTATGCACCAGAAGGTTCAATCAATCTGATTTTCATCATGTTTTCAGTTTTGCAATCATTTTGGTCAAGTTTTGGATCCTCAAACAACTTAAATTTAGCAAATAATAATATTGTGACAGTGAGTGAGCAGAAGCCTCATCATGTGACAATTATCTTCCAGAGCCATCCTTAAGCTTCAGATAACTATTACTGTTTTGTAAGATACCTGAAGCCCTCACAGTGTTACAATGATAAGTGATGGGGTATCAAGTTATCAAGAAATTTCCCTTGTGATGCCTGACTACATTTAGCGGGGACTGAGAGTAAAGAGATTGAAATAAAAAGCTTACTCTTAATATCAAATTTTAGCTTGGTATATATTATATAGTTATATATATATATTAAGCGCTCAAATGGTGGCAGGTTGCTGGTAGAGGCATTTCATTATCAACCACTTTCTGAAGAGAAAGTGGTCGATAATGAAATGCCTCTACCAGCATCCCGTCATCGTTTGAGCGCATAAACTAACCAGTATCCTGATATTGCGCAGCACAACTTAACAATACAATTAATGATGACATTTAATTCACACAACTTATCATAAATTTATCATAACTTTGTTTATAATTGTATGACCCTGTAGCTAAACACTACTCTTAGGTTTTATGGGCCGCGGGGACAAATTTCCAATTTTCAGAGACTAGTTGGAAAATTTTGATATCAAAGTTATATTATTAATAGCATGATCAGCGGTATTCTATACAGAGCGAGAATGACATAAAGCTAACTGGTTAGTCAATGTCCACACGATAGTAATCAACTACTCTTGAACAAGATAATGGCAGTGGCATTAAATTACTGGGTGAAGAGCAGGATAAATTTGTATTCATCATAATTTGTTTGGTTATTTTGTTAGAGTTATGCACTGGTGTTGGCATGATGCTCTGTAAGATTGACAGAAACACATCGCTGGGTTGTGTTTTTATTATTTCATATTTCCGGGTATTTCATTTGTGATGACCTAGAAATTGCCTAACGTAAACTATGAAGCAACATCATCATTTTTGTTGTTATATCAACCTCACAAAAACATTCATAAAGATGATTGTATATTGACCAAAAAATAACTCACATCTACTGCTTGTTCTAAATCTCATAACACTACAGGCAAAAGGGATTGGATTCTATGAAATTGGAAAATAACCCACCCTTCCTACACATAAATATGAACCTCAGAAGCATTTGAAACATTTTCACCAGGATTGTCAAAAATAGCTTCAATTCAACAGTTAGAAACATTTTATCTTGGAAATCAAATTCTCATCTGATTTATCAGCAATAGAGCATGATTTGGTCCTGTTTCACACTATCGAACAATAAATTGGGCATCAGCTCAACCTGCAAGATCAAATTTGTAATACAGTGTGTAGGCACTCAGTTATACATATAACATAGTATGGTGTTATACAAACTCAATCATACATATTTGGACTCTTACCTCTGTAGCTGATTTACATGTGGTATTTTGTAGAGATCGAGCTCTATCAGATGAGGAGCTACCTCACATAGATTGGGAGGGATATGACCTCTGATGAGCATTTGTGTGATATGGAGACCTCGAGCTTCTGCTGTCAGTTCGGATAATGACAGTGATTTTAGTGTCACCTCACTAAGGTGAGGTACTTTATCAATCTTAGGTTCTCCAGTATGCCGGTACCAGACCTCATACCCTAGACAGCAAGTAAAGAATAATAATGAAACAAAATGTTATAGGACTTACTTAAGAGGGACTAACTGGTCAAGCTGTAGTCATCAATTACCAAAATTTGGTTATGGGATCGGATGCCTGATCCTCATAATACGAACCATGTCCTCAACTTAGCACCCGTCCAACAAAAATCTCAAAATCCAGAATATAGTCCAGTCAGATGAATTACACAACACTGCACTTTGGACTATCATTTGTTTCACATTAACAAATTTGCTTGTCATCAACTTTGTGCTTAAACTCCTACCTTGGGTCTCATTAGCTCTTGTATGGGTGTCTCTTGAGATACTTAAACGAGCCCCAGGCCTAGGTTCTTCATCCTGTGGCCTGATCTCAGGGGGCTTACTTTTATTGTTTCCCATGATTATCACTTGGCACCTACAAGCTAAAAGAAGTATGATAAATAAGACACTGATATATGTGTCTATGTATACTGATTTTTTATTCATTTGCCCGACCATGCATTGTGAACATGAAGGAGATCAGTTTGAGATGAAACACCAATGACTACGGGACAACAGAGCATGTGCGACTAGAAATCAGAATAAGAAAATATCAATCAATCCAGTTGCAAAACCGTAATCCTATAGTAATTTTCTAACCAATATTCATCTTCTGTTGCGGATGACCAAATTTCATTTGATTAATACACTAACCTGCACCACAATTTTTAATTGTCAAAATCTAACAACAATATATCATGTTTACAATTAACTATAGCTCATTCTTAATAAATGACAATAATTTGCCAGCATTTGACTTTTTAGAGATATCTAATGAGATAACTGAGTCTGTAATCGACTGTTCATCGGAAAGGAAGGCTATGGGCTATGATGGAATACCCATCAGCCTTATAAAAGAAAATAAAACCACACTTTCACAGATCTTAACCCACATGATTAACTTAGTAGTGCGCACCTCAAAATTCCCGGATAGCCAAAAAATTGCCCGTGTAACACCACTTCACAAAAAAGGATCTAAGTCAGCATTATCCAAACTTGTAGAAAAGACTTTAGCATCACAGCAGCGTTTCCACTTTGAAAGTAACAATATTTTTAGCGACAGCCAGTTTGGTTTCCGGGAAAACCGCAACACTTCATTAGCTATTTCACGCTTAATGGAGAAACTCTATAAGAATTTTAACAATAGTGACATAACCCGAGGAATATTTCTAGATTTTAGTAAAGCTTTTGACACCATAGACCATGAAATTTTAATCGCAAAACTACCTTACTATAATTTCACCCCTGATGTAATCTTGTAAAAACATATTTATCCGAGAGGTACCAGTATGTGAAGCTGGATTCGTACAGTTCATCATGGCTGCCGATTAAAATTGGGGTACCTCAAGGCTTAGTTCTAGGCCCTATCTTATTTCTTATATTTATTAATGATCCTATAAAAGCAGCTCCTGACCTTGAATATATTTTATTTGCAGATGACACAAACATTTTTTCAACAGATTCCCATTTAGTGCAAGAAAATCTGCACAAAGCAGAAACTTGGTGTATTGCAAACAAGTTCATTTCGAATTACTCTAAAACTCATATTGTACAAATTTGTAAAAAGCTCAATTTTATACTGTTGTTCATGCGTTCCATAAGACCATATTTAGATATTCCAATGATGATAAATTTATACTACACATTTTTTTACCCACACTTAATTTACGGCATCGAGTTCCGGGGCCATGCAGCTGAATGCGAGATAAACCAAAATTTACTTTTGCAAAAATCAGCACTCCGTGTCATTTTAGAAATTCATCCACGAGGCCATGTAACTTCATGCTTTGAGCACCTTAAAATTATGCCGGTGCAAATGCTATTTAAATATCGCTTTTTAATATTATATTCAAAAACAATTGCAAATTGTGAGATCTGTGTGAGCTCACCAAATGTTAGTTTCACAAGAAGTAAACTTGGAGTTGTCCCTCAAAGAGCCAAAAACTGCAGGGGGGCAAGGTCCCTGTTGACGACAGGTGTAAACCTGCTCAACAGGTACCTTTCTGGTGAAGGGGTTTCTCAGCCCCTTGGTCTGCGTGGTCGGCTGACCAGGGCCCTGTGGGGGTGTGGTGCATAGTCAACAGGCGCGGCGGGCGGGGTTCCTTGGGCTGTCTTCGGCCACATAGTTCTTGGTCATACTGTTAATCGGGCGGTCGCCATTCTAGTCTCTGACTACCTGATCGCTCCGCTGTCATCATTTTATTTTAGAAGAACCTTTTATTACAAATAAACACAAACAGAAACCGGAAAAAAAAACCAAAAAAAAACACCGGCAATGCTTCCCTACTAACTCGCCGCAAACTGGGACGCCACCTCGGCCGCTCACTCTGTAGCCACCATTCTGGGGCCCACACTCAGTCGCCGCAAATCATTTATGGAGGCAATACCCCCCTCTAAGATGTTGAACTTTTCTATCTTCAGAGTTGTCATCTCTCCAGTTTGGCACTTTTATCCCACGCCGCACAAGAATAAGGAGTCAAAGAAAGGGTTATCTTGAAATCGTTTGTAATAGGATGACAATGATATTTGATTCAGAATCTTCACCATAGAGACCTGATAGGGACATAGTTTGCAAAATAATTTTGGTATTTGGATAGTCATTTATATCAATTTCTGCCTGTTTCCGGACAAATTTTTTGGAATTTTTCATGAATTTTGTCACTAAAATTGAGATTTATCAGCTTCCAAGCCCATATTGCTTTTGAAACCCTGAGGGACAGGGTTTTAAAATCAATAGGGGCTTGTGAGTGAGATAAGTACAGTCGTCTATTTCAGGATTCAAGAAATTCTTGGCATTGAAGCAATAAAACATTTTTGTGCGCAATAACATTGTAGCATTCCGAAAAATCAAACAGTGTAATTCATAAATCGCTTCATTATATCACCACTTTCTGAAGAAATGAATGTTTATACATCTCTGACTAAAACTATCAACATAAGATAAGATAAGTATGTGGTAGGTTCAAATTTCTACACCAAACATGAGTACATGCCACTATCACTAACACTTCCTGTAATCTTGTTGTAGGCCTACTTTTACTTGTACTTTAGAACCATAGAGTCTAGTCAAAATGGGTCCCTTATTATTGCCAATGAAAAGTCAAGTTAGATTTATGTCCTTATCGACAATGGACGGACAACTTCCAATCTTAAAGTTACATGTATTGGCTTAGAAGCGTTGCAAATAAGGGCAAATAAGGGCCAAAGTTATTAATTTCTAGCTAAGACAAATTAGACCAATTTCATGTCATTTATTGAATCATATGTGCTATCCCACCTTGTAATCATAGTATCATATGTCAGGTCAAACCGAGTATTTGGAGATACTCCCCTGTCAAGCTGGTAGTGGCTTACCAGTAAAATGGGAGCAAATGAATATCAGGGCATATCATATCAAAGTTGATTAACTGGCAGCTGACTTCATAGGAAGTAGTCAGGCCTCATGCTTGAAAACCCTGCGATCATCGCATAAAATGAAGTTGCCGCCTCTGCAGCCTGCATCCGCTAAAGAGAAAAATTGTCTTTAATCAACCTTCCGCCCAAATGATTTTGCAGACCTAACAAATGTGATAGCAAGTTTTCTGCTTACCTGCAAGGGCCAAATTTGACAGCTACGGAAACCTGAACATGTATGTAACAGGGGTGTGTGAACATTAATATCCAGCCCCGCAATTATTCTATATGAAACTTCATACACCCCTGACTAACATTATTAACATGAGATAAGCTAAGTATGTGGTAGAAGGCTGAGAATGAAAACTTAAACGTGTAAACCAAACATGAGTACA
The DNA here is from genome assembly GCA_914767715.1 of Membranipora membranacea. Taxonomy (NCBI): domain Eukaryota; kingdom Metazoa; phylum Bryozoa; class Gymnolaemata; order Cheilostomatida; family Membraniporidae; genus Membranipora; species Membranipora membranacea. The sequence goes on from OU612069.1 coordinate 6,383,935, forward strand.
TGTCACTGCCTAACACTGCCTGTTATCTTTAGTTGCCAGTTTTCACTGGTATTTTAGTCCTACTCAGTTGAGGACAATATTCAATAGGGCCCCTTATCTATAAGTATATTTATCTTCAGTCATAGATGACTGAATATTTCTCTAATGATATGCTAACCCAAACCATAACTTAAATTTGCCGTATGAATTTTAATAAACCTAATACCAGGTACCAAATCATCGCCGATAATGCCTTCATTTATGCCATCAAACAAACTTCTGACCTCTTTGAAAATAACCTGTGTTGGTTAAAATCATCGCAAAAAGCATTGTCAGGGCCAGAGTGAACAAATTCTAAATATCTTAAAACAACAAGTTTAAGCTAACTGACAACTCTAATGCCCTGTATTTGGAGTTGTTCCCACGTAGAATGCGAGCATGACGATGAGCTTAATATTATGAGTTGCCCCACCTTATTGCTGATCAGTATACCGCTCTTCATATGATCACTCTGGCTGATCGACTTTTCTCTAAGTTGTCGGGAGGAGAACGTCTAAGACTCCTGATTCTCAAACTTTTTAGTTAATTTCCTGCAAGTAAAATAATAAATGACATGAGTATATGATTGATTGCACTGTTCCGGGCTCAAAAGTATACATTCTGTCTTATTCTTTTACTGCATGTTTATTCACCTCATGCAGCCCTTACAGCTGTGATATAGAGTTTTCCGCTTGATTGCTAGGGCTAAATTTAACGATTGCTGCAAGTATGTAACAGGGGTGTATACAAAAACCAATCCAGCCCCGAGGATGAAAGATAAAACACGCAGCCAGCCCTAAATGACGTTCGGCCACGATCGCCATGCTGGACACCATTTAGGGTAGGCCGTGTACTAGGCGTTTGATTTATTTGTGTATACACTGAACAATGTTATCTTCATCAGGATTGCAGGAATTCTTAGAGTGAAAAAATAAAACATTTCCTTCAAGGAATCATGCTGAGTTCCAAAAAAACTACCACTGTAAAACCTTAATCACATCATTATATCACCATTTGCTATGGGTACCTTAATACACCCCTTGGGTAACGCATTATCAACATGATATAAGCTAAGTAAATGGTAGAAAGCTGGGAATGAAAACTCAAATATCTAAACCAAATATGGTACATGATACTGCCTAACACTGCTTAACACTTCCTGCTATCTAAGGTTGCTTGTTAACGCTGATATTTAGTATTACAGTCTTACGGATTTTTATGGATATACTCAACAGGGTCCTCACTTATTAATGCCGCTGTAATGTACAAATTTGATTTATCTCCCTATGTACAAAGGATTGACAACTTCCAATCTTGAAATTTCAAAAAATGTTTCAATGGCCATTTATTGACTAATTATGCTATAATAATTTTTGAAAATCAAAGATGAAATTTGTTTGCGATTTCAAGTAAGAATGTTTTGTTTACCACCAAAGAAGGATTGCGTACAATTAAGGTGCCGGCACAGCACTGCTAGCAATCCACTAACAGACCATGATCTGTCTTGTACTAGGATAGGATTTGCAAAATGAAACTGGTAAACAGATCGATTGCCTTCTCGGCCTATTGGCTAAGATCAAAGTGTCATGGCCAATGGCTGACTAGTGCCTGTTTCAGTTTTTTGCAGCTTGCTGCACACTTACAATTAGGAGGTCCTCTATTGCCTCACCTCTAGGATGCATTCTATGGGTACCTTAATACACCCCTTTGGTACCGCATTATCAACATGAGATAAGCTAAGGCTGGGAATGAAAACTCAAATATCTAAACCAAACATAAGTACATGACACGGCCTAACACTGCCTGTTATCTATCGTAGCCAGTCTACACTGGTTTACTTAGTATTATATAGTTTAGCATATTCAACCAGGCCACTTATTGATAAGAATATGACTCAACGTTTCAAGATTAATATGCTAACATGCACTGTCGAAACTGTCAAAGTGATTTTCATGAACGTAAAATTTACTAAATCATCGCTGATAATGCCTCCCTTGCACTCGGCCACCACACTCAGTCTCCATCCTCGACCACCACATGGGTCAGAGGGCAGTAGCTTTAATCAACTGCGCTACATTAAATGCCATCCAATAAAATTCGGACCTTTCTGAAAGTAACCTGTTCTGGTTGGAATCATTGCCAATAGCATTGTGAGGGCCACAATTGGATTGGCAACAAAGATTAAGCATGGTCTAATGCCTTGTATTTGGAGTTGCTCCACACATAAAATGGGAGCCCTATATATCATGACTTGCCCCACCTTATTTGGGTTTAATAGACTCCTCTCGACATTGATCTCTCTGTCTGATCTCTCTGTCTGATTTCTCTGATCTCTCTGTCTGATCTCTCTCTGTCTGTTAAAGTGTTGTAGGAGCAGTCAACACACACACCTGCTGATTCTCTGTTTATGGAATTATCTGCAATAAGTAGAATAAAAGATGACAGTATATGTTGCGTTGGCTGTGCCATGGCCAATGGCCGATTAGTGCCTGTTTCAGTTTCTGGCAGCTTGCTGCACTCCTACGATTAGGGGGTCAACCATGGCCTCACCTCTAGGATACATTCTAGTTTTCTAAGATGTATCACACTCTCAGTACGAGGACTTCGGGCAACTTGCGTCCCTCTTTAGGGGCGGCCCACCCTCTGTTTGTCATAAACAGGGTGTTCCTGTGTGCTTGGAAATATACATTCCGTCATATACCCTTTTACCCCATTGACCATTGCAGTCATATAGTTCTGTTTAGTTAAAAGGCTAAGGTAACCTTAACCAGTATGTCCAAGGGGTGTATAAAATTACAAAGCAGCCCCGAGTCTGAAAGAGAAAAGTGCACCGTTAATTTTAAGGACTCCACAAAATTATTAACATTGAACCAATGAAACATTTCCACCAAAATAATCTTGCTGTATTCCAAAAAATGACACGCGGTAAACATTTAACCACTTCATTATATCACTATTTTCTCAAGCGAGCTTAATACACCCCTGACTAGCATTTTCAATATTAGATAAGCTAAGTATGCTGTAGACTGGGAGTAAAAACTCAAATATCTAAACCAAACATGAGTACAAGACACAACCTAACACTGCCTGTTATCTATTATTGCTGGTCGACGTTGATATTTAGTATTACGCAAATGGGCCCCTTTTTAATACCACTATAGCTAGAAGCTAAATACCGATTACTGATCGATGTAAGTTTAGGGGTACATGCTGGCGGCATCATAAAGGAACTGTCAAAATCAAGACTTATCATGCAATGATGTTCTTATGTCATGATCACCAAGACCCTGTGCTCCAGGTTATCAAAACATACGTATATCTGTCCCATGCCAATCAAAACAAAAACAAAAAGTTGAGGATGTTTTTACAAACAGAGAAATATCAGAGGAGCCATAGCCTTTGGAGCAATAGCGTAAGAGTGGCACAATGTTGGTGTAATCGTTTGGTAAATAGGAATCAATTGATGTTTTCGGGAATTGAAGCAGTCAAGTCAACAGAAACACGGGATAAAATGAAACTTCTGAAAATTCAAAAACTAGCAGCTGTAATACTTAATTGCTTCCTCTCATCGCCAAAGGTAAGGGCAGCAGTTTCACTGACCGCTATATTTATCTCAGTCTGCCCTGTACACACAATTTACATGATTACACTTACCTGAAAACCGGTCGGTAGGTGACTATCTACTTGACCCCTCTGCTCCGCAGATCTGTCTTTAGGAGCGTCACATCCCAGGTTAACAGGAGGAGCTCATTTAATGTCATCTGATGTCTAACTGGTTATTGGTGTACCTGTGTGGGAGAGAAAATCTGCTGCTCACAGATCAGATGTCTAGTATTCTGTGATACACTCTCTGGACCTAAGGTGCTTCTTCCCCTCACAGTCCTCTCAATTGTGAGAAAATGACATCCGCTAAATTAGACGGCTACATGAACGGTAAAACTTGAGGTAACAGGGGTGTATACAAATTACTGATCATCCCCTAGGTGTGAAAGAAAGGATGGACAACTTGATTCTCAAAGTTGAACTTCAAGGTAGGGAAACAACAAACATTTAAATCAACAATTGTTGTTGCTACCAAAATATCACTATTCATTAAACAATCGTGAAATAGCCTACTGCTTCATATTTAAAGCTCTTCTTGGAGGCATCTTTATACACCCCTGGCTAGCATTATCACTGTAAGATAAGCCAAGTGCGTGGTAAAATTCTATCAACATCCTAACTGACTAAAACAAACATGAGTACGTGATGAGGCCTCACATTGCCTGTTTCTACGGTTGCTGTGTCTGTCTAGCCCCTCACTATTATCAAAAATATTGAGAACTGCGGCTAATTGGGAAGATATGAAGTAAAGCAGCACAAAACGAAAAGCCGATGCTTGTTGTTTGTTGTTTATAGAGGGAGGAAAGCTGCAGGTAAATATGCTGCTCCTTTTCAGGCAGGAGGGATTAAATCACTTTCACATGGTGTTCCTCTGTACCGATGAGTTTCTAGAAATAATGGCTGTTATGGCCTGATGGCCTCTACATAAAGATGAAGCCCTAATAATAATACTAATAATCCCATAGCCCAAAACGCTATTTCAGAATAAAAGAATGCCAAAAAGAGTAGGAGACGGTTGACATGACGATTGTAAGGAGGATGTCTCTCAGATTGTAGAAGAGAAGGCATTTTGTATGATGCCGTAATAGGACCACACTATTAATTAACCTAAAGCTTAAACTAAACAGACACCAACACCATACGCTACTCTCAGAACTCAGGCTAATCTCACAAACATCCTAAACTACCATGACGCCCATAGCATGAGCTACTGTCAGAACTCAGGCTAATCTCACAAACAGCCTAATCTACACCGACAACCATATCATACGTCAGAAGAAAATGGGCCCACAAACTGCCTAAACGATACGGACACCAATACCATACGCTACTCTCAGAACTCAGGCCAATCTCACAAACAAATAAACTACACTGACGCCCATGACATAAGCTACTGTCAGAACTCAGGCTACTCTCACAAACAAACAAACTACACTGACGCCTACGGCAGACGAGCTGCGCCACATGGGAAAATAAACTGGGAATGGCGCAGCTCGGCTACATGCAATTTACATGTGGCGCAGCTCGGCTAGGGGCAATTTATGTGTGGAGCAGCTCGGCTAGTTTCAAATTTTGAAGACATGAGAACACAACTCATGAATTTGATAGTCTGACACTACTCAGTCGGAAAAGAGTTGGAGTCAACTTGGGTTTTGGAGGTATGATTGTTAACAACTAAGTCTGCACCATCTTGATAGCTGAGTCTGATAATTGGGTCCTAGGCCTGACTTTGAGTTTAGAGGATCACTCACTGGCCTGAGCACTGAAAGGTGACCTTTTTAATGATATCACTATCAGTCACTCTCAACATAGAGCCACCTTGGAAAAGATATATGCAGAGGAGAGGTGTCTGTCATGTGAACTGTACTGTTCTGATTGTCACCACCCAATCTACTATCTTACCAAGGACTGGCAAGAACTAGCTAGGAGTACTCCTTGATCTTTCACTACAGACAGCTCCTGGACCAATCTGTAGGATCTATGTATGTAGTTAATTTTTGTCATTGTTACAGTGAATCGGAGTCAAAGAATTGGTGGAATGTTGTTGACGATGCAGCAGCACCCTCACTGGCAGACTATCTATCTATGACCCAATGGTCCTCCTTATCCAAAACCTGTCTGGGACTGTGGCCAGTTTTGACGGTCGTATTACGTTCAATTCTTTCATTCAATGACCTCATAGCTCTATCGCTAACACAGGAACAGTTGAGCATCTCATTTGGTTTCTGCATTGATTGATCAAATTATCATTTTCCCTTTCAGAACGGTTGAAGACAAGGTGATGACAACAAAATTAAAACCAGCCTATGGCCCAGTGGTCTATCATAATATTGATGGAAATAGAGTCATCTGGATGATCAATATGCCGACAAACAACTTGCCGATCAACTATGAGATACGAGTCTGCAACGTAGTGCCACAAAGAAGGTCAAATGACCTCTTTACATAAGTCTAACTCCTTGGTCTTAGTATCTATGCATTTTTTGATTGCTTGTGGGTCAGGTTTTCAGTTTAGGAACTCAAGCAGTCAAGCACATTTGAATTGTAAGTGCCCAAAGTGCCACTGATAAGCTGATTCAAATCAATCGTTAGTTCTAATAGCAAACAAATACATCGATGAACAGACTTGACAACTGTAATCTGTAAGTGGGTACCAAATTATTTCCAAGTTTTCTCTCTGGTCAGATTTAAATTTTTTTTTCTTACATACCATGTTTGTTTGTTGATGAGGAGCTGACATAAATGGTTCCTTTATTTCTTTTTTCGTTATCTGTTTTGTGTAACGTATTTTAAGCATAATAATAATTATACTATGCCTCAGAAAGTCTACAGAATAACGTATAGATAGATGCGAATTTGTCAACAGTGACTGAAAGTTCTTTGAATAAAAAACAGCTTAGGTGCCCTACTTAGGTCTCGTCCCCAAATCACTCTCTCATAGATAGAACTATACCTATGCATTCTGAGTAAATGCCTTGTGCACGAATTGTCTAATTGAGCCAAGTGACCAGACTACCTTGGGAGAAAGATTGATTTTTGCTGAGAGAACTTGGAGCCGTGTTTACAAGAACTATGGTAGGACAACCCATATGTCTGATACAATCATACCAGGGAGTTTGGGACAAATGTTATATTGTGTCCCCAACTCCCTGATCATACATACTCCCTGATATCTTTAGTTCACCCAAGGACTTACTATCACTCTCCTACATCTGTCTGCCTATTTTGTTCACCTCTATTTATGCTAAAGATAAGAAACGACTGAGAAAGTTTTTCAAAGACGCTAATAATCTGAATATTCAAAACATAAGTGTCCTTGATGCCATTATAGATAATTGAACTAAAAACCTGATACTAAATTACATACATGATGATGAACATTTTATAAATGAATTTTTACCAAAGCTTCCATCAGGAAGATTCAGGACATTAAAATATCGATCTTCTTGGGGGAAAGACAGTTTTGTAAGCAACATGATTTTATCCATCAATAATATCATTTTAACCCAATCCACTATGAGATGTCAGCTTTTTTTCACGTATTTTTTTCTTTGCTCTATGTGAACAGCAGTGTATCAAACAACAAATTTCGCAACATACTTATATGTGAGTGACACATAAACTAATCAATCAATCCAAAGTTGGAGTAAGGATAGGGGTTTGGTTTGACCCAAAAAAGTTGGATCAATGTGACTACGAGCCAGAATACCTGTCGCTGTTATGCATATTATATTCGATGTACCTGAAAATAAAAATTAAAAGCACAATACACTGTGAATCATTCGATCTTGTTACTATTGATAGATCTAAGCAGAGTATAGCAGGGTGCGAGGACTGCCTTACGCAATGAACCTTCTTTTCAGTTCCCCGGGGCCTGCACCCAGTGACCAAGCACCCTGATGAAGTTTGTTTATTTATTTGATACCGCAAAAAATCTCAAGGTATCACCATCAACAGTATTGAATACAAACTGAAGTCCACAGCTTGACATTAATTTATCATCTACATCCTTCAGCCATGTTACAAGGGTAGCCTATATGAAGCACTTACAGTGAGATGTGGCAGGACTAGGAGATGAGCTGTGCAACAGCATTATTGTTGTGTATAAAATCTCCTTGATCTCTCGTTGTTCATTGGAAAACATTTTAACTCTGTGAAGTCTCAGCATCTTAAATCCGGCTAAGAGTACCAGCCACTGTCTTACCAATGCAATCCTGATACATGTGATCAAAGATTAACTCAGTCTGGTGTTGATTGCATATCATTCCTATGGCTTATCTCTGGTTAATATCTAAAATGCTCCTTCATAATCATACAGGCTGTAAAATAAAAGTACACATACATACACATGTTGTTTGGACTTTGTCAGATTACAGACACATCAATCACAGTCAAACTTTGAACTAAGTAACTTGATGCGGTAACTGTAAATTGCTGAACAGGCCGAACATGCTGAACAGCTGAACAGAATTTCTCAGACTACTAATTATGCACAAGCCTGGACAACTCCTTATATTCTGCTGAATACTTATATTAAGTTTGCAATTGCCTTTGTTTCTTTCTATTATTTTATCCACAGTAAGTATTTGGGTGTTACACTTAGTGAATGGATGAATTCATTTTGTTTTCCCTCATTCATGAGGGAAAACAAATGAAGCAATTAATCTACCAAATCTGAAAATTTTAGGAAACTAGAAACACTATTCAGCACGATGCCATCCTTTCATCTAGGCAGTCTTGACAAGCTTTGTTGGGGGGGGGGGGGTGGGTGTTGTTGGTTCCTTCCATCCATTCACTAAGTGTAACACCCAAATACTTACTGTGGATAAAATAATAGAAAGTAACAAAGGCAATTGCAAACTTAATATAAGTGACTGGTCTATATTATCATTAACCTGAGAATTTGGTTTATATTATGTAGATTGAACACTTGCCTATAAAATTCGTAATTCTGCATAAGATTTAGATAACCAATTGATATATTTCAATATCAAATATTATCATGAGTTATGTCAGCACAATAATAATGAGATTTCTTGATGACTACATTTTACAAGGGAGACAGAAATTAATAATTTGATTATCTCTTACAGCTGGCACATATATATATATGAATTTATGGATCAGTGGAAAAACACATAGCGTTGCTATTTGTGAAGATATGCCATCAGTATAAAGCCTTGTGTGAGGATATAACTAAAGTTATAAATCTTGCAGTTTGTACATTACGCATGATTGAAGTTCCAGTAACAACCTTCAAAAACTCAGGCAAGCGCTGCTTGACAAAAGTTTACGAGTGTCAGCTATAACAGATTCTGAACTTGTGGACCATTTAAAGATGAGAAATGCTGTCCAGCAACCACGCATGAAATAGCCATACGCCTCCTAAGGGTTAGATATGTACCCCACGTTCGTGTAATATATATCAGTGATGCTCTAAAACAAATATTTTAGGTGCCAGCAGGAACTTAGGATTGATTCATTATACTCATTAAATCATTTGGCTGAGAGGAATGTGTTTGAGAAGTTATAGTCAGCCACTGAAAATAATACAAAAACTAATTTTAGTCTGAGAAATTCTGTTCAGCTGTTCAGCCTGTTCAGCAATTTACAGTTACCGAGCTCCGCATTATTAGTTCTCTTTTCTGAGCTTAGGCTAGCAATACACAGTTTCGATGTCACTTTTCTTGTCAAAAACATGTGCTAAATGCTCTTCTAAAACTGTTAAAAGGTGATATAAGATTTTCTAAATATAAATTAGAATATTCTAACAAAGAATGAGAAAATGATAAGTGTATATCCAAGAGTTTGGGTAATCATCCATACGTCTCCTTAATACTGAATTTCAGCTGCACTCAAGCTAAGTGAATTAATTCACTCTCTATCGATCAGAGATATACATGCAATAGTATATCACGTCATCAGTGTGAACTTATAGTAGCAGTAGGTGAGTGACTGGACAAATCAGATCATGATACACTGGTTATGGAGAGGTTAGTAATTCGCATTATAACATATAGGGCTAGTAGTAGTAAGTAGGTGAGTGGCGAACTGGCTAACTAGAACTTACATAGTAACTTATAGTAGCAGTAGGTGAGTGACTGGACCAATCAGATCATGATACAATGGTTATGGCGAGGTTAGTAATTCGCATTATAACATATATGCCTAGTAGTAGTAAGTATGTGAGTGAGGGGCAAACTGACTCACTAGAACTTACATAGTAAGTTATAGTAGCGGTAGGTGAGTGACTGACCCTATCAGATCATGACACACTGGTTATGACAAGGTTAGTATTTCGCATTATAACTAAAAGGCCTAGTAGTAGTAAGTAGGTGAGTGAGAGCCGAACTAGTTTACTAGGACTTATATGGTAACCTATAGTAGCAGTAGGTGAGTGACTGGCCCAATCAGATCATGATACACTGGTTATGGAAAGGTTAGTAATTCGCATTATAACATATAGGCCTAGTAGTAGTAAGTAGATGAGTGAGAGGCGAACTGGCTTACTAGAACTTACATAGTAACTTATAGTAGCAGTAGGTGAGTGACTGGTCCTATCGTATCATGATACACATGTTATGGCGAGGTTAGTAATTCGCATTATAACTAAACGGCCTAGTAGTAGTTAGTAGGTGAGTGAGAGGCGAACTTATTTCATGAGACTGATAGATTTTGAACTTACATAGTAACTTAAAGTAGCAGTAAGTTAGTGACTGGCCCCATCAGATCATGATACAATGGTTATGGCGAGGTAAGTAGCTCACATAGTTAAATATTGACCTAGTAATAGTAAGCAAGTGAGTGAGAGGCAAACTAGTTTACTAGAACTTACATAGTACCTTATAGTGGCAGTAGGTGAGTGACTTGCCCTATCAGATCATGATACAATGGTTATGGCGAGGTAAGTAGCTCACATAGTTACATATTGGCCTAGTAATAGTAAGCAAGTGAGTGAGAGGCGAACTAGTTTACTAGAACTTACATAGTAACTTATAGTAACAGTAGGTGAGTGACTGGCTCTATCAGATCATGATACACTGGTTATGGCGAGGTTAGTAACTCACATATTAACATATAGGCCTAGGAGTAGTAAGTAAGTGAGTGAGGGGCGAACTGGCTCACTAGAACTTACATAGTACCTTAAAGTAGCAGTAGGTGAGTGACTGGTCCTATCATATCATGATACACTTGTTATGGCGAGGTTAGTAATTCGCATTATAACTAATCGGCCTAGTAGAAGTTAGTAGGTGAGTGAGAGGCGAACTAATTTCATGAGACACTGATAGATTTTGAACTTACATAGTAACTTAAAGTAGCAGTAGGTGAGTGACTGGACCAATCAGATCATGATACACTGGATATGGCGAGGTTAGTAATTCGCATTATAACATATAGGCCTAGTAGTAGTAAGTGAGTGAGTGAGGGGCGAACTGGCTCACTAGAACTTACATAGTAGCTTATAGTAGCAGTAGGTGAGTGACTGGCCCTATCAGATCATGACACACTGGTTATGGCGAGGTTAGTAATTCGCATTATACCTAATAGGCCTAGTAGTAGTAAGTAGGTGAGTGAGAGCCGAACTAGTTTACTAGAACTTATGTAGTAACCTATAGTAGCAGTAGGTGAGTGACTGGCCCAATCAGATCATGATACACTGGTTATGGAGAGGTTAGTAATTCGCATTATAACTAATAGGCCTAGTAGTAGTAAGTAGGTGAGTGAGAGGCGAACTAATTTCATGAGACACTGATAGATTTTGAACTTACATAGTAACTTAAAGTAGCAGTAGGTGAGTGACTGGACCAATCAGATCATGATACACTGGTTATGGCGAGGTTAGTAATTCGCATTATAACATATAGGCCTAGTAGTAGTAAGTGAGTGAGTGAGGGGCGAACTGGCTCACTAGAACTTACATAGTAGCTTATAGTAGCAGTAGGTGAGTGACTGGCCCTATCAGATCATGACACACTGGTTATGGCGAGGTTAGTAATTCGCATTATACCTAATAGGCCTAGTAGTAGTAAGTAGGTGAGTGAGAGCCGAACGAGTTTACTAGAACTTATGTAGTAACCTATAGTAGCAGTAGGTGAGTGACTGGCCCAATCAGATCATGATACACTGGTTATGGAGAGGTTAGTAATTCGCATTATAACTAATAGGCCTAGTAGTAGTAAGTATGTGAGTGAGAGGCAAACTAGATTACTAGAACTTACATAGTAACTTATAGTAGCAGTAGGTGAGTGACTGGACCAATCAGATCATGATACACTGGTTATGGAGAGGTTAGTAATTCGCATTATAACTAATAGGCCTAGTAGTAGTAAGTAAGTGAGTGAGAGGCAAACTAGATTACTAGAACTTACATAGTAACTTATAGTAGCAGTAGGTGAGTGACTGGTCCTATCAGATCATGATACACTGGTTATGGCGAGGTTTGATGGTCCCATCTCTGTTAGTACTTTATCTAACCACTGTAAAGGTCCTTTTAGATGTATCTCTATCCAACATGGCGTATTGGTAACGTCCTGTCTGTGGTACTCTGCTCCCCATCCCTAACAACAATCATTCGATAAAGAATCAAAATATTAGTGTCAGACCTACTAGGCCATGTTTGGTATGGTTTGATAGATCTCAGGCTGGTGATTTATTGCTTCACCTGACCAATATGTTCCACTATGATCCTTGCTAATATATTAAAAAAAAAGAACCTAAAATGTTATTTTCTACAATTTTTATTTTCCTAATTTTTCATTTGCTTTACGAACTCACAATATGTGATTTACTGGGGTAATATATTCAATTTTCTAATAGGAATAAAACTGGATTTAAGTATTATAAAATTGGTCACGTACATCGTGTCCTAGAGAACCTAAAGTGGTTTCGTAAGAGGAAAAGTGCCCCATTTCACACAGGCTTGAAATTTTTGCTAACACAGCTTCATGCTAACACTAACTCCAAATCATTACTTTACATTTCAGTAAGCACAGAAAGATTTATCTTATCCATCATGGCCGGAAGTTGTCCAAATGAAAAAATGTGTCAACACGCTCTGAAATAGTGTGTTTTAGCTGCAGTATTACAATTGCCAAAGGTAAAATGAGTTGAACAGTAAAATTAAATATTGAAAATGAAAGTTTGAGGTGTACAAACAAAACTAATCACGATGTGTATGTTTCTGATCGACAACCTAATTAGTAATTTAGGTAGCCAAAGTAATTTTAGAGAGTATTTGGTGTGACGGACTGAAGTCAAATTTTAAAGTTACAGGTGGGTACACATTGCATCCCAGGGGGGGGGGGGGGACAAATTTATGCAAATATTTTTAACTCGACGCTAGCCTGGTACACACCTTGACAAAGCTCATTCTGATGGTACACATCTTTGTGAGCTCATAGACAGCCTCAAATCCATGATTTACTGACCGAGCAAGAAGGGCGGCAAACTCCTGATAATTAAATATCTTTAAACTGCAACCTGTTGAAGAAACAAAATATGACAATGTTGCAAACTGTGTTCGATCTTTCACAGTTCCAGATAAAGTTATAGGAGTCTTCTGATTAAATACAAAGCGATGATCTTTGGTACCGCGTATGTATAATGAAATTCTAAACGGTTCATAAGAAAAGCCGTGGTCAATCCTCACAACAAAAACTATCACAAACACAAGTACACAATGCAGTATATCCGCAATCATACACAACATGTGAATTCATTAAGGCCAAGTTTAATCATGCACAGCACCATATGAATTGATCGGAGATTAACTCTGGCCTATGAGTATTTATGCACCGTAGGGACACTGCCACAAAGAAGGCCAAATGACCTGTTTGTATCTCCTAAAAAGGACACGCCCCTTTTTTTCAAGCATATGTGGCTTTCATCTTAAGGTAAGTTCATACTAGGGTGTTTTCTGATTATTTTTAAAAATCACCAGCATTTCTGAAAAAGTTGTCTTCTCTTTCTGATATTCTCATATTTTCCATAATCAAAAACATTGCGATGGTAAGACACTCTCCGATATCATCCAAAAATCGTCAGCATTGCTTAAAACAACAAAAAACGTCCTAGTGTAAACTCACCTTTAGGAACTCATTCCCATTTGAATTTATTATACCGCTAAGGTGTAAAAAATAACCGCCGAGCTGAATGGATTGGTGTGCAGATGGACAGTAGTAGGTGAACGTACCTGGTGGTATTTTACAGACTGTTGTTGGGTGAAAGTTATGATGATAATTACAGCTTCTACTTTGTATGAATATACTGGTATCACTTAGACACTCAGCGTACACCTCTCCTCCTACGTAATACAGCTGTGCTCCTGTAACAACGAGCAAACAAACATCAACAATAACAACGAGCAAACAAACATTAACAATAACAATAGACAAACATAAAATAACATTCCATCAGGGGGAGATAATATGAGTTTTTATAATCGAGGATTGCGTAAAACAAACAGTTAGTTCTCACACTGATCATGTGATATACTATTGCTTGTATATCTCTGATCAATAGAGGGTTAATTAATTCACTTAGTAGTAGTACCATCACAAGGAATTCGGTGTGACGACCCATGTTTAATTCTTTTCCATTAGGGGTGGGTTCATGTTGGGTACTGCTACTCAATTGACTCTAACGATCAGGGATACACATGTTAATAGTGTAATCTCCATATCAGTGTGGTTAGTTCTAGTAATTACTACAGTATGGGGTTGCTTTTCGGAGTAATCCCCCTTGATCACTTACAGATGAGACCATAACTTCTCAAAATTTGCCAAAATTTGGGATCTGCTCCAATGATAGAATATATAAAAAAATTGCAAATTCATGGTTCCATCTGTTAAGCGCCACTTATAATGAGGGACAACTCCTGACACAACCCCACTGCATGCATGGCAAAACAACATCAACATTGACAACAACTTTGTGTCATGCGAGTTCATAACAGTGACTGAATATTTTTATGACATATTTTGAATCGGATTTGAGGCAAAAACTCTGAAACTATGTGTTCTCTTCCTTATGGGACGCCATAAAAACGAGGATTGGATTTAGTTTTTTCCAATTGGCAATTTAATACCATTGTAATACATTAGAGTTTCATGGAAGGACAACTGCAAAGAAGCTCCACTTCCAAAACAAACATCACATCACAACATTATTGATAACATGTAAAATCCATTACATTGACAGTACCTTCGCCGGAACTAAATAATCACAAAGTCAGCAAAGCGTATATGTGAATCTCAGGAGAATACACTTTGTGTGAGGCATCGTTAAATTTGTATATAATTTGGGTTAAGAGTTTATAGTGGTAACTTTTTCAAATTGTGAATTAGCTCACAATCTAACTCGGATTGCATATGCCAGAACTATATCTATTGATACTGAATCCTGGGTCTAAGTGCATAGCACGAAAACGAATTTAGTGAAGGCTGACAAAGTCATTGATAAGAGGGAGGTGAGGTGGCGCCTCCAACCAATACTAGTGACAATAAACCACAAGCTAACTAACCTCTGCCTATATGACGTCGTGTATTCTCTATAGTTGAGTTTCTGTTGACGTTACTGAGCAGACCCAGACAGAACCTGCTGTTGTTATTTGGGTCTGTGAACCCATCTATGGTCACCGAGTTACTGCGCGCCTAAAACGAATATTCAGTGTAAACTGGTTAATTTAAACTTGATAATTCAAAATTCCTGTTAGTTCATACAAGGAAATTTGGTCCCTTCAGCCAGATCTCAATGCATTCTAATTTCACATAATTCTTACTTGCTTAATTAGAACAAATTTTGGTGGTCCCCAGAGGTTTGAATTAAGTGAACTGCACTGTATTAACGGTGAAATAAGCTTGTCTCAAGTTCACTTGATATACTATTGCATGTACATACATGTATATCTCTGATCATTAGCAAGTGAATTAATTCACTTAGCGCGAGTACCATTACAAGGAATTCGGTGTGACGACCCGAGTTCAGTTGTACTAATTAAGGATGGATACATGCGAGGTACTCATAATAAATTGACTCTAACGATGATAATAGTGTAGTCGGGATGTCAGTGTGTTGTCCATTTGCATGTCAAGTCTTCATTGAAAGATTTGAATAATTTCACAAATAACAACATCTTAACTTAATTTCCATTGGCAAAAACGAAAGATAACTCCTCTCACAATGAACATTCCCCGCCATTAGTGTATTATATTAAATCTGTGCCACAGCAAAAAGGTACATGTATAGTTCACATAACAAGTCTGAATATGTATAAGTCAAGAGATGTGCATATAAGGATGCTTTTTCCGAGATGTGTTTGTTATGCTTTGCTCATTCTCAACATTGACAGAGTTGATTGGTAGTCTTCATAATATTGAGACCGGGACCTTTCTTTGACACTTTTTATTGGCAACTATCATTTCAAATGGAAATCTTGTCCACAATACGCTACCACTTGTATCTAGTTTAGGGAACCTTACTGTAAAGGTTAATGGACTAAGTTATATACTATTGTACCATGTTCTGACACTGAAAATATTTTTTTTATTTTTAACTGATGTGGTAGAGTTGTGCGCTGATACAGCACTAGACTTTGAAATAATCAAACTTTCCTAACGGAGTTCCAAAAGAAATACAAAAAAAAGGAATTAATCAATAATCAATTAAACAGATCAGTCACTGTACCTGGTATAGTTCTCCCGCGCGGTTATTGAGCTCATAATAGACTATAGAACACCAATGTATCGGCTCCTGGTAGCTCACAGGTTGTACTTCCTGTCAACATAAAGTAAACAACTGTCAGCATGATTAAAATAATGATAATGATTAAAAATTAAATAAAATGTTCACATAAGAGTTCACCATTGTATCTTGGAGTTATCCTCCCTAAGGTTGTAACATTCAAAGAGCAAACAACTCCATCTTTGGTAATATCGTCGGGCAGATATATGCTACCGCCCTTGTATATACATAAAGGGAGAGGCAATGAACTTCACATATCCACACGACTAACTGAATCATGCTAGACAATATCATTGCTTCCACTTTCAATGACATACCAATACATGGTCGTTCATCATTGAATATTAAATGTTTTCAAAACGCAGTCTAAATTGTCATGCTTCACTTTTGTTTGACTAATTATTGCTTTGTTTTTTTCAGAGCCTTTTATTTTTGGCTTATTCTCCAAAACATTACAAACGAATGATATTTATGCAAAAAAAAGCATATACATATATATGTTTGTAAAGGTCTTGTTTCAACAATTGTCTTATCTGTAAAGAGTAATCTTAACCACCGCGCCGTGAAAATCACAAAATTAGCTCATATATATTACAGGAGAATAGCAGAGCACCCCGTGTGTAAGTGTCTTAGAAGCGCTGACATTTGACGCTTTGCTTACGGGCATCAATAAATTCAGGTTGGTTATCTTGGAACCGTAGCGACAGCACTTATTCAAATGTGCTTGAGTTCTTAAACTGAAAAGTCGCCCCACCTGGACTGGAAAAAGATTAGCTTTCATGGGCAAATATAAATAGCTCAATTGGGCTGGTTTTAGCACTGTCCGTACGGTGCAGAGAGGCTCGTATTACAGAGTCGATCCGCAAACATTGTGGCCTTTTTATTAACTTACCGTATTTGAGGAGACGGACGATGGTAGCCCTGGAGAGGCGGCTCCTTGTGGGGCCGATGGGCCGGTCTGTTGATGATCCATATCCTCGTTGGAGTTTGGGGGTCCGCCCCCAGTACTGCTGCTAGCCTGTGGTGAGGGGACTGAGGCTGGAGAGCCTATCATAGATCTATCATCTATCACCTGATAGCCAGGTGGAGGGGAATCAGCTGTAAAAGCAAAGAAAACAAGAGGTAAGTGGGAATCATTGCTAACAACAAGTTCTTGATCTTAAAGTGTTGGTACTCTGCAATATAAAAATTGTCATTGGAATGAAATTTCGCCATTTTGATTATTGAAAAACCACTAATAATGTTAGTTCCACGTTTTACTGAACTTGGCAAATTTGTTCTAGTCTCATCCTCCAGTATAATGGATAACTGTATAAGGATCGAGCTGGCTAAAAAGAAGTTCGCAAGTTTCCCTAAATTACTCATACATCCTAGAGACTAGAAAGCAACTGAGGAGTGTGAGGCTATAAATAAACCCCCTAGAGCATGCAGCAAGCTTTCAAATACTGCATTAGGCAGCCTTATAGACAACGTTATAGACAACCTTATGGACAACCTTAGAGGCAACCTTATAGGCAACCTTATAGGCAACCTTACAGGCAATCTTACAGGCAACCTTTAGTTAAAGGCTGATATAGCGAAGTTCCACATACCTGGTAAGTTTGAGTATTGACTGTTGGGGCTGGCCGGACCTGGACTGTTAGCAGTAGCTGGACTCTGTGGGAAGCCGTGTGGATAGCTGACATTATGAGGCATAGATGGCTCCTGCACCTGTTGGTATGGTAGTAGTGAGTGTGGTGGTGGGTTAGCTGGATACTCCGAGTAACGAGGCACCAACACCGGCGATAAAACTACAAAAATAATCAACACCTGCCGTAAAGCTACAATAATATACAACAACGCCGGCGACAAAACTACAATAAACAACACTGGCGGTAAAACTACAATATAAAACAACACCAGCGGTAAAACCACAATATACAATAAATTATAAGAATAATGTATAGGATATAATGTTAGATAAGAAAACAATAAAAATGCAGGAAGTTATTTCAGAGGCTTGAAATAGCGGAATTTATGGCTATCTTACATAGTATTATAAACTCCAACCATAGCTAGTGAAAATTGAGGCTAGCTGACGTTAATTCACCCCAAAATTCTTTATTTTTGCGGCAATCTTCCACGACATCCAAATAGGATATTATAAGGTCTATGTTAACAAGTCCCAACATGATAAAATATAGAACATCAAAATTTTGCTTTGGCAAATTGCAAATCGAGGATATGGTTCAGTCAATACAGGGATATGCAACTCAAATTGGTCAATCTTCCAAGAAATAACTGAATTTGTAAGACATTCCAGGAAATCACATGAAATACCCACTGGCTGTATGGCTTGAGCATAGGAGCATAACAGTCTGCGAATTTAACATTTAATTATTTCTGTCAGTACCAGCAAAGTTTGGTATTTTTCTCAAGTGGAGGCTGTCTTCATCTGTGACCAATTAAACACAGGATACCAGACTTAATCCATAAGTTTGACATTTAATTTTATGTGCCATTTATTCAAAAATATTTGACAGGTTAGACTGATATTTAACGCATTTATGCCACCACCTCGTTGCCAACTGTAGAATCCTTGATTAATTTGTTATAGCTTAGACAAACAGGCTGGAAAATTGGATTTAGACTCTTCAAAAACTCAAGATTATTGACTCCGCCACTGGCACGGCCCAAGGGGAGGTAAAACGGAGGTAAGGTGATGTATTATTAACGAAACAAAATTCATATTCCAACATTTTCTGTTGATTTGTTGATTTGTCATAGCACCATGTTTATCTCAAAAACAGTCCCGGCCTGACAGCGAAAAGTAACAACAAATAGTCATATACTTCCTGATCAGAAAAAAAACCAAACGGTTAGAATTTTGTTTTGTTAAACTGCCACTAGCTAGTAAGGAGATCCGTATTGCACTGTTGACTAACACAAATTTTAAAAGTACACATCAATCAGTCATCCTGTAACAGCGGGAGGAAACATGGTTCCCTAAACGAAACAACTTTTTTTTTGTAAACTCCCCATAGACATGTAAATTTTCCCTGCCCAAGAAGTTACAGACTTTAACTCCTTGCCCTGACAGTATATCTTTGCCAGATTTTTTTTTGTACTGATCAATTGACTGACAGGACCCTTTAGTTTAAAAGTACACAAACCAGTCATCCTACGACAGCGGAGGTAACCTCAATTGCTGACTCATATGTATATATATATTTACATGTATATACACACTGAAGACAAATACTGCATATTTAAATGGATACACATTGTATGCATCTCATGTCTACATACATGTTGTATATAGGCCTATACATGTATACATCATATAAACACAAACAGCATTTTTGTGAGTTGAGCAAGTCATGATTCAACAGGGTCCCATATGTTGAGGTGATCCAAATTGAATGAATTTTTAACTTATTCATGACGGTTTTAATATGTCAATGAAAAACTACCACTGCAGTGCTAAACATGCTTGAAACAAGCTATCGATTCAATTTGACAATTTCTTGGACAGGTTGCTCCATTCAGACCTGTGAATATTTCACTCATGTTTGGCTTGGTATGGTGTCTTTAGATCTGCCTGGACTCTGCACCCTCTCGTGTTAATTTTACAAGAGTTCTGAATTAAGCCGAGAAGACTACACTGATGACGTGATATACTAGAAATGTATGTATATGATCGATAGATGGTGAAGTAAATCATTTAGTAGGAGTACCATCACGAGAAATTTGGTGAAAAGGCCCGTGTTCAATTTTAACAAATAGGGGTGGGTACACGTTAGGTACTAATATTAAAGTGACTATAATGATCAGAAATAGACATGTAAATAGTGTAGTCTCAATGTCAATGTGTGAGTACACTGACATCGTTATTGAGACACCAAGGACCACTACCTGGACACTCCAAGTCTTTAACTTCTTGGACACTCTAACCTCCAATTTGGAATTTATCAGAAGTTTTGGTTGAATTAAGCTGGTAAATTATATCCCCGTTGCGACATCAAGGACCACTTCCTGGTTACACCCTCCAATTTGAAATCGAACAGGAGTTTGTATGTCTAGAACAGTGCACTATATCCGTATTGCAATGTCTAGAACAGTACACAGTATCCGTATTGCAATGTCTAGAACAGTACACTATGTCCCCATTGCGATGGCCAGAACAGTACATTGTATCCCCATTGTGATCTCTAGAACAGAACCCTATAGCCCCATTGCGATGTCTAGAACAGTACACTATATCCCCATTGTGATGTCTAGAAAAGTACACCATATCCCCATTGTGATGTCTAGAACAGTACACTGTATCCCCCTTGCGATGTCGGGGACCTACCTGGACTCTCTACCCTCTTGTAGTGGTAGGGGTTTATACAGACGCTCTTATTCTCCTTGTTATTGAAGGAGAATTTACAGCACTCTAACGGTTTGAGCTCGTGGTGAGACTGTAAGTCGGGCCATCTCCATACTCGACAGTATATCACATGGGGTAAGCCTTTACGATGAGATACCTGACAATATAAAAGAGAATATGTCATATAATTATATACAGTGTAAGCTGGTTAATTCAGAATTAATAATGCAAAACTCCTGTTAATTCAGACAAGGAAAATTGGTCCATTCAGGCAGGACCTCAATGCATTCTAATGTCACTTAATTCAGACTGTGTTTAATTAGAAGAAATTTCTTGTCTTGTTGGCATGTTGTAAGTCTGTTTAATGAGACACCCAGCTGCAATACACAACATCAACTTCGATCAAATTTGCCTGCATAGGGGGAAACTCCAAATGCAGGCAAATTTCATCAAGCTTCATCTAGCAATATACATTAATGCTACTACCTGAACTTCCAATCAACAAAATAAGATGGCGTTTCGATACAGAGATAATTCACCATAATAATCATGCTCAGAAAAGCATCTGAATCCCAAGAATCTACACACAGTAAGTATTTTCCACATGTTGGGCAGCGGCAGAAAGTCTTGTTTATTTCAAATATAAAGAAGCAAACTTGCGAAAGATGCATCGCATGTGGCATGAATTTTCTTTTCATAAACAGTGATTATCCCAAGCAAGTTCCAGTAGACACATATTTCCTCATCATAGACATCTAGTGCAACTTTCACAGAGAGTATGAGGAAAACATAAACATATTATGTCTATGGAGGAAAATGACTATTCCTAATCATAAAAAAACGTCAGTAAAAAACATATTGCCACTTTTTAAGGGGAGATTATATAGGTCCATTTCGTATATGCACTAACCTGAAGACTTCCATCTAGTGATCGAGGTATACACACACATTTACTGGGCTCTCCTGGTCGACTCAGAGCCTTCTCCAAATCCTCCAATGCACCTAAAATAAGTGAAATACTTGTAATAATTAAAGGCTACCCAAAGACCAAGGCATGTTATAGTCAGGCAGTTACTTATGATAAAGTTTTGACAGATTTGCTTGGTAAAAAATTCAATGGTCTACTTGGCATGAATTATTAATGGTGGAAAAAGTGCCTCCTATAATGGAGGGTAACTCTCATTCTCTGCATTATGATGTCACAATCTCTTGGAAGTGCCTGTTCCTTGTATTGCACTTCCTGGTAACTGTGACATCATTATGCAGAGAATGCATCAATAATTCATGCCACGTAGAGCATTGAAATTTTGAAAATCATTGAATATCTGACAATATTTTATCATAGCCCAAGTAACTAACTGCCTGATTATAACATGCTTCGGTCTTTGGGTGGTCTTTAAACACGTGGGCTTTAAACACGTGGGCTTAAGGATTACATAATTAATGGTGTTGTGTAGATATTGGTACCACCACACCATCTACACGGATCAAGAAATAGCTACTGGTCAGGGTAGGCCATGACACGAATTCGTCTACAAGACGGGCTAGACCGACTAGACCCGCTCCATCTAGTCTTAAAGGGGTCAATGCACCCAAATAAACATTCTGAAACAATAATTCATTGCATTGAACAACAGCCTGTTAACCATTCAGCTCACCTCCCAACTCATATTCTAAAGAAGGGGTACAAGCTCTCCGCCTGGGCCAAAATAGCATGGCATAATGTAGGACCTAGCCACTGAACTAGCTACGTGGTATGGAGATAATTCCCAAAATAAAACGGGCATACTGAAATTTGACGTAGCATAGATTCAACATTATAAGCCTTCTTGCAAAAAATTTCATAGCCAGGGTGTGACCTTGCAACAGCGCTGATAACTAAAGCAATGGGATTATCTAACGTTCAAACGATTACAACGTCCATCTATCAAACACATAGAATTATTACACTCTATTGTATAAACTCACGTCCATTTTTTATTTGAGTTTATATAATAGACTATATAAAAACTCTATGTGTTAAACAGAATATATTAGAAATAGAATAGTCTTCTATATAACTCTGTGACTAGACATACTTCCTCACTTACCTTTTTCTTTTTTAAGCTTTTTGACGAGCGAGTCGACAGCTTTCTCCGCCCATTTCTCCTCCTCGTCTCCCTGCTTCCAGCCGAGGAGTTTCTTAACAGCTGGAGATGTGAAGGAGAAGAGAGAGTTGAGACTGGACAGTCCGGTACTCATCCTGCTGCTGCCTCTTCAAGTGCTGCTGCTGCCTCAAAACTCTGACCTTATAGCCTCAGCCTGTTGGAGAAACGAAAATAAGTTTTATACTACCAGCCTAGCTTAAAAGTCTGGCTACACATGCCTTATTTTCCATAGCATTAGGAAACATGAAATTAGCTGCCCAATCCTTATCGTACTGAAAGTGCCACTGATCGTACTGAAAGTGCCCGATGGAAAATACGGCGTGTGTAGTCACAGCCTAAATCATATTACCAGGGGTCTTTAAATTAAAAAAAGCCATAGTTGCAGTCAGATTGCTCACGCAATGAGTGAGTGATAGCTGCTAGGGTCTCGTTCAAACATCGTTCGCTCATTGATGGAACTATCCGCATTCTGAGTGAACGATTTGGGAGCGGTCTTGTCTAATTGAAAGACCAAGATGGTGATGATTTGCTGGGACTGTTGTTCTGTGGTTTGTGCAGTGAGAAAATGAAATTACAACTGTAAGTCTTAATAGTATTAAATGTTCCAACTTTGTTTACAGTCAACACAGAACTTTTCCGCCAAAAGATTTATATATTCTTTTATAATGTGTCCTCCTCAAACAAGCTATAGGGGTGATACGGTAGTAATCACCATCATCCACACCACGAACCGCAGCTCATGATTATCAATGCTGCAAGATCTGGAAGGGCCTAGCTGACTTGTGCGTGGTCAATGGATGGTCTTCCCCTCCCTATTCAACAGAGCCGTCAACAATAGAAGAGCTTACTGATCCTGCAACTCGGTTAATGGTGAATCACAAACAGCTGCAGTCCACCAATCCTTGGCATATCAGATTAAAAAGGCAAAAAATGACAAATTTAAAAGCCTGCAAGAATAATCTGTCAATACTCAAATCTGTCAGAACAATCAACTAGACTAAACTAAACTAGCTACACAGAATCCCTTACAGAATCCCTTACAGAATCCCTTACAGAACACATCGGACTATTTGCAGAATGCCAAAGAGGACAGCATCAAATAGCGTTGAAATACTTCCAACTCTAAAATCCATTTGTAAACTGAAGCTTTTTATTGCACCAAACAGTGACATAGTTGGCTAATGGTGTAAATTTATCGTTTTGCACCGAGCTAAAAAGAATGAGTGATAGCCTGCAGCCAAAGTTAAAACTCTTTATGACAAAGCCATTGAAGTAAGGGATTATAATGTGAGATGGTTATCAAATAAAAAGCTTATAATGAGCTCCTGTACAAAGGAAGCAAGGTGATGTGCACAAACTCAGCGAAGTGCAGTCTTAGAGAAACAACAAAAAATCAAGATGCTACGGGCAGCTAGATCTCCATGAAACCAAGAAGTCCTATGAAGTTCCAGCAGAACATTGCCTTTTCTCAACAACAGGAACAAGAAGAAAGTGGGCCAATTAGTTGATCACCGCAATAACCAGACTTGTGGCAAACCAACACTATCCATAAAACATGTCTAGATCCCTTTCAGATCAGGTCACACACACTTGTCTTATTCTTGGCAGCTACTGGCAGCTAAATCTGGAAGTATTAAGGTCCCAGGTGTAGTGTCTAGCCTCAAGCCAACACAAAACGCTCAGCCGTCTAAACAAAAGCCATGCTTTGCAAGGAAATGAAATTCCTGCAGCCCATTGAGTAATTCCCTAATCACGTCTTCAGGTGATTTTGAGCGACAAACCTCACACGATGTCGAGAGGAAATTAAATCATTCCAGGCCGACAAACTTTTTCTAGGTGCTCATCTCAGAGCATCAAGAGTATGCCGTGACATTATGTAAGCCTGTCTAAATGTGACAGCGGCCTAGTCTTAAACTGAAGCGAGCTCACAAAGGGCAAGGTCAACTCATAAACACAGGGCAAGACCTGGTGGCAATAACCAAACCCTGACAGTCAAGATAAAGATATTAAAACAATAGTCCAGCTGTGCAGATATGAAAATCAGACAGACATTGAGGATGAAATTGTGGTCAAAGAACAGTTTAGGGTGGAATACCCTGACACCACCCTAAGCAATCAACAATGAACGAAGAGTCAAACAATGAAATCATGAGCTACAATCTCTAAAAAAAACTCCCAAAAACTAGTTCAAATAGATCACAGAATCACTAATGAAACATCATTAAGTGCCACTAATGAGTATCAGTGTGGATAGCTTTTGTGCTCAAGATGCATGTTGGGGGTTGTATGTGGGACAACACCTAGTACCCCCAACAGTCTCTCACCAAAAAGTGTAGAGTACCCAAGCTTGGAAGAAAGCACTGTAGTTCTTTAATTGGGTACAATTTGTATCCAAAGTGCTCAACAGTGCACATAGGACATAAATTCAGGGCATTATCTTGCACAGCGCCAAATGAAATGCTTAAATGAAATGCGTTTGAGAACTGCTGTTCATAATCACTACATTAATACAGTGATATAGGGTCTGACAGACAAAAGGGTAGAGTGTGCTTCTTCCACAAGATTGATGACTCATGTATAGGCCACTTCAAATGTCACTGACACTATTGGAAATATGATAAATGATTTATTAATGTCATAATCCAGATGTGTGACCGGTGGGGCCAGAAGGTCGGGGCATCAAGTGACTGTTAGTCAGTAGCAACCTAGACCATTGGGAGTTGCTGCCGGTCCACTGGTCACCTGCGGCTTGACCAGTGGCATGGAGCAACTGGAATGCAGGCAGTTGAATTCAACTTGATCTAGTAGCAACCTGTCCATTTGCTGATGTTATGAAATTGAGGCAAATCATAAATGATACTCATAATTGTGCATCCACACAAATATATCTGCTGAATAATAGAAATGGCTGGCATTCAAACTATGTATGACAAAATAACGAAAAATAGCTGAATCCCAAGTATATAGGCTACTTGATGAACAAAGAGCAACGATCAAATGAAACTGAACGGATATTGATGTCCCAGAAAGCTATGCATTGAACCACTTTGCAACACGCTAGACTCCACTAACTTGATTTTCCACCAAAGGCTGCTGGAAATACCCTAAAGATGAGAAATATGTTAATATCATCAGGGATCAAGGTGAGCCAAACCTTCCTAGTCATTATGCCTTTAGACCGAATTGGGTAAGATATTGTAAAAGTTCGCATCAGGTTAGATCTACAATGACATACATATGGAACCAAATCATCAAGTAGCTTAGGTGATGACTCATTGTCCTCTTGGAAAGCACATCACAAGATCGTTAATTTTGATTATTTGAGAGAACCCTATCTGCTCAAACGCACAAAAATATACACAGTGTATATTCTACCATCAAACATACATGGTCAGAATCAAAAGAAATGGATTTCAATTGATGGTTTGGAAGCCTAACTTGATAGATAGTAGTAGCAGCCCATGTGTCTGTAGCGATACATTTTCTCCTCCAATCTGGTCCATTAACTAAATGAATTCCATCACCATCTGGCATTGAATTGCTTGGGAGCCTCTAAATTCTTTGTAGAAGCCTACAGAGTAGGTACAGGTACCACAGGCCGAACTACTCTGTCCCACTGGCTTGCAAACCCTGACTCTCACCATGGTGGTGAAACCGGTATCCTGAACTTGGAACGGATTACATACAAACAGAGTGCCACATTACCTGAGCATTCAAAACTATGAAGCGGTGATCATGCCGGCAAGTACCAAGTACCGTTTGTTCCTTTTTTTAACTCGTACACAAACAGGGTTCCTGGTGATCAGACAGACGGTCACAGTGTCATTCATGTAAATTATTATTGTCCTCACTTTACTAGGTCTAGTAAGACTCAGGCAAATGGAGTAAGTATTACACTACTACTCTGTTGTCAGCTGACTATCTCAGAACAGAACGACTACACTAACTTTAACTAACTTAGTCTTAGAGTTAGGTTAGTCCCATTTACAAAATTTATGAATATAAAAATGATTCAGGCCAATGTGAAACAAACAAACCAAGTTATAATGATTATTATAATGTATACATGACTGGATTCCACTCAATAAACACAGCCACTGGATCAACATCAATGCAATCCACCACCGCCACACCATGAGTGATCAACAAACAACAATAATTGTGAATTTACTGAAGTGAAATATATATATAAAAATAAAGACATGAAATAAAAAAAATTTCAGCAAGCAACTTTTATGACTTACCAAACACTTTTTGAGCAATCTCAATCTGTTACACCAATCACAAGAGTGTGACCTTCAACACTGAGTCACAATTGGATTTCATTTGCTATTGTCAGTCACTACAGTCTATTATGCAGCACATTCACTGTTTTTTCGGGTTGATAAATTTGGCAAAATGAGTGAATCACTTCATCTCATTGCACTTTAGTGATTTGCCCAGGATATTGATGCGCAAACCTATAAATGCTCTTTTCACCTTCCCAGATTACCAATTATGAATAATGAATCAAATCTTAATACATTTTAGGAATGAGCATCCTCAATTTCAACTCCGAAATTAGTATTTTATCAACAAATCTTGTGAAGTGAACAAAGTCAAAGTGTTTTAATTTCAGAGTAGTGATACAAATTAGGGGCCAGACAGTCTTGCGCCAGTGGACCATGTAATCAACTAGAGTGTGGGGGTTTCAAAAGCCAGACAGCATATATCTCGGGTTCACTAAAATGCGGAAATCCGTGATCACGCAAATTCACGTGCGTATTGCGGAAATTTAGTGCGTATTTCCGCATTTTAGTCAATCCTGTGTGGAATTGCATTCTGCTTGCAGGATAGCCTTGTGACATAGTCTATCTCTGCAGCACAGCAGTGGTGGCGCTGCCTTCCATCAAGAAAGGCAACTCCCAGGGTTCAAGGTTATGAGATATCAAAACCAGTGTTCCATTTAGGCCCAAATATTTCCAAAATATGGGTTTCCATTGTTTTCCCAATTTTGGTACTCAGACTAGGTGAATTAGTTCAAGCCCTATGCTGCAGAGACGAACGTATGCCTCAACAGTTCGCACATGCGCAGACTGGTGGGATTGACTAAAATGCGGAAATCACCTTGTGACCTACTCGTGACCTTGAAAATCATTTTTCCGCATTTTAGTCAAAATTGACTAAAATGCGGAAATTTCAAATTTAGCTTTTTTACCACTTAATGTGGCCTGTAAGAAAAAAAATTGATATGTGTTCTATGAAACCATCTCATAGGCTATGTGTATGGGCAATCTGGGTTAGAAATAATGTGTTGTAGGACAGCTGTAGCACTATTTATGTAAAGCGGAAATCCAGTGAAATCTTCAGTGAAATATGTACATGAATATACAGGAGAAGATAACTCTAATATGATGATTTGTCAAACAAAATCCCCATGCTAGTTACTGTTTCTGAAATGCAGATTTTGATAGAGGCAAGTTTTATTGAGGAGAAATGCTTTTATGGGCATATTATACATTGAGAGTGAAGATATAGGACACTAATATACATTGAGAGTAAAGCCATATAATATATGCAATAGCAACCCGGGTGTTTACACATCGATAGTTAACCTGATATCTTACAAGTGGTGACGTTGGGTGATTATCATGGTAGTAGCAAAAAGGTCATCGGAGAACATAGGAAAACATCTGTGAAAACATGTAGATCAGTCTATTGGTGATCAAGTCCTTCATAGCAGAACCGTATACAGTAGAGCATAGCCACCCACTTTGACACCAAAGATCACTTTCCGGGAAAGGCAGGGTGGTCCTTGTCACAACAATTCATAAGAGTGTTTTTGGTTTTTCATTCTGCTCTATTGAAGTGCAAATGAACTAATTATAACTTATAATATCTAAGCACATAGTCAAGATTGCGTGATGAGACTGAGTAATTATACATTTTATTTTCATAAGCCACACAATAATCATATTGATCAGCCTGTATAAAAGCACAAGTGAGTCCAACAATGTAGTTGGTAGATATTTATAAAACAATTCATTGTTTCAGGTATTGATAGTGTAGATGCGTAATATCAGCCAATGTTTTACTAAAATCAGGGGTAGTTTATAAGCATACATACATCTGTAACTTTGTATTTAGCAAGATTAAACCTTGATTCACTTTGGTGTTTATGAAATAAAACTGACCTACATTAGATGAGTTGAATTTTGGCAGGAGGAAAAGTTTGACATTTCACAATCTGAAATTTATCGATAGACTACATTCACTTTGAAAAGCTCTCTATCATTTCTACGAAGGTACCAGCTAGTACCAGCTTGATGGCTGTGTCTTTCGGCTCGAAGACACAATTCATGTTGATTGGAGAGTCTGTTGTGACCTTCTGCACAAGATAGACTAGAATCTATCGATCATGAGGTAGCTTCAGTCCATAGCAAGAGTTATTCTCAGCAATCACAGAACTTGGTAGATGCATCCCTAGAAGAAAATATAAAAATGCCAACTTTCAGCTGAGCAGACCGGGGGGGGGGGGGGGGGAGGCAACTTAAACTACTGCTGCCACTCATGCAAATTTGTGCTCATTGAATTCTGCATAGCTCCAAGATAATCAATTGAGACATAAATCACATAATTGTCACCTAATGGGCAAATAATTTGCACAAACTGATCATCAAAATCAGGGCATGAAATCTACGCACCAGCTTATGATGTGTACAGTATGCACTAGTAAGGTAGATAATTAATTTCATACCCTAATTTTGACGATCAGTTTGTGCAAATTATTTGCTCATTAGGTGACAATGCTGAGATTCCAGCCTCATTTTATTAGTTTTGAGCTATACAGAATTCTATAAGCACACATTTGGCTGTGTGGCAGCAGTGAACTGACATGTCAAAGAGAGAACAACTCTATGATTTGTCTCAATTTGAAGTGAAAAAAGACAGGGAGCAGGGAGGGTATCCCACCCGTCCTCCCTGCCGAAAAGGAGACTCCCTGATGAGACAGACACAAACAGACCGCAGCTTCTTCCCTAATGATATTGAAACTGCTTTGACCACCCCTTAGCTAAAAGCTGATGGTTGATCATTGTGCGGGTCTCTAAAGGTCTAATGTTTCAGCATTTATTTCATATCTTTCACCTACAACTAGGGCATATGCCTCCAATCGGACAAAATATCCTGTCACAGTATCATATGACATAAGGTTATGCTTTAGATACACACAGACCATCCTTGGTATTAAATCTAACTGCTAACTGCACGGTAGGCAAGTCTTTTGGACAAGAGCGATCAACTTCTAGCATGTCATGGCAAGATTGGCAGTCTTTTCTCAAGATCAGCTTCCAATATTGGAACTGTTTGTTTGACATGCTAGCTTCCTAGTCACTTTTGGTCCCGCACCACATGTATCTCTTCACACCCAGTTGTGAGATGTCTAGCGATTTTGGAGGTATTGAAACATGTTTTTATGCACATTATACTCATCAAGCCCAAGGGTCTCGCAGTTATAAAATTGAAATTAGGACAGATTATTTGTCAAATAATATTTGCTGCCGCCGGCCTGTATAATGCAAGTCCCTGACCGGCAGTAGTGTGACGAAAAATTATCAGATAAATTTGAAAGTGGGATTCTGAAGTATTGAACAATGATGTGGTTTGATTCAACATATGTCTCAATTTATATATATATATATATATATCACTGACCTTATTGTACACAGTTCTTCACCATAATAAATAAACATGCTGCAAAACATCAGTATACTAATACTGCAAACCTGAGCAAGGAGTCTGGAAATCATCTGAAATAAAAAAATTAAATATAAAATTTGTGGGGACGGTGAAATGGTGCAATCAGTTAGCGCGCTTGCTATTCACTGCCAGGCGATTGGTGCCGCAGGATTTGTGAGTTCAAATCCCGTTGGGGGAGCTTTCAAGATTGATTGTTCCAGCCCCCAGCACCCATCAGGTGTATGCCTCTTCTATAAAATGGGGAACCATTGTTACTGCCTGTTAAACACATTAGTGGTTTGTTTACTCCAACCCTAGAATGTAAGGAAGTGTAATTTTGTGGCAGCAGGGAGGGTACCTGTGATATGGAATTTCTACAGATAGTCTGTTACGTTACTCAAAACAAATTTTCACCCCATGCAATCGGTACTGCTGAAGCTGGATTTTTAGTCACATTGAAGAAAATTTCTAGCCCCTAACTTCTTAGGGGTGTATATCCTCTCTACCTAAGAGCACAAAAAAACCGTGTTTGAAGAGGATAGGTTCTTTTGAACTACCCAAGAGGAGTTTTAATAAAATGGCTTTGTGGAAATTGGGGTGTGCTAACATCACCTCCTAACTAGCTTATTTATTTACTTCTCTTGGGTTGTTTATGAAGGATGTACACAAACCAGTTATGAAAACTTGAGGCGTTGCGTGAAGTGACATGATGAGATCGTACTGTTTTTTTTCCAGTACTGGTAGTGGAAAATTCAGTCTACCTCCAATATGATTGGATGATCTTTTTGCTCGTTTTGGTTCCATGTACGTGGTTGTAGAACCATGATTAATTTTTTTTATCGAGGCGCATATGGGGGACAAGCCATACTACAGGAATAACAGAAAAATAGGTAGCAACAGGTGCTCAGTAAAATCCCGCCTCCAGCCGCGCGATGTATATAAGAGGGTTCGACCAAAGCTGTGGGCTCATTCTCGGTGTAGCAGTGATCAGGAAAGTTTCGCACGGGCACTCTCGAGAACAGAATAAAGAAGTATATTAATGATTGTAATTGTTCCTCACTTCAACATGGTTGCATTTTTCTATGTATTGTTAGCAGTTTTTAAGATATAAATGGACCAGCGGGTAGGGCACTCATCTATTTGAGGTTTGCAGTGAAGTTTTATAAAGAACAACTTGCTGATAGCCCTCTGTTTACAGCCTAATTCTGTCGTCAGAAGTGTCTTAAACACGAGGCAAGTGGTATGATCAACACATACTCCCACCTTGTGATCATTCAGGGATTATGAGGCAACTGAGATAGGTCTAGAGCATATCACTCGCAGCATGTAATGCCAAAAGTTATCAAAAATACCTTAACATAAAGTCTCTTTCCCATGTATCCCACTCTTTGGATAGTCATGATCACGCATGCAGCATTGTCCTTGCATGGTATGATGAAAGTAATCGACCTGTATTAACTCACAGATCGAATTAACTTTTTGTGACACTCAGTTCTACAAGTACCAATAACAAACAAAATCATTGCCAAGCTACTTCAAAAAAATGCCTGCGATGGATTTTTGAGGTAAGATACAAACAATTGGACATCGTTTGACAAACTGATTAATGATGAGGATACAGATATATTAGTTGTTTCACAATTGGTGAATCAAATTGAATTACTGGCGCTCAATGGGAAAAAATGAATAACTGCTGATTTTAAACATAAAATGTCATAATCATGTCATAATTTGACACTAATTACCTTACCGCCTAGCAACTCAAGCTTTTTTCACATTATTTGGCAATTTTTTAAGTTTTATGACTAGGTCAACTTACAATGGCTTTTGCTTGTTAAATGAACTCCCTCATTGGTTAGACAGGCATATTGTATAGTGCTGAGTACTGCAGACGAAACAGTGGCATTTCCTGTGAGTAACCAGTGAACATCTGACATCTTCGCTACCACACATCTAAAATGGCAAGTGGTCTTCAACCTCATTTCAAAAGTTGCACTAAATTACTTCAATCGTACATGGAAAATCAGTGCAACCAAACATGCTACTTTTCAGCAATGTGTTTAGATATAATTTTATATTTTCAAGGCAAAGAGCTGCAAGGAGGCCGCTTTTTTGTAGTGCAAGTATTTCACTTGATGGTTATCCGTTAAAAAAAAAAGACTATTGGGATTAATGCACTATAAGCTGTCTAATAAATAATTCTGTGGGCCAAAACCAAGAACCAAGGATCTTCATGACCAATTCATCAGCTTTAATGAAGAAAGAGGCGGTAAGTACATTAACACTAAGCTGTGCAGTGTAGGCATATGGCTCAAGTGTTATTTCTATTCCCAACGGTGCACTGTCTAGTGTGCTGGTCTATGAAACTTAGTTATAACATCTGAATGATGTGGAGCACAATTAAGTCAGGTTTAAATGGGTGGACTTCCAGCCTCATGACCTATCTATAGGCAAAGGGGCTCGCACCACCCTCACCCTGCTTGCACTCTCACTGCTCACATATAGCTAGCGTTAAATTCTATTCAAAGTTACCTTCTCAATGAGTGTGAGCAGACAACTCAGCAAACAAATCATCTAAAGCACTTTTTTTTACACAGGGTCTGAAATATGCTGAAGTAATCTTATGGGAAAAATGAAAAGTCCACTTACATCTTTGTCATCTAGACTTGATTTTCCTAAAAGACTAGAGGTAGCCTACTCACATTGATCTTTGTCTCAGTCGCAGTTCTCAATGAATAGAAATGAGTATGAAGACCACCAATCGCTCTTCTCACAGTAAAACCATCGCCAGTAAGAGAAAAAAACCTTTTTTCCTGCAACAAGCAAATATCATGCACTTACAGGCCCGGGTAATATCCATACTGTACATTGTTTTTTCTGCATATTCTTTCAATGCAATGTGGGTTATGATCTTCAGAAGTAATACATTCAGAAGCAATACTATCGATAAATTGACAAATTTCTAGTAATCTGAATACAACTACATGTACATTTCTAAGAACCACCAAGCCTCACTACTTTCAGCTTTCTAAAGTGGAGATCATAAGAAGGAGGGGTGTATAGTATATGATTAAGTTAATTTGAAAAATCTTTTTTTTTCATTTATCCATATGGCATAAACAAACCAAAGCTCAATTTTGGTGTGATATGAAGTGAATTTGTATGCATATCATAACAAGAACTTTTTTATCACACCTTCTAATGTAGGCTACAGCAACTGTACTTGATCAAACCAACAAGTAAGCTAGGGGAAAAACATCGGTACTTTGTAGCTGGCAACAGCAGTGTAGTGTAGTGTTATTATGCCCATACATGGCTATAGCAATTACAGGAGCAAACAAATTTTGAGAATTCCATCGACCATTGATATTTCTGTGGTCGAGTACAAAATCAATTACGACACGGACAATGCTTAAGGATATGTCCCCATTGATTCCCCAACAACCAATGGAATTAACTAAGCGTTAGACGATCTACTGACTAAGGAAGCCTTTGAAGCACAGCACATGTTGTTTCAAATGAGTACAAATAAATGGCATTTTTGTATCGAATTAATATTAATTAAATTCACTCATTGTTGTGCTTGTGTTGTTGCATTGTTGTGAGTGAGTTTAATGCAACCACGCGCAGGTCCCATGTCCCGAGGGCCGTAACATCCACACGCAACTCATCACAACCCAGGGTTAATGTGTTGTGTGCCATGTGACACAGGGGGTTGGATCAAGTTGAAGTTAAAAGTTTAGTTTGAACGCACCAAACCAACCAAGACCTTGACAAGATTATGGACTTGAGTTTCTACCTAGGCTTATATATATATAATGTAAAATAAGGCTTGCAAGTAAGTCCCAGGCCAGGGGCACCATGGGACTATCGGCATCTGGAGAACTTACAAGCATGTAATTGTATACTTCGCCAATCCGATGTCCATTGGCAAAGTTAGCCTGTCTTGAAAAGCTTTGTTTGAGGGTGGGCGCCGAAAAAAGCTTGTCAAGACATGGCTATGGCAAAGTATACATGCTTATAATCATAGGCATCTGGAGTTACAAGCATGTCCAGTATCAACCACCCCCTTTCCCTCGGAAAGGGAAAGGGGGTGGTTGATACTGGACATGCTTGTAACTCCAGATGCCTATGGTTATAACCTCCACACAGTCACTGATCAAGCACACAATACAGCACTGACTTGAGTAAGTGTAACGTGTTGGTATATAACAGCAGAGTATTGGTTTAGTTCAGTGAGTGGGAAGGCTACTAGACTTGTAACTAGTAAGCTGAGTAAGTAGTAGTAATAGTACTACCTACAGTAAAGTCATAGGCATCTGGAGTTACAAGCATGTATACTTTGCAATGTCCATGATCATGATCATTGGTCACCCATCCTAGTCCTTTCCAAGCAAGGTATAGGCCATAGGCATCTGGAGTTACAAGCATGTCCTGTATCAACCATACTGGACATGCTTGTAACTCCAGAGGCAGATGCCTATTATGGTAAAGGCATGGGCCCCTGGGACTTACATGTCTTTACTTTGCCAATGTCCAGTATCAACCACCCCAAAAAAAAACTGATACTGGTCATCGGCAAAGTAAAGACATGTAAGTCCCAGGGACCCATGAGTAAAGTAGAAAAAGAAGTGATTGGCTAGTGAAGTAATGATGATTATTATTATTTATACATACATTAACATTGTAACATACATACAAACGTTGGAAATAATTATTTAGCTAAATTAGTGAGTGCTACTACTATACAAGGATGGAAACTGTTACCTGAAACTTGCTGAGACTGGAAAGGAAAACACTACAGCAGTATAGTCTTCATTAGCAGAGTAGAGTATGCAGCTTTACAGAGCTTCTTCATGAAGAACACCACCAGGCATCACCCAAAATCCATACCATGTTTTGGATTAGGCAGAAAATGAGATGACTAC
The DNA here is from genome assembly GCA_914767715.1 of Membranipora membranacea. NCBI lineage: Eukaryota > Metazoa > Bryozoa > Gymnolaemata > Cheilostomatida > Membraniporidae > Membranipora > Membranipora membranacea. The sequence goes on from OU612069.1 coordinate 6,419,439, forward strand.
CCCTGATTGGCTTGGTGGGATTCAATTAACCAATTAGAATGTGTTTTCCAAATTTCCGCATTTTAGTCATTTCATCGTAAAACTGAGAAACACGCGTGCTAACGCGTACTTTCAAGAGAAATTCCGCATTTCCGCATTTTAGTGAACCCCCATATATCTTATGAATTGAATAGAGTCTCAGTCTACACCGGATACAGCATGGTAACTGTTGTTGTTGTAACAAATTTTCTATTTTCCGTACTGTCCAGACTTCACAGAATATGTACATGTAAGTGAGAATTTGTTCTATTCGGAATTTGTATGACATGAGTTATGGGGATCTGTCTTGCTGATGATCGATCTGCTTGTATACGGATATATCTAATGTATTTGCCATATGTTTATGTATAGTATTTCTATCAATAGTTAGTGTTACAGTGAGTAGGCTACATTCAATCAAGGACTCCTGAGTCCCTCCTTAGGCATAGGCATCTGGAGTTACAAGCATGTCCAGTATCAACCACCCAGAGGGAAAGGGGGTGGTTGATACTGGACATGCTTGTAACTCCAGATGCCTATGTCCTTAGGGCTATTTCTAGGTCTGAAGTCTTGATGTTGCTGTCATCAGGGAGGGTGTAAGGCTGTCTTGACAAGCTTTGTTCGAACTAAGCTTGTCAAGACAGGCTAGGAGGGTGCATATATGTCATACATTCACTTTGTACATGAATTTAGGAGTTGTCAAGTTTGTGTATACTGTAAGTCATGAATTTCAGAATTAATTCAAATTAAATTGGATAATCATCAAGTCGTTGAAAGAAGTGGCCACCACTGCACTGGTGATATAACTAGTTTTGCTTACTATGAAGTAATGAGATTGCCTGGCTTCAGTAAGGATGCCAAGTTTGCGGCTCTGTTCTTGTATATGGGCATTGATGCTCATGAGGTGATGTCGTTGCTCGGTGCTGACATGCTTCCCACGTTTTTGAATCGGTCTTTTGGGTAGTATTCAATTTTATCATTCTACCCAACGTAAAAATATGTATGATATAACCGATTTACATTGTATGGGTTTTATATAGCCTTGAAGTGTCAACATATGCATTTATCATTATAATAAATTCCACATTAGGGTAGCCATTGTTTTAACTCATTTTAAGATAAGTGGTGTTTTGAATCTATGAAAAATCCCTTACAAATGTTCATATCTATTTCACGCCATGATAGCTTGATCATGTATTCTCCGTTTTGCCTGCGTTCGGAGTTGCCTCATTCGAACAGCCCGTAGCTGACCAGAAAAATGGGATCAACCAGATAACAGGAAAATTTGATTAATATTTATTTATTGCAGAGCTAGGTGTTGGCCAGCAGTTGTGCCCCCTTTGCTTCTTTTTAACAAAAAATTGTTTTTCTATTCCAGCCTATTGAAGAAAACAAGATACAGAAATGGCTACCACATCTAAGAGTAAGAATGTCTTGATTGGGTGTAGTGGAAGCGTTGCCTCAGTAAAACTTGAACCTCTTGTTGCCTCAATCAAGAGTTGGTTGGAAAATGCCTCCATCAAAGTTATTCTTACGGAGTCAGCTCAGCACTTCACAGCAGTCAGAGAATGCACCGAGGCTGTACAGTATTACACAGACGCTGATGAATGGGCCGTGAGTATCAATTCAGTTCAATGGATCGACCTGACATTTTTTTCAGGACTCGAGCCATGGAGATACCACCCGGGCGAGCGGATAGCATCAAAGAACATTGGCATGGCCGTGGTTCAAGTCCAGGTGACAGCAGATTTTTTTTATGTTTTCATCTCAGCTCTATATGGGCCTATGGGAATGTATGTATGTTTCAAGGGCGAGCCAAGAGGTGACGACTCAGCTCAGGCCGACCTCAAAATCCACATAGAAACGGATGGTGTATGTCACATGTGCAATCTGAGCCTTTAGATAGCTACATATATGACATCTAGTCTGAGCCTTTAGATGTCTCCTTTGTAAAATATGCTGTTGTGCAACACTGAGATCACACGTGCTGGTAGAGGGGGGGGGGCTATTCGAACGCTGGAAAAATGGATAAAACTTGATCTATGTTCTCTCTAAATTTATTTTTATGTGACCCTTTCAAAGGCTATGATCTTTACAGTTTAATAATTGCAATTAGTTGTCTGTATATAGATCACAGAGTTGTGACTGAATTGATACAGTCAGCTAGAGATTCTTGCACGTCAACTTAGCACCCAGGCTCCACACTACAATTGTTGAAGACCTAACATTTCACATATTAATAAAAGTAGATATTCGACCCTGCAGATACTGATATTTATATTTGTTGCAGGCCTGGAGTAAACTTGGTGATGACGTTCTGCACATAGAGCTCGGTAAATGGGCGGATGTAATGTTGATCGCTCCCCTGAGCGCTAACACTCTAGCAAAGATAGCTAATGGCCTCTGTGACAATCTACTGGTGAGTGAAACTTTCTAAAACCCCCAGTCTCGATCCCCCCACCCCCTGATATCCCCACAGTCTCCCCCAGATATCCCCACAGTCTCCCCCAGATATCCCTACAGTCTCCCCTCACCCGCCCTGATAACCCACAGTGTAAAAACATTTAGAAAGTTGTATTAAGTGACCGTGTGAAAATTATAAAATTTGTCAGTTTTAACTTCTGCGGCTTTGAGGATTTGCTTATAGAGGAACACCCAATGAATAATGGAGGTAATATTTTTCCGTTAGAAAAACCAATGATTCAATGGCAACCTTTCTGCCTGTCGGGTAGTCTTATGATGTAATATATGATACGTCAAAATTTAAAGTTCTTGAGAATGACCAAAGTAAATTCAAAACCAGATTGCACACTATATGTATGTATCTAAGGAGTGTCTCAAAATTTTAGGAAATGTTGGTAGTTTTTGAAATTGTCCACGCTTTACTGCATAGCACATTACTCACGATTCATCATGGTGATTATTCATATCTCGGGTGCTAGGATATTTCGGGACAAAACTTTCCCAAAACTTCCAAATGTCCCAAATGCCCAAGTGATATGGCACTAATAATCTTCTATGTCATTTTGTGCAGTCAAGAAGTTGTTCTGTAAATCCATTGGAAAGCATCAGTATGGGTCACTGGAGCTCTTGACATGGTGTGTTTTAGCATCTTGTTCCCGTGACAACCATTAAGCACAGCATGCTCTTTGCTATGATATGCAACATGGCTAGATCTGAATTTGTATATCTATGCATTTACGTTCAAGTATCATTGATATAAAGTTTCTCTAGTCTTTTATGGTCAACAGGAAACCTATCTCCATCGTTACGAGCGATCCTGTATCTTCGAAAATGCTTGCAGAACTGACTGCGATTTTGAGGCTCCAATATTTAATCTATAGCCTACTTTCTGGTCGATGTGAAATCACAGTTTAATGTTATTTTAATTTTATTTTATTTTTGTGTTTATAGACTTGTACAGTTAGAGCGTGGGATATTAACAAGCCTTTCCTGTTTGCTGCAGCTATGAACACTCGTATGCTGGAACACCCGATAACAAAGCCTCATATAGACACTCTAATAAGTTGGGGGTACACTGAGATACCTACTGTATCCAAACTGTTAGCCTGTGGAGATAAAGGAAATGGGGCTATGGCAGAAGTAAAGACAATCACTGATAAATTGTGTGACGTTCTGTCTCAACCTGAGGTTCCCGGCGTGTAAAATGACAGAATGTTATTATTTTTAACTCTTATAATATATATCAGTTTTGACATAGAAATATCATATGGGTTAAACACTTTTTAAGCGATTAAAGTATTGTGGTCGCTTGGATGCCGGGATCAATTCAGTTTTTGCAATCATAGGTTTAACGTTTTTAATAGTCTGCAAATTTTCCCTGGTGTTTTATTTTAATAAATGCAATTCAAGAACGAACTCGACTTTTTAAACATTTTATCCGTCATAATTTTTCTGTAGATATAACTAGCTACGTAGTCGAAAGGATTCGTATTTTAGCCACGAATTATGCCAACTGGGATGAACATATTTTAAATAACTGCTATTCATGCCCAAGAGTTCAATACCTTTTGCTAAAAGTAAGGACCAGCAGATTTCTAAATAGTTTTATACCTGTTAGTACTATGATTTTAAATAACAGAGACATTCCAACACTTTCATTGTAATATGTCATTGACAATATTACCAAATAAATCTAATCTAAATCTAAATCCTTTCTCTATAGATGTATTCAGGAATTTTCTTTCCACGGTCATGGTATTAACACTCCTATGTAGCATGAGGTCTTTGACTTGACCTGTATGACTGATTACGTTGTGTTCTCACTCATACATACAACATACATACAGTAGTGCACATACCACTGCACAATACACAGTTCTTCAGCTAGAAACCTTGAGTCAAACGCTATTTTGAGGCGTTCTCTAGTGCAACCTCCTTATGGCCGCCAGCCCCAGCAACGTGAAGCCACCCCTGTGTGTTGATGAGCATCTCATTCAAACACTTCCAGCCCTTAATGCATATTATCAGCTTCGGTATTTTGACATAATAGGTGTGTTAATGATGTAGGTGTTAGTTAAGTAATGGCAAAGTTGAAGTGCTGAAAGTCTGCCCTTGAGTTTCACTTTAGGCTACTCTGACAGAGTGTGAGCACTTGTACTATGTTATAGACAGACATCAATTTTCAAAGGTTGTAGAAAATTGTGTTTTTAGTCGAGATTTTGCGATTCTTCTCATCAATAGAATTCCTCGATTTGTCTCATCTTGTAGTAAGACGAATTCGCCTGTAACTGCAGTTTCAGGCCATCAATCTCCACCACACCACCACTATATTGCTTCAATCACCCGAACTATTGACACGAAATGTCATTGCTTTGGTGAATAGCGCAAGGTCAAATGAAGCAGCTATACTTTAATTTGGATTCACATTTCCTTGTATTGAGAGCTTTCCAAAGGCATATAGAAAGTCAATACATCTATGCTGACCCACGTGGCTCTACCTTAAGCATGAAATTTCAGTTTTTAGAGTAAATATTGCTATTTTTCGGGAAATTGTTCATGTAACACCATGTTGGTCGCTTGCAAGAAAACTCACTGGCAGTCAGTGGACTCAATTTTGTTTTTCCTATAAAAATAAGCCAATTTCAAACGCAAATCCGACCTCTTAATCACAAGTACATGGCTAGCTGGTTTTTTTAAACTCTGTATGTTCTTCTCAGCAATGAAGCTGTGACTATACACAGTGATTTTATTACAGGTCGACGCCCAGTATCGGAGGATCGACCGATCTCACTACTAGACAGCCATATTAATTGTACAAAACAGTCAGTCTGTTGATTTAAATGGGGTTATGGGTCAGGTGCCTAGATTGACCAATGGGATTTTAAGGGCAAACAAAGGCCATGTTGAATGCGCTCTCCATCTTGATCTTTACCAAATAAAATTTCGGACTATTGCAATATTGATTTTCAGATGCCATACTATTGATGTCATGTCAGGATAACCTCTATTTCCAAGTTCTACTGCTATTACCTTCCATATATTCTCTACAGCACCTCTCAGGTTGTTGCCGTTCGTGGTTATTGTATTCGGATAATTACTTAGATTCCTTTGTTTTGACTGACTTATGAACTGTTTGATTGTCAAAATAATTATCCTCTTTATTGTAATTTGCAATGTGTAATGAAGACTAGGAAAATGGATTAGCACCTATCTTATCAGGTTTATTTTTATAGAGAGCACAACCATCACTCGCTCATCACACCGCACAGCTAACATACACCCAAATCTGCAGGGTTAGAGTCTCATAAGGTCATAATTTGTAAGTTCATATCAACCGTTTTTGATTATATTATAATGATTGTTTTATGCCAAACCTACTCTGTTTATGTAATATCGTATAATTTTGAACGTTTATAGAATCTTATCATAACAATTGTCATTTTTATACAGGTTACGATATCAATACAATCAGTTAACTTTTACGACAAGACCTATCCTGCAACAGTTATTCTATCATAAATATATAAGAGGGTTTGGTTTACTACAGATATCAACATCTCCATTTTTTGATGGCATAATTTTGAATTGGTGATAGCAGAATATATACAAAATATACCGCTTTCACTTAAATCACTTTTTGGTGATGTCAGGTGTGACTGCATAGATAATCTGATTGTAAGAATGTTGAACTTAGAACTTTTCATAACACACATCATTTATATAAATTATAATAACTCACAAATTATCTTTTTACCTCAACGAAGAAATCCATCAAACACAAATATATCACAGTTTCTTTTCGGACTTGTCCTCTTTTTGAGCACAGGGTTACAACTCCAAATTGAAGGCCATACGTCTGGATGCTCCAATATTTCATTATACTTACAGTAATGATGAGACTGATCCAGTCTGCAATCACCCGATTGGCCAAGACAGGAATCTGCTTACCTCTTGCTCCATACTGTTTGGAATATCAAGTTTGGTGGCGCTTGAATGAGGTCATGACCTTCACAATTCTATGTAAATGTTATACACTGAAGTTTCCTGTACTACACTTACCCCTTACCATTACCAATAGACATACTTAATTTATTATATTGGTTTATTTAGGCCTGGAGTGCATCATTGGGTCCTGTTATAGATAGCCACTACTTTGTCACACACGGCAACACTCTCTCTAATTTGTAAATATGAAAAAAAAACAAATTTAGAAACATTCGATAGCAATCTAAATAAAGGTGTCCTCTGCCAGAGGCATCGCTTTTGATTCTTCACCTGCTCTCTATTCAACTGATATCATCGACTTAAGCGTATATCACCTCACATAGTGGTTTACCAAATTAGGAAGATAAATTAGAATAAGTATATATTTCAGTTGAGTTCGAAATACCAACAATGGCCAAATAAAAGTATTTACTGTTTGCTCTGCATTCCAATTGTCCTGTCAGGCTTAAGAAAAAGACGTAGCCAACATCTTACAGGTCGACCTCCATGTATTTGGTATTGTAATACTTATATTAAAACAGAGCTATCAGATCATCATGACATCTAATTGGTTGCATTACATAGAAACGGCCAGCCAATCTTATTTCTGTGAATATTCTGCACGCATCTTGCCAGTATGTGATCATCAACATGCATCGAGTCAGGAGAGAGACACCGAGGATACAGGGAGCAGGATATAAAACAATCGACCTGAATAGATCTCCTAACACGACTCAAAACTAAAAGCTCCTGTGGCACCAACCGCTGGCAGTGAGCGGTAAGCATGCTAACAGAGCGCTCCATCTCGTAGTGACACCATCCACACACAAAATTAGTTTTTATCTGTTTAGCCAGCCTTCCACCTTTAAAATCGGTCTCAAATGACATTACAATTGCCACCCTCCCTCCCCATCCTTCCCACAGGAGTGATTTTATTAAAAATGTGATTACCAATATCTAGCATTTGAGTTCTCTTGAAACACGCATTAAACTGCCTCCTCCTGCGATTTTGACATGAAAGTATAATATTACCATTATAAAGGCATTTTATTACAACTCCGTCACCACAAAAAATACCAAAATCAAACCTATTTTAACACCGTTTTTCTCTAGTTACTTGATGCTCAGTTCATTAAAAGTATTTTGGCTTCAAGTTGCTGTAGAGTTATCTTCTCATTTTCATACAATGTCGTACTTATTACGAATTAGAAGTTATCCCACTTTGCCTTATTTATCATATCCCGTCCTTGTATCCAGGTAAACATACAAACTTAAATGAGAGAATTCGTTACAGAAGAAGAATCTAGGATCAAAATTGAATGTCTCCAATATCAGAACTTATACCAGCATACAAGTTCTCCCTGTATACAAGTTTTATTTCAAACTCCAAGCACCAAGCAGAACAATCAATTGTGTCAATCTGATTAAATAACTCTCCGTAAGATAGCTGCAAGATAGCAAGAGAATAGGTAGTGATAGATATTTGATTTACTATTGCCAATCCAAATTCAATACTACTGGTTCTAAATTTTGCTGGATGGGGTCAAAGTTTTTGAGGGGGGTTTAAATGAGGTCGCATAATTCATCTACTGGTACTTGTGTCAACCGACCTTACCCAGTGATATGAATTAAATTTAAGCCAGGGATACCCATCAAACAGTTATGAAATATTTCAATCCTAAAAAATACACAAGAAGGCCTGACACTATCACATTTTAAACAAGAATTGATTGAGGAAACAATTTGTCAATTAAAAATTATTGAAGATTATTAGGGTTGTTTCAAACATAAATTACTGTCTTTCAAGTAAAATTTTTAAGAATAGATTGGGCAGTGCTTCTGAATTGTGCGAAAATAAATGTCACGTTAAAATCCCAAATCCTTCCATCAAAGAAGCCTTAATAGTAGTAGTATTGTTATAATGAAGGCATATTAAATCAGATATAAAATACTTCTGGTTTCTAGTTACTATTTGATTATGTAATATCAGGGCTCTCAACCTGGGAGGATTCGAAACCTGAGTTTTGATATAAGCATGTCCCATAGTGGTATTTTAAAGGTGTAAGATGCCCTGAGCATAAACAGCTGAGGGTACGTCTGAGATGGCACCGAAATGTTGTCGGTTGAAATACCTGAGATTTGAAGATTATGTGCAAAGAATAGCTGGCAAAGCAAGTCAAAGAATGTATGTTGCATCTAAGTACAAAGCCATTAGCTTCCATGATGTTCAAAAGTTTTTTAGTTTCCCTCTTGATGTATTGTCTGCCTGCCTGAATAAAAATTTTGTTGAGATATTAATCATTGAAATAAGATGGGAAACCAATCAAGACCATTTGTGCCTAAGACTTATTTCCACATTTGATGTTGAATGATGAGATTTCCTGCTAAATTACTGAATTCGAATAATTTACTTCATGATCAGAATATTTTGTAAAATGTAGTATTAACAATTTATAATCTTTGGTAATCACGGTATTAGGCTACCAGTAGCAGATTATAATTGTACTTGTTGCATTGGGGACATAGGATTTTTGTGCATCATACATAGATTGAATTGAAAGCTTGATATAGAAGAGGCTTTGTTTAGACAAAGAGAGTATATCAAAGGCTAAGGTCTCTGGTGCATTGCGCAATCGTAAGCACACATCAGGCATAATTTCAAAAAGCAGATATACATAACACATTTTGCTTGCATGCAACTTGCAATGATGCAAAAATCGGAATATCTGGACAGCCCTATTCTGGATAACCAAAAGAAATTTGGAAGTAATTGGACTATTGGAAGTAGGTTTGCGATACATTACTTTGTTAGTAATGGCTGTTTTTTGTAGATTTCTTTGAGAAATAATAATTTTTTAAAGATTATTGTGGCTCATTGGGTTTATATTGGTATAATATATAATTATATGTGGGTTTAGTTCACCCATGATAAATAAACTTTGGTTTGGTTTGGTCAGGAGGAGATAATCACAAAATCAGCCAGTACTTTTAATGAACTGAGTGGAAGGTTTGCAATGGCAAGGATGTGTAGCCCAAGACATATTTAACAATATCCTTTGCCTGACAATGGTGGAGGATTGTACAGGGTAACCACCCTGGCACAGGGCACCTGAGCTGAGCCTGGTTGTTAAATCACTCACTCAGACAAAATACTGACAGTGAATCAAGCACAACACATGATCAGCCTGATGGTAGTTTAAGCGCTAACATGATGTCCGGAGAGCTGGTGGTAGCATTTCATTATCAACCACTTTGCCAATGCCAATGCTACTACCAGCTCTCCGACACCTATTAAGCGCTAAAACCAGTCTCATGGTTAAAACTCACTTCCTGTTTAATCCAACTAACTTGACATTAAAACTTAACTTGTCCTTCCCCCCCCCCCCACTACACCATTGAGACAAGTTTGTCTTAGCAAAATATCCTCATAGTTATACAACAACTAGCATAATCTGGCTCAGATCCAGTAGGGTCGGTATTCCAAGACTGATTTCGATGTAAACCGATATCAATATTAATATCAATGTTTGATTGTCGTCTGTCACAAATGTTTTGGCTAGTGATACAAGCAACAGGTGTAGTATTATAAAAGAAAACATCAGTACAGATTACTGGTTGCACTCAATGTACAACATAATGAATGAGACAATATTTGATAGAGCAGTCCTTGTCAATGCACAATAGAGAATTACACAATCAAACATAGGCATATTAATCTCATCATGAACTGTTTGCAAACAAGGGGAGGTTCGTAACTTCTGTACGTCTCTTGGTATGCGCTTGTTCATTATATCTCATCATATTGCGCAATTCAGAGGTCGCCAGAGATGATGAATTAGAGACACAATGCAGTGTTAATATCTGCGCCGCCTGCCATTGTATAGCAACAAGTCAAGGCCAGAGGAAGGATATATTGTTACTCTGTGTTTATATCATATAGAATCAAGCCATCTACATCACTAGAAAACAGATATTAACTTCTCAAAGCTGGATACCCTGTGTAGACATGTACTGGTAGTTTGAAAATCAGAAATCATAGGATGGTGACCACTGATACAGACTTATATTACTGGTAGAGACAGATAGGATTACGTGGATCACCTTCATTTCTGTCTTCTGACTGCAGATACCAGGTAAGCTTATCTAATCAATGCTGTCACCAGGACAGTGGTCACTCTACATCAGCTGTGGGCAACCTACGGCCTTTTTGCCAGTGCGGCCTAATTGGTAATATTTTGCGGCCTAATTGTGGCCTTTTGCCTATAAAAGTTGGTACGCATTAATTTTATTTCCCGTTTTGTTATGTGGATACCAAGTTTACATAGCGCTCTGATAGCACAATATTCATTTAAAAAAATGGTGGCCATTCTGTACTATGCATGTAGCTTTGCTTCCCAAGCTATTCTACACAAAAATATTTTCAAGTGCTTTATTTTCAAATTAAACCAGAACAGTGGCCTCTGGATGTTGAAATCACAAAGTTGTATAATACTATATTAATTATTATTTTGCAAAACTGTCATTTTGAACAAGAAAGGCAAAATTGTATCAACGTGTTACAAGAGTGATGCTGCATTTTTGCTAAAAATTTCCAGATTCGTACCTCTTATTTCACAAAAAATTCTCCTTGCGGGAGGGCGCTTCAGCACCCACCCTGCCCTATGCCATACACATGACACACAGGGGTATGATCATGTATACACAACCAAATCAAATCATGAGAAATATGACACCATAAAACATCAGAAGATTCGATAAACCAGTAATTTTGTTAAGATGATATTTCTTGCAAAATAATATTATTACAGTTTATAATTTATACAAAAGAATTGCCAAAAATTGTTACGCCTGTTCCAAATCCAAGCTTGTAAGATATGTTGCGGCCTTTTGAGTTGAGACTTCGTAAAATGTGGCCTTTTTCATAAAAGGTTGCCCACCCATGCTCTGCATTATAACAGGAATAATCAAAGACCCATAGCAGAGCTTATTAATATTTATACTCATACGGACCAATACAATCTTGATTCAACTGCTTTCATCGGAGTGGCATTATCACACAACATGGATGGCCAAAGGCTCTGCCAACCTCAATAACCATTATCGGCACTGAATTTTACATAATGTAGGAGACCAAAGATCAGATTGCAAGTTAGTTAGTTAGTTTTTTATGAGCCAGCACCATACTGACTCTCGTGATCTGACTGGGCATGTAGATCAATGATAAACTATGCTATAATTACCACAAAGCAAGTGTCGTAAAGCTAAGTATGCATCATGCGTGACTTGTATTTGCGCATGTGCAAGAACAATGAGTTTAGTTTGGATTCTGATTGCAACTTTGGAAAGGGGAAATGGGATATCCCCTGCATAAACTGTCAATCAAAATCAGCTAATAATGACAAGAGAGGATAACTATTAATAACAGATCCGCACGCTTTGGGGAGGATGTCACCAGAGCAGGTAGCCAATCAGATGGCTTCGGAATTCCGAGGCTCAATTTTGCAGAGATCAGCTCATGCCCAGAGCTGAGCATGCGCAGAATGAGCCAGCACTGCAGCGTCGTCATCCAATATAGCAAATACATCCTCATTCTCACGTGAAACTACACTGACGTCCATAGCATGAGCAACTGTCAGAACTCAGGCTAATCTCACAAACAGCCTAAACTACACTGATGCCCATAGCATGAGCAACTGCCAGAACTCAGGCTAATCTCACAAACTGCCTATACTACACTGACACCCATATCATACCGCCAGAAGAAATCGGGCTCATAAACTGCCTAAACTACTCGGACACCAATACCATACGCTACTCTCAGAACTCAGGCTAATCTCACAAACAGCCTAAATTACACTGACGTCCATAGCATGAGCAACTGTCAGAACTCAGGCCAATCTCACAAACAGCCTAAACTACACTGACGCCCATAGCATGAGCAACTGCCAGAATTCAGGCTAATCTCACAAACTGCCTAAACTACACTGACACCCATATCATACCGCCAGAAAAAATCGGGCTCACAACCTGCCTAAACTACACGAACACCCATATCATACCGTCAGAAGAAATCGGCTCATTAACTGCCTAAACTACACCGACGCCCATAGCATAGGCTACTCTCAGAACTCAGGCTAATCTCACAAAAAACCTTAACTACACCGATGCCCATAGCGTGAGCTACTGTCAGATCTCAGGCCAATCTCACAAACAGGCTAATCTCACAAACTGCCTAAACTACCCTGACGCCCATAGCATAGGCTACTCTCAGAACTCAGGCTAATCTCACACACTGCTTTAACAACACTGACCCCCATATCATAAGGTGAGATATCTGATCAGTGACACATTCTTAGTCACTGTGACGAACAATATCATATTTCTCTGCTGTGAAAATGCAGGCATTATCATGGGCCCCACGGACTTACATGTCTTTACTTTGCCAATGTCCACTATCAACCACCCAAGAAACACCAAACAGGAAAAGACACAAAAAAATTATTTTGACAACCGACCTTGAAATATCTCACAATATCTCTCCCCTCCTTCCTCTTTCATTTGCTTCAGGTATGAAGTTTCTAGCACAAACAGAGCTGACTTTATGGACCAGAGAAAAAAGATGCTTTCTTGCATCTAGATGCCAGATCATGTGACATGTCATAGCAATCGAGGACGATTGTAACCAAGGGAGTGCAGATGTCACATCTGCAGAGCAAACAGGAGAATTTTCTATATCATCATCAGTACACTCAAACTCAACTTGAGGACACACTAGTAACAGACAGGACATTTAACCTCGATCAAAGTTAACTGAATCAAAGTGAACATCGATTAAAGGCAACTAAATTAAATCAAAGCGCTAATTTTAATATCTGTACCCACTCTTGGGACCGATCAACCCACTCTTGGGGCAGATGTATTTTGTTGTTTTTCTTGTGTTTGTTTACTGATGAGTGTCAGCAGTGTTTTAATGGGTTTGAAACCATGCTATATAAGAACATGGTTCACGAATGGAACGGCCTCTTCGTTTGCAACTTCATTTGGAGGCAGGTCAGTTTTTAAACATGGAAGTTTTACAGTTTTTATCATAATATTATTCTCATTTTACATTAGTTATATTTATAGGGAAATAGAACTTGCCTTATTTTTGATAATGGCACAGTATAACACTTGGTTGGATTATTTGTATCATCAATTAATTTAGTTAAATGAATTAAAGTGAGCATGCATGGCATCATCAACTAGAAAGAATAACTTGTTGAAATCAGACATGTACTGTTAAGTTGAATAAATTGCGCTTGATTCTAAACTTGAACGAACTAAAAGACACGCTCTTAAGTCAAGTGTTTAATCGCGACATCAAATGAGATCACATCTAAATAAGTCAGTGTCGCATAGTGAGAATCATCATGCCAAGCTCATGAGCACAGATCTCAGTAGCGGAGAGTTAATGCGGTGACTCCATAACCCGGAATCCCACAGCTTCTACAAAATTCACAAAACCTGAGTAGGCTGAAATGGCTGCATGAGTATTGACATCCCCACATGATTATTGTACTTATATTTTATTTCACTAAATGAGTTAGTGTGAGAGAGTTCAAGGTGGGTTGTAAAAAAATTATTTTTGTGTCTTACCCTGTTTGGTGTTTTTGAGTGGTTGATAGTGGACATTGGCAAAGTAAAGACATGTAAGTCCCAGGGGCCCATGGCTATTATCCATTAATGCATATGAGTTACATCGTGTGAATAAACTTGGTCATATTTGAATAATCTAATCCATCGAGCCCAAAACACATATCATATCCTTGTTCATCATTTATTGCATTGTTGTTATCGCCCTCCTCGCATTCTCTCATAATAAGTTTATCAACAGGTTGAGCGTATGTAGTGCATTGCACTAACTTGTGCGCAGCAGGCCAAAGCGAAGCGTTGATCGTTGATTTCTCTTGGTAATCTCAGTCTAAGCATGGACGCCGTTTTTCAAAGGTTCCTAGGCAGTATGTCTAACTCGGACATTTCAGCCTTAAAATCCAAATGTAGGTTTAGAGGCATTGATTTTAATGGTGACAAGAGCACCTTCTTATCTCGGCTACAGCAGTTACTTGAAAAGGAGTCTTTCGCACCGGTGCCATCTCAGAGTCAGCAAATCCAAACTCTGGCAGCAACTGACTACACATACATGTCTGTAGCTGCGGAGCACATGTCAGGATACGCTGATTAGATACAGCCTGAACAATATAACGGAAGCCTATCAACAGGACAGCACTCACTACTAGATGGAGACCAGCCAAGATATCAACATTCAGGAATACAATGTATCAACACCCAGCACAAGTCAGCTTAGCAGAAGCAGAATCTCTAGAAGGCTCTATTCTTTAATATGATAACTAGACAGATACAAAAGCTCTCCAGATTATCTAGCATTAGCTCATTATGATGAGGTTCACAATTTACTCAACTTCTCTAGGTTATCAAACCACATCAAGTACTAGGCACACCATCACTAACACCACGGCAACTAGACCATCAGATTTGCAGGCGACAGTTAATTGATCACCAGGAGTGTAACACCAGCCCCTCGATCTCCAGGTTTGCAAGCATCATCTCCACTACAAAGTCATCACTTAAAGGGATAATACACTTCTGATCTCTGTTTTGCAGCCAATGGAGCACAGAAAAATGTATGCAAAACTACTATTTAGAATGCACATTTGAGCAGAACAAGGGGTTTTGAATTACAAATAAGGAGTTTATGTATGTACATACATTTTTCTGTGCTCCATTGGCTGCCAAACAGAGATCAGAAGTGTATTATCCCTTTAACTATGCGTTCTTCTACAGGTTTGAATTAATCAGCCAGCAACAGGTCATCCTGTACCAGCACAAAGACTCGAATTATTATAAAAAAACTCTGCAGCGTCAGCTAACATACAACCTGATACCCTCCTATCAGCAACCTCACCAGTACGATCCTACAGCCAAATACTATTACAAGGCGTACAAATTAAGGAAATTCATATCACATATACCCAATGTGCATCTGTCATATTGTTTATCCGATGAGTGAGAGTCGAAAATAGAGTCTCTGACTCCTTGGCTTACCTGATGTTTAAAAATTAATTTGCATCATGTGGGTCTATGTTAGACAATGATATGACATAACTCATTTCAAAAATCCAGATTACTGAAAGTGTAGTATGACTTGTGTCTTAGCACTAATTGGCTACGCTAAGATGTATAGCTTCGAGGTTGGATGATAAGTGAAAGTTGGAAAGGTGCCCTTGCTCAATTATCAAATGAATTTATGGCCAATCACAGGAAGGTATGTATGCAGGACAAATTGCCATTGCAACAGATACCTAAAGATAATGTGCCCGCTTTTCTCCCACTGGACCAAACCGCAGGCGGTATAACAATCATTGAGGTGTCTTCTCTGTGATATATACTCTGTGATTTAAAATACCAAAAAAAATCATGCTGATATAATTTGTCTTTAAAAGAACAGTTGAGTCACTGTCACACCTGGCACATGAGCAGCCCCTCAACGGTAATCACTAAGGGGTTGATCTTATGAAACACCACATCGGCAACAGCACTCTGCTCCCTTACGTGCTAGTTATTTCTCGTATAATTATTTCGTTTGTAGGAATATATAAGGAGTATGTCAAATATAAATCAGGTAGGCCTGAAGTTAAATCTAGTAAGGATTCCATTTCTGTGCCATACATCTTTAGGGGTGGCAAAACATTTCCAGCTTTATGTCACAAGGCTAATCACTGGCTTTCTTGGACCCTCTCATGATAGTATAGATGGGTAGTATAGAGGAGAGATGGTAGTTGATAGAGAGCTGACATTTAAACCTTGGAATGAGTGAGAGTTAGTTTTTTGTGCTTGTCTAGCCAAACTGCAATTGTGACATGTTCCAAAAGCTCAATTTTCTGTTTTCTCCTAATGTGATGCAAATTGGAGATATGCTTCTAACACTAACAATCATTGTACTATGGCAGGCACTGACGACGTTTACCCACCATTCAAACACCCTTTCAGCAAAATGTCATTATCATTTGGAGTTGTGCATCCCCATACACTTTGCGCATGCATGTGCATCAATCAGTTCAGGGTGGTTACCTTTGCGACTGAGCTAATTCGATTGTGCTTGAGTTCTCAAACTAAAAGGTCATTCCACCCGTACTGGGAAAAAAATAGCTTTTTATGGGCGAAATGTAAATAGGTCATTTGGGCCAGTTTGTGGCACTGTAGCTATGGTGCAGAGAGACTCGTATCACAGAGTCGATATGAAAGAAGTGTGGACAGCCAGGTTATTATTAGATATAACAGGGCTGAGATCTATGGCATATAGCCATGTTTCTGGAGTAGATAATTTACCTGATAGTACAGATATGGCGTCTGCTGCCGAACACACTGACTACTTACATGATGAGTCTGTATACCACTCATCTAATGAAGACTTTAACGAATCAGCAGAGGCTTTTACAACTCATCAAACTGGATATACGGATGAGCAACAGGAATCGGAATATCAAGGTTTGTGATTGTAGCCGCTTTGAATAGTGTTCCCTGTTTGTGTAATAGTTGTCTCCCTGCATTGGAGGTGGACATTTTACAGTTCAGAGATATGTAACTTGCATCATATTCGAACAGAAGGTGAATCTGCTATTCACTATGCAGTATCAAGTTCAATAATCATACATGACATCATCAGGATGGGAATCGGAATATCAAGGTGAACGATTGTAACAGTTTTATCAATAGTACGCGGGTTCTAAGGGTCTGTTCAATTGTTCCCCTGAATTGGAGGTAATGGAATATCCAGGTGCGTGATTGTAGCTGTTAGTTGATAAATATTGCAAGGTATAGTCACTCACCACATTTCGAAAAATGAGCAGTGAAATGTTGGGCGCCTTAGGGGCTAGGCCGTGATGTCTGCGCCATTTTGCTCTCAGCTTGTAGGCAGGGCAGAGCACACCTGGGGGTCCAACAAGTCCCAGTTGTCAGTGGACTGCAGTGGGATTCGAAACCCACGACCTTCAACATTACTTGTTGAAGGGACAGCGCTCTTAACAAACTGAGCCACCTCCTACTCCTTGTGATTGTAGCGGTTATATGAATAGTACCGTGAGTTCTCAGTGTCTGCTATAGCTGTCTCCCTGTATTGGAGGCAGAAGTATGTAACTTGTTGTCATTCTGCCCGAGGAGTTACATTGAACTCTTTGTTCCACCCACTATATTGGAACGCAAGGCGAAGCTGGACATCACTTTGCAGTCTCCATTTCAGTATACATACAAGATATCCCGGTTATTCGACCCAGCGATTGCCAGGGGTCCCATAGTGGGATGGGAGTAGACTAACAAGCATGCAGTTGCGAAGAAACAGCTCATGTCCAGAAGGTGTTACTGCTCAAACCTCCGATCTTCGTCATCCTACCCCCAGGAGATATAAATATAACAAACCCACTGTGACAGGTCTTTCAATGCTCAGTATATGTATATGACCATTATATCAGCAAAAAATGAGATTCTTTTCACATAAACTACTTGTTTAGAGTTTAGACAAAGGAATATGTACCTGGCAAAGATTATGTTGAGAGACCATCTGACACCATGTTTTGGAATATCAACAGCATGCAAACATGAGAATTGATGCGATTCATACCATGTGGAAGAACCATTTGACGGCATTGTCAAACCATTGTTTTCATTAGATCGAGTTAGATATTTTATTGCCTTGATTTTATTTTTGTTGTATTATTTTGATTTTGGTCTTTTTCGCACATCAGGGAGAACATCTTTCGATGATGGTAGCTGCATATAGTAATGTATATATATATAGATACACATATATATAAGTGAAGTGACCCTTGAAAAACATTCATTGATAAGTTTTTCATGTATTTTTTAGATTCTTTAGAGGGGTCACCAGCATATGATGGCAGCTTTTACGAGGATGATATCCACCAAGCCATGGGTAGGCTAAAATATACATGTAAAAGTCCATATTTGCTGGATAAACTGATGGGTCACAATACACATGAGACTCAACATCTTACCAACAGGTAATTATTGCAATGTCACCATCTTTCTGTCACTCTTGGTTTGGTTTGGTTTCTATTTCATCGAAATAGTTAAAATATAAGAAACTCAAAAGATTAGGTAAAGTGGTGTTGAGGCCTACATGCGCAATAGCTTTGACAATATTGCAGCTAGTAGAGGCACAAGGCCAAATTGTTGTAAAAGATGCGGCAATAGAATTCAATTATATTACGATGAATCAAGTTCCAACCTCAAAGCCAAGAGGTGACACTCTAGCCCTCGTCTGTATAATCAGGAGCAACCACTGTAAGTTTCTCTATGTCTCCCTGCGTTTCCTCAATTTTAAGTTATTTGTTCTGTCACTGCATGAAAAACATTCAAAAAGATGATTGCAGATTGCCAAAAAAAGTATATATATATATAAGTCTCTATCCACAATAATACCGCTTTATTCAGCTTGCTATCCAAATACTCTTCCAGAATAAAATACAGGCTGTTAACTGTGAGGCCTGTTCAGATATAACAATAATATGATAATTTTTTGTTGATGCTAATGACTAAGACAAAACAGATTTCCAAAGACCATATATTTACCATTGTAGTCAATGATATTCATGGATTGGGAAAACATATCTGACCCTGGACAAGCATATGGCAGTTTATGTATGAATGCTGGAAACAATTTCTCATCTCTGATTGGTCCCAAAGCTCCCTAATGTTATAGCTGACCCCTGGTACTCATTTGTCAAGTAGCTTGTCCGAGTTTTTAAAGGTCGTTTCTGGGACGTCAGTCAATGCATAACGTTAAAGCTGCCAAAATTTTATCTCCAATTACTTATTTTCTTATATACTGATGTAATTTCTCCATAAATAGCCATACTGTGCATTTTACCACTAATCCATGAATTCATATCAATGATTGTAGTAGCTGCGATGAAGCTCACTCTCAGAGCGTGGCGTACTCTCCGACAGCAGACATCACCCACGCTTCGACTATATACAACGATGTGACGCCGCAGTGTGTTCCCTACGGTAGATCTGATCCCGAGTCACATCATGAACCATCTCCTCATCCTTACAGACCTGCCATATACAGCTGTAATTCACCTCTAGTCCTCGAGGTATGTGGACCGTATCCCCGCACTGAACTTGTAATATTCTATTGCATGATTATCTCAAATCAGATCATGAATCAATCCATATGCCACTCAATTTTGGTAATTTGGCTGGAAATCGGATAATAGAAGACCAGGGCATAAGAGGTACTTTGATCAAATTGACTCTAACTATCAAAGAAACAGTTTCTTAAAGTGTGATTTTGAGATCAAGGTGAACACATCGTAGGCTGCAGCTTCTTTGCTCAGAAACTCGATTATTCAGATTACTTGAGATGAAAGTATAGCGTATCCATATGACTGCTCTAAACCAATTACTGCCATCTCATAGATTAAGTCAGCCTTGGTCTCGTGCCTTGTTCCTTTAATGAGTATTTTTAAAATAAACAACCCTCCACAATCCACTACCTGTCATTGTTTTGCTGTTAAACATTCTCATGATATTATTAGAATTACTATAAGGTGATGATGATGAGATCGACAGGCGGACTCGTACCACAACAACTACAGGTAATATACATAAAACAAATACTGCAGGTTATATTACCACAACTGCAACATTATCCATTCAGCAGACAATTGTTACAGGTTATTTACATGCTATATGTTTGAAATAAAAGTCATCTCGAAATACTGAGTTGTCTGCTTAATGTCAAGGAGCAGACAACTTTATACTAGCGAGTTGATGTTCACGTTGGAGTTTTTTACTACAGTATAAAATTTCCTTTATGAAAATCAAGGTGTGATTAATCTGCCTGCTATAAAACTGACTTCTTATGCGATGTTTGATTATATATAACCACTAACATATATTCATATCAGTATGTCTAACATTATATTATATTATTTATATTAGACATATAATATAAAATATAGAAATTGATATTTTTATTCTGCTTTGCTGGTACATTGAGCCGTAGATCTTACAGTAGAGTATCAGGGGTAGATAACTTAGCAGACAGTCATATTGTAGTATATAATGAGGAAACTGACTACGAGAATACTACAGATGAAGAGGAGGGACAGGAGGGGGACAACTCGGTATATCACTCATCTAATGAAGACATGCAGAGTACCTCCGCCTACTCTCATCACTCTGAGCCGACTACTGATGCAGGTAACAGTTAGATCAAGTATAGTTTAGTTTATTATCAGATCTGATATTATCATGTGATAACAAAAATGGATCACAGGGTGCTCTAGGTAAAAACTGCACTAGAAATTTATCAGCTTACATAATAAAAGTTGACACGGTATGACGTAAAAAGATTAAAAAAGCTCCTAGGTCTCTTCTCAGTGCAATATCGCTTTAGTATAAAATTACTGACTGTCCAAGAAGATTTTGTGAGGAGTCATTATAAATATTTTATTACGTAATGGGTGGGTAGGATCATTTGAAACTTCACTAAAGTATGACCTAATTTGCCTGCAATTTGGGTTCGCGCCTCACCAGTAGACTGGGAACAACTGGAATGCAGGCAAGTTGGATGAAAATTGATCTAGGTAATAATATTATGAAACCTTTATGTTCAAGCTTGGAAGGGAGAGGACAAACACAGAAGATTTGATGTTTGTACAATGTATATTATAGGTAGCAAGGGTGCAGCCTGTTGGATAAAGGTTAAGGCTTGGGATCTTTATTAAAATCAGATAGGCCAAATATATATATTTTTAGTGATCAATTCAGGAATGATTTCACCCGGAGGTTAGACCACAGAAGAAAAAAGGAGCAACTGGCTCTAAAATCCTCACTAATTCTGATCGAATGACACCGCCCTTCCCTCCTGGACTAGCTTTTACTCATAGTTGTTAATTTCACTCACAGTTATTATTGAAATATACTTTTAATAGGCGATCAAGATGATGCAACCAGTCTTTGTTGCACAGCAGATGAGGATGAGGCTTCTGCACCCGAAGCGCTAGCTCCTTTTTCCCAATTCGGTTAGTAAATCTGTGTTTGGTAAATTGCCAGGGGTTGCCAAGTGCACAAAATGGGGTATGAAAATAAAACCCTTCGAGATTTGCTGTTTAGTAAGAAACAGAAGATTGGGCTGCCCCTAAAGAGGGACGCAAGGTGCCCTAAATCCTCATACTGAGAATGTGATACATCCTAGAAAACTAGAATGCATCCTAGAGGTGAGGCCATAGAAGACCTAATCATGGGTGTGCAGCGAGCTGCCAAAACTGAACTTGCACTAATCGGCCACTGGTAATGACACTTTGATCTTAGCCAATAGGCTGAGATTTGCATGTATCTTCATTATCATCATCTTAAATCTTTCTCAGTTTGTAATGTAAACCATTATCTGCTTGGTTAACTTTTAAATGTAGTTTATACATATTTAGTAATACAACAGTTATAGATAATAAAATAGCTTTATGAGACATCTCTGAAACAGAAGAATAGTCTATATTCACCTTTCTCTTACTCTGACAGGATTAGGAGGGGCGATAGTTGGAGGTATGATTAGACAGAGGAGACAAACCTATTCCTGTAACAGCCCGTTTATACTACATCGCCACAGTGAGCACACATCTCCTATCGATATGTCTGCTAGGCATAGTAATACACCTCGTGTGTGGTGAGTGGAGCTATGCACCCCTGAGGTCACCTTCGATATAATGCTTAATTAACCTTAGAGCAGAACAAAGACTCACTCATCACCTAAACCTTTTGGCTTGATTCCTGTGATCTTTGAGTGTAGTGGGTATCTACTGTTGATAAGACTGTTGATAAGTCTGTCAGGCACAGTATTACACCTTCTGAGAACACATAACTAAAAGTGTATTGAAATTCCTCAACTCTTTTAGTAAGATATATCTACTGATAAGTTACTATCATCACAGTCTGGAATCAATATTACACCAAATGATAACACAATAATGGTCCCTGTTTTTATCTCTAACCTCTTCACTGTGGCTCATTTCTAGTTAGGTGACGTAACAACAGTTATACCTCTCCTTACTTTGTGTGTTGTAGCTTGGCAGGGTTGAGCCGGTTGAGACTTCAGTCCAGAGAGATGCTCTACTTGGATACGAATGAGATGTTAGTCCTTCCCTCAACTGTGGGTGAGCCTGCTGACCAGGTGATCCCTGAGCACCACCTGGAGCAGCCGTTACTCGCCACAGAACATAATCAGTCAGAAAGATCATCTCTTCAGGAGAAGAGAACTTCACATTGCTCATCAGATACAAGAATTAATATAGACATGAATGGTCTCGAAGCAGGTATTGCTAGCTACTGTATTGTTAGCTACTGTGTTGTTGGCTACTTGTATTGTTAGCTATTTTCACCTACACTTAGCCAATGTGTTGGCACTGATTGGCTGGTGGGAGAGGGAGATTCAATGCTAGGTCAGATGGTACTTTCCTGAAAGAACCTATTAGTGTTATAGTGACATGTAAGAGTAATTCATTTTCACTTTCACTGTATTTCACTTGTTGTATTTTGTGAGCTAGCATTGGCTCTCTCTCCCACCCAAAAGTCGATCAGAAAGGAGCCCTCACTTTGGCTACCTACCTTGTGGGAAAAATTAAATTGAAGCAAACTTGATAAGCTTGTAAAACTCATAATTTATCTAACAGACTCTCTGTGTATACACCAAGTGGTGAAGTGACACAAAAACTTGGTCACAGTTGTAACGAGCTGTTAAAGATTGGCAGTTGGTGAATCATTTGAACTTACTTTTAACTTCAGACTCTACAGACTCTGAGGCAGAGAAGCAGTCTCAGAGTATAGGTGAACGTTTACTGAAGCAGGCCAGTCCTCATATAGCAGAGTATCTCAACTCTCAGTCTGAACAGTATAACAACAAATCTACCGCTGAGACAGGGGAGCTTAGTCATCGGTCGGCAGACCCGGCTCATCATCAGTCGGCAGACCCGGCTCATCATCAGTCCGCTGACCCAGCTCCTAACATGGAGGGTTTGGTTGAAGGTGAAAGCGATCAACTTCCCGAGGAGTATACTGCGGGTAAATCTCCCAATGAAGCTCATCTAGCAAGACTACGCAATGAATCTGTAAGTTTAGGGTAAAATATGTAAATAGATGTTGGGTAATTTTCTACTAGCTCTATGTTCAAAATATTTAAGAGCCAAACATTACAACAATGATATGGTGGACACAAAGTTAATCTGACCGCGCTGACACTCATCAACAGGCTCACGGAGAGAGACTCATACATAATAAGATTAAAAAATCAGTAAATACATGCTGCTTTGCTGCTGTTATTCTTTTTGTAAGCTCTTTATTGGCTGTCTATATCATTACAACATTGAAATGATTTCCAAATAGTGCGGGAAGAAAGGTGAAAAGTAAAAAATAGCAAAAATGTTAGAGCGAGAATATAGTAACGTAAGAATGAAATCTGAATGTATCTTTACTTCATATCATATGAATATATAAACTTTTATTGGCAACCAAAGTCATCTCATTAGTAATGTTTTTCATTGAGTGCCAGAAAAAAAATTGAAAATTAAACAGAATAGAGTAGCATTACCATTGTCGATTAATTTGATAACATTTGGTTGAATAGCAATGCTCTAAATGATCTGAACTCCTATTTGTACAGACACCGAGGAAATCTGACACCGCTGACCTCGCTGACCCTGATCGGCGGGTGAGGCAGCAGGCCGGTAGTCTAGTAGATATGGAGAGAGAAGAAGCCCAAATGACTACAGAGACAGGAGCTGCTATATTAGACGAGATTAGAGATATGCAGTTTATACTAGATCAAGCACAAGGTATGATAGTTATATAATATGAAAAATAATGTGAAACAAAGTATGAAGTTTCAAAAAAGGCAAAAAAGGTCATAATTATTACTGATTCAAATATAGCACCCTCAAGGAGATAAGTATCCGCAAGACAACAAGTTTGCTTATATGCACAGTTTTATAACAGCAAAATTTGTGGCTAGCTGAAATTCATAAACCTTATAACATTACGCTTAGCTTCTGGTAAGTGCAGGCTGACATTGAATCACCCAAGACTTGCTGAACTGAACTCTAACCCATATTTCCTCTCTTAGGATTTGCTCACTCAATAAATACAAGCTGAGAGAATAAGATTGTAGAGTCACTACTAGTGACCTGTTTTTTATTTTTTTAAAGGAACAATACACTTCTGATTTCTGTTTGACAGCCAACGCAGCTCTGAAAAATGTATGCACATACTAAAACTCTGGTATTATAGTGTAAAAACCCCTGTTCTGCTCAAATATGCATTCAAAATTGAAGTTGTGCAATTTTACAAAACATTACCTGATCAACTTGTTGTTGCTCATTCTGTTGCTCTCTAAAGGCCTCCCACATCCTGCCTGGTCGGTAAGGTGAGGGGTCAGCACTCCCAGTAGCAGATGATGATGATCCTGTACTGGTACTCCCACTAGTATTTCTGTGTCTAGTTGGGACAGGAGGCAGAACTCTCCCATCTTCAGGTATCCCCAATTCCCAAGGAAGCTTCTGGCCATTCTTGGTTGGAGCAAAAGCATAAGGTGTTGGTTTTGAACTCATCTTTTAGTTTCAACAGTGAATGTTTGATAAAACTCAGAAAATCCTATGATTGCTGAAGTCATTTCTGCTGAAAAACCTCCCGGATGTGGCTTAAAAGCAAATTGTTTGGGTGGCTAGAAAATATTACATCATGCACATGCGCATTATGATACATCTGTATTATTTCATCAGGTAGGAGCAGACAACCTATTGAGAAAATCAGACTATTTCAGCTAAAAACTTGATTCTATTAGTTGTCTTATTTCTCGTTGGGGATGCACAACTTCAATTTTGAATGCATATTTGAGCAGAACAGGGGTTTTTACACTATAATACCAGAGTTTTAGTATGTGCA
Source organism: Membranipora membranacea (assembly GCA_914767715.1). Lineage (NCBI taxonomy): Eukaryota > Metazoa > Bryozoa > Gymnolaemata > Cheilostomatida > Membraniporidae > Membranipora > Membranipora membranacea. Next base: position 6,444,918 of record OU612069.1, read on the forward strand.
TACATTTTTCAGAGCTGCGTTGGCTGTCAAACAGAAATCAGAATTGTATTGTTCCTTTAATACTTTATTTGCAATCTAAATCATTTTGCCGAAACAGAAGAAAAAAAGACAATGGAAAGAAACCATTATGGTTTTATCAGAAAAACTGTATTTTATTCAATCTCATAATAATAGCTCATGAAAATTTGCAAAAGGCCTTAAACCCCAGTCAAGTTTATCTACCTTCAGGTCATACAACTATAGAGTGTAAATTAAATGCTTTAACAAATTTTGCACGTTCGTTCGCATCAAGATTAAGGCTTTGTGATGATTTTGATGTGCAAATTAATAATCTACCCTCCCCATCCCAATAACTACAGGAAAAACTTTTGTATACGATCAAATCTTTTTTTTGTGTGAATAAAGTAAACGGAAATAAGTAAAATTCGGATGTGCATAAAACAACGTAGGAAAGACCAGACAATTCAAATGAGCAGAATAATTTTGTTGTATTTTAGAAGCCAGAGAGTATGAGATGTCGGCAGCAGCAGCAGTGTTGTATGAACAGCCAGCGGAGATTGGCAGCAGCTCACAGATTTATAATTACTCAGTACCAGATTACTCTGTACCGCAGGCCTGTTCACTATCTCCCGCTGAGGGTGAGTCATAGCTACACTGATTAAAGGTTGATTTAAATCTAGCTGTTGCACGCCACATCGTCAAGTGTGTGTAGAGAAATTTGAATTGCCTTAAGGTTGGTCTCAGTTTGTAGGTAAGTCGGAGCACACCTGGGGGCCAACCAAACCCAGTGGTCGGTGGAATGCAGTGGGTATCGAACCACGACCTTCAGCATTTGCGTGCTGAAGGACCAGTGTTCTAACCGACTGAGCCACCTTCTACTGATATACGAGTTGATCCACACTAAGCGACAATGCAACAAAGAAGACCAATAAACAATATTTTGCTGAGGAAGCTGATATTTTCCAAAGGCAGATAGATCAGTTTCAAGTTCAGGCTGAGTTATGTTATGTTCACTATCTCTTGCTGAGGGTAACACCAACACTGCTGGTTTACTATCTCTGAGATGCAAGTCTCTCTACAGCATAGTGACGTACATATAAGAAGACCTACTGGTTAGGTTTTGTTTATCTGTCTGGTTTTAAGTTTAGGAACTCCAGCACATTTGAATCAATTCAGTAGCTACTGCAATGTGAATATAACCAACAGTAACTGATAGCTTGCACATGCGCAAAGTTGGTGAGCGGCTGAGTTTCTCAGTACCCTGTTGCTTTTCTGCGATTAACAAAACCAAAATGTACGAAATGATCCATCAGAAGAAGTGAGGTTAAAGTGGCAGCACACCATCTGACCCTCCTGTTGTACGCAAAATGTTTCGTTGACTGACCTCTCCAGAGGCGCGCTGATATCACTCATACTACAGGAAGACACAATCAGGCATCAATACATTTCAATAACAGATTTCATTTCTGTTGTGTTGATTACATAGTCATGGGTTCAAGCCCATGAATTGAACAATCATAATCGAATGTCCCGTCCGCAACACATTTTGGTCTATCTAATTTCTACATGTTGAAGGCAGATATTTCTTATGTTTGTTTTGTTAGTTATGAGACATCAGCTTTGTCAGCTATTTGGTCCGTATTTTCTGTCTGCCTATAACCCTTATATTTTGAGCTCTGAGTCATTATACTACGATACCTACAATGATTTAGCTAGTATTATATTTTGTTGCAAGAGTTTTCATCTGTTATGGCATTGGTTGTTAGATCTCAGCCAGGTCATTTGCTAAGTCCGTACTTCCTGTTTGTTCAGTGCCATGATCCCACGAGCCTGAGAGTTATCATACTATTATACCTACAATGTATTAGTTAGTATCATTTATGTTTATCATACATTACAAAGTCCATACACCCTGTTTGCTGAGTCTCCAGATCTGTAGAGCTATGAGTATCTCTATACCCTGTGACAGGTGGTAGTTACAATGATGGCAGTAGTCTCTCTAGTGAGCCGATAGTTAAAAGAAGAAGAAGAGCAGCAGCAGGAGGAGGCAGAGTATGTAAGGATAAACTATACTCTAGCTCTGACTGTAAGTAAACAATACAAACTTAAACGTATTTACTAAAACTACACAGGCCTCACGTGTTTATTCATTCACAAACAATGCAAACTTGAACCTCCGAATGTAAGCTACACATGATAATAAGTGACATTGTGTCGGGGTTATAAAAATACAATACCCTAGAACTCCACTGGTATTTGGGTCTTCCAACTACAACATACCTTAGAATAGTAAAGTTTTCCCAGCAGGAAATGTGCCTATTATTGCAGATGCTTGCAAAATTACCACACATATTATAATATAGTATAGTACTGCCTCTACCAGATTGCCATCTTGTTGGATGTAAAACAAACACATAATACCACCGAAAGATTTCGGTTCAACTTATCATCTTATTTTATACAATATTTGGCCAGTCTGATAATAGGATTGACTAAAGAGAGAAAAGTTATATATGTTATTGCCATAAACATATAAACGCTATATATATTTATATGTTAATGGCTATTGCATAACAAATTTGGCATTTGTCTTCTTAATGCCTTCTAAGTTTGGCTGTACATAGTGGAAGTTGATAGGTTCTCAAACTCATCCTGAGGGTAAACAATTCTCTAATTTTCTCATGGGAATTCATTTTATATTTATCTACACACATACGAGTTGTAGTTATTTTCATTTGGATAAAAGAAGGAATTACTCCGAATGAAAATTGCTAGATTTTTGTACTGTTGTTAACAGCTGAAGGAGAGGGAAGTGCTCAACAGAAAATGGTTGTCAGGACTAAGAAAACTAAGAGTAAGCTTCGCTACAGCATAATATTGGTTGCATTTTGCAAGTAGAAAATTTCAAATTTTCCCATGCCAATCTCCCCAGAAGTCAGTATAAATCTGGTCCTCCTAGTTAGACTAAGAAGTGGATTAGACCATGACAGAGTTTTATCTGTTGTCATTGACTTGTTTTAATTGGAGAATTTCAGAGCATTGTGTTGTGGGATACTCTGTGATATGCCCATTGTTCACAGACCTTCCTGCTTTTTTTGGGAATTTCAAAAAAATGAGTTATGGGATATTTTTAAGAACGCCCACGGATCATAAGCCCACCCATTCTAGTTGGGAATTACAGAATGGTGCATCATGGGATATTCTTTGACATGCCCAAAGTTTGCGTTATGGGGTATTCTTTAATACGCCCTCTTATTGGTATCCTGTTTTGACGACACATAATCTGTACGAATCAATTTATAGAGAAGAAAAGAGTACAAAATATCCGGAGAAATCTCCGGCGCTGTAAGGCTATAATTTCTGATATCAGTAGTGAAAACAACCGAGACGTTCATTATCAGGGTGAGTGTGAACCATAGACGTAGGCGTAAACTTGGACTTGGACTTGGACTTGGACTTGGACTTGGGCTTAGTATGAGATGTTACATGACTGCTGTTTCCATTTGAAGAGAAAAGCATATTGTTGTATCTTCAACTGTAAGATGTGTGTGTGTGTGTGTGCTTTTCACGGGTGTCAATCAGGACAGCCCAACCTGTAGTAGTCTACACCAAGTTTGGTCCATTTGCGGGCGTGATCAGTTGAAGGAAGTAACTGGAATGCAGGCAATTGGATTAAACATGATCTAGTAGTAGTCGGACTATCTGGCGGAGCCCTTGCTTTTGCTTTGCTAACTTTTTGTTTTATTCAACATCTAAATTAATGGCATAAATATTCAAAAAGAGAAGAAAAAATGCTTTTTGGATATCGACAATGTCAGCTGACAGTTACTGATTGACTCCTTGCTTCTGTATTTTGTGCTGATTTGATCGTAAAATGAGTTTATATTACTATTGCCAATTCTTTTAGCTATTCATAGATGCCTTATTGGAGAGCGTCAATTTTTCTTTTTAAATACTGGTTGGACTGAGTGATTGTACTTTTCTATTTTAGACAAGGGGGATGGAGACCAGTATACGCCACCAGGTCAGAGTACCAGTAGTAGAATCTGCTCTGTGACTCCAAACCCATCTCACTCACTTAGTAAGTTAGTATCTAAATCTCTGGCACAGCAAGTCATACAAAGTGAAGATGGATCCTCTGGTGACATCAACCAATCATATGTCTACCCTGTAGCCGGCAGCCGATCAGATGACACCCCTGTAGCAGCAAACATTCCTCAGTATAAAGCCGAGAAAGATGTCAGCACAGCCGAAGCTTCCCAACATTCATCTAATGAAGAGCTTTCTGTGTCAAGAAAAAGAAACCGTGTACTGCCATTTCCCTCATCTCAATCTGGCAGTGCTGTCTCTATTGATTATGGGGCTGCTGCAGCACAAGCTAAGCGTTCTGTTGATTATGAGACCGCAGTATCAGGTTTTCCAACACCTGCTCAATCAACCGATGACGACTCAGTAGATGATGGAGTTGCTGTCCTCAGCGGAGCTCCCTCTATTGACTACGGGGCAGGAGTCAAACCAGCCCTGACCCTCCCTTCGTCTCAGGCAGTTAGCTGTGCGTCTGTTGACTACGGAGCTGCGGAAGAACTTGTAGAGAGAGGCACAAAGAAGAAAATGACAGTCGGGGGTACAGCCAGCGATGTTTCTGAGGACCACAGTCGTGTTCCTGCAGATTCTTGTAGAGTGTTACCTGAGCCCAAAGTTGACTGCACTCCTATTTTGATAGGTCCTAATCTGGAGATTAATATCCCAGTGCCAGAAGCCCCAAAATCTAGAAAGAGAAAGAAATCAGTGCCCAGACAACAGAAGACACCCCGCCCAAGGAGGCAAGCTGCTGCTAAAGCTCTACAAAGAATAAGTAGTGAGGTGAAGAACTATGAGGCTGTCAATAAAATGCCAGACAGATCAGACAACTTACCTGATGTTGTGATACAGCATACAACACCTGTACCTAACCTCTCATTTTCAGTAGCTCTAGCAGGTAGCACTGGGGGAAGACTGACACATTCCACTCCATGTCCCACGCTGGCTTTTAATGATGGCCTTAAATCATCCAATAAGTCACCTGGGTTCACACCTATTGCTAAAAAGAAGCGCATATCCAACATCCAACCAAAAAATAAAAAGGTTTCTGAGCACCAGCAAGATCAGAATGAGCCTATACAACCACGTGAAAACACACAGCCAAGATGCTCATTCAGTCATGATAAAAGTATTGAGAGTGTCATTGGCTCAGTAACTTTACCATGGGAAGGAAGGAAAGTGTTCTCTCGAGTTAACCGCTCACGAATCTCTCATAACTCGGCTAGATTAGCTACAAAAGAATCAACTGACCATGTTGTGGTTGATAGTGTGGAGAGCGAACGAATGAAGCCTATGCAGAAGCCCGTTGACATTGAAGGCACCTCACACTCTGGGCCTTCTCTGACCCTCAACTCTGTAATTAGTCGGCATCAAGAACCTGACGTCACACTGAAAGAAAGCGCAGCGGTTGGGTCTGCTGCACCTGATAACGAGATGATTCTCGCTGAGACTAAAACAAATTTGGAAGTCAAAATCAAACCATTTACACCCAAACAGTTTCAGAAAACAGTCAGTATCGAGCTGGATGACAGCCCAAGTATAACCTGGGATCAACAGCTATCAGATAAAATCAATGTTCAGGTTGACCCTGAGCCTGATGTTATGGGAAATCCCCTTTTGGAAAACCAAGGCGTAAGCGTAGCATCAAAAGGAACAACATCAAAAATCATGAATTTCAAGAAGCCTGTTGCTTAGGCCGACAGTCCCCCAGCGGTTTATATACAAGATCAGGTATGTGATAAGTTTGACGTGAGCTTGTCGCAACAGATTGAAAGCTCCCCACAGGAACCTATTGATAGAAGACCCATCGTGAAACAGAACAAGCAAAAGATGAAAAAGAAGATCACAAAGAAAACATTTACTCTAAAGAAAATAGAGAATGATGAAGTTGTTACTAATAATTCACTAAATTCTAGTCGCATCAGGACAACCAGAAGTGGCCGATGGCGCAAAGTTTTGCCCTTACCAGTCGGTCCTGAGTCATCGATCCTGAGTTCAACAGAACCCGATCAAGTAACAACTAAAGTGATACCTGCTGATATTAGTCATAATGTCTCAAAGGGACAAATGCGTAAAAGTGCTTCAGGCAGAGGTCGTTCCATGTCGGCTGCGAATGAACAAGGTGATGTGGAAGATGAGAAAAGGCGATGCGACAGAGCTTCACTTACAGCTGACATTGAAGTTACAGAAGTGAAGCACAGCCCTGGAGCTAATCAGAGTGTTCCTGGCATTAATCCCAGATATAAAGATGATGATCTAAATATATCACCAGAAACTAGGCAAATATGTAACACCACATTTACCGTTTGTGGACCGACTCATTCTAACAAGTCCTCTATATCTGTATATGAAGCAACGAGTGGTCAAAATAATTCAAGTAGCTCAAACAACAAAACATCCAACTCCCCACTTCATGAATCTACTGCAGTGAAGACCTATAATAATGAACTACATGTTAGTGTGGAATCCTCATATACAGAGAGTCCAAGTGTGTCATTCATAAGTCAGAAGCGCTTGTCACGCAGTTCGTTGAACCTCTCTGGAGGTTCCATACGTCAGCCTTCTCCCTCAGAATCAGATGAGCCTGAGACCCATGTTTCCTTGGCAGCTAAAGAATCCCTCCTCTCTGAGAATGTACCGGCTATGGATAACACTAACGAGATTATTGATGATATCATGAAGTCTTCTGATATGAACTCCATGGTTTATGATATGACCACTCTTGTGTCTGAACCTGGACAACCAGATCGGAGTCGATCCTTCCTCACCCCAACCGGAGACCCATCGGATCAGGTAGATCAGGGAAATGGTCAAGCAGACACGCGACCTCTAACACAATTAGTACCTGTAACCCCTTCCTCACCTTTACTGATTAACATGGCTCAACCTTCAAAAACTAGGAAAGTGAAACGAGCTGACCCTGTAATGGATGCAAAAAAAAGCATGCAATTAAATGCCAGTTTGGCAGTTACTGGTCATTCTAACAATATTGCCTCAGCACTCATCTCAAACAAAGCAAATGACACTGATGTCAAACCTTCTAGTACAGCCCTACATCACAGTTCAGCTCATAGAAATCCATCAGAGAAGCTCTGTGCTGTATCAGATATTACACCAATAGACAACGATACTGTGCCAGAAACACAAAATGCTCCTCCTGTCGCTACAGTTATGAGCGATGATGAAACGAAGTTTGAAACTGTACCTGAAACTCAACAGTCCACGCCAGAGACTGGCGGAGATGTTGAGGCTGAGGTGTCAAAAACACCATCACAAGTTCAGTGTGACAGCAATCATGTGACATACAAAGAAAATGTGAATTCTCAGCCTATTGAGGGTAATACTGACCCATCTCAAATCAGTGAGCGCCCTAAGCGCAGGAGACCTGCTATGAAAACCCGGACAAGAACACGATCAGAGCCTGCTAAACCAGCTACTACAACAAGAGCAGAAAGTAAGCGAACGAGGAGCCTATCAGAGCCACAACCCAGAGCACCTGCTGGTGATGGTGATGAGGAAATCATAAGTGTGTCGACCAAACCTAGAGTTTCATTTGCTGACATAGTTAAGTATGCCATGACGCCGCGCTCTAGAGGTAAAGCTATAGTAGCTATGTTTGACACGCCCGAGCCAAGTAGTGCCATCACGCCTATCAAGTCTATACTGAAGTCAACTGGATCAACTCCAAGTAAAGAGTTACATGCAACCAGCTTTGATTGCTACAATGCTGTGGCCAGAGAGATAACTCCCAAGGCCATGCCAGCCAGTGATGGTTTGGTAAAGGAGACTAGAGATGAAGTATCATGCAATTCAGATGACACTACAGTGAAGGCCCATCGTATAGCAGCTGTCACAACAGGGAAGGCCCATAATATAGCAGATGACACCACTACAGTGAAGGCCCATAATATAGTGGATGACACTACAGTGAATGTCTGTAACCCATGTCCGACTAAACATGAAAACAGCAACAGCAGTCACTTCATGTTCATCCATCCACCTGTTGAGGTGAGTGATCAGAATGATTTAATCTAATTTTGGTTATGGATTTCTTATGTTTTATTGAATTCTGTGTCTTGTTGTCATCGACGTTTAACTATTTCCAAACAGAAATGATGATTAATGAGGGACTATCAGAATATGCCCCAATGATAGCTCACAGTTACAGATAAAAAGACACATACAACGAATAATTGCGTAAAGTAACAAGGTCTGTCATCAATATACTGCTATGGGATTTGGGCCCATTGCTTCATACACTTGCGAGTTGCCCTAACCGTCAGAGCTACACTGCCTTCTGTTCTATTGTGTTGGAAGTACTGTCTTGAAGCCCTTCTGATTTGCAAGCATTCATCTGAACAATCACGAATTCGACAAGCTGACATGAAATCATTTCAAGTTCTTTCTCTTTGCTGCAGACAAAACCGAAGACTAAAAACAGGCGCAATAAGAGCAGTGTCCATGATGTCTCCTCAGCCTTTGATGAGTTTGATAATAAGCTGAGAAACTTTCTACTTGATGAATCTATAAATGAGAATAAGAGAACTACCACACCTACGTCTCACCCTCATACACCCGGTAACTATACCTACATCTCAAAATCCCACAACCGGTAGTTATTTGTTTTTATATGTGTCGTATGAAGCGGGCATTGATTTTAGGAGATATCTGCTCACAAACGACAATTAATATTAATGTTTACTTGCTGCATTGCCTGCTTGGTAAGTTGTATAAGTAAATCGAATATAAAATAAATTGACTAACTGGAGGAATACAAGGTGGCTTGTACATGTTAATATGCCAAATGTTTAAGAAGGTGAATTCGTGACATGGATAGAGTGTTTCTGTGATTTTATTCATACTGATACCTTGACTCAGCAGAGAATGATGAGATGAGAGGTGGTAGTGACGGAGGATTGTTCTTCAGTCGACGGAGAATAGAAAGAATCTCCAGATACAGCCTTCTATCAACATGTCACGGCAAGTTCAAGTCTGTCTGTACCAGACAATCTCTCAATACCAAAACCCCACAACAAAAACCAGCGCGTAAGTTGATAGTTTATTCTTGCAAGGATGAAAAGGAGATGAAATATTAGATGCCCAACCTTTTTGGCTTCCTGCTTCAAGATGTTTTCATTTGTACTGTTTTGGGTTATATTTGTCAAGAGAGCGTTCATATAAAATGAGCAAGATTTTCCGATCAAAGTCCCAAAAATATATGCCCTCAGGATTATCGCTATCTGTTATTGCTTCATGTTGTAAGATGTTATCTTTACCGCACGTTGGGCTCACATTTTGACAGCAGGGACTTTGAATTAATATCATTGAGATTGTTTCTTGCAATTGGGTTCAACTCTTTCCTAGTCATTTGCTCGGAATATATATTGGAGCTGAGTGATTTGGAAACAATACCTTTAGCAGCTCTCTTTCATCTAAGCAATGAACAACTGCAGGATCTCGATCCATTTAGCTCCCCACTTAAGATACAACTACATCATGCAGCCGCTGCTGTATCGTCTAAACTCTTCTTTACAGTGACGCTGAGTTCATCTCTGGGTAAAATAAGATCCAGATCAGCATCAATACCTCCGAGTAAGTCAAACTCTAACTCCATCACCACAACACCTCACAAACCTAGAGTGACTGTCTCCAAAACACGGAAATCTAGAGCTGACACTACAACACGAGGAAAGAGTAGTTCTGCAATAAATGCCAAATCTCTCAAGTATACTGGGCTGGCTCCTTCTGTGTCCGCCAAGTAAGTATCTCAGCTGTGTTAGCTATCAAATTGTCGACATAGAGAAGAGAAAGGGAAGTGACTTTTTCGGCATGGTTATTCTCAACCTATTCAGCATCATCAAACTAAATTTCTTGTTTAGTTGCTGTTTTTCCTAATGTGTGCAGATATTTGCTTGAGCCCCTATCAACTAAACAGAATATGAAACTTTTCTTGTATGTTTCGATGTAATAGGCTTTTATCCAATACAGAAATGCCACTACCATCACACTGGCATAGTCTGAGCATCCTATTTGCCGGTGAACAAGTCCGCAGGGGCAACTCCAAATACCGACAAAAATATCAGAGTTAATATCTAAGGTCTCCTTTAAGGTACTCCTTTTTTGTGTGGGTATATCTTAGCGAGATTTCGTTATATGAATTTGGTTGACTATAGAATGCAACTGCCAGCTACTCAGGTAGAGTTTCAGTACCTAAACCTTTGCCCCTTTGTTTTCTGCATTTCTTGGACAACATTTCACTATTGAAATAAATCAAAGGTAATAAAATAATAGAAAGCACTAATAAATTATAATACAATAATAAAATAAATATTAATAAGTTATTTTTAAATCAAAGGATGAGACACAGCGCCGGAGGAGATGACCCATACAATATGAGCAGTGATAGTTCACTGATAGGGCAGGATACAGACACACTTAGACGTCAGTGTTTCTCTGGTGTAGATAGAGCTCATATACAGAGTGACCTTCAGATGACCTCGTCACTACTAGATATTAGTATTATATCGTCTGTAGAGAGCGAGCAATCTTATACTGATACACTCACAGCTCCTACTTATTTATATCATCAGGTATAATATGATCCTTTAAATCAGGGAGAATTGAAGGGGGAGGAACTTGCACTCCATGGGCCACGCCTCTTTTTATAACATGATCTAACTTTTGTTTTTGAGTTATGCCCCTTCGATTCTTCCTGTTTAAATGTACCAAATAAGTCCCTCATCATTACAGGAGAGGAAGATTTACCATAGGTCTAGAGGAGTTAGTTTCTTTGCAGGAGAAAAAAATTCACGCTTGAAAAAGCAGAATCTGTGGTTATCTTGCATTTAGGCGGTTATGTGAACCCCTACCTTAACTCGCGAAGAATTTGTGCTTGCTAACATCTAGTCAATCCAAGACTAGCTAATATTTACAACTCTAGGGTGGTAGTCTACTATTTGAGATTTACCATAGGTCTGGATTTTGTTCATGCTTACATGTTTTCAGCAACAGATCCTCCCTTGAATCGGACAACGAGACTTACAATATAAAGTAATAGATTCTAGTCTGCTTTGTGTCCCCTTAAATCATGAAGATGGTAAGAGTATGGGCGAGATACAGAAGTCATGTTGTCTAATCATAACATAATTGAATTGATTGCCACAGTGGGATTTTCTTGTTTACCTGCCACTAAACTTCTCTCCAATGCAGAGAGGTTTGTCCCATCTAGAGTCTTGTGCTGGAAGCCATAATACTCATACAACACCCAGCTTCTCGGATTCCCGGATACGCTGGCTTGTTAGAGTTTTAAGGCCAAAATCACAATCTGATTGTTCACTCAATGAATGAGCGATATCTGTTACGGTCTTTCTCAGAAATTGCTCCCTCATTGTTGGAACTATATACATTCTGAGTGAGCGAATTTAGGAGGGATTTTGTAGAATTGAAAGACCAAGTAAGTGCTACTTTTTTTTATCAATGTAGTAGTGATAATTTGCTTCAGTAAAGTATCACTCATTCTAATTGAAGGACACTTTGGCTAGAATGATAGGCCTGCCACTACCAAATTATAATTAATTGCCGGTGCCGTTTATTGAATCCCGACCTTGGAGATCGCAGGTCCATGAAATTAACAATTAGCAGACTATTCCTCACACTCAATATCCATGTAGCCGATGAATACTATCACATGTTCTTATCTTTAACAAGGATGGAGACATACCGTTAGTATATTATAATAAGGCTGCCCCTTATGACGATGATGATGATGAGAATTGTTCACCCAGGAGCTCAACAGATGTTATATCTAAAGGTAACCACAAAACAGTCAGCAAGTCAGCTGTCAAAACCGAGCGGCTGATTTATGCTTCTATGGACCACCCAGAAGTAGACCAACCAGAAGCAGACCACCCTGATATAGACCACCCTGATGTAGAACAAAAAGCTCTGATAAAGGCTGTCAGCTCTACTGTCAAAAGTAGGTGAAACATTTAAATCTAAACCGATGGGCTGTACTAAATCAAGTTTAATCCATATGCCTGCCTTCAGAGTTGCTCCCTTCTACTGGTCACTCCGGCGTGACCAGTGGAGGGGATGCAACTCCTAATGCAGGCAAATAGAACAAACTTGGTCTAGGCTCGTACCCACAACTCAACGTCAGGTTCTGAAAGCTCTAGACAAACCGATATTTGAAAATTATTGCTATGGAAGTGTTACTGGTTGTTTAGCAATCGCTTTTTTATTTTTAAATCATTTACATTATTGATTTATGGGGGGGGGGGGCGTCTGACGGGGGCGAAGTCGATGGGGCTCAGACTAATGTCTCTTGTCCTTATTTTATATACAGGGGAGGCCAAAGATAATAACTTGACAGCTGATAATGTGACAGCATCCGAAGTTAAAGTGGAGAAGAAAACTCCTAAAGTAGTGGATCCGAGCGCAGCTAGTAGAGCTAAACAACCTGTTAAATCTAAAGGCATAAGAAAGTCAACAATAAGTGAGTCATGACCTGTGTCAATATTTAATGTGTGTGGTTGTGCTTTCACCTTGAGCTATTATCATATTCATATTTCAGCACGATGATGTTAAATTGTTGATCACAGGTTGAGGTTGTTGAATGAACCGGCAGGGCTGTCTCTGACAGGGGAAGGTAACAGATGGTGCTGTTACTTTGTTGAAACTGGCTAATATTTGGTCGAATTGAGAGCCTTGTGGTAGGCTGAAAAGCAACCTTAGGACACAGTTGATCCTTCAAGCTGAAAGAAAATTCTTCTCAATCTTCTTCAAACACCTGAGTTGTCCCCCAATATAGATTTACAGGTTATAATAAATTGTGACAAATACACTTTTTTTGAGCATATTCCTTGAATAGCCATAGAATATGTGGTATGAGATAAGTCACATTAAGTATTTGCCACAGTAAATATCTCAACCCTTCGGCGCAACTATTCCTTAAGCCACTCAAGCCCTTATGCTAGATTTCTCCAAGGCATTCGATCGAACGCAGCCGGAGATCGCAGTAGAAAATATGCTCAAGCTCAACATCAATCCCTGCACAATCAGACTCGTGCAAAGCTTTCTCTCTGACAGGTTCCAGTGCGTAAAGTATCACTGTCATACGTCGCAGTATCTTCCTAGCCACATCGGCGTCCCACAGGGCACAATCCTCGGACCGATCCTGTGGAATTTATTCATTCACGATCTAACGCCTGATGCAGAACACATCAAGTATGCGGATGACACCACAATTTACCATCACCTATCTAAAGCTAGTACTGTCATCACTGAATCTACTGCTCACAAAGCAACAATATCCCTGTCGCATAATCCACTACAGGAAGCAGCCAACTATTCTGCTAACTGGTGCGACAAAAACCATATGCTTCTAAATGCCTCCAAGTCGAATGTTATCACATTCACTCTTCGAAAGACCATAAGCTCTGATCAAATAATCATCAATGATTCTGTAGTCGAAGAACACCAGACCACTAAGCTTCTCGGTGTTACATTTGATCAACATTTGCATTTTAGTAAGCACGTGGAGACAATCATTGACAAATGCAGACCAGCTTTCCATGCCATCACTAAACTGCGGAAAGCTGGAGTGAATAATGACAGTTTGTGTACATTCTAGAAGTCACGCATTGTACCTCTATTGACATATGCCGCACCTGCATGGTACCCAAATATATCTCTGAACGATCAGGAGAAACTTGAAAAGTATCAGTGGCTCTGTCTACGTATCATGTCGCCTTATATCGATGGCAGCGAAAACAGACAAATAGTTGCTGGCCTTGATGGTATCAATGTTGTGCTAGAACGTGATTGCCGTGGCTACGTTAATAGAGTCAAGACTGAGCCATACCACCTGCTCCACAAATACACAAACACTCACCGAGTTTCTGCACACAGCGGCAGATATATTCAGGCAAAAACCTGCACAGCCCTACTATCAAAAAACCTTTTCTATAGGTTTTTGTATTTAAAGTGACATACTTTCTTTCTTTTACCTGACCAGACCATTTTTTATATTTTGCCTGTATGTTATTCATGAAATACGAATAATGTCATCATGATAGATAGATAATTACTTTTAGTTTTCGCTCCTTTTTCTATTAACATAATCTTATTTGCTCCGGCATTGATCGGTTATTAAAGTGCATACATAACATATAACATAACATTAAAAGTTGTTCTATATGTGTTTTGTTCAGTTGAAGTGAGTTCAAGGCCATCTAAAAAGCGAGAGCTCAAGGTGAAGGAATCCTCTGTGGAGAAGATAACTCCTAGTGCAAAAACTTGCTGTCCCTCAGCTACAAGCAAAATGTCGACTGCAACAAGCAAGACTCTTAAAACTAAAGCACCAGGTATTTTTCATGATAAGATAAGAATTTATTGAAACTCCCGCAGAAACTATTCGGTAGTTTTGAATGAATAAAAGGAAAAAAATTCAAACTTGGGGTTTTTATAAAAAAGGTATTGGGGCAGGGAGGGGTCTTTGAAGAGACTAATGCCATAATTGATATCAGATTGTTGCTGGCATGAAACCTGCCAAAAGATTCGTTTCGATTTATTAGCTGTTCATCCGTCATTTTCACAATTTTCTAACATGATGTTTCAGATTCAGGTTATCGCTCAGTGAGGAAGCTGTACAACGCTAACTCAGGATACAGACTAGGTAGTGATGATGATCTGAGTCAGACTTCTACATGTAGTAGTTATCCTAGTCAGGGTACGGGACGCAGGCGTAGAGCCCTCAAATATAACAAGAAATCCAACAAACTCAGGTAATTATACATATCCTAGTCAAGGTATGGGACGTGGGCGTAGAACCCCCAAATATAACAAGAAATCCAACAAGCTCAGGTAATTATACATATTCTAGTCAAGGTATTGGACTTGGGCGTAGAGCCCCCAAGTATAACAAGAAATCCAACAAACTTAGGTGATTATACATATTCTAGTCAAGGTATGGGACGTGGGCGTAGAACCCCCAAATATAACAAGAAATCCAACAAACTTAGGTAATTATACTTGTATTAGGCTGATTCCGCTACATAGTCGTTGAGCTCTCAAATATAACAAGAAATTCAACAAACTCAGGTAACTATACTTATTCTAGTTAAAGTACAGGACCCAGGTGTTGAGCCCTCAAATATAACAAGAGGATTAACAGACTCAAGGAATCGGAAGTTCTTACAGCATGCTGTGCTCTTATAGGCTTGCATCACTACAATGTAAAATAAGGATATATCAATATCTTACAACTCTATAATTTTACAGTGTTGAGCTGTCCATTAAATATTTTGAATGATGATCCAATGTAGCAGTGGCAAATAAGTCTGATCACGAGAACTTTCGGTACAAATTATCAATGACTCAACACGTCTAATTATCGTCATGTCCTTAGCATGGGTCAGCATCTTTGATCTGTATGCTGGGTAGTGATATGGGGTTGTCTCCGCACAAAACAAGGGAACCTAACTTCTAGTTATTATCAAATTTGAAATGTTTTACCTGCAAACTATATATACTCACTTTACAGTAAGAAAAGAACTCTGGCTACACCATCGAAACTGAAGGAGATTATGAATCTGATCAAGTTCTAAAGCCTGACTATCCTACCATCGAGCTACGGCACTGGCTCATTATCAGTGTTAGCAGTTATTATCTTTTTGTTGATGACCCTAATTTACTATACCTTTTTTTCATACCTTGATGTCTGAGAAAGGGCACACAATCACAAACAAGTTATTTTGATGTATTTTTTCATTGTTTTTTTGTTATTCAAATTGTTCGATGACTTGTTGACATATTTTTCGGTATTCGTGATTGGTAATTTGTATTCGGATAATAATATTTTTCCCTGTCCAAAAAATGTTAACAACTGTTGTTTCTAGTTATTATCAACCTGTTTCAAATTAAAAATTATATTTGATAATACCATACAAATATCCAGGCAGCCTATTAGGTGTACTGTAAACTCTGTGTTGTGCAACAAACAGCTCAAAAATTAGTTTGAAAGTATGCAGCAATTACCTAGCTGGTCTTAAAAGGCGTCTAGTCATCATAATCATTGATATAGTGGCATATAATCAACACTTGGTTCTTTTCTTTCAACACACATACTTCATAGCCATCTTATTTTAATGTGGCAACTGTTGGATACAACTTCAACATTGTGCAGTAACTGAGGACAGGGAAATTAGGAATTTTCAACCCGAACTCTCTGCTGAGAGTAACTGTACACATAATCATTCACCTAAACCTTATTGAGCTGAAGTGAGGCACTTTTTAATCTTGGGGTGTCATAAAGCCGTTGAGTTGTGCAATGGCGATGATGTATGTTATCATTGATTGGGAAATCCAGGTTTTGGTGATTATATTTGTCAGTTCCAATAGGTAACTTCGCGCCCTTGGTATCTATATTAAATAATCATTAATTATAATCATTTTCATGGGGAAATCCAACTGAATAGATTTTATGATTAGGTATACGGTTTTTCAATGATATTGACATGAAACTTAGAATTATCTCCTCATTGGTAATAGGGAGACAACTTGAATTCAAGTTGGATTCAGTTGGATTTCCCCATGAAAATGATTATAATTAATGATTATTTAATATATATACCAAGGTCGCGAATTTACCTATTAGGTAACTTCGCGGCCTTGGTATTCATATTAAATAATCAATAAATAATCAATGGAAATCCCGTTTTCATTAGAAAATCCAACTGAATCCAACTTGAATTCAAGTTGTCTCCATATCACCAATGAAGAGATAATTCTAAGTTTCATGACATGAAACTTAGAATTATCTCCTCATTGGTGATAGGGAGACAATTTGAATTCAAGTTGGATTTCCCAATGAAAATGGGATTTCCATTGATTATTTATTGATTATTTAATATATATACCAAGGTCGCGAATTTACCTAATAGGTAAATTCGCGACCTTGGTATATATATTAAATTGGTGATAGGGAGACAACTTGAATTCAAGTTGGATTCAGTTGGATTTCCCAATGAAAATGGGATTTCCATTGATTATTTATTGATTATTTAATATAAATACCAAGGCCGCGAATTTACCTAATGATAAATGCAGTTCAATTATAACCATAGAAATATAAAATGGGTTTATGTCTATGATTATAACACTATTGCTTCTGAATAATTGAATGTTGTTACTTCACTATCAAATGACTGGTTCGATACTATGGCACCATATAGTGTCTTCTCTAGGATTATTACTAGGCCTATGAGAATAACCAAAGTTCACTGTTTCAGTAAAACACCATCAGCTTCCAGTGAACAACATAACCACAGGATTCAAAGTGCTACGGAGTACCGTAAATAAACTCTGAACACTCCCTTGTAATGATTCAAGGTTACGAATAAGATAAGATGGTAAGAAGTTTATTGAGTTGAATGATATACATTTCTAAACTGATAAAGCAAACCCACCAAAGACTCAAGTACTTAGCATAAAACAATTTATCTGCAGTATGATGTATCTCCTGTTGTCATGGTGATTCTGACACGGAATGTTCAATTCTTGCATTTTCAATCTACTCTATTGAGAAATCTAGAGAAGACAGAGCGCCCCTGCCTCCCTTATAGAATTTTGGGCTTGAATCCCTGATCTAAAGTTCAGATTGACTTACCATCGCGCTGATCTCCTGAGATTACAGACTTTCTAGCTGAAATTAAAACCAGCTGAGCGGTTGCTTCACTCAAAATAACACACTGCACACAATCTGTAACATTAATGTCTATAATAAACTCACTGAACACACTGACAATGAGACTACACTATTATCATGTTTATCTCTGATCGTTAGAGACAATATAGAAAGAGTACCTAAGTTGAACCCGCTGATGATGGTACTTCCCTGAACATACCTAGTGAATCAAATTGAAAGTAGAAATAAATCCATTTCAATAATCCATACTGTTCTGAAGGGGCACTTAAAACAGGTGCTGGCGAGGGGTGTTGTAAGGCCAGTGGCAGGTGCTATATTACAGCACTCGATGTCTATATAGCAGTTTTGTGGTTGCCGTAGGGACTGCATGGGTGCTGTAAAGCTTGTCCCACATCCTACAACAGTGGCTGTACTGGGCGTACATCGGTGTTGGATTGGAAAAAGTACCTTAAATATATCCTAGCATGCACTATGGACTGCACCAACGAATCCCTCCTGCAAATTGCTATCACATATGACTGGATGTGATGCTGTATTCCTTTGTCTATTATGATGTCTACAATGCAGTGGCTATTCCCTTTTCATAAAAACCATGTTACATGCAAGATGCCTCTGTAATTGTTCCCGATAATAAATCCATAAACACCACAAAAACATACGCAATAATGGTGACACAGGCTGGTGAAAGTATACTCAGACTATGAGGGGGGCATGCAGTATAGGGAAGATGAACTAGAAGACAAATTCCTGGCAAACCTATACACTGAAAACAGAGTACCTAAGAGAAACTGCTACAACATGTCAATATGTAAGGTACTTGAATATGATTTTAAAGATAAATAGCCAATGAGGCAACTGCGGCTGTCAAAAACAAAACATTGTTTTGACTGTGATTGGTAATGAAACTCTGAACTTACTTATAAGCTTGAGCGTCCAAATCAAAGTAAAGGATTCCACATTTGATGCTCTTGTTAAATTACTGGATCTACATTTAGAGCTGGAGTCAATGCGGTGTTGGAAGCTCTTAGGCTTGACATAAGAAATCAAATGCCTAATGAATCGGGTTCAAATTATATTGTAGCTTTATCAAAACTCAGCATGAATGCAGGGTTTGCTAAAGGTAACTCTTCATACATCGTCTTCGTATTAAACTGATTGGCCTGCATGTAAGGGGCGTTGTTGGAGTCTTTTATCATCAAAACTGTATATCGGTCAAAATTCAATCATTGTAAGTTGTCCGCTTGTTTTGAGTTGAAATGAATTATAGTGGCAATCCAGTGAAGGTTTTAGGTGAGCTTTCTTTGTTGGGTATCTATTGGGTTGTTGATCGAACTCCCAACCATTATTCTTAACTGACACTGTCCTTCTCTTCTACGGTTTCAAGCCAAAAACTGCATCAAAGTGAACCTTTGCCTGTCACAGAGAGTATCGTATCTACTGTTGAAGTCACAATAACAATGAGCTTACCAAAGTAAATAATCCGTCATTTTTGCATGTGGTTTGCCTCACATTGGGTCCTCATCTGCTCTGACTGCTCTGACATTGTTTTTAGTAAAACCTATACTAGTAATATTTAACAAATGATAAAACATTTTCACCGAGCGCGGAAAAAGAATAGCTATGACTTAGACTCGGATAGTACTTCATCTTCCTCTGAACCTACACTGGTTTTCACAATGAAGCCTAATTCAACTGAGGAACATGTCAACCAAGTGCCATATTATCTGGACAAGATAAATGCCATTCAGAAGAAGCTGGATAGTACCTTTAACCAAACATCAACTATAGAAGTTAAGGGCACTACCAAAAACCCGCAGATAGTGATTGTATGTAACACCGCTGCATTCGAGTGGATCAAAACTTCACTAGCAAACTTTCTCAAAACTAAAGATATTGAAGGTGTGTGTTCTAAGTTGACTGTTGATAAAAGTGGAGCATGTATAAGTGTTTCGAAAAAGCTAAAAAAAGAGGAAAAAAAAGTTTATACTATCAACTTTTTTAATACGACATCCACTATTTTGGTGAACGGAAATTCAGATATTAACTATTTCATGGCTCACTACGAGGAACTAATGTCTAAGATGCCTCATCGCGTTGTTGATGCTGCTAACCAGGATTACCAATCAATCTGCCACACAGCTCTGGCTAGTGTAAAAAACTATGAAAGAGATAGCTTCTCAGACGAAAGTAATATGGATACATCAATCAATAGTCCATCTTTCACACATAGCAGAGATGAAGCTACTGAGCCATCGCTCCCAACTCACCCTGTCCCATCAACTTCATCAAATATTGAAAGTGAGTCATCAAAGGGTTTGCCTTCCCATCCCACCACCCCTTCCCAACAGAGCCCAGTCAAAAACCAGAGCCCAATCAACAATACGGCCAGTCCTATATCACCCATCCCCAACACCTTATCTCCTATTATCCAGTCTGACATAGATATCACTCATGCTCGAACCGCTATAACAAATTCCTCTCCCGTCAACCAACAGCTTAAATCTGCAACCTTTAACAGGAGACAAGCTGAGACAGGAAAACATGACCAACTCACTCCACCAAAGAAATCAAGAGAAAAATCAAGATCAAGATCAAGATCTCCTCTCAATAAATCGATCCCTCCACCAATCTCTGACGTAAGTTCTTACCCACCAATTTCTTCACCACCTACCAAAATTCCAGACTGCAGTCTAGATATGTGCAAGGCTTTGAACAAGTCACTGCAATCAAGAATTCAAGAACTGGAAGAGGTAGTCAATAACCAGGCCAAGATCATCCAACAAATGCAGGAGAGCACTATTACACATTACGTGCTCACCTGAGCCATTTCTCAGAAACTATGGAGCAGAAATTTAACCATCAACTGTTCTGTGTAAAACAACAACTGGAATCTTCCATCAACCAGAAATTTGGAACGTATGCAGAGGTTGCTGGAAAAACACAAAGTCACGACACTGGTGCACATGTTTCCCCCTTCATACCAACACCACACACTTCCACTCAACAAAACCAGGCAAACCCTTTATCCCGACCACTATCCTTCCAATCCCACGGCCGGCCTTCCCCTTCACCACACCATAGTGGATCACCAAACAATAATACCCTTCACAGCAGAAAGTCAAAACTCAAATCATCCAGTAAGGACCAACACAGCTCAGACCATCCACAGTCAACGCATAGAGAACCATTTGCACCTGAAAGAAACATTATCGTCAATATTGAGAAAGACTCAGCTTTCCATTTAAATTACAACCAAGATATTACTCGACAAGAGATCTGCAAACATTATGGTCTAGTGATTGTAGAAAAAATAACGCCATATAAGTTTAAGTCAGATCATCCAAAACTGGCCATTCAATTTAGAGATACTGCTGCAGCTATAAAAATTGTAACGGAATGGAATTGTCTCCTCTTTGGTGGATCGACTGCAAGGAGACCACAAGACCCCAAGACTCAGAATTTAAACTGTGCCATGATGTACAATGTCCCTAAAGAAGGCAGTAACAATGATATAGAGCGAGATATCAAAGCAGTTTATCCGGAGGCCACTATTGAGAGACTCTCAAAAGGTGGTAAGACCTTGCGCACTGTGAAGGTAAAATTCGCATCACAAACTGACATGAAACACGCTATACACAATGGTATACCACTCAAATCTTTATTCATATATTGCCACCTATCAGAAATTTCAACTCCAAATGTCTAGTTATTTTACTCAAGGCATGAAAATAGCTCATCTAAATATTAGAGGGCTTACAAGCAAAATTGATGAAGTTAAAAAGATCTTACATGAAAATGATCTTGATATTTTTTGTTTATCTGAGACTTTTCTAAATGAGTCTAAATCAAATAGTTTTTTCCATATATTGAACTATAATATTGTAAGACAGGATAGGAATACTGGTCAAGGAGGGGGTTTGCTATGCTACATACGTGTTGGTATTTCATTTGAAGAGATCAATGTTGCAAACCATTCAATGCCTGAGTCAATTACTTTGAAAATCTCCCAAACCCACTCACAATCTTTTTTAACATGCTTCGTTTATCGCCCACCTAGCGCACTTGTTGATTGGAATCATGTCTTCACTCATTACATCGAGAACATTGTATCAATTTGCAGGGAAGTAATCATTTTGGGTGATTTTAATGTTGACCTCGGTCATAACAGCACATTGGTCAGGTGGTTTAGAAATGTCATAAATCCACTTGGACTTACACAACTAATAAAGGATTTTACAAGAATTGCAGAAAATTCTGAATCTATCATTGATCACATATACACTAACCAACCAGCCAATGTTCGTTCTAGCTTAGTTCTGAAATACTCTTTAAGTGATCATTTTTTGGTTATGGCAATACGAAAAAAGGGTGTTGTAAAATCAGAGAAAAGAATTAAGATAAATTTCAACGATTATAGCAAATTTACCGATGAAAATATACACAAATATTTCAGCAATGTTGACTGGCACCAATCTCTATGTTACAGCAACATCAACCATGTCATAGAGAATTTCAATGAAACTTTCTTAAATTTAACATCAAAACTTATAAAACGGAGGACTCGCTATGTCAAATCTGAGGTCCTTCCTATGTGGATTGATGATGAAGTGCGTGATCATATGAGACTAAGAGATCAGTATAAATCTCAAAATTTATGGGATTTTTATAAAACTGAAAGAAACTTAGTGACTAACATGATAAAAAGAAAAAAGAAGAAGTATATGACAAAACTGGTAGAAAATTCCAAAGGCCATAATACCAAATCATTGTGGAATGCGCTAAATATCGGAAACAAAACTAAAACCTACATTGACAATGCTGCTGATATTTCTAGCAGTAATTTGAACGAGCATTTTACATCTATCGCTGCGAAGCTATCAAAGGATTTTTCGTTGATTTCGGATTTTTCTAGTACTTTACCAAATTATCACCACAAAGGTTTGAAACAATTTCCAAAATTCACAACAGTCTCATTGCATAAGCTTCTAAAATCAATACCCATAAGCAAAAGCACTGGTCCTGACCAGATTTCAGTTCGGATGTTAAACAAAACATTTCCCTACATAGGTCCAGTGCTCACAGATATTTTCAATAGAATTTTAGATGAAGGAGTATTCCCAAAAGTCTGGAAAATTGCTCGCGTAACCCCTATTTTTAAGTCAGGGTCAAAAGATGACCCAGGAAATTATAGACCTATATCAGTTTTACCCGTTCTTTCAAAGATATTTGAAAAACATTTAAATATTAATATACAGATATTTTTGAATGAAAACCATCTAATATCTTCATCGCAGTCCGGTTTTCGCACTGCACATTCATGCAGCGACGCCGTTCACAAAATTATTTCTGACTATTCTTCTGAGAAACTCAAACAAAGGAAGAGTATTTTTCTGTTTATTGATTTCTGCAAGGCATTTGATTGTGTTGATCACCAAATATTAAAAAATAAACTACAGAACTTTAATTTTGAGAACAAGGCATTTTTGTTGCTTTCATCATTTCTACAGGACAGGTCTCAGTATGTTCATTTTGATGGTGCAGTGTCATCAATACTTGACATCAATATTGGGGTGCCGCAAGGTTCAATACTGGCACCAACTTTATTTCAGATTTATATAAATGACCTACTAAATCTACCTCTCTCCTCGAACTCTTATGCATATGCTGATGACACTGTTTTTGTAGCAAGCCATTCTGTTCCCTCTACATTAGTTCAAATTTGTAATCGAGATTTGGTTTCAATCAACAAGTGGTGCAAAAATAATCACATGACAATAAATTATAAAAAATCACACTTTTTAAGTTCTTTTGGAGAGGATTCATCATTAAATTTAAAAATTGACAATAACCAAATATTTCAAAGGCATGAAACTGAACTTCTTGGCTTTAAGATATCTGACTCATTTTCATTGAATGGCCATTGTGAGACTGTTTTGGATAAGGTGTCAAAAAATACTAACTTACTTAAGCTATGCAGACCCTACTTGACCACGCATTCTGCTAAACAATTTTATTTTCAATTTATTCACTGTTATCTCATTTATGGTATCCATATATATTACAACTTATGTGCATCAAATATCACAAACCCTATTTTCACTCAGCAAAAAAGAGCCTTGAGAATTGTGGCCAATGTTCAACATATACCTTTTTATTTGTCACCTACTAATGACCTATGTACATCACTTAAAATTTTACCCCTTCCAATACTGAGCAATTATTTTACTTGCATTACTGGATTTAAGGCTCTGAATAATTTATCACCTCCATACATCTCTGATTTTTTTGTTACCACACCACACCGATTTCCAAGAAGAGATACACACTTACTTAAACCTCCATTAGACAACTTAAACCACAAAATAGCAACAAACTTTAATATTTTACCCTCTTCATTGAGAAGCACTCTTACTTTGAATATGTTTAAGAAAAGGCTAATGCAACATTTTTTCAGTTTATTGGCATAGTCTTATATTTTTTGTTGAATCTTTGTTTGTATCATTTTTCTTTTTTGCCATTTATGTCACATCATGAAAAACATTTGAAATAATGAATTGTTGCTGACAATAAAAGTATATATATATATATCTAGTGAACCAAACTTTAGCTAAAAAGAAATGCATTAAAGATGATTTTGCCTCTGGTGCGCAATATCCCAGAATATCGAAATTGCCCCTCATGGGTGCTTCAGAGGTGTCTTTTAAACATTATTCAGTTATTCGTCCAAACAAATCCTCCTCGAAGACGATTATCCCTTATAACAAAATAGCACAACGCCATGACATGACGTCATGCCACCGTGTTCTGCTCAAGTTATCCTCTAACTCTTACTTGAAACTACAGTGCAGTTCACTTAATTCAAATCTCTGGAGACCACAAAAAATTGTTCTAATTGAACAGAGTTAGAAATAAGTGACATGAGAATGCATTGAGTTGAGATCTGACTATAGGGACCAATTTTCCTTGTCTGAATTAACAGGAGTTTTGAATTACAAAGTTTGAATTAACCAGCTTACACTGTACTTTGTTCTTTTCTGACTCCTTGATAGGTTTACAAAATTGATCATGACAGTCTATCAAAGCCCTACCCTGACCACTGAATGTGTTGCAGGTAATATCCAAACTAAAGAATAATACTACAGAGACAAATTAACCCTGCCACCATTTATTTTGCATAATCTAGCTAGAGAAAAAGAAGAAGAATTAGAAATTGGAAAACATCATGTTTTAAAAAAAATCTAACTATTGTATATGGTTAATAAAAAATGTTAAAATACTAAGTTTGAATACATATCTGACTTCTGTCAATTAAACAAAGCATTCAAAACAACTAGAGAAAGGAAACCATCATAGAACTCTCCTTATCAAGTTAATGATAATAGTAATGTGTAGTAAGTAAAACCATAGCCGTTTGTAAAATGTCATGACAAAGTTGTCATAGGGATGTCAGTCAATCCTTGAGCATCCTATTCAAAATAAGACGTAAGTTTGTGATATTATGTGTTACCTGCGGATGTATAAATATAAATCAAGACAATAACTCAAAGTATCCAATATCTGATAGGGAAATAATCTAACCTTGTAAAATAACCTTAATCAAACTGAAGCATGATACACATGGGATTGCAGTGTAATATAGGAATGAAGCTCTACTGTCTACCCCAAGCATTATGTTAGTAATAAGGTTCAGTGTGAATAGAAAATGCAAAGAGCAAAAAAATACGTTTAGACATTTTCTATATTAGTCATGTCTATATTAGTATTAGTCTCTGAAGTGATAGCAGCAGATTACTATATAAATGGTAGAAAATATGTATGGGTGCCTTTTACGGTATAATGTTAGCTCATTGTAAGAATGTGATTGAATATGATGATGGTGCGCTATTACATTCACCAAGTACCCTTGTCTTGTTGTATGAGTGGAACCACTGTGAGAGGATGGTAGTTATGTATGTGTGACAGTCCACTTATAATATTCATCAGACTGGACTACACGCTCCCCTCGTTTTATCATTATGACTTCTTTCTCTACAATTAGAAAAAAATCTGATGACAACAGATAGAGATTATTAAATTAGCAGATCACTTCTACTGACAGCATTCAGGATTATTTTGGATATAATTATATACATTATGAAGTTATCGTCAGATGCCCTGCTCATCCATAATAATATCTTTCACTTGCCTCATTTATAGTACATGAGTCATAAATACAGTATCATATAAGCATCCAAATAAGAGGAGTGCGCTTACCTAGAAGTGGTTCAATCCTAGTAACCACCTGGTTTGGCACATTCGCAAACATCTCAGGTGAGCTCTGAATTTGGACTCCAGGTAGCAGATACAGTTTTCTCAGATTAGTGAATGTGCAGACAGTTTTAGGCATCTGAGAGACATAAGAGGCAGCAGTGGGAGCTGCAGCAGCACCTCTGTTCAGGTTCTGATCTGTTCTCTCCACTCCATATCTTGTCACTGATTCTCTTACCTGCAATTTTGATGGTTGAAAATGGTAATGCATCATCTGTAAGAGTTTGAGTGACTTCATGATCGGTTAAATGATTTCAGAGAGTGTAAGGTTGAGTTATATTTGTGAAAAATTAGAGGTGAGAATGACTCCGATCAAGAGATTTACTTCAATTGATGCATCAGTAGTTTAGAGTAATTTGGGTTAGTCAGTTGAATTTAAAGGCACCGTTTGTTTTCATGAAGAAATATCTTAATATGACAGGGAAGTTATGCAAAACTTACTATCTCAGCCAGAGATACAACATCATGCCTATGTCCCAGGGTGTAGAAGGTCGCCACCAAAGCTCTGATGAAGGGTGATCCAAAGGCAGGGTTCCTTGGTGCAGCAAAAGCTACAATAAAAATACATACATACATAACAAATCCATTGACCCATTAATAAGTAAGGGGGCTGTAGTTCTGTAAATTTATAGTGGAAAAATTCTGGACAAACTTTAAATGGTATGAGGAACAGTCCCCTCTAGTGCGATGGAATCATGACTTAAGTACTGTACAACCCCAAATAATTGCCAGTTCTAGACTTATATTGCTGAACTTTTCTGCTGATGAATACTCACAATCAAAGCTGGACTGCATAATGATCATATCTGATACAGATATGTCTTGTATATCATTGTCCACTTCAAAGTCATTAGAACTCGGCATTGTCACAACCTGAGTGCTGCTATCAGTTTGGGGAGCTCTAACAGCTGCTGCTCCAGTATTGAGGTCGTCTCTCAACATTTCCCGATTACCTTTTTGAAAACAGCGGATGTGATCATGAACTGCAAGACTTAGTAGATATGCTATAACCCTGTACTGTATTGTATCACTTTCTTGATTTTATAAGCTAACTGCCTTGTTGTTTATGTCCTTTCAGTTTCAACTTCAGACATAATGTTATAAGCTGCATTCTACTTAAAAACAAAATCTGGTGCTGCTGCCTGGTATTATTTCTAATTCAAGTTTAACAATACTTACTGCCAGCACATGCTTGTATGATCACAATCTTTGGTCGGCCTCTCATCACAGAGAAGTTCTTAGGAGACAGTAGATTGTAAATATCCGTTAGTCTGATGAAGACTCTGTCAGAGCCAATAATACAGCCCTCGTCTCCATGACTGGTTAGAACGAGTACAAACGCCCCCATATGCTTGTGCACTGATTGGCCGACTGGATCTGTTAACTGTGTCTCGCAGTGGATGGCTTCGATGATTTCCTAGTAAAAGAAAACTAACATAAGCACTCCATAAAAGGTTTAGGTTCTCAAATTATTGGATGAGACCGTTTACTGCATTAATGTCATAGAGCGGTTACCCTGGAGCGTGGTCAGAAATTGTCAAGGAGGGATGATTCTAAAGCCTGGTCATTCGTAGCAATCAATCGTACATGTAAACAATTCACAGATTGTAAATGTTTAGCTTACCCTTGCAGTGTAGGTTTTATGTTCACCTACAGTAACAAACCCTAGTTTATCAAGCATACACTTGAGATTCGAATAGTCATGTTCAGAACCTCTCCTGGTTTGGTTGTAGTCGTTAGAGACAATCAGAGCACGTCCTCGACATTCTGTCATCTTGTAAACAGTCTAAATATAATCAGAAAATAAAGCATTGATGATCTTTGAACTATTTTGTTGCCTCGTAAGCTTTAAGATCTGAAAATTGTACCAAAGAACTTCCGAAACACAGCTGTAATTATTCACTTCATAGACACAGCCTTCTAAGTTTGTGTGAAGACATGAAAATATCGATCAAAATCATAACAAAGTAGCAGCTTTATAAACCTGGCTTTCAGGGATTAAACTCTGATCTGCTTGTTGTGGTTCCATATCTATCTGGGGTTGCCTTCTTTTCATGATCTCCACTACATCCTGAACTTCGGACATCTGGATCTCTGGTATGCTCTGGCCAGGATCATCTGCTGTGAGAACAGGAGGAGGGTCAGGTTTCACATAGTGCTTATTAGAATTTGAATTTTCTCTGCCTGTTTTCTTTTTACCGTAGAAACCAAGTTTCGTATGATTAATTCAGTAAAAGAGAGCTGTTGACTGACCTGATCCCGCAGTTGTCTCCTCCCTTCTTATGTAGTCATCAAGAATTCTGACTCCCTCCTCACTGATCTTAAGACCTGTTTGAAACAACAGCAAAAATGGCAAGGTTAGCACCCCTATTGAAACAATCACTTGGTTAACATGCAATCCCGAAAATTAATGCTACAAATGGTAACAAATGAATTAATCGGATCTGCTGAGGCAGATAATGATATTTTTCCATGAACTTACATGGATATCTGAGAGGTAGCGGGACACGCCTCCTCCCATCGTTGGTGTCACATGGACAAGTCTCCTCTCCAGTGTAGGTGGTATGACGGGGCTCTGGCAGTTTGTATCTGACACGCCTGTTGAACCACTCAGGATTGACAAATGTTGCTGGTGATGACTGTTTGGTCAGTAGGCAATGAGAGCAGTAGAAGACATGGTCATATCGAACTCCTTTCCACACAGAATCCAATTCAGATGTAAGCCGCTTCATTGTTTCTAGTTGGGTCTTCCAAGCATCGCTGATAAGCCTGGCCGGTGTTTGCGTGATGAGTGTCACTTGTTTTTCTTTCTCATTATGCAATAGATACCGCAAGACTCCGTCCATCTCTTGCACACTCGCTCCATTTATACCAGCTTCAGGTGTGTTGAATGGATTGACGCATATGTCTAGAAATCTTGCAGTGATTACATGATATACATATTGCGGAACGTTGAGGCCGTTCAGATACAGATCGACTCTCAGCTGAAGGTGATTTGTGCCTTCTGTTGGGTTTGGTATGTTCTTAGTGCTGAAGTAGGGAACGATGAACTTCTCACTGCCATCACTTTCTATAGGTCCACAGATCAGGTGAAATGTTTTCAGCAGCGTGATACCAACATCAACAGGTAGTTCCGATTCATTGCTGAGCAGATTGTGAAGTAATGCAGCTCTTATGATTCCTGTGGCTTTGAAATCATTGACCATGCTGACATACTCTCTTCTGTCCACAGGTCTTTCCTTATATCTGTAGGGTCTAAATTTGGTTATGCGATATTCCCATGCTTGAGCATCTGCATGATCGTAAAGTGTCCTTATGACATCAGCAAGAACTGAAGGGCGATGGAATAAATAGTCACTCAGCTTCTCAACGTCCTGAAACCACATTATTCTTCCTGCTTCTTTGACATACTGCAAAGCATGCTCACTGTTCTTACTGAAACGTTGTATGAATTCAGTAACAGAAACATAAGGCTTTTGCTCTTCAGCAGTAAGCTTATTCAGCACTTCATACCAACTACCGGGTATATCAGTGATCAGCTTAGCCCCTGCTTCCTTCAGTGCGCTCTTTAGTGATTTGATATCCATCTTGCTCGATGAAGCCGAGAGCTCTAGTATTGTTGTGATCAGGGGCTGTGCTGTGTCGATGAAACATGTCATAGAGAAAAATGAGCTGTCAGGCATAGCAACACCCTCTTCTGATTGAATTACATCTACACGCAGCTTCTCTGTTGCTGATAAAAGCTGGTTCTTCCTCAGTGTGAGGGTCTCGTTGCTAAGCAAATCACCATGAGTCAGTACGAGCACTGGTCTTCCTAGGTTTGGTTGTGATGTATATAGGTGCGCTATCCACTGGAAGCATACATCCTGAGCTGCAGCCTCTACTCCATGCGCAGGTACTAAACTGTCAAACTCTGCTATATCTACCACTAGAAGTGGTACAGATTGTACTTTGGCGTTCACTTGGTAGGCAAGGTGATACACCTCATGCCCTCCCAAATCAGTGAATACCAACTTCAATTTCTCATCAATGTCAGCCTCGCATACATTGAAGACACGTGTTGCCTCATCAAGCTTGATGTCGATATCGGAACGGGTTGTCAGCACACGCTGATCCTTCTGTACGCTCCTCACAATGCTTGTTTTTCCTGCTTTAGTCTTGCCTATGACTGTTACCGGAATGAGTCTGAAAATGTTATCTTTTTCAGCATGAAGATCATGCAGATACTTCCTTACAGCTTCTATACCCTGTATGCAGACAGCATAGGGAGGAGATACTAGTGCTTCGCAGTCGTCACATTTGAAGGACTTTAGCGTGCTGATATTGAAGATACTTTCAGGTATAGAGGGGAGTGACCCGTTTCTTCTAATATCAAGTTCTTCCAGTTTGGTGAGTTGCCCCAGGCTGTTTAAAAGATAAAAATATATTTACTTTCAATCATAATGAGCGTTGCCGACATGGGGATGAACTTTTAGTCATGACTAGACAAGTGCAAGGTACAGTGAGTGGTACGGTGGGTTGGCCAAGGTTGCACAAGAAGATACAAATGTGTTGAAATTTGGGGAAAATGGCGCAGTCATTGCAGCCTCGCCCTCAAGGCACACACTATTTCGCCGCCACGGTGTGGTGAGTGACTAACCCTTATGATTTTAACCAACATTTTTAAAGCCAACTAATGACTTACTACTAAATTGTGAGTTTGTTACTTGCAACAGGGCCAAATGATATCCAGCATCACAACACCCGCTATCCCAGCAAATTAAAAAAAAAGTTTACTTTTATTTATTTTTCAATGTAATGCAATGTAATGTAGAATAATAAGTCATTCTTTCGTTTGTTATTTATCACTTCTGTTGTGACAGCTCATCCCCACCCTATTGATTTGATCAAAATTGTAGCGCTGATTGTTTTTCATCCTTTTGCTAATATGCTAATCAATTTCAACCTAAGACCACCTCCAGTATGCAGTAAATTTATTACTTTGTGAGGCCTTACGTTGCATTCTAGGCTTTGGGGGTCGGGGTTACTCCCTGAACCCTGAATCGGGGGTGTGGATGGGGGGGGGGGGGGGGGGTTACAGCGCTTCTCCCAAAGCTGAGATTAATTGATATTACTGTGCTGCACAGGATAGTCTACGATGGTGGCAGGTTCACATTCAAAAGCTAGAAGTCACTCCTGTTTAGGGAGCCCTGATCTGAGCAACCCTGATTGTCACAATAAACAACATGGAAAATGAATTATGGTGATCTACTGACAATATTAGTAAAATTCAAAGATCCTTGAACTGAGGAAATTTTAAATTTGATAGGCCACATAATCATGATAACAGCGTTATTTCGCTCTTTTTTTCAGTGACAAAGTTCTCTTATTCACTTGTAATCGGCTACATTTAGTTATTTTTACAGGATAATACACACTTGGCATCGTAACTTTCAACATAATCTTACTTGATAGAGTTGAAAGTCTCAGATTCTCACTATCAAAAAACTTGTCTTATTGACTTACTGTACAAATTATTTTTATTTTTAATTGGTACACAGTTGATTTATTATTACATGAGGTGATGAGGACTAACTAATTTGCTAAATATAGTCTCATCAAACTGCATTTTTGTTCTGGTCGATTTTCTTGCTAATTGCCAAAAAGAGATATAATTAATCAAATTAATATTATGCCTTATTGATAACTTCCCTCATACTAGGAAAGGTTGCTCCAACATAATAAAATGATAATAATAATAATGAAAATTTCGCTAGTTATAATAATGATAATATGTTTGTATTATGCACATGTATTATTGGATTAATAAGTATTGCCCCTCATGTGAATGGAAGGAGACAACTCAATAGAGCGATCAAGATTGATACAATATCTGATAGTTATTTTGTATCAAGTTTGCCCTGTAAACTTAACAAATTTAGAAAAGGTTACAGTCCAGTAGACCTAGGATAGGTAAGATGTACTCCATCCCATAGAAAGCTAAGTAAAGTAGATATTTCATGTCAGCTTGGAAAAGCTCCTTTGGGGTATGTACTGAAATGCCGATAAACTGAAAACCCAACATTAGGAGCATAGGGCACCATTGAAAAGTGCTGCTTTGCACCCTCAAGGATTATTACTTTCCCTAGATTTTTTATAGATCAGTTTTTGAGAATTGGCACCGGTATTGTGATATTTCAGACAGTTTAAATGACACATAATATTATATCGAACCTAATTTCAATTCGGTAAATTGCAATTGAAATCTGTACGCAGCATTAATTTGAAGAGTTTTAAGATATAACATCCTTTGCTGGTGTCTTACTGAACATTGTTCCAGTTATGCATCTTCCAAAATACTATTTCCAAGGTGGTATAGAAACATTGCGGCAGCAGAAACCATATCCCATTACACTCATGCTATTTGTTGAGAGGACAATCCAATGCTCTAATATTAATGGAATGAAAAGTATCACCATTATGATGAGAAAAAGCACTGAACGTTGTGACAGTTTTATGAAAAAACATTACCACAATGCATCTCATTTTGAACATTATCAGTGGCTATGAGGTGGTTGTCACAGCATTATAAAACAAACTTCATGAGATGATCATAAAATAATGCTGTAGTGATGGAAGAACTGTGATGCTATAACATTGTTAAAATTGAATACTTTTTGATAGCATGATCATAACATCATGAAAGTGCTAATTATAAGCTGTATTCTCACATTTAACAGTGATGTATCATCATGTCAAAAATAATTTTTGACTAATACTAAGAAGCAAAGATTCTGCTATAACTGAATCTGAACATTGTGATTACCATTCTATATCCTATTAGACAATAACCCAATCCTATCATTTACACACCATGTAATACTTGAAAAATTTGTATGCGATACGATGTTACAATGTTCACCGTTTGCTGGGTTTTTGACATTCATTTTTTAACAAGAAGTCAAACAGTTTTTAGGTTATGGAATATAGGGATCACAAAAATTCTCAGGGATCAATATATTATTAGCATTTATAAACTTGGATTGTCAGCATTGTGATAGGTAAACTATAAAAAAATCCTTTTCTTTTATATCTACTGGTAGGTACATATAACAATTGTCTTAAACAAACTGCTCACATGGATTTGTAAATAAAAGGCAATATCTCCTTGTCTAGCATACTCAGCAAGTCATCATGGAAAAGGTAATAAAACTGCCAACACAGGTCTCCAAAATTTAAATTCACACTTCCGCTTTTAAATTTTACTAATCGCAGTCACGTAGATATGTTGGTGGTTGGTTGTTTGACTGATCTAAATACAACAGCTTTATTTTCAGTTTTAAGGCTTTGTATATTTGGTATTTATTGCAGGTCATTGCCATCATCTTAAGGGCAAATCCTCCACCTGTACCATTTAAATATTTACAGACATATCCAACTGTCAACAAATAGTCCATTGAATTAATGAAAGTGAAAGATTTGAAAGAGTTCCAAAAAAGTCGCCACCTCCATAAATGGGGTGCAATCATAGACTTGATTATAAACCTAGACATGACACTATATGGATAGTGAGGCACTAAGGGACTTAATTGTGGGCAACAAACGTCATTGGAAGGTGTAGAAGCAATAATGCTATCATTGATTTTCCGTCCACAATCCAGGTTTTTTAATCATAACTAGATCAATTTCGATCGGATTTTGAGTTTGAAAATTACAATAGATTTAGCAGCTTATCTCATTTACGGCAAAACAGATTTGGAAGTCAGTGACCTGTTACCCCACAAACTTGATATACATATAGAAAGTCTTTTGTTCTGCTACACAAAATCCACAAGAAATTTAGAAGAATAGAAACAAAAGACAGTGGAAGTGGATATTCTAGTTTGTATCAACTGTTGTGTCATTTGATTGAAAGCCCAGCAATTTTGAATTCGGCACCCTATACTAGAATTAAATGTAAATGCTAATTTCATGTATTTAATTTGGCCCTCAAATCGATTCCACACCAAAATATGGAAACATAGTGATTTTGAAAAATAATTTCAATGGGCAAAAATTGTTGCTAAACTGAACTAATACTAAGCAAAAGTAATGGATAAAAATTCATGCAGCAGCAGGGGATTTTTGTCAATTGAAACTATAATACCATCCGAAAATTAACAAGTGTTATTATTAATACACACAATTAAATTTTATTTTGATTCTGTAAGGTTTTGGTAGCTTTGGTCTTAGCCTTGTATGATAGGTATAAAGTTTCCTTAGCAAAACTTTTCAAATTGTTGATAATCCAGAGCAGCAGCATTTCACTCAGGATAGCAGCATAAGAGCTGCAACAATTTAGTATCCAACAGTTTCCTCTACTCTTTTTTCTCTATGATACTTTTGAATTTCTAGCCACAAGCTGGTATTGTTGGTATGTCGGGTAGATTCAGTAGGCTAGTGAATTCGCCATAAGGGCTAGGGGACTTTGACCCTACCAATTTTCAGCGTGTCAATTTTGAAAAACCTCTTGTTTTTAATTACCAGGTGCCCAGAGGGCCTCATTGTGAGATTATTTGGATGTATGAATGGATTACGCTAGTTTACTTGGTGCAATAGCCAATTACCATGATTTTCCCCATTGACTGCCCTTAAAAGACGATATCATCATGTATTCCTGTGATGTAGAAAATATGTCTTTTATATGTTCCTGCCTACAATCTGAGCGAATAACTATAGCCAACGTCGCTCGGCACTGATTTTCTTCATCCTTGATTTGGGTACACCAATCTACACGTATTTACAATTAAGACCAATAAAACAATGGTTTTTTATAAAATATTCAGGCAATCAAATTTGAGTCCATAATTGCAAGCAATTTGATATGGTCTTCTACTATTTAGCTAAGCTGCAGGAGTGAACTCTCACTGCAGGAGCCATCGAATGTTCTCAGAGTTGACAATAACAGGATAATCTCATTTATTGAACCCACCATACACAGACCATTTATAAGAGATTTTATAAAGGAACATTACACAGGACACTTTTATGTGTAAATACCTAGAGATAATAATCGGCCTTCCCTCTATTCTTTCTTGGGGGATGAGGCATCAGCTCCATTGTAATTGAAATGTAAATGAAATTATTCTAAGGAGACAGGAGACACCTATACTTGTTTATGTGAACAAACTCATAGTAGTTCTCACAAGATGATGTCTCAATAACAAACCCAGGTGAAATCACCAAGCAGGGTTTATGGATATGGTTAATCTATCACATTGGGCCTATTTTAAAACTGGCAATACACGGTATACAAAACACGTAAAAAATTTGTAGTTAAGTGTTAATAGCTGAGAAGAAATGTGTTTCCCTGATCTGACAAAACACTAGAGTCTAGAAGTTTTGAAATATTACAACATAATGCAGTGCAATTGCTGTGTGTGCCCCTGTGCGATGTAAGAAGGTTGAGATACATTGCTTGGATGCTGCTTGAATTTGCTAATCTGTGACAGGGATTTGCGAGATCTAGTTTCTATTATCAGTGCTTATAGTGTTGGTTGATGTGTTAATTTACTGTAAGGTTATGATCTGGGCAAAATACTGAAAGTTGGTGGCTTGAAGTTAGAAGAGGCAAGCTTGACAAGTTATCTTATAGGTATTAAAAAAATTAAGGGTGTACTGTGGTCACATTAACCCCCCTCATGTGTACTGAAATGACTTAGGTAAAATAATGAATAAATCTGCCGGTCCCTGAGACTGTCAGAGATGCCAAATCTCGACTGGAGATTAGTGAGATTGTGGGTGCTGTGACAACTGCACGTCATGGCATCGTCTGGGAAGCAAACCGGTGGTTCTCAAAGGAAAGCCCAAAGGTTAGACGGGAGATGGTAGTTGATGAGGTGCGCAAGATGGAAGAGGAGCGCCGCCAGACACAAGCTGTAGGCCAAGCCCAACAAGGCAGGTGGACTTGTTGGGAGTCTATTGAGCAGCGTCAGCTCAAATGGACAGAAATGTGGTCGATGGAGCCACAAAGGATCAGCTTTCTGGTTGGTGCAGCTTATGATCAACTACCGACCCCGGCGAACCTGGAACGCTGGAATTTGACCGAGAACTCGAAGTGCGCCGAGTGCTCGGCCAAGGGCACACTTCGACATATTCTGTCGAATTGCCCACAGAGCCTCGGAAGATACACATATAGGCATAATCAAATCCTGAAATTGTTGTGTAAATATGTCACGGAGAAGTGTGAATATGCTAATGCTGGTGGTGAAGCGCGTGAAAAGATTTTGCGCAAAAAGGGATTGATGAACAACGGAGAATGGCAGGTGAGATGCGACCTCACAGAGCAGCTCAGCATGCCACAGCATATTGTGATCACGAACCGAAGACCAGACTTATTTTTCTGGTCTGACAAAGAAAAAGCACTAATACTGATGGAATTGACGGTGCCTTGGGAAGATAATCTCTCAAACGCGCATGAGAGAAAACTGACAAGATACAAAGATCTAGTGACACAATGCCAAGAGGTTGGATTTGCGAATTATTTGCAGTGGAAGTTGGCTGCCGTGGATTCATAGCTAGATCAGCTACCAAATTTCTGACTAGAGTTGGGCTGTCGGGCAGAGAACTCAAACAAGCCACAAAGAGCATAGTACATGAGGCAGAAAGCGCATCCGCATGGATTTGGCAACAGCACTGTGTGAAGACAAAAGCTAAGTAA
This sequence comes from Membranipora membranacea, assembly GCA_914767715.1. Classification (NCBI taxonomy): domain Eukaryota; kingdom Metazoa; phylum Bryozoa; class Gymnolaemata; order Cheilostomatida; family Membraniporidae; genus Membranipora; species Membranipora membranacea. The sequence goes on from OU612069.1 coordinate 6,481,688, forward strand.
TCCTATTGCTTGTAAGCTGGGGTTTAACACACTCACTTTGTTTTGTGGAGTTGGCCAGCATTTAATTCCTTGGTTTATAATTCTTGTAAGGATTAGATTGAGGGGATTAAGTGATGATTAGCAAACTGAGCGGGGGTAGAAGGCTAAGAGGGATTATGCCTTTATTACTCCAATGAAAGTAGTGTAATCTCGGCAGGGTGAAAAACCAAAGTGAGTCTGTGTTAGATCTAAGGCATTACAAACATAGGCAGGCAGAGCGATACAGGAGATCACAGTCAGCCCACTGGCTGTAGCGCATACAAGTCATCTCTCTGACTTGTGTATGAGTTGTACTATGCTCAATGTGATGAATTTGAGTTGTGAACTATGGCACGAGGGGCGGGTGCCTTAACGATTAGCAATGTTGCGCCGATGAGTTGAAGGAAAGCAAACCTCTCTGCACTGGTTTGGCTTAGAGTATAAGCATGAGAGTGATGGGGCGAACATTGTTACACTGAAACAATGACGAGTTGGCAGCCTCCCTGGTTGCGCAACAGCGTAAACACACCAATTATGTCAAACCACCGAAACTGACAAAATGCACTGAGGGATCGATGAGATTGATTGAGAGGCTCATCAACACACAGGGGTGGCTTCATGCTGCTGGGGCCGGCCATGAGGAGGTTGTACTATAGAAGGCCTCGAAACAGCGTTTGACTCATGGTTTCTAGCTGAAGACCTGTGTGTTGTGCAGCGGTACGCGCACCACTGTATGTTGTATCTATCATGAATTAATCTGCCGGTCCCTGATTGGAAACCCAATATTTCTCTGTCATGTGGAGGTTTCTAAATCTACTGGTTCTTCTATCAAACCTAGGTACTTTTCATATTCTGCTTTCACAATTAAATATGGGTTCAATTTTCATATTAGGAACAATAATCTAATTCAGCATTCGATACTCATAATCTGATATTACTCTAAGTGATGTCATGTTAGAAGAAAATACTACAGGTTCACATCAAATCTTCATTGTCATATTAATATTGTATCATTGTATTGTGCTGAGTGTGAGGCCTCCATACGATTCAATGCTTTTCATTGGTTCAACTTTTGGTAAACAATAGAATCCTTTAAATGATGTGCCTCATTCTTTCCAATAGAGGATAAATGTAGCGTGTCAGCTTGCATCCAAAGTTTATATGAGAAAATTGAGAATAAATTTTAAGAAATGCTGCATAAAATGAAGGGAAAATACGATAGAGTGACCCTATATGATTCATCTATTGGCAACGTCAAAACAAGGTCACACAAAAAATTTGACGCTTCTAGCATTTGTAGAAAAGCATTTCAATTGAGTCATCTGGTTAATAAAAGTTAATTTTTTGCCAAAATTCCATCATGTTTTATGAAATTCGTGATTTTTTGCATTGATTTCGTGGATTAAATAGTAATTAAACCACCAAGCCTGGACAATAACCTCCAATCATTTTGTGATGATTTCTGCATCAAATTTAAAAAAATGTAGGAGGAGATAAAGAGGAAACCATATAAGTCACAGAGAAGCAGAAATATCATCGTGTTGATAACAAGACGCTGATGTTTGTAAAGCAATTTGAAACTCGAAATACGATCAAAACTGATTGAGTTATGAACATAAAACCTAAATTGTTGACAGTAAATGATAATATCATTGCTTACTACACCCTCCAATGATGTTGCGTTATCCACAATTGAGTGCCTCACTTCATCTATATGTAGTGTCATGTCTAGGTTTATAATTAAGTCTATGGGTGCAATTGATTATGTTACAAAAATTAATAAAAATTTGTTATCATATTTCAATTAAGGTGCAATAATCTAGCATTCACCCTAAAATATTCAGCCTATATCTTGCTCATAAAATTGGTCACAGCGTTAGAGTGTCACAATACACAAATTAGTAATATTTACTTCTAAACTTATCCGTGATAATTTATAATCATTAAGTTGAGGGACTAAAAATCATACTGCTAGATATTTTGTTATCACTCGCACATACAGATCTTCTGCAAATAAGTGTAGGTATCTTTACCAGTTGGGGATGATCTAATGACACCATTTGCCGAACAATCAAGTAGGCCTATTGAAATTTTAAATTTCGGAATATTTTTCCATAAAGTAATTGTTATTATTATAATAACCTAACTATGGATTTAATTACTTCTTTTTATGAGAATAATACGGAATCTTCAAGTGGGAGATGTGGGATGGAAGTTAACAAAAGTATTTTGATATAGAAACGCATATTATTGTGATATGGTTATTAGATTATTTTGAGTAATAGGAAGGCTTTCGGTTAGAAGATGTGTCTTTGCCCATTTAAGCCTGCATTACAGGACTTAAATCCATTTTTACAGCACAAGTTGAGCAATTGAATTTGTAAGAAATTAGATTCCTAATTTAGCGATATGTTTGTTGGTGTATACTTGTGAAACAGATAGTGGTGTGAACTTGATCAGTGCGGCCAAAAAATGAATTTACAGTAGTATTCATCGTATATATGTAGCAAATTGGTACATATTGAATTTAATTATTTTCAATAACTTGGACTATGAGCCTGTCTGCCAACATGTCTGACAAACAACAAAATTGATAAGGTGATAACAACAGTAATCGTTTTGTCTTTTTGTCCTGTGACAGTAATTATTTTATCTTTTTGTTTTTGTAAATACTTAAAGAGAAATTAAGAAAGTGTAGCGGGACGTCTGGCAGTTCAATGATTCTATGAAATATCAAGCTGTGTTGATACCTTTAGTCGGTGTTGATTTTTAATTTTAAGCACTCACCACCAGTTAAGTGGCTGACAGGATACCCAGCCGTCAGCCTGTGTCCATGCGGACACAGTTGGGGGGACAACCTGTGCTGGTATAGACGGAAGGGCAACTTGTTTTAATGGACAGACAAATTTTGCTGAACAGGCATGGGCGGATAGTCAAAACGGAATGCCCAACTTCTTCAGCTTGACCCGAAGCCTTTACCGACTGGCCCCTAGTGAAATTACATTGTTGCTAGCATGGTGCGAAGTTGCCATAATGCTGAAAACAGCTTAAATTAAGAGATTGTATGTGTATTATCCACAAGAAGAGATGTTAGAGCCCGTGTAAAATTTACACAAATTTGGAGCAGTGCAGTGCTCTAAACAGCAAGATTGCTCTTGTATGATGACTGTAATGACTAAATACTTTAAAATACCACCTGTATTACTGACCCTTAAGGTATAGTAACGCCTAAAAAAAAGTTGTCCAAATTAGTTGATTTTGGCATATATGGAAGACCATCTAGGTAGGAGTATATTTCTATGAGAACCGAGGACGTAACGTCTTTTGACGTCACGTCATGACTGCACGAACACCACGTATTTTGCTGGAAAGAGAACTTTCAGGCAGCTGTAGCATAGAGATGGAATTGGTATTCTTCTTGATTTTTGTAAAAACGATTTATAAAGAAGGTGAGGTTGAATTATTTATCATCATATTCCTTCAATTTGGCTCCTGAGTGCTTTTTTTGTGCACAATGAAGTAACGCATAATTATGTGCCAGACATGAGGTTTCTTTTTGGTGTCCTCACAGCTGAATTCTAATCTGACAACATAAAAAACCCTAGTTAACAATTCTAGAGACTACAAAATGTATATATATGGAAAAAATATTCTCCTGCATAGACTTTGGGAGTGGATACCACTGTGTAAAGGAAAGTAATATTTGCTCATTAGCTCAACTGTGCATTTAGTTATTTATCTAACACAATTTGAGCACCTGACATGATTTATTGTATCTGTTGCATGCATTGACTCCTCATGACAATGCGTGAGCATTGTGTAATTGATAAACGATCATTAACGCTCTACAAGCTCTCATTTCTATCAGTAGGGGATGTTTGATTATTTTCTCAATGACAAAACATGGTATGATATGGAGTTATTTTTCTGAAGATATAGAAGGCCTCAGCCTTGATTGATTGCCGGTTATTTTAGTAAACCAACTGATAACAGCGGCGTGATGTTGCTCTTCAACTTAGCTACCATAGCAACCATAGCACCTCTCAAAGTTGACCTACTGAACACAGGAAGCAAATCTGCTCTCTGGGAGTGACTCACCTCACTTATCCCCTTTGAATTCCATATTCATATTTCTTGGAAGGTGTGAGTTATGATTTCAACTTTGTTTTATGATGGTTTTTGACGAGTTTGGACATGTTTATCCAAATCTGTGGCCAATAATACGACATAATCTCCACTTCGGTAATCTGATAATATTTTTTTATGAATGAAACAGAGATGGTTCCGGTTGACCTAATTTGATGACCAATAATTTGGGAATCAGCAGGATATTTCAACATCAGCTGTAAAAAAGACAGAGTGAATTGTCTTCCTCCTGACATTGAAAAGACAACTTTGTGCATATTTAGCCTGTTCTGTCATATTCAAATATCCTATTGTTTCATGATCAATGCTGTCATTATCCTCTTATTGTCATGCCCAAAGCAGTTGTTTGTGTTATCAGACTGCTATTACACCACCATTTCCAGCTGATAGCTGATTTCACACACTGCTGGTATAGCTCGTTGCGTCATGCGCAAAGTGTGAATAATTTCATTCATAAATAATTTTCTCGCGCTCTGTTTCATAGTATTCGTAGTAATTGTAGTAAATACTGTAATTAGCAATAAAAAATAAACTGATGAAGATATTGCAAAAAACTTTTTTGTATAAGCAATAGTTTCAAATTACCTATCCGACCATAAAGGTATTATGAAAATTCACCGACACCGTTACTGTACCTTAATTGAGCAGACCTAAATAGACCTAGATGAGCATGCATGCAATGACTGGTTCACGTTATAGCTTGAATTCAAAAAAACAATCATAGCAAGCAAGCATTATCACATTTACTACACGGCAATTAGACGTACTTCTTGTGTTACACTTGTTTAGACAAAGAGGGGAATAAGTGACAATAACAGCAGGTAATCCCATTATTATGTCATAAGACGGATCACTGTAAACATCCCTCAATCTCTAGCCCATATTTGTTGATACTCACTTTCTTTTGCCATCATTGATCTAAGCCAAGATCCTGCCAATGCGACGCCCATCGAATTAAGTCACGATATATCGAAACAGTCATTCAGAAACCAATCTGATCAAACACCTGTTTTCTCTTGACATACTCATTTGAGAACAAACTACTGTTAGCCTGTCTAGCATTCCTGTTTAAGGAGAGCGAGTTGTGAAACTGCATGAAAATGACAAAAAGAGGAGGCAATCTTACTTGGAAAATATCCAGTCATGTCTTTTCTCTTTACAAGAGAGCTCCAATTCAGAATCGATTAATCAAACTTAATGTAGACGATCAATTGAATTGTGTGCATGATAAATATTTGTAGAGTTTCCAAAAAAATATGTATACGCAAAATCAAAATCAGAGTTCCAAACATAATGTTTTCTTCAAAAGACAGTTAGTCAAGTTTATCACTGTTGTCAGGGGAACATCACGGCCACTGGGATTTTATAAAAAAAATTGAAAAGGAATAAATCTATTACAGAATAGGTGCTCAATTAGTCTGTGTCCCAATCTCTTACAACTCAGATGTTTCGGTCCAGCGACCAGCAATGCATAATAAGTAACACCAAACAATACTTAATAACTCTGTCAAGCTATGTAGGCCTATTAAGATACAATAAAGGTCATTTAAAATATGTGTGGTAGCCAGTCATTACGAAGTGCAGTTAAGTGAAGAAGTTATGTTTGTCATCTAACATGTGAGCTCTTTGTTGTTTGATCTCAAACTAATGCTGTATGCAGAACATGCTTGGCACTGAGACTTTTACTCTGAATAGTATAAGAAAATATGACTGTGTATACAGAAGCTTACTGTATTAGCCGAGTGATTACTGAAAATAAGCGAAGGCTCTAAAAAATTATTGATCCTACTAATCTGTTACTTTCCATTGTACAGAGGCAGCTAGAGCTTGATAGTTGTATCATCACGAAATGCAGCGGTGTTTCTTAGATCAATTAATCATTGCTATACAGGCAGCTGAATAGAGTGCAATATTGTGGATTTAAGGTTGATTGTATGATGAGATAGATCTTGAAGAAAAACTTCCTGAGAAACTTATCCCCCTTGTTTTACAAAACTGTGCCCATTTTTTACGTCAACAGGTTTTTTCAATTTATCCTAATTAATAAATGTTTTATTGGGCTTCGTGAAATATTAAGCGAATGAAAGCAGAATTAACATGGAATCACTGGTTGCCAAGAAATTCACATGTGAAGTTTGTTCATGCGAAAGTTTACAAGATCACTTTGCAGTGAAACTAAGCCAACAAATAACTAAGTACTAAATTGTGAGTTCATTAATTGCAACAGGTCCAACTGATATAAGTGTCACTACAGCTGCTATCCCTACATAATCAATAAAAATTTAACTTTACTTGAATTTTCTCAGGCATGACCTCATCTTGGCCGATAATGAAAAGTGATAAGTTGTGCTTTTTTTTCAGTTATCGTTATGTTGTGACAGCTCATGTTTGCCTCATTAATTGTTGATTGTTTTATTCGTTTAATAATTTTCTAATGAAGTTTTACCTAAAGCACACCTCCAAGACAAAGTAAGTATATTAATTTGTATGGCCCCGTTGGAGGGGAGGGGGGGGGTTACAGCGCCTCTGTCAAACCAAAAAAGCTTTATCTGTTTAACGCAAGAGTTTGTTTGGTGTTCCAATGCGCTGCACAGGATAGTCAATGATGCCAGGTTCACATCTGAAAGCTGAAGATCCCTCCTGATTAGGAAACCCTAACCTGAGCAACCCTGATTATCACAATAAACAACATTTTAAATGATTTAAATTTAGATATGTTTATAATCTTAGCAATCTTAGAAGTTGTGCCCATCTCATATTTTCTTAAAAATTAGCAATTGATAGATCATAATGGAGTCATTTGCACAATGATCATGTTATTGATGTTCCTAAACTGATTTGGTAGATCAAGCAATATTTATCAAGCTGGTCTACATTGCCAAAAAGAGCAGCACCAACCTTTCTTGCACTAATTAACAACAGTCCAAGGCTGTGAATATCATCCAAAAACTCTATTGATGTGATCACTGCTGGCCTGATTCATACCTGGGGTGTATTGCTATGTAGGCGAATTGAGATTTTCAATCCAAGAATATTTCTTGCCAAAGTAATTGCTATTATTATAATTACCAAATTGTATATTCACTTAGGTTTTTTATAAATACAGGATTTTCGAGTGGGAGATGTGGAGTGAAAGTCATCACAAATATTTTCCTGAATTTATATCAAAAAATATATTATAAAATTACGATTATTAAAGTACTGCACAGCTATCGGTGAGAAACTGTGTCGTGTGCTTATTTGAGCCTTCATGACAAGAATAAGTACCATTTTTAACAGCATGGTAAGAGCGTTTGAATTTGTAAGAACAGAATTCCTAATTTGGCAATACGTGGGCGCAGACTTGTGATACAGATAGTTGTGCTATGATCTGTGCTGCCCAAAATTACTCATTATTATTATGATTTATTATGATATTCATTGTTTATTTGAGCCTATTGTTACGTATTAAATGAGATCATTTTCAGTTACATAGACTATGACCAGCCTGCCAGCATGTCCGACAATCAACAAAACTAATCAGGTGGAAACGACTGTGACAGTAATTAATTTCCCTTTTTGCTTGCGGTATATACTTTTGAGAAATAAACTGCTTTAGCTCATCATATAGCCTCATATCTGACTGTGCATCGATACAATGGTAAATCGTTGATTTTTATTTTTAAACACCCACCAGAGGTGTGGGGCTGATGGGATTTCAAACTGTCCACCTGTGTCAATGTGTCCTTTGCCCATCTGTCGGACACATTTGACGGGACAACCTGTACTGAAAAGGCATAAGCAGATGGAAAATTTGTTTTAATGGACAGACAGTTTTAGCTGGACGGATAGACCAAATTTAATGGCTAATTTTTTATCGGCTCAATGACCTCCTCCCACTTGCTCTAAATGAAATTACATTGGCGGCAAAGCGTTTTTGGACTGATCAATTTAACAAGCCACCTGGGAAAGAGGTACGTGTTGGGTATACCATGAATTGGTTACATTTTTTATAGAAACAGAGGGGCAACAAAAAATAACATAGTATACCACCTGTATTATTGAACCTTATCGGAACAAACCTAAATAGACCTAGATGAACATGCATGCGATGGCTGGTTCATGCCGCAAAGTTAAAATTAAAAAAACGCTCAATTCATCCTAATATCGCACCTATATGTACTTCTTGTGACATGCCTCTGCAGACAATAATAGGGGAATGAGTGACAAAACAGCAGACTGATCAGTTTAAACATTCTTCCATCTCTAGCCCACATTTAGTGAAACTCACTTCTTTTTGCAATCATTGATTTAAGTATCATTTATTGCCAATGCAGCGTCTATCGAACCAAGTCACAATTTATTGAAGCAGTTATTTAGAAACAAGTCTTTGATTTGGTCAAACACTTATTTTCTCTTGACATACTCGTGAACAAACTACTGCAGCCTGTCTGGCATTCCTGTTTCAGGAGAGCGAGTATTGACACTGCATAAAAATGACAAAAAGAGAAGGCAATGTTAAATTTACAATGTCCAGTTATGTCTTTTCTCTTTACATGAAGCTCCAATTCAGTGTCCATCAAATTGTGTGCACGATAAATATTGCTAATATTGTTAAATTGTTGATAACGAATCGTAATATAATTGCATATGTATGTGCTTTCATTTTTCTTGGGCCTAATTAAATCGATGATGCACCAACCAAATTATTTGCACTTAAAACCGGATTTCCCAATTTTAAGTTGGTGTAATGAGGTCAGACCTATGTTGTCCTGACCTCTTTTAGCTTCGCAATAGAGAATCGCATCTCGCTTACTCAAAGGTACTACTGTTGCAAGCATCTGACTCACATGTTTTTATCAGATATTAATAGGTATTTCTAGTGATGCAAGTTACGTTACTCAGATGTGAATCTCGATCTATAATTGCTGACTAAAAATATAAGCTTCTTTTACAAATATAAATGCTGAAAAAACTGACATTGCTAGTGATGCTAGGTGTGCGATTCAGTTTAACAATTCACAGTGACATTTCACTCCATCCATAAAAATTTTTTGGAACATTCACTAGATTTGGCTTCTGCCTGGTATAATTGGTATAAATTGATACTCAACGCATCAAAGACAGATGCTATGACAGTGTCTAATTTTGATTTTGATTTTCTCAGACTAATTTCTCAGAGCATGTCCTTCATGCACTTCAAACAAATGTAAATATTTAGGAGAAATTTTAGGTAAAAATATAAATTTAAAATCCCATGTCATTGAGACAAAACCCATTCATAGCAAACTTTAAGAGAAATCATGTTACTCAAAGGTAGCAAACTAATTGTTTACTGACTTATGACTCACATCACTGACTTCTCTCCTCTACTGGACTGTCCTACTTCATTGTATATTAGCCATCCTACTCCGTTTGTATTTTGCATTTGTTACCATGTTTTGGAGAGTACCCAGCCCCCTTTACCGTGCTTGGCTCCCGGCGCCTTGTTGTGGTTGATTTTAGCGCATGGGCAAGGACTTGCTACCCTGATCTGGTCTCGGATGCCTTGTGACCTGGTGTCTGATAATCCACTGGAAACCCCTACAGTGTTGTCCCAGATTACTAACAAAAGTTGTCTTTCAATTTTTCCTTATCCTCCCCCTTACATGTTAACAACCCACTGCTGAAAACCCTGTGATTGTGACAGTGACGCCAAAACCCCCCTTGAATTGATCCCTTGCGACTCGTGGCTGTGAAGCTATACATAATACCTAACTGTAGCATCTCTGATAACTGATATACTGTTATTTACATCCAGATAATCAAGTCTCACTCTGTTATCACTACACAGCATATCGCCCTTGAAAGGAGACAACTACTCCGACTGCGATCAACCTATCGGAAGAATCGGAAGAATTGTCCAAACGGTCTGATATACTACCGTTGTGAGCATCTGACTCACCTGTCTGGAAGGCTGGTCAAGCCACAGCTGCGAGCCTTCATAGTCTTCAATGATTGAATTTGCCCCAATCCTGCAGGTAATTTCTGTAGGCCCTCATTCCAACTAACGTTTAACAACTCCAGTCCTGGCAGTGTGCAGATGCTGTGGAGGAGAAATAACGTAATGTTAAAATACCATGCGACACCGCTTGTCAGTTCATGGAGCAAACACAATTCAGCAAGACATTTGATTTATGAGAGAAAGTTTTAGATTGATCAATTACCTAGGAAGAATTGTACCTATCAGAATTTGATTTTGCTGTCTGAATAGATTTGGGTTTCCTTTTAATGCAAATATCGGAAGAGATAATAGACAATAATAGACATAAATCAATTGAATTGCAATCTGATGTTTCAGATATGAATAAGTATATATAGTGATGCTTGTTATGCGATTCAATTTATCAGTTGATAGTGACATCTCACTCCATCCATAAAAAATTATGGAACATTGACAAGCCTTTGCTTCTGACTGGTATAATTGTAATAAATTGTTACTCAATGTATCAAAGACAGATGTTATGACCTCGTCATATTTCGATATTGATTTGATTTTCTCAAACTTATTTTTCAGGGCATGTCCTTCAAGCAGTCTGAGAAACTAAAATATATTATATGCATTCATTTTCCTTCCGCCTTATTGAATCGATGATGCACTACCTGAAATATTTGCATCTAAAACGGAGTTCCCAATTCTAAGGTTTCCTCAAAGGAAAGTTGGTGTAATGGGGTCAGACCAATGTTGTCCTGACCTTTTTTGGCGTTGCTATAAGGAAGTGCATCTCCCTTACTCAAAAGTATTACTGTTGCAAGCATCTGACTCACATGTTCGTTTCAGATATTAATAGGTATCTCTAGTTATGCAAGTTACATGACTCGGATGTGAAACTCAATCTATGATTGCTGACTAAAAATATAAGTTTATTTTGCAAATATAAATGCTGAAAAAACTCACATTGCTAGTAACCATAAATCAATTGAATTGCAATCTGACTTGCTTCTGACTGGTATAATTGTTATAAATTGATACTCAATGCATCAAAGACAGATGTTATGACAGTGTCTTATTTTGATTTTGATTTTATAAAACTTATTTTTCAAGGCATATCCTTCAAGCAGTCTGACAAACTAAAACATAAAGCAATTTGAGAAAAATGAGATAAATGTATGAACTTTAAATCCAATGTCAATAAGATTGAACGAAACGTAACCCAATCAGAGCAAACTTTGAGAGAAAGCGTAAGTTTTTGAATGGAACGTTAGCTGCAGTCGTGTAGGCAGGTTAAATAAAACCAAAGATTAAATATTCCACTCAATTTCCTTATTGCTCTAATGAATATATTTAAAGTAGTCCTAAGACTCAATAACAGATGCTTAAACATCATAAATCTAAATTGACATACACCTGACACAAGACAAAGGCATATCAACTCCACCATCAAGTGGTACCATTATTTATACCTCTCAACAATTTTAAAATGTATATAAGTGATGATGAAATAATATTTGAATTAAGGTTGTATCCCTAACCATGTGGATTCATAATTCTTAGGTGGACATGTGGCCGTTAGTTGAGATTACTGTAATGTAGTAAGTGTGGAAACCTAATTCAGCCAGTTGAAGCCGAGAATTTGGCTTTTATTCAAATTGTGTAGCTTGCTGTATGGTCATAACCTTTGTGTGTGGTGCTACCATGGTTATGATAATTGTGTATACATTTTTCGTTTCTTATTAGGATATATTTTCTTATTTACATGCTCTGAAGCTAGCTGCGTACTAAATCTGTTTCTCGGATTGTACCTAACTTTGAGAAGCTTAGGTGATGACTGTGAGATATAGAGTTGTTTCTTCTAAAATCTTTCATTCAGGTAAGTTTTAGCAGAGCAAGTGTCGTTTATTACGTTCTCTCAAACAAAGTTTTACTTGTTTTACTCTTTCACTTGAGCTTTTCAGCAGGAAATCTGAGAGTAGCCACGTTTTTGCGTCTTGACTATCTTTCACAGAACAAGAAGTTCCTAATGCATAATCACAATCAATAAATTGGCTTGCGCCATAAACAGAAGTCAAATTTAACCCTGTTGTCAGGGGAACACCCGGCCAATGAAATTTAATAAAACATTGAAAAGCAATAAATCTATTACAGAATAGGTGCTCATTTAGTCCATGTCCCAATCTCTTACAACTCAAATGTTCCAGTCCAGTGACCAACAATGCATTATAAGTGACCCCAAACAACACTTAATAACACTGTCAAGGTATGTAGGCCTATTACAATACAATACAATTCATTTAATATATGTGTGGTACCCAGTCATTATGAAGTGTTGTGAGGTGAAAAAGTTATGTTTGTCATCTAATATGTCATCTCTTTTTGTTTTATCTCCACCAAATTTTGCATGCTGTACATGCTTGGCACTGAAAATTTTACTCTGAATAATATAAAAAAATATGACCGTGTATACAGAAGCTTACTGTATTAGTCCGTGTCCCAATCTCTCACAACTCAAATTTTCCTGTCCAGTGACCAGCAATGCATTATAAGTGACCCCAAACAACACTTAGTAACACTGTCAAGGTACGTAGGCCTATTACGATAAAATACAATTCATTTAATATATATGTGGTACCCATGTATTAGGAAGTTTAATCTGAATCTAAATCTTGAATCTAAAAGATTTGTCTCATCTTTTCTCAAATCAGCCAATCAGATTTGTGCTAGCCTCATCCGTCAATTCAGTTTGTGTAAGACTGGCGAACTGTCAAAATCAGCCAGCACGGTATTTTAATGTCGCTCTATAATATCCTGACTAAGTGTATCTGTATTTAACCATATTCTACATGGTAATTGTATTCAATCAACCATCACAATGAATACTCTGAACAGTCTATAATGGACATCGAACACTGAACACTAAAGCTAGACACCTCTCGATATGGTGGTGAGTTTCATTGTACTCATTTTTCTTATCGTTTTTGGCACTATAAATGTTTTAAAGTTTGGGAACTAAATTAGATATTAACAATATTGTGTTTAACTCGCTGTGGCAATTCAGCAGTAATGGCAGACGTTATCCATCGTACGCCTAACTACAACATGTTGCCTGAGTAAAATCGATCTAGAAATACCACACTACACTTCAATCCGATCACTTCATCTCCAAGTGTATATCATCAGTAATCATATCGATATGATTATTCAATCACTCATAATGCGGCATGGCAGTCAATACAAGAACACCATCTCTTACGACGATCTATTGTTGCCAATAATCACCATTGTCCTATCCGAGCACAACCCAGTCATTACGAAGTGCTGTGAAGTGAAAAAGTTATGTTTGTCATCTAACATGTCAGCTCTTTGTTGTTTGATCTCAACCAAATTTTGTATGCTGTACATGCTTGGCACTGAGAATTTCACTCTGAATAATATAAAAAAATATTACTGTGTATACAGAAACTTTCTTAGAACAATTAATCATTGCTATACAGGCAGCTGAATAGAGTGCAATATTGTGGATTTAAGGTTGATTGTATGATGAGATAGATCTTGAAGAAAAACTTCCTGAGAAACTTATCCCCCTTGTTTTACAAAACTGTGCCCATTTTTTACGTCAACAGGTTTTTTCAATTTATCCTAATTAATAAATGTTTTATTGGGCTTCGTGAAATATTAAGCGAATGAAAGCAGAATTAACATGGAATCACTGGTTGCCAAGAAATTCACATGTGAAGTTTGTTCATGCGAAAGTTTACAAGATCACTTTGCAGTGAAACTAAGCCAACGAATAACTAAGTACTAAATTGTGAGTTCATTAATTGCAACAGGTCCAACTGATATAAGTGTCACTACAGCTGCTATCCCTACATAATCAATAAAAATTTAACTTTACTTGAATTTTCTCAGGCATGACCTCATCTTGGCCGATAATGTAAAGTGATAAGTTGTGCTTTTTTTTCAGTTATCGTTATGTTGTGACAGCTCATGTTTGCCTCATTAATTGTTGATTGTTTTATTCGTTTAATAATTTTCTAATGAAGTTTTACCTAAAGCACACCTCCAAGACAAAGTAAGTTTATTAATTTGTATGGCCCCGTTGGAGGGGAGGGGGGGGGGGGGGCTTACAGCGCCTCTGTCAAACCAAAAAAGCTTTATCTGTTTAACGCAAGAGTTTGTTTGGTGTTCCAATGCGCTGCACAGGATAGTCAATGATGCCAGGATCACATCTGAAAGCTAAAGATCCCTCCTGATTAGGAAACCCTAACCTGAGCAACCCTGATTATCACAATAAACAACATTTTAAATGATTTAAATTTAGATATGTTTATAATCTTAGCAATCTTAGAAGTTGTGCAAATCTCATATTTTCTTAAAAATTAGCAATTGGTAGATCATAATGGAGTCATTTGCACAATGATCATGTTATTGATGTTCCTAAACTGATTTGGCAGATCGAGCAATATTTAACAAGCTGGTCTACATTGCCAAAAAGAGCAGCACCAACCTTTCTTGAACTAATTAACAACAGTCCAAGGCTGTGAATATCATCCAAAAACTCTATTGATGTGATCACTGCTGGCCTGATTCATACCTGGGGTGTATTGCTATGTAGGCGAATTGAGATTTTCAATCCAAGAATATTTCTTGCCAAAGTAATTGCTATTATTATAATTACCAAATTGTATATTCACTTAGGTTTTTTATAAATACAGGATTTTCGAGTGGGAGATGTGGAGTGAAAGTCATCACAAATATTTTCCTGAATTTATATCAAAAAATATATTAGTATGATAAAATTACGATTATTAAAGTACTGCACAGCTATCGGTGAGAAACTGTGTCGTGTGCTTATTTGAGCCTTCATGACAAGAATAAGTACCATTTTTAACAGCATGGTAAGAGCGTTTGAATTTGTAAGAACAGAATTCCTAATTTGGCAATACGTGGGCGTAGACTTGTGATACAGATAGTTGTGCTATGATCTGTGCTGCCCAAAATTACTCATTATTATTATGATTTATTATGATATTCATTGTTTATTTGAGCCTATTGTTACATATTAAATGAGATCATTTTCAGTTACATAGACTATGACCAGCCTGCCAGCATGTCCGACAATCAACAAAACTAATCAGGTGGTAACGACTGTGATAATAATTAATTTCCCTTTTTGCTTGCGGTATATACTTTTGAGAAATAAACTGCTTTAGCTCATCATATAGCCTCATATCTGACTGTGCATCGATACAATGGTAAATCGTTGATTTTTATTTTTAAACACCCACCAGAGGTGTGAGGCTGATGGGATTTCAAACTGTCCACCTGTGTCAATGTGTCCTTTGCCCATCTGTCGGACACATTTGACGGGACAACCTGTACTGAAAAGGCATAAGCAGATGGAAAATTTGTTTTAATGGACAGACTGTTTTAGCTGGACGGATAGACCAAATTTAATGGCTAATTTTTTATCGGGTCAATGACCTCCTCCCACTTGCTCTAAAAGAAATTACATTGGCGGCAAAGCTTTTTTGGACTGATCAATTTAACAACCCACCTGGGAAAGAGGTTCGTGTTGGGTATACCATGGATTTGCTACATTTTTTATAGAAACAGAGGGGCAACAAAAAATAACATAGTATACCACCTGTATTGCTGAACCTTATCAGAACAGACCTAAATAGACCTAGATGAACATGCATGCAATGGCTGGTTTATGCCACAAAGTAAATATTAAAAAAACCGCTCAATTCATCCTTATATTAACCAATATGGCACTTATAATATGTACTTCTTGTGACACGCCTATTAAGACAATAATAGGGAATGAGTGACAAAACAGCAGACTGATCAGTTTAAACATTCCTCTATCTCCAACACACATTTTGTGAGGCTCAAATCTTTTTGCAATCATTGATTTAAGTTCCATTTATTGAAGCAGTCTTTTAGAAACCAGTCTTTGATTTGGTTAAACACTTATTTTCTCTTGACATACTATACTCATATGAGAACAAACTACAGCTGCCTGTCTAGCAATCATGTATAAGGAGAACAAGTTGTGATACTGTTGAGATATTTGAATACTAGATGCATAAAAATGACAAAAAGAGAAGGTAATATTAATCTTAAAATGTCCAGTTATGTCTTTTCTCTTTTACATGAAAGCTCCAATTCAGTGTCAATCAATGAAAGTTAATAGATAGCCAACTTTGAATTGTGTTCATGATAAATATTGCTAAACCATGTGAACTGCCCAAATATCATCAGCAGATCACCTGTTACACAAGAAAGGAGAATACTCTTGATAAATGTTATGTAAAGCTGAAAAACGCTTATAAAAACTATAAAATAAATAGACTAGGTAGTTCAGATCATAACCCTATCCTGCTCATTCCTAAATATAAGCCTATTAGTAAACAGATATCTGAGAAAGTCAAGGTGCCAGTCAGAGTATGGAATGAGGAGAACACCGAAAAGCTGCTTTGTGAAATCAAAACGACTGACTGGAAAGTGTTGACAAGCCAAGTCAGTAATGTGTCTGAAAGTGCTGAAATTATCACAGACTACCTAGCCTTCTGCCTAGACGATTGTATACCAACGGTCAACAGGGTCATTTCTAATGACAAATCTTGGGTGAATTGTAAGATCAGGTTTCTCTACAATGCTCGGTCTGCTGCACTCAAAGATCGAGATTTATACAAACTCCAATCCCTCAAAGCTATGATCCAGAGAGAAATAAGAGCTGCAAAAATATCTCACGCTAAGCACGTAGCCGAAGAATTTAAAACTAGCAATACAAGATCATGACGAAATTATCAATGCTTTTTATCTACGCTTTGAGAATGTACTTCCACCTCCAGTATAACCACCAGCGGAAAGTGACGGGTTTCCTGAGATACGCGTGGATGAGGTCATCAAATGTCTACGTCAAACAAACCCAAAGAAAAGTCCGGGCCAGATGGTACTCCTGGCAGGGTGCTGAAGATGGTGGCATATTCTCTGAGTCAACCTCTCTGATCAATTCAACGGCTGCATCAAGCTGGGTGAGTTTCCACTAACATGGAAAACCGCTATAATAAAACCAATTCCTAAATCAATCACTGCCAACGTAGCCAAAAATTATCGACCAGTGGCCCTTATGTCTATCGTGGCTAAAAACATTTGAGAGGGTCACCAAACCTATGATATCTGGCTGTATGACGGACGGGTCCAAGTTAGCCTACAGAGAGCGCAGGTCTACAGAGGATGCACTAGCGATGTTACTGGATATAGTTACTAACCATCTTGACTCCAACTCCAAAAACTTTCGCAACAACTTGGCAGAGACAGAAAAAATAATCCTAATATTGTTAAATTGTTAATATCGAATCGTAATATAATTGCATATGTATGTGCGTTCATTTTCCTTGCGCCTAATTAAATAGATGATGCACCAACTAAATTATTTGCACTTAAAACCGGAGTTCCCAATTTTAAGTTTTCCTCAAAGGAAAGTTATTGTAATGGGGTCGGACCAATGTTTTCCTGATCCCTCTTTTCGCGCCCCTGTAGAGAAGCGTGTCTCGCTAACTAAAAGGTACTACTGTTGCAAGCATCTGACACAGATGTTTGTTTCAGATATTCATAGGTAACTCTAGTGATGCAAGGTACGTGATTCAGATGTGAAACTCAATCTATAATTGCTGATATATTAATTAGATATATTGATTATATTAAACTGTGGCTAAGGTTTCATTCAAAAACTTGCGCCAACACCAACACTAATATTTTATGCTCAGACGCACCAACATCAAAATAACATAATGATGAAGAGCGCAGGTGCGCAGCAAATCACTTCATACTAAACGCCAACAAAACTTTTACGCTTGTTTTTAAAGATCACAATGAAATAGCATGATGAACCTCTTATGCACATTTTTTTACCCGCACATTATATGTGGCCTGGAATTTTGGGAATACGCATCACTCAAGTTCATTGACATAAAACAATTGTGTATTAGTACTGGCCTGTGGCTTCTTTTTTGGTGCCTTGGCAACTTTGCTTAAGTTGATGTGGTATATTATTAGCACTTGTGACCTAGGATTGGCATAATCTTTGCGTTAGGCCAATGTTAAAGAGAAATTTGAGCAATGTTTATTGACATTCTATAATATATATTATATACCTGTACACATGGTACATTAATAAGATCTGCTTTAGTCTACGTAATTTTGTTACATTATTTTGACTTGGTGTGAGATTTAAAAGCATTTTTGTTGGTGTTGATGAATGGCTGAATTGACTCAGCAATACCTGCCGGTCAGTCAAAACACCACTACAATAATAGTTTAAGCGCTCAAATGGTGGCGAGATGCTGGTAGAGGCATTTCAACATCAACCACTTTCTTTTCTCCGTTAAAGTACTTACCCCTAGCATGTGGAAGTAATGGCACCAAATTAAAGAGAACAACTCCAAACATTTCATAAAATTGAGATGAAGCTAGATAGAAAGATTGGTTCTGAGCAAGCTAATGGACAGTTATGTATAGGTAATCAAGACATATTGTTTCATATCCAATATACAAATATGCTGACAAGTTCCCAGGATTGCTCGATTTTGACTTGGCATGTCAATATATTCTTCCTTCAAAATTTTGGTATGGTTTCAGTTTCAGTTTATTTTACATTCAGTATCATTGTATGATAAAAACGAATGTTAACAGTGTAAAGAATAAAAAAATTCTACTAGGTAAACAAGATTTGACACGTTTTTGTGTACAGCCTAAAAAAGTATTATGGTTTACTACAGCGTACTGTTTTGTGGCAGGTGTTGTCTAGCCATCAATTTATTAGTTGTCCCACCACGAAAAGGTGGCCATTACTCCCACATTATTGGGGTAAATACTTAAAGGGAGAGAAGAAAGTGGTTGGTAATGAAATGTCTCTACCAGCATCTTGGCGCTGTTTGAGGGCTTAAACTACTACAATAATAAATATTATAGGTGTCAATGTATCAGATGGTTGAGTCCCGAATGGTTTTGGCAGATCCAGCAAAATGCTTCAAGCTGGCCTACATTGCCATACAGAGCAGCACCAACCTCTAATTGACAACGGTCGAAGGCTGTGAATATCATCCGAAAACTCTATTGATTTGATGCCTGCTGGCCTGATTCATACCTAGGGTGTATTGCTATGGAGGCCTATTGAGATTTTCAATCCAACAATGTTTCTTGCTAAAATTATTGTTATTATTATAATTATCAAATTATGGACTTACTTAGTTGTTTCTATAGACACAGATTTTTCAAGTGGAGATGTAGAGTGGAAGTCAACACAAATATTTTCCTGAATTGATATTGAAAAAAATAGTATTGTGCTATGGGTATTAAAGTACTGTACAACTATCGGTCAGAAGATGCGTTGTTTGCTTAATTAAGCACGCATTGCAAGAATAAGTATCATGTTTTAACAGCATGATGAGAGCGTTGGAATTTTTAAGAACACAATTTCTAATTTAGCAATCAGTGGGTATTGACTTGTGATACAGATAGTGGTGGAACCATGATCTGTGCTGCCAAAAATTACATTTATGTTTACTATTATTATTCATTGTGGTATTCATTGTTTATATGAGTCAATTATTAGATATTAAATGCAATCATTTTCAGTTACATAGACTATGAGCCTGCCTGCCAGCATGTCCGACAATCAACCAAACTAATCTGTGTCAAAACTATGTCAATAATTCATTTTCCTTTTTGTTTATGATATATACTTTTTGAGAGATAAACTGCTCATAAAATCGAGAAAGTGTAACCTTATATCTGAACAGTGCATTATGCAATGAGAAACTGAGCTGTCTTGAAACCGTCAGCAGGTATTGATTTTTATTCCACTCATTCACTGTGAAAATTTGTTGGACCTAGTTGGCGGGACTGGTACTGGACGGGTGTGGGCTGATGGTCAATTGGTGAACGGACAGTTTTTGCTGGCCGGATAGAAAAAATGGAGTTGCCAATTTTTGCAACTCAATCAACCTCTTCCGACTGGCTCTAGATAACATTACATCGGCGGTAAAGTGTTTTCGGACTTAACAAGCCACCTGGGAAAGAGGTATGGGTTGGGTAGTGCCCCTATACAATGAACTGGTTACATGTTTTATAGACACAGAGGGGCAACAAAAGTGCACATAGTATACCACCTGTATTATTGAACCTTTTCAGAACAGACCTAAATAGTCCTAGATGAACATGCATGCAATGGCTGGTTCATGTAACAAACTTAAAACAAAAAACCGATCATTGCATCCTCACATTTACTACACGGTGCACGTTGTGATAGCGTGTTGCATAAAAATTTATTTAGTATTCTGTTAACATTTGGCTAACATTGTGTAAAAAATGATAGGCTTGGGTTATTGTCTAAAAGGTTACGGAATGATAGTCAGAATGTTCAGATTCTGTTATAACAGAATCTTTAGATCTGAGTAATTGTCAAATTTTATTTTTAACGTGATGATAACTTCATTATGTAATGACAAGAAAACAGCTCATAATTAGCGCTTGAATGATGTCATGATAATGCTATAAAATAGCATTTCATTCTATTTCCAGTACTAAACTTTCTTATCTTTTTCCCTTATTTTCATAAGTTTTTGCATCATTTTAATTGAATGCCCCATTCATCATCAGTTATTACAATACATTTTGTTCTTATTAAGTAGTTATTAATAAAATGCAGAATTATTACACGATGATTCGTAAATTTATCTTTCAAAATTTCATGATCTTATAAAGTTGCACGCTACTTGTCATTGATACAGAGTTATAAGATATAATTTTGATTTAAGTCTTCACAATTAAAAAATATGTATGTAATAAAATGGCAATGTTGCCAAAATGCTAACAAAATTCATAACATTTTTATAACACGACAATCGCTGTCACCTGGCGTTTATGTAACGTTATAAAATAATGCTCTCATGATGTCGGGAAACAACTGTTTGAGTATGCCCTGACCAGTATGAAAGATAATGACTGTTGTTGAATATAGAAATTTGTTCAAAGTGACACTTAATTATCCTGCCTTCTTTTGTAACCAAGAGTACAGCTTTCTGTTATTTCTAGCTATTTGTGACTTATCTTTTTGTGTACAATTTTCCTTGGTCGAATCAGTGTTGGCTCAGATGGCGATCTGAGCCAACACATATTATTTTTGTGGATGCGGATTATCAAACCCATATTGGATCAATAACTTGTTACTGTATTAGGCATGCCATCACAATTATAATCAGTTGATATAACCAGTTGATATACAGTTGATCACGTATACACAATGGTCACATAATAAATGTACACGCTCCAACAACAAATCAAACAGCTTTATTTATAAACAACCAACAAAACACAAAATAAACACCTATCAGATTTAGATTTTGCTATCTGAATATATTTGAGTTTCCTTTTAATGCAAGTATCGGAGGAGATAATAGTAACCATAAATCAATTGAATTGCAATCTGACGTTTCAGATATGAATAAGTATTAATGGTGTTGCAAGTTATGCAATTCAATTTATCAATTGATAGTGACATTTCACTCCATCCATTAAAGATATGGAACATTGACTAGCCTTTGCTTCTGACTGGTATAATTGTTACTCAATGCATCAAAGACGGATGTTATGACCTTGTCCTATTTCGATATTGATTTTATTTTCTCAAACTTATCTTTCAGGGCATGTCCTTCAAGCAGACTGACAAACTAAAACATAAAGCAATTTGAGAAAAATGAGATAAATGTATGTAAATTAAATCCAATGTCAATGAGATTGAACAAAACCTAACCCAATTGGAACAAACTTTGAGAGAAATCGTAAGTGTTTGATAGAACGTTAGCTGCAGTCGTGTAGGCAGGGTATATAAAACCAAAGATTGAATATTCCACTCCATTTCTTCATTGCTCTAATGAATATATTTAAAGTAGTCCTAAGAGTCGATAACAGATGCTTAAACATCATAAATCTAAATTGACATAAACCTGAGACAAGACAAAGGCATATCAATTCCAATTTCAAGTGGTACCATTACTTATACCTCAACAGTTTTAAAATGCATATAAGTGATGATGGAATAATTGTTTGAATTAAGGTTGTATCCCTAACCATGTGGATTTATAATTTTTAGGTGGACCTGTGGCCGTTTTTTGAGATTATTGTAATGTTGTAAGTCCGGAAACCCAATTCAGCCAATTGAAGGCGATAATTTGGCTTATATTCAAATTGTGTAGCTTTCTGGATGGTCATAACCTTTGTGTGTGATGCTACCATGGTTATGATAATTGTCTATACATTTTTCGTTTCTTTCATTCGAGCTTTTGAGCAGGAAATCTGAGAGTAGCCACATCTTTGCGTCTTGATATTGAATATCTTTCACAGAACAAGAAGTTTCTAGTGATGCAAGTTAGGTGATTTAGATGTGAAACTCAATCTATGATTGCTGACTAAATAATATGTATACTTATATAGAATATGTAAATATAAATGCTTAATTAAACTTGTTTTCTACAGACGCATGTTATGCGATTCAATTCAATAATCCATAGTGACATTTAACTCAATCCATAAGAAGTGTGGAATATTCACTAGCCTTTGCTTCTGACTGGTATAATTGTGATGCATTGATACTCGATGCATCAATGACAGATGTTCTGACAGTCTCCTATATTGATTTTGAGTTGATTTTCTCTAACTAATTTTTCAAGGCATGTTGTCCTCAAATTCTTTGAAAAATTTATATATTTAGGAGTAATTTTAGATAGAAGTATGAGTTTTAAATCCCATGTCAATGAGATTAAACAAAACCTAACCCAGTCATAGCAAACTGAAAGAGAAATCACCATACTCAGAGGGAACAAACTAATCGTCTGATATACTGCTGTTGCAATCATCTGACTCACCTGTCAGAAAGGCTGGTCAAGCCACAGTCCCAAGCCTTTATAATCTTCAATGATTGAATTTGGTTGCAGCAGGTTCACATTTAGCCCTAATCTGAGAAAACCTGATTGTCAAAATGATCAACATTGAAAATGAATTATGGTGATCTATTAATAATATTAGTAAAATTAGTAATTGAAAGATCATTGAACTGAGGAAATTGTAAGTTTGATAGGCCACATAATCATGAAAACATCGTCATTTCGCTCAATTTTCCAGTAACAAAGTTCTATTATTCAATGGTAATCAGCTATATTAAGTTATTTTTACAGGATAATACACCCTTGGCATCGTAAGTTTTAACATGATTTTACTTGATAGAGTTGAAAGTCTCAGATTATCACTATCAAAAAACTTGTCTTATTGACTTACTGTACAAATTTTATTTTTATATTAAATTGGTACAGAGTTGATTTATTATTACATGAGGTGATGAGGATTATTTAATTTGCTAAATATAGTCTCATCATACTGCATTTTTGTTCTGGTTGATTTTCTTGCTAATTGCCAAAAATAGATATATTTAATGAAATTAATATTATGCCTTATTGATAACTTCCCTCATACTAGGAAAGGTTGCTCAAACATAATAAAATGATAATAATAACAATAATGAACATTTAAATGATAATAATAATGATATATGTTTGTATTATAAACGTGTATCTTATTGGAGTAATAAGTATTGCCCTCATGTTAATGGAAGAAGACAACTCAATAGAGCCATCAAGTTGTAAGGTCATTGATACAATATCAGATAGTTATTTTGTATCAAGTTTGCCCTGTATACTTAACAGAGTTTGAAAAGGTTACAGTCCACTAGATCTAGGATAGGCATGATGTATTCCATCCCATAGAAAGCTAAGTAAAGTAGATATTTCATGTCAGCTTGGAAAAGCTCCATTGGGGTATGTACTGAAATGCCGATAAACTGCAAACCCAATATTAGGAGCATAGAGCACCATTGGAAAGTGCTGCTTTGCACCCTCAAGGATTATTACCTTCGCTATATTATTTATAGATCAGTTTTTGAGAATTGGCACCGGTTTTTTAATATTTCAGATAGTTTAAATGACACACAATATTATATCATGCCTAATTTAAATTCGGTAAATTGCAATTCAAATCTGTATGCAGCATTACTTTGAAGAGTATTAAGAAATCATATCATTTGCTGGTGTCTTGCTGAACATTGTTCCGGTATGTTGTTAAATATCTTCCAAAATACTATTCCTGAGGTGGTATCGAAACATTGCGGCAGCAGAAATCATATCCCGTTACACTCATGCTATTGGTTGAGAGGACAATCCAACGCTCTCATATTATTGGAATGAGAACTGACACCATTTTGATGAGAGAAAGTTCTGAACGTTGTGACAGTCTTATGAAAAAACATTACCACAATGCATCTCATTTTAAACATCATCGGTGGCTATGAGGTGGTTTTCCCAGCATTATAAAACAAACTTCATGAGATGATCATAAAATAATGCTGTTGTGATAGAAGAACTGTGATGCTATAACACTGTTAAAATTGAATACATTTTGATAGCATGATCATAACATCATTAAAGTTCTAATTATAAGCTGTTTTCTCGCAATTAACAGTGATGTATCATGTCAAAAATAATGTTTGACTAATACTTAGAACCAAAGATTCTGCCATAACTGACTCCGAACATTGTGAATACCATTCTGTATCCTATTAGACCATAACCCAATCCCATCATTTACACACCATGTAATACTTGATAAATTTGTATGCAAAACGTTGTTACATTGTTCACCGTTTGCTGGGTTTTTGACCTTCATTTGTAACAAGAAGTCAAACAGTTTTTAGGTTATGGAATATAGGGATCACAAAAATTCCAAGGGATCAATATTTTATTAGCATTTATAAACTTGGATTGTCAGCTTTGTGATAGGTAAACTATAAAGAATAATCCCTTTTCTTTTATATCTACTGGTAGGAACATACAACAATTATATTCAACAAACTGCTCACAT
Source organism: Membranipora membranacea (assembly GCA_914767715.1). NCBI lineage: Eukaryota > Metazoa > Bryozoa > Gymnolaemata > Cheilostomatida > Membraniporidae > Membranipora > Membranipora membranacea. The sequence goes on from OU612069.1 coordinate 6,506,787, forward strand.
GGATTTGTAAATAAAAGGCAATATCTCCTTGTCTAGCATACTCTGCAAGTCCTCATCGAAAAAGAAATAAAACTGCCGACACAGGTCTCCAAAATTTTAATTTACACTTTTGCTTTTACATTGTACTAATCACAGTCACGTAGATATGTTGATATTTGGTTGTTTGACTGATCTAAATACAACAGCTTTATTTTCAGTTTTAACGCTTTGTATATTTGGTATTTATTGCAGGTCATTGCCATCATCTTAAGGGCAAATCTTCCACCTTTACCATTTAAATATTTACAAACATATTCAACTGTCAACAAATAGTCCATTTAAATAGTGAAAGTGAAATAATATTTGAAAGAGTTCAACAAAGTTGCCACCTCTATAAATGGGGTGCAATCATAGACTTGATTATAAACCTAGACATGACACAATATGGATATTGAGGCACAGAGGGACTTAATTGTGGGCAAAGTAACGTCATTGGAAGGTGTAGAAGCAATGATGTGATCATTGATTTTCTGTCCACAATCCAGGTTTATTGTTCATAACTCGATCAATTTGATCGGATTTTGAGTTTGAAAATTACAATAGATTTAGCAGCTTATCTCATCTACGGCTAAACAAATTTTGAACTCAGTGATTTCTATGGATTTTGTAGTTCAATAGCTGTAGGAATCATCATCTGCTTATTTGTATAAATATTTAAACCAGAGTTGTTACCCCGCAAATTTGATATACGTATAGAAAGTATTTTGTTCTGCTAAACAAAATCCACAAGAAATTTAGCAGAATAGAAACAAACGACATTGGATATTCTAGTTTGTATCAACTGATGTGTCTTTGATTGAAAGGCCAGCAGTTTTGAATTCGACACCCTATACTAGAATTAAATGTAAATGCTAATTTCATGTATCCAATTTGGCCCTCAAATCTATTCCACACCGAGATATGGAAAGATAGTGATTTTGAAATAAAAGTGCAATGGGCAAAAAATTTTGCTAAACTGAACTAATACTAAGCAAAAGTAATGGCTAAAATTTCATGCAGCAGCAGTGAATTTTTGTCAATTGTAATTTTAATAACATCCGAAAATTAACAATTAATTTTTATTTTTATTCTGCAAGGGAAATTATTCTAAGAAGACAGGAGACACCTATACTTGTTTAGGGAACTAACTCAGAGTAGTTCTCACAAGATGATGTCTCAATAACAATAACAAGCCCAGGTGAGATCAACAATCGGGGTTTATGGTTATGGTTAATCTATCACATTGGGCCTATTTTAAAACTGGCAGTACACAGTATACAAAACGAGTAAGAAAAGTGTAATTAAGTGTTAACAGCTGAGAAGAAATGTGTTTCCCTGATCTGACAAAACACTAGAGTTTAGAAGTTATAAAATATTCCAACATAACGCAGTGGAATTGCTGTGTGTGCCCCTGCGCGATGTTTGATGGTTGAGATACAATGCTTGGATGCTGCTTGAATTTGCTACTTTGTGACAGGGATTTGCGAGATCTAGTTTCTATTATCAGTGCTGATAGTGTTGCTTGATGCGTAAATTTGCTGTAAGGTTATGATCTGGGCAAGATATTGAAACTTGGTGGCCTGAATTTAGAAGAGGCAAGCTCAGAAGACTTGACAACTTACCTCATAGGTATTGAAAAAATTAAGAGCGTACTGTGATCAAATTAACCCCCACTTAGGTAAAATAATGAATAAATCTGCCAGACCATGTTTTAGAATCCCAATATTTCTCTGCCATGTGGAGGTTTTTAAAATCACTGGTTCTTCTACCATACCTAGATACTCTTTATATTCTGCTTTCACAATTAAATATGGGTTTCATTTTCATATTACGAACAAAAATCTAAGTCGGCACTCGATACTCATAATCTGATATTATTAATATTGCATCATTGTATTGTGCTGATTGTGAGGCCTCTATACAATTCAATCCCTCTCATTGTTTTAACTTTTCATAAACAAAAGGATCCTTTATATGCTAAGCCTGATTCTTTTCAATAGAGGATAAATGTAGCATGTCAGCTTGCATCCAAAGTTTATATGAGAAATGCTGCATTAAATGAACGGAAAATACGATAGAGTGATACTAAATAATTCATCCATCGGCAACGTCACAACTAGGTCACAAAACAAATTTAACGCTTCTAGCATTTGTAGAAGTGCACTTTAATCGCATCATCTGGTTAATAAAAGATAATTTTTTGCCAACATTTCATCATGCTTTATGAAATTCATGATTTTTTGCATTAATTTGTGGATCAAATAGCAATTAAACCACCAAGCCTGGACATTAACTTTCAAACATTTTGTGATGGTCTATGCAACAAATTTTAAAAATGTAGGGGGAGATAAAGAGGAAACCATATAAGTCACTGAGAAGCAGAAATAACATCAAGTTGATAACAAGATGCTGCTATTTGTAAAGCAATTTTGAAACTCGAAATCCGATCGAAATTGATTGAGTTATGAACATAAAACCTGAATTGTTAACAGTAAACCAATGATAATATCATTGCTTACTACACCTTCCAATGACGTTGAGTCGCCCACAATTGAGTGCCTTACTTCAGCTATATGTAGTGTCCTGTCTAGGTTTATAATTAAGTCTATGGGTGCAATTGATTATGTTACAAAAATTAATAGAAATTTGTTATCATATTTAAATTAAGGCGCAATAGTCTAGTATTTACCCTGAAATATACAGCCTATATACTGCTTATAAAGTTGGTCACAGCTTTAGAGTGTCACAATACACAAATTAGTAATATTTACTTCTAAACTTATCCGTGATAATTTATAATCATTTAGTTGAGGGACAAAAAATAATTCTGCTAGATATTTTGTTATCACTCGCACATACAAATCGTCTGCAAATAAGTGTAGGTATACTTTTAATCTTTACCAGTAGGGGATGATCTAATGAAGTCATTTTCCGAACAATCAAGTAGGCCTATTGATATTTTCAATCTTGGAATATTTTTCCATAAGGTAATTGTTGTTATTATAATTACCTAACTACGGATTTTATTACCTCTTTTTATAAAATTAATACGGAATCTTCAAGTTGGGAGATGTGGGATGGAAGTCCACAAAAGTATTTTGATATAGAAAAACAAATTATTGTGATATGGTTATTAAACTTTCAGTTAGAAGATGTGTCTTTGCCCATTTAAGCCTGCATTACAAGACTAAAATCCAATTTCTGCAGCACAATTGGAGAATTGAATTTGTAAGAAGTTCATTCCTAATTAAGCAATATGTTGGTGTAGACTTGTGAAACAGATAGGTGTGTGAACCTGATCTGTGCCGCCAAAAAAAATGAATTTCCAATGGTATTCATCGTATATATGTTGCAAATCGGTACATATTGAACTTAATTATTTTCAACAACTTGGACTATGAGCATGTCTGCCAACATGTCTGACAAACAACAAAACCGTGGTAACAACAGTAATTATTTTGTCTTTTTGTCCTGTGACAGTAATTATTTTCTATTTTTGTTTTTGTAAATACTTTTTAGAGAGAAATTGCTGTAGTTTATATAATTAAGAAGGTGTAGCGGAACATCTGGCAGTTCAATGATTCAATAAAAAATCAAGCTGTGTTGATACCTTGAGTCGGTGTTGATTTTTATTTTTAAGCACTCACCACCAGGTAAGTGGCTGACAGGATACCCGACCGTCAGCCTCTGTCCATGCGGACACAGTTGTGGGGGACAACCTGTACTGGTACAGACGGAAGGGAAACTTGTTTTAATGAACAGACCAATTTTGCTGAACAGGCGGATAGTCAAAACGGAATGCCCAACTGCTTCAGCTTGATCTGAAGCCTTTACCGACTGGCCCCTAGTGCAATTACATTATTGCTCGCATGGTGCCTAGTTGACATTATGCTGAGAACAGCTTGAATTAAGAGATTGTATGTCCCCGTCAAAAGTCTTCATCCACAAGAAGAGATGTTAGTGCCCGTGTAAAATTTACACAAATTTCGAGCAGTCCAGTGCTCTAAATAGCAAGATTGCTCTTGTATGATGACTGTAACGACTAAATACTTTAAAACACCACCTGTATTACTGACCCTTATATGAACAGTCCTAAATAGACCTAGATGAGCATGCATGCAATGACTGGTTCATGTTCTAGCTTGAATTTCAAAAACCAAGCATAGCAAGCAAGCATTTGCACATTTACTACACGGCACTTAGACGTACTTCTTGTGTTACACTTGTTTAGACAAAGAGGGGAATAAGTGACAATAAAAGCAGGTAATCCCATTATTATGTCATAAGACTGATCGGTGTAAACATCCCTCAATCTCTAGCCCACATTTGGTGATGCTCACTTCCTTTTGCCATTATTGATCTAAGCCAAGATCTTGCCAATTTGACGCTCATCGAATTAAGTCACAATATATCGAAACAGTCTTTGTGTATACAGAAGCTTACTGTATTAGCCGAAAGAATACTGAAAAAAAGCGAAGGCTCTCAAAAATTATTGATCCTACTAATCTGTGACTTTCCCTTGTACAGAGACAGCTAGAGCTTGATAGTTACATCATCCCAAAATGCTGCGGTGTTTCTTAGATCAATAAATCATTGATATACAGGCAACTGAATAGAGTGTTATATTGTGGATTTAAGGTTGGTTGTATGATGAGATCGAAACAGTCTTTTAGAAACCAGTCTGCTCAAACACCTGTTTTCGCTTGACATACTCATTCGAGAACAAACTACTGCAGCCTTTTTAGCATTCCCGTTTAAGGAGAGCAAGGTGTGAAACTGCATAAAAATGACATAAAGAGGAAGCAATCGTATTTGAAAAATAGCCAGTCTTGTCTTTTCTCTTTACATGAGAGCTCCAATTCAGAATCGATCATTCAAACTTAATGTAGATGATCAATTGAAATGTGTGCATGATAAATATTTGTAGAGTTTCCAAAAAATTATATATGCAAAAGGAAGTTATTAAATATTAAATCAAAATCGAGTTCCCAATTTTAGGTTTTTTTCAAAAGACAGTTAATCATATTTATCCCTGTTGTCAGGGAACACCACGGCCACTGGGATTTAATAAAAAATTGAAAAGCAATAAATCAAATACAGCATAGGTGCTCAATTAGTCTGTTTCCCAATCTTTTACAACTCAGATATTTCTGTCCAGTGACCACCAATGCATTATAAGTAACACCAAACAATACTTAACAACTCTGTCAAGGTCTGTAGGCCTATTATGATACAATACAATTCATTTAATATATGTGGTATCCAGTCATTACGAAGTGCAGTGAAGTGAAAAAGTTATGTTTGTCATCTAACATGTCAGCTTTTTGTTGATTGATCTCAACCAAAGTTTGTATGCAGTACATGCTTGGCACTGAGAACTTTACTCTGAATAATATTAGAAAATATGGCTGTGTATACAGAAACTTACTGTATTAGCCGAATGATTACTGAAAATAAGCGAAGGCTCTCAAAAATTATTGATCCTTCTAATCTGTGCCTTTCCCTTGTACAGAGACAGCTAGAGATTGATAGTTGTATCATCAAAGAATGCAGCAGTATTCCCGTTGGAGGGGAGGGGAGGGGGGGGGCCTCGCAGCGCCTCTGTCAAACCAAAAAAGCTTGATCTCTTTAACCCAAGAGTTCATTTGGTGTTCCACTGCGCTGCACAGGATAGTCAATGATGACAGGATCACATCTGAAAGCTAAAACTCCAAACTGATTAGGAAGCCCTAACCTGAGCAACCCTGATTATCACAATAAACAACATTTTAAATGAGTTAGATTTAGATATGTTCATAATCTTAGCAATCTTAGAAGCTGTGCCCATTTCATATTTTCTTAAGGATGTCAAATAACTCTATTTTAGTAAAAAATCTTTTCGTACTTGATAGTACATTTTAGTAATTACTACGGGATAATACACCCTAGGCATCGTAATTTTGAACTTGATATAACTAATTGGTATTGGAAATCTCAGTTTATCTTAATTTTTACCAGAAAGCGATGACGTAACGGAGTCATTTGCCCAATAATCAAGTTATTGATGTTCCTAAACTGGTTTGGCAGATCAAGCAACATTTATCAAGCTGGTCTACATTGCCATACAGAGCAGCGCCAACCTTTCTTGCACTAATTAACAACAGTCCAAGACTGTGAATATCATATTAAAACTCTGTTGATTTGATGTCTGCTGGCCTGTTTCATACCTGGGGTGTATTGCTATGTAGGCGAATTGAGATTTTCAATCCAAGAATAATTCTTGCCAAAGTAATTGTTATTATTATAATTACGAAATTATAGATTCACTTGGCTGTTTTATAAATACAGGATTTTCAAGTGGGAGATATGGAGTTAAAGTTATCACGAAAATTTTCCTGAATTAATATCACAAAACATATTATTGTGATAAAATTATGGTTATTAATGTACTGTACAACTATCGGTTAGAAACGGTGTCGTTTGCTTATTTAAGCCTGCATGACAAGAATAAGTACCACTTTTAACAGCATGATAAGAGCGTTTGAATTTGTAAGAACAGGATTCCTAATTTGGCAATACGTGGGCGTAGACTTGTGATACAGATAGTAGTTTGAACTTGATCTGTGCTGCCCAAAATTGCTTATTATTATTATGATTTATTATGATATTGATTGTTCATTTGAGCCAATTGTTACATACTAAATGAACTTATTTTCAGTTGCATAGACTATGAGCCAGCCTGCCAGCGTGTCAGACTATGAACAAAACTAATTAAGAGAGTATAGCCTCATATCTGACTGTGCATTGATACAATGGTAAATTGTTGATTTCTATTTTTAAACACCCACCCGAGGTGTGTGGCTGATGGTATTCGAAACGTTCCACATGTGTCCATGTGCCCCTTGACCATCTGTTGGACAAATTTAACGGGACAACCTGTACTAAAAAGGCATAAGCAGATGGAAAATTTATTTTAATGGACATACAGTTTTAGCTGAATGGATAAACCAAATTGAATGGCGAATCTTTTTTCAGCTCAATGACCTCCTCCCACTTGCCCTAAATGAAATTACATTGACGGCAGAGCGTTTTTGGACTGATCAATCTAACAAGCCACCTGGGAAAGAGGTATGTGTTGGCTATATCATGAATTGGCTACATTTTTTTTATAGAAACAGAGGGGCAACAAAAAATTACATAGTATACAACATGTATTATTGAACCTCATCGGGACAGACCTAAATAGACCAAGATCAACACCAGTCTTTGATTTGGTCAACAACCTATTTTCTCTTGACATACTAATTCGAGAACAATCTACTGCAGCCTGTCTAGCAATCCTGTATAAGGAGAGCAAGTTGTGATACTGTTGAGATATTTGAATATTAGATGTATAAAAATGACAAAAAGAGAAGGAACACACTCAAAAATCATAACCTTGAAATAATCCTTTGAAAGTATCAAGTTAAACTTCCTCGCATTCAATCCAATTAAAATATTGTTTTGAGCAAATGCACATAATCTAATTGACCACATGACCAGAGCAACACTTGCATCTTTTAGACATGGACTGAACAAAGTTTCAAAACTAGCCTTTCCTGTAAAATTCTAATTAGGTTAATTTTGAAACCATGGTCAACAAATTAAAAAAAAAGTTTACTTTTATTTATTTTTCAATGTAATGCAATGTAATGTAGAATAATAAGTCATTCTTTTGTTTGTTATTTATCACTTCTGTTGTGAGAGCACATGCCCACCCTATTAATTTGATGAAAATTTTTAGCGCTGCTTGTTTTTCAATCTTTTGCTAATCTGCTAATCAATTTCAACCTAAGACCACCTCCAGTATGCAGTAAATTTATTACAGCGCTTCTACCAAAGCTGAGAATAATTGATTTGACACTGCGCTGCGCAGGATAGTCAATGATGGCAGGTTCACATTCAAAAGCTAGAAGTCTGTTTAGGGAGCCCAAATCTGAGCAACCCTGATTGTCATAATGAACAACATGGAAAATGAATTATGGTGATCTATTAATAATATCAGTAAAATAAGTAATTGAAAGATCATGGAACTGAGGAAATTTTAAGTTGGATAGGCCAGATAATCGTGAAAACAGCGTCATTTCGCTCTATTTTTCGGTAACAAAGTTTTCTTATTCACTGGTAATCGGCTACATTTAGTTTTTTTTACAGGATAACACACCCTTGGCATAGTAAATGTTAACATACTACTACTTGATAGAGTTGAAAGTCTCAGATTATCATGTCTTATTGACTTACTGTACAAATTATTTTTATTTCAAATTGGTACAGAGTTGGTTTTTTATTTCATGAGGTGATGAGGACTAATTAATTTGCTAAATATAGTCTCATCATACTGCATTTTTGTTCTGGTCGATTTTCTTGCTAATTGATTCAATATCTGATAGTTATTTTGTATCAAGTTTGCCCTGTATACTTAAGAAAGTTTGAAAAGGTTACTGTCCAGTAGATTTAGGATAGGTAAGATGTATTCCGTCCCATAGAAAGATAAGCAAAGTAGATATTTCATGTCAGCTTGGAAAAGCTCCATTGGGCTATGTACTGAAATGCCGATAAACTACAAACCCAACATGACGAGCATAGAGCACCATTGAAAAGTGCTGCTTTGCACCCTCAAGGATTATTACTTTCCCTATATTATTTATAGATCAGTCTTTGAGAATCGGCACCGGTGTTGTAATATTTCAGATAGTTTAAACGACACATAATACTATATCATACCTAATTTCAATTCGGTAAAATCGCAATTCCAATCTGTCTGCAGCATTACTTTGAAGAGTATTAAGAAACCACATCACTTGCTGGTGTCTTGCTGAACATTGTTCCAGTATGTTGTTATACATCTTTTAAAATACTATTCCCAAGGTGGTATAGAAACATTGCGGCAGCAGAAATCCTATCCCATTACACTCATGCTATTGGTTGAGAGGAAAATCCAATGCTCACATATTATTGGAATGAGCATTATGATGAGAGAAAGCACTGAATATTGTGACAGTTTCATGAAAAAACATTACCACAATGCATTTCATTTTGAAAATTATTGGTGGCTATGAGTCGGTTGTCACAGCATTATAAAACAAACTTCATGGGATGATTATAATATAATGCTGTAGTGATAGAAAAACTGTGATGCTATAATATTGTTAACATTGAATTCTTTTTGATAGCATGATCATAACATCATTAAAGTGCTAATTATAAGCTGTTTTCTCGCATTTTACAGTGATGTATCATCATATCAAAAATAATGTTACTATTACTTAGAACCAAATATTCTGCTACAACTGAATCTGAACATTGTGATTACCATTCTGTATCCTATTAGACAATAACCCAATCCTATCATTTACACACCGTGTAATACTTGATACATTTGTATGCAAAACATTGTTACAATGTTCACCGTTTGCTGGGTTTTTGACCTTCATTTGTAACAAAAAGTCAAATAGCTTTTAGGTTATTGAATATAGGGATCACAACAATTCCAAGGGAGCAGTATTTATTAGCATTTATAAACTTGGATTTTCAGCTTTTTGATAGGTAAACTATAAAGAATAATCCCTTTTCTTTTATATCTACTGGTAGGAACAATAACAATTGTCTTAAACAAACTGCTCTCATGGATTTGTAAATAAAAGGCAATGTCACCTTGTCTAGCATACTCTGCAAGTCCTCATCGAAAAGGTAATAAAACTGCCAACACAGGTCTCCAAAATTTAAATTCACACTTCCGCCTTTGAATTTTATTAATCGCAGTCACATAGATATGTTGGTAGTTGGTTGTAAGACTGATCTGAATACAACAGCTTTATTTTCAGTTTTAACGCTTTTTATATTTGGTATATATTGCAGGTAATTGCCATCATCTTAAGGGCAATTCCTCCACCTGTACCATTTAAATATTTACAAACGTATTCAACTTTCAACAAATAGTCCATTGAAATAGTGAAAGTGAAAGATTTGAAAGAGTTCAAAAAATTTTCCACCTCTATAAATGGGGCGCAATCATAGACTTGATTATAAGCCTAGACATGACACTATATGGATATTGAGGCACTGAGGGACTTAATTGTGGGCAACGTAGCGTCATTGGAAGGTGTAGAAGCAATGTTGCTATCATTGATTTTCGGTCCACAATCCAGGTTTTTTGATCATAACTCGATCAATTTTGATCGGATTTTGAGTTTGAAAATTACAATAGATTTAGCAGCCTATCTCATTTACGGCAAAACAGTTTTGGAAGTCAGTGACTTGTTACCCCACAAACTTGATATACATATAGAAAGTCTTTTGTTCTGCTACACAAACTCCACAAGAAATTTAGAAGAATAGAATCAAAAGACAGTGGAAGTGGATATTCTAGTTTGTATCAACTGTTGTGTCTTTTGATTGAAAGCCCAGAAATTTTGAATTCGGCACCCTATACTAGAATTAAATGTAAATGCTAATTTCATGTATTCAATTTGGCCCTCAAATCGATTCCACACCGAGAAATGGAAACATAGTGACTTTGAAATAGAATTTCAATGGGCAAAAATGTTGCTAAACTGAACTAATACTAAGCAAAAGTAATGGATAAAAATTCATGCAGCAGCAGTGAATTTTTGTCAATTGTAACTTTGATAACATCCGAAAATTAACAAGTGTTATTATTAATACACACAATTAAATTTTATTTAGATTCTGATAATTTTAAATATACCTATCGTATACCTACCATGATCACTGAGTTAGAACTTTATCGACATTGAGTGCCTCACTTCAGCTATATGTAGTGTCCTGTCTAGTTTTATAATTAAGTCTATGGGTAAGTGGCTGACAGGATACCTGACCGTCAGCCTGTGTCAATGCGGACACAGTTGGGGGGGGGGGGACAACCTGTACTGGACCGGTATAGACGGAAGGGCAACTTGTTTTAATGGAAAGACCAATTTTGCTGAACAGGCATAGGCGGATAGTCAAAACGGAATGCCCAACTTCTTCAGCATGACCCGAAGCCTTTACCGACTGGCCCCTAGTGAAATTACATTGTTGCTAGCATGGTGACTAGTTGACATTATGCTGAGAACAGCTTAAAATTAAGAGATTGTATGTCCCCGTCAAAAGTCTTCATCCAAAGGAACAGATGTTATAGCTCGTGTAAAATTTACACAAATTTGGAGCAGTCAAGTGCTCTAAAAAGCAAGATTGCTCTTGTATGATGACTGTAATGACTAAATACTTTAAAACACCACCTGTATTACTGACCCTTATTTGAGCAGACCTAAATAGACCTACATGAGCATGCATGCAATGACTTGTTCATGTTCTAGCTTGAAATTAAAAAATCCAAACAAAGGAAGCAAGCATTTTCACATTTACTACACGACACTTAGACATACTTCTTGTGTTACACTTATTTAGTCTAAGAGGGGAATAAGTGACAATAACAGCAGGTACTCCCATTATTATGTCATAAGACTGATCAGTGTAAACATCCCTCAATCTCTAGCCAACAGTTGGTGATGCTCACTTCCTTTTGCAATCATTGGTCTAAGCCAAGATCTTGCCAATGCGAAGCCCATTGAACTAAGTCACAATATATCGAAACATTCTATTGGAAACCAATCTGATCAAACACCTGTTTTCTCTTGACATACTCATTCGAGAAAAAATTACTGCAGCTCGTCTAGCATTCCTGTTTAAGGAGAGCGAGTTGTGACGTTATGACAGTGTCTTATTTTGATTTTGATTTTATTTTCTCAAACTAATTTTTCAGAACATGTCCTTCATGCAGTTCGACAAATTTAAATATTTAGGAGAAATTTTGGTAAAAATTTAAATTTAAAATCCCATCTCATTGAGATAAAACCCACTCATAGCAAACTTTAAGAGAAATCATGTTAATCAAAGGTAGCAAAGTAATTGTACAAACAGTCTGATATACTACTGTTGCGAGCATCTGACTCACCTGTTTGGAAGGCTGGTCAAGCCACAGCCCAAAGCCTTTATAGTCTTCAATGATTGAATTTGCCGCAATCCTGCAGGTAGTTTCTTTAGGCCTTTATTGTCACGAACATCTAACGACTCCAGTCCTGGCAGTGTGCAGATGCTGTGGAGGAGAAATAATGTAACGTTAAAATACCATGCAATACTGCTTGTCAGTTGATGGAGTAAACACTGTTGAGCAACACATTTTATTAATGAGAGAAAGTTTTAGATTGATCAATTACCTAGGGAGAATTGTACCCATCAGATTTAGAGTTTTCTGTCTGAATAAATTTGGGTTTCCGTCTCATTGGATACTCCTGAGACAGGATCTAGACTAGTTCGCTTTAAATCAGTCAGCCAATAAAGAAAAATGGTTGACTACTAAACAAAATGGTTGGTTACATAAATGGTTGACCAATCAGAAGGGGTCTTATAGCGTGTGACATCCCAAAGCATGAGTGGAGTGTTATATTGGGTGTCTTAAGGGCGAGGCTTCAATTCCTGATGCCAGCGACCTCACTGTTTGTAGGCAGGTCAGAGCACATATATGGGCTACCCAAACCCATGACCTTCAATGTATGCTCGCTAAGTGAGTTACACTCTAAACCTATGCCACATTCTCCTAAATCCATCATATTTTTGTTAGCACTCCTAGCAAAGGTGTATACCCATTTGTGTTGGCTAAATAAATCATCACAATACAGAGTCCCTATATAAGGAAGATCTTTCAGGACCGACAGAGCCAGTTTATCGTGGAGGCATGTGTCAAATGAGATCCACGGTTACACTAGCTTGATAAGCGCTTCTAGATAGCTGGACTCAGGAGGCTCTACTCGTCTTAGATCAACTTTCCTCAATTGAATAGTATAAAACCCATTCACTTTCCTGACAATCAGATATATGACAAAGTTCAAGATCCTGAGTTAAATTTTGTGTGGATCCAAACTTTATCCGCGGGTGATAAACATAATCTAGCTCAATATCTTGGGCATATACATTGAAATTACAACAATTATATACTTGAATAAACTTGTTAAGATATTAAACATTGAAATAAGATTGGAAACCAACCAAGACCAATTGTGCCTAAGACTAATTTTCACTTTTGACTTTGCCTGTTGAGATTTTCTGGTAAATTACCACATTTGAAACATCACCATTGATAATTTAGTTCTTGATCAGAATATTGTTTAAGATGTAGTATCAACAATTTTGAGTCTTTGGTAGTAACAGTATAAGGCTCCCTGTAGCGGATTATAATTGTACTTGTTGCATTTCGGACATAGGATTATTGTGCTCGACATCTTGATCGAATTGAAAGCTTGTCGTATAAGATGCTTTGTTTAGACAAAGAGAGTAATCGAAGGCTATGCTCTCTGATGTATTGCGCAATTGTGAGTGTTCTGCAGTCCATTGATAAACATGTTAAATGTCTTCTTTTTACAATTCACATAGTAGCAAAAAACAAAGCTTAATCAGGAAGTGATGATCACTAAATTTAGTCGATACTTAATAAATTGAGGGAGGAATTTGACATGCTGAGTCAAGCTTGGCGCTATCAATTCGTAAGGTTCAATGCTAAGGGTTTATATTTGTAAGATGAGTGATCAAATTGGTGCAAAGCTATAGTATTATTACATCGAGTGCAAATACAGTTTTAACTAGATGTACGAGCGAATTTGTTGCTCTCAATTATTTGTTGATTAAGAACAGGGACAAGCTGGCCCAGGATAGCAAATTAAGGTGGAAAAATTATAATTTATTTGAGCATCATGTTATGTCATCATTATCAATGATTCTTCTATACATATGAGTTTTTGCAAAATACTCAATATTAAAGTCAGCTCAACTTAAATATTCATTGTTAGAGCTGCGGTGTGAGATAACAAAGCAGCCCAATGGCAATGATATTATTATCATTGAAATGTATAGACAGACAATGCCCTAAGACAATGGATGAATGTTATGTGTATTCGTTGAATTTTAAGTTTGTCAGTCTAAACTAGGCCTCAACTAGAAGTATAAACTTCTGGAATTTAAACTTCTAAACTTCTAAATTGCTATAAAAATGTACTTTTTTTGCGATAACTCTTCTCAAAGAATGCAGAATCTATTTTAGTAAAAATGTATACCCAGCATCAACATGACGAATAAGTCTGTGAATTTTCGAGTTAACACGGTTATTTTTGACCCTATATAACTTCGTTGAAAGACACAAAGTAATAAATGCATCAAAAAGTACCGTTTTATTAGACTTTATGGTTATTTGTTTTAAGATTTAACAACATAAAACCAAAATAAACATAGTTGCAGGTTAATAGGAAGCTAAAAGAGTTTTTGAAGAGTATAAGGCAAACTAAGTTTGAGGTAGGGAGACATAACAAGGAAAGTGAGGGAGAAGTATAAGTCACTGAGTAATGAAGCAAGTTATGCGATTCAATTGATCAGTTGATAGTGATATTTCACTCCATCCATAAAAAAATATGGAACATTGACTAGCCTTTGCTTCTGACTGGTATAATTGTTATAAATTGTTACTCAATGCATCAAAGACAGATGTAATGACCTCATCCTATTTCGATACTGATTTGATTTTCTCAAACTTATTTTTCAGGGCATGACCTTCAAGCGGTCTGACAAACTGAAACATAAATCAGTTTGGAAAAATGAGATAAAAGTATGAAATTTAAATCCAATGTCAATGAGATTGAACAAAACCTAACCCAATCAGAGCAAGCTTTGAGAGAAATCGTAAGTTTTTGAATGGAACGTTAGCTGCAGTCGTGTAGGCAGGGTAAATAAAACCAAAGATTGAATATTCCACTCCATTTCCTTGTTTCCCAAATAATATATTTAAAAGAGATGCTTAAACATCAGGAATCTAAATTGACATAGACCTGAGACAAGACAAAGGCATATCAATTCCATCATCAAGTGGTACCATTAATTTTACGTCTCAACAGTTTTAAAATGTATATAAGTGATGATGAAATAATAGTTTGAATTAAGGTTGTATCCCTAACGATGTGGATTCATATTTTTTGGGTTGATATGTGGCTGTTATTTGAGATTACTGTAATGTTGTAAGTGAGCACACCTAATTGAGCAGTTGAAGGCGATAATTCGGCTTTTATTCAAATTGTGTAGCCTGCTATATGGTCATAACCTTTGTTTGGGATACCACCATGGTTAAGATAATTGTGTATACATATTCGGTTCTAATTTATATCACATCGAAAACTTGTTGTATTGTCCTATTGTCCTATTTCAATATTGATTTGATTTTCTCAAATTTTTTTTCAGGGAATGTCCTTCAAGCAGTCTGACAAACTAAAACATAAAGCAATTTGGAGAAAAATGAGATAATCGTATGAAATTTAAATCCAATGTCAATGAGATTGAACGTAACCTAACCAAATCAGAGCAAACTTTGAGAGAAATCGTAAGTTATGAATGGAACGTAAGCTGCAGTCGTGTAGGCAGGGTAAATAAAACCGAAGATTGAATATTCCACTCCAATTCCTTATTGCTCTAATAAATATAGTTGAAGTAGTCCTAAGAGTCGATAACAGATGCTTAAACATCATGAATCTAAATTGACATAAACCTGAGACAAGACAAATGTATATCGATTCCACCATCAAGTGGTACCATTATTTATACCTCTGAACAGTTTTAAAATGAATACAAGGGATGATGAAATAATAGCTCAATTAAGGTTGTATCCCTAACCATGTGGATTCATAATTCTTAGGTGGACCTGTGGCCGTTTTTTGAGATTAATGTAATGCTGTAAGTCCGGAAACCTAATTCAGCCAGTTGAAGGCGAGAATTTGGCTTATATTCAAATATTGTGTAGCTTGCTGTACGGTCATAACTTTTGTGTGTGATGCTACCATGTTTATGATAATTGTGTATACATTTTTCGTTTCTTGTTAGGATATATTTTCTTATTTACGTGTTCTGCGGCTAGCTGTGTACCAAACCTGTTTCTCGGTTTGTACCTATTTTTGAGAAGCCTAGGTGATGACTGTGATATATAGAGTTGTTTCTTCTAAAATCTTTCATTCAAGTAGGTTTGAGCAGAGAGCAATTAAGTGTCGTTATAAATGACATTAATTTTTGTGAAGTTTTTATTATGTTCTCTCAAGCAAAGTTTTACTTGTTTTACTCTTTCACTTGAGCTTTTGAGCAGGCAATCTGAGAGTAGCCACATCTTTGCGTCTTGATCTTGAATATATTTCACAGAGCAAGAAGGTCCTAATTCATAATAAAAAAGCTAAAATCATTAATTTGGCTTGCACCATAAACAGAATGAAATTTATCCCTGTTGTCAGGGGAACACCACGGCCACTTGGATTTAATAAAAAATTGAAAAGTAATAAATGTATTACAGAATAGGTGCTCAATTAGTCTGTGTCGCAATTTCTTACAATTCAGATGTTTCTGTCCAGTGACAAGCAATGTATTATAAGTAACACCAAACAATACTTAATAACTCTGTCGAGGTATGAAGGCCTATTACCATACAATACAATTCATTTAATATATGTGTGTTACCCACTCATTACGAAGTGCAGTGAAGTGAAAAAGGTATGTTTGTCATCTAACATGTCAGCTCTTTGTTGTTTGATCTCAATCAAATTTTGAATGCAGTACATGCTTGGCACTTTTACTCTGAATAATATAAGAGAATATGACTGTGTATACAGAAGCTTACTATATCAGCCGAATGATTACTGAAAATAACACGAAGGCTCTCAAAAATGATTGATCATACTAATCTGTGACTTCCACTTGTACAAAGACAGCCAGAGCTTGACAGTTGTATCATCACAAAATGCAGCGGTGTTTCTTATATCAATTAGTCATTGATATACAAGCAGCTGAATAGGGTGCTATATTGTGGATTTAAGGTTGATTGTATGATGAGACAGATCTTAACGAAAAACTTCCTGAGAAATTTATCCCCCTTGGTTTACAAGATTTTGCCAATTTTCTACCTCAACAGGTATTTTTCAATTAATCCTTATTAATAAATGTTTTATTGGGCTTCGTGAAATATTAATAGAAAGAAAACAGGATTAACACGGAATAGCTGGTTGCCAAGAAATTTGCATGTGAAGATTTTTCATGCGAAAGTTTGCAAGATCACTTTGCAGGGAGGGTAAGCCAACGACTAACTGAGTACTAAATTGTGAGTTACTTGCAACAGGGTCAACTGGTACCAAGTTGCAGTACACCTCCCATCTCTACAAATTCAATAAAGATTTAGCTCGATTTGATTTTGATTCAGGCATAAACTGATTTTGGCCGACAACTGTAATTTAAAATGATGAGTTATTGGTTTTTTTCCAGATATCACTTTTGTTGTGGCAGCTCATGCCTGCCCATTTAATTGTTGATTGTTTTATTCCTTTGATAATTTCCAAATCAAGTTTTAAATAAAACACGCCTTCAAGACCCAGTTAATTTATTAATTTGTAAGGCCCCGTTGGAGGGAGGGGGGGGGGGGCTTACAGTGCCTCTGTCAAACCAAAAAAGCTTTATCTCTTTCACCCTAAAGTTTATTTGGTGTTCCACTGCATCGCACAGGATAGTCAGCGATGACAGGATCACATCTGAAAGCTAAAAATCCCTCCTGATTTGGAAGCCCTAACCTGAGCAACCCTGATTATCACAATAAACAACATTTTAAATAATTTATATTTAGATATGTTTATATTTAATCTTAGCAATCTAAGAAGTTGTACCCATTTCGTATTTTCTTAAAAATTAGTAATTGATAGATCATTGAACTGAAGAAGTTCTAAGTTGAATTCCTTGTTGAAAAGGATGTCGAATAACTCCATTTTAGTAAAAAAGTTTTCGTACTTGATAGTTATCGGCTAAATTGTAGTAATTGCTACGGGATAATACACCCTAGGCATTTGTACTTTTGAACTTAATATAACTAAGTGGTGTTGGAAATCTCAGATTATCTTAATCTTCACCAGAAAGTGATGACGTAATGGAATCATTTGCCCATAATCAAGTTATTGATGTTGCTAAAATATTTATCAAGCTGGTCTACATAACCATACAGAGCAGCACCAACCTTCCTTGCACTAATTAACAACAGTCCAAGGCTGTGAATATCATCCATAAACACTATTGATTTGATGACTGCTGGCCTGATTCATACCTGGGGTGTATTGCTATGTAGGCGAATTGAGCTTTTCAATCCAAAAATATTTCTTGCCAAAGTTATTGTTATTATTATAATTACAAAATTAGGTAAATTCGCGACCTTGGTATATATATTAAATTATCAATAAATAATCAATGGAAATCCCATTTTCATTGGGAAATCCAACTGAATCCAACTTGAATTCAAGTTGTCTCCCTATTACCAATGAGAATATAATTCTAAGTTTCAAGTCAATATCATCAAAAATCCGTATACCTAATCATAAAGTCTATTCAGTTGGATTTCCCCATGAAAATGATTATAATTAATGATTATTTAATATAGATACCAAGGTCGCGAAGTTACCTATTATAGATTCACTTAGTTGTTTTTATAAATACAGGATATTTAAGTGAGAGATGTGGAGTGAAAGTCATCACACATATTTTCCTGAATTAGTATAACAAAATATATTATTGTGATAAAATTATGGTTATTAAAGTACTGTACAACCATCGGTTAGAAACTGTGTCGTTCGCTTATTTAAGCCTGCATGGCAAGAATAAGTACAATTTTTAACAGCCTGGTAAGAGCGCTTGAATTTGTAAGAACAGAATTCCTAATTTGGCAATACGTGGGCGTAGACTTATACAGATAGTAGTTTGAACTTGATCTGTGCTGCTCAAAATTACTTATTATTATTATGATTTAATTTGATATTCATTGTTTATTTGAGCCAATTGTTACATATTGAATGAAATTATTTTCAGTTCCACAAACTATGAGCCAGCCTGCCAGCTTGTCCGACAATCAACAAAACTAATCAGGTGTTAACGACTGTGACAATAATTAATTTCCCTTTTTGTTTGCGGTATATACTTTTGAGAAATAAACTTCTTTAGTTCATCAAATTAAGAAAGTATAGCCTCATATCTGACTGTGCATCGATACAATGGTAAATCGTTGATTTTTATTTTTAAACATCCACCAGAGGTGTGAGGCTTATGGGATCCCAAACTGTGTACATGTGTCAATGTGTCCTTTGCCCATCTGCTGGACACATTTGACGGGACAACCTGTACTGAAAAGGCATAAGCAGATGGAAATTTTGTTTTAATGGACAGACAGTTTTAGCTGGACGGATAGACCAAATTTAATGGCTAATATTTTATCGGCTCAATGACCTCCTCCCACTTGCTCTAAATGAAATTACATTGGCGGCAAAGTGTTTTTGGACTTATCAATTTAACAACCCACCTGGGAAAGAGGTTCGTGTTGGGTATACCATGGATTGGCTACATTTTTTATAGAAACAGAGGGGCAACAAAAAACAACATAGTATACCACCTGTATTGTTGAACCTTATCAGAACAGACCTAAATAGACGTAGATGAACATGCACGCAATGGCTGGTTTATGCCACAAAGTGAATATTAAAAAAACCGCTCAATACATCCTTATATTAACCAATATGGCACTTATATGTACTTCTTGTGACACGCCTATTAAGACAATAATAGGGCAATGAGTGACAAAACAGCAGACTGATCAGTTAGCCTACAGAGAGCGCAGGTCTACAGAGGATGCACTAGCGATGTTACTGGATATAGTTACTAACCATCTTGACTCCAACTCCAAAAACTATGTATGCTGCTTGTTTGTTGATTTTACGAGTGCTTTTAACACCATTAGCCCCGATACGCTGATAGACCAACTCCTAAATTCCCCCCTAAACGGCGAGATCATCAACCTTATATACAACTTCCTGACAGATAGGAGACAAAAAGTGGAAGTTAAAGGTCAATTCTCTGCTGTCAAAACAACATCCACTGGCAATCGACAGGGGTGCGTCTGGAGCCCACTGCTATTCTCCATATATGTCCAGAATATGCCTGTACCACCATATGGTAACTACCACCTGATCAAATATGCAGATGACACTATCCTACTAGAGCTCTGCACACCTAAGACACCATCAACACTGGACACAGCTGCGGAATTCCTCATCGACATGTTTTGTGCCAATGACCTCATACTAAATGTCGCAAAAACAAAGGAAAATATTATTAGTAACAAACGTGATAATCCAAGCTGTGATAACATCATCATTAAGGGTATTGAGGTTCAACGAGTCGATCAATTTGTATACCTTGGCACTTCTATTGACTCAAAGCTCACTTTTAAAGATAATACCCGGTCTGTCGTTAGGAAAGCTAGAAAACGGCTTTATATTATGAAACATCTATCATTCCTCAAAGTGCCTAAACCAATCAGATTGAGATGCTATGTCACGTTCATTGAGTACGTTTTTATTTACCATCTGCGCACTGGTTTTGGTCCTATGTCCAATTCATGTGAAAAATCTATTGACAATGTCATCTCCACACCAGGTTATCTAGCAGGATGCAGATTCTTCAACATATCTAATATCTATGGACGTTGGTTTCACAATGCAAGTGCATTAGAATGTACGCCACTGAGAATGACCCTCTTTTTGAGCTAGATAAGCTATCTTCAGGGCGCTACCATGCCTTGAAGTGTAGAGTTGATATTCGTGGGAACTGTTTTAGAGCACAATGCATAAATTTTTTAAATAAAACATTTGTCTGAGTATCATTTTATAACGGTACAACACTGCAACATTTTTATATCATACAGTATTATAATATTTATATTATGAGCTCAACAGACGCATTTGTTTCGCAACAACTTGGCAGAGACAGAAAAACTTATCCTAATATTGATAAATTGTTAATATCGAATCGTAATATAATTGCATATGTATGTGCCTTCATTTTCCTTGCGCCTAATGATGATGATGAGATGATGCACCAACTAAATTATTTGCACTTAAAACCGGAGTTCCCAATTTTAAGTTTTCCTCTAAGGAATGTTAGTGTAATGGGGTCGGACCAATGTTGTCCTGACCTCCTTTTGCGCCGCCGTAGAGAAGCGCATCTTGCTTACTAAAAGGTATTACTGTTGCAAGCATCTGACACAGATGTTTGTTTCAGATATTCATAGGTAACTCTAGTGATGCAAGTTACGTGATTCAGATGTGAAACTCAATCTATAATTGCTGATATATTAATTAGAGCAATAAGGTTATATTCAATCTTTGGTTTTGTTTACCCTGTGTACACGACTGTGGCTAAGGTTTCATTCAAAAACTTACGCCAACACCAACACTAATATTTTATGCTCAGACGCACCAACTTCAAAATAACATAATGATGAAGAGCGCAGGTGCGCAGCAAATCACTTCATACTGAACACCAACAAAACTTTTTAAAGCTCTCAATAAAATAGCATGATGAACCTCGAATACACATTTTTTTACCCACACATTATATATGGCCTGGAATTTTGGGACTACGCATCACTCAAGTTCACTGACATAAAACAATTGTGTATTAGTACTGGCCTGTGGCTTCTTTTTTGGTGCCTTGGCAACTTTTCTGAAGTTGATGTGGCATATTATTAGCACTTGTGACCTAGGATTGGCATAATCTTTGCGTTAGGCCAATGTTAAAGAGAAATTTGAGCAATGTTTATTGACATTCTATAATATATATTATATACCTGTACACATGGTACATTAATAAGATCTGCTTTAGTCTACATAATTTTGTTACATTATTTTGACTTGGTGTGAGATTTAAAAGCATTTTTGTTGGTGTTGATGAATGGCTGAATTGACTCAACAATACCTGCCGGTCAGTCAAAACACCACTACAATAATAGTTTAAGCGCTCAAATGGCAGCGAGATGCTGGTAGAGGCATTTCAACATCAACCACTTTCTTTTCTCCGTTAAGTACTTACCCCAAGCATGTGGAAGTAATGTCACCAAATTAAAGAGAATAACTCCAAACATTTCATAAAATTGAGATGAAGCTAGATAGAAAGATTGGTCATACAAGAGAAAAAGGTTCTGAGCAAGCTAATGGACAGTTATGTATAGGTAATCAAGACATATTGTTTCATATCCACCATACAAATATGCTGACAAGTTCCCAGGATTGCTCGATTTTGACTTGGCATGTCAATATATTCTTCCTTCAAAAATTTGGTAAGGTTTCAGTTTCAGTTTATTTTACATTCAGTATCATTGTATGATAAAAACGAATGTTAACAGTGTAGAGAATAAAAATATTCTACTAGGCAAAATTATCACTTGTTCAGATAAGACATACAAAATTGTAAACAAGATTTGTCACGTTTTTGTGTACGGCATACAACAGGCCTAAAAAGTATTATGGTTTACTACAGTGTACTGTTTTGTAGCAGGTGTTGTCTAGCCATCAATTTATTAGTTGTCTCACCACAAAAAGGTGGCCATTACTCCCACATTATTGGGGTAAATACTTAAACGGAGAGAAGAAAGTGGTTGATAATGAAATGCCTCTACCAGCATCTCGGCGCCGTTTGAGGGCTTAAACTATTACAATAATAAATATTATAGGTGTCAATGTATCAGATGGTTGAGTCCCGAATGGTTTTGGCAGATCAAGCAAAATGTTTCAAGCTGGCCTATATTGCCATACAGAGCAGCACCAACCTCTCTTGCACTAATTGACAACGGTCGAAGGCTGTGAATATCATCCGAAAACTCTATTGATTTGATGTCTGCTGGCCTGATTCATACCTAGGGTGTATTGCTATGGAGGCCTATTGAGATTTTCAATCCAACAATATTTCTTGCCAAAATTATTGTTATTATTATAATTATCAAATTATGGACTTACTTAGTTGTTTCTATAAACACAGATTTTTCAAGTGGAGATGTGGAGTGGAGGTTAACACAAATATTTTCCTGAACTGATATTAAAAAAAAATAGTATTGTGCTATGGGTATTAAAGTACTTTACAACTATCGGTTAGAAGATGCGTTGTTTGCTTAATTAAGCATGCATTGCAAGAATAAGTACCATGTTTTAACAGCATGATGAGAGCATTGGAATTTTTAAGAACACAATTTCTAATTTAGCAATCAATGGGTATAGACTTATGATACAGATAGTGGTGGAAACATGATCTGTGCTGCCAAAAATTATATTTATGTTTACAATTATTATTCATTGTGGTATTCATTGTTTATATGAGTCAATTATTAGATATTAAATGCAATTATTTTCAGTTACATATACTATGAGCCTGCCTGCCAGCGCGTCCGACAATCAACCAAACTAATCTTGAGGCAACAACTGTGTCAATAATTAATTTCCCTTTTTGTTTATGATTTATACTTTTGAGAAATAAACTGCTCATAAAATCGACAAAGTGTAACCTTATATCTGAACAGTGCATTATGCAATGAGAAACTGAGCTGTCTTGAAACCGTCAGCAGGCATTGATTTTTATTCCACTCACTCACTGCAGCTGATGGGAGTCCAAACTGTCCATGTGTCATGTGCCAATTTGTTGGACCTAGTTGGCGGGACTGGTACTGGAGGGGTGTGGGCTGATGGTCAATTAGTGTTAATGAACGGACAGTTTTTGCTGGCCGGATAGAAAAAATCGAATTGCCAATTTTCGCAACTCAATCAACCTCTTCCGACTGGCTCTAGATAACATTACATCGGCGGTAAAGTGTTTTAGACTGGGAAAGAGGTATGGGTTTGGTAGTGCCCCTATACAATGAACTGGTTACATGTTTTATAGACACAGAGGGGCAACAAAAATGTACATAGTATACCACCTGTATTATTGGACCTTTTCAGAACAGACCTAAATAGTCCTAGATGAACATGCATGCAATGGCTGGTTCATGCCACAAACTTAAAACAAAAAACCGATCATTGCATCCTCACATTTACTACACGGTGAACGTTGTGATAGCGTGTTGCATAAAAATTTATTTAGTATTCTGTTAACATTTGGCTAACATTATGTAGAAAATAATAGGCTTTGGTTATTGTCTAAAAGCTTACGGAATGATAGTCAGAATGTTCAGATTCTGTTATAGCAGAATCTTTAGATCTGAGTAATTGTCAAATTTTATTTTTAACGTGATGATAACTTCATTATGTAATGACAAGAAAACAGCTCATAATTAGCGCTTGAATGATGTCATGATAATGCTATAAAATAGCATTTCATTCTATTTCCAGTACTAAACTTTCTTATCTTTTTCCCTTATTTTCATAAGTTTTTGCATCATTTTAATTGAATGCCCAACAATTCATCATCAGTTATTACAACATATTTTGTTCTTATTAAGTAGTTATTAATAAAATGCAGAATCATTACATGATGATTCGTAAATTTCTCTTTCAAAATTTCATGATCTTATAAAGTTTCACACTACTTGTCATTGATACAGAGTTATAAGATATAATTTTGATTTAATTCTTGACAATAGAAAAATATGCATGTAATAATATGGCAATGTTGCCAAAATGCTACCATGCCATATACATAGGCTTCCTCATGAGGCCGATACTGCTCCATCACTCTTTAATGTTATTTCATAACATTTTTATAACACGACAATTGCTGTCACCTGGCGTTTATGTAACGTTATAAAATAATGCTCTCACGATGTCGGGAAACAACTGTTTCAGTATGCCCTGACCAGTATGAAAGATAATGACTGTTGATGAATATAGAAATTTGTTCAAAGTGACACTTAATTATGCTGCCTTCTTTTGTAACAAAGAGTACAGCTTTCTGTTATTTCTAGCTATTTGTGACTTATCTTTTTGTGTACAATTTTGCTTGGTCAAATCAGTGTTGGCTCAGATGGCGATCTTGTTAGTTTAGCCTGCCATCACTCCGTCTATTTAATAGTGAGAGGTTTTATAGCATAAAAATGTACCTTGTATAGAATTTCAATGGGCAAAAAATGTTGCTAAACTGAACTAATACTAAGCAAAAGTAATGGATAAAAATCCCTGCAGCAGCAGTGAATTTTTGTCAATTGTAACTTCAATAACATCCGTAAATTAACAAGTGTTATTATTAATACACACAGTTAAATTTTAATTTGATTCTGCAAGGTTTTGGTCTTTATATTATTAAATATGCCTATCGTGTACCATGCTCACTGAGTTAGAACTTTATCGACAAAGGACTGAGGACTAGGAGGTATATAGTTTCCTTGGCAAAATTTTTTGAATTGATGATAATCCAGAGTGGCAGCATTTCACTCAGGATGGTAGCATTTGAGCTGCGACAATTTAGTATCCAACAGTTTCCTCTATTCTTTTTTCTCTATGATACTTTTGAATTTTTCGCCACAAGCTGGTATTGCTGGTATGTCGGGTAGATTCAGTAGTGAATTTGCCATAAGGGCTAGGGGACTTGACCCTACCAATTTTCAGTGTGTCAATTTTGAACAACCTCTTGTTTTTAATTACCAGGTGCCCAGAGGGCCTCATTGTGAGATTGGTTGGAATTATGAATGGATTATGCTGGTTTACTTGGTGCAATAGCCAATTGCAATAATTTTTCCCTTTGACTGCCCTTAAAAGAGGATTGCATCATGATATTCCTGTGACATAGAATAGTATGTAATGTATTTCCTATGTTTTTGCCTACAATCTGAGCAATTGACTATAAAACGATGGTCTTTTATAAAAGACTCAGGCAATGAATTTGAGTCCATAATTGCAAACAATATGATATGGTCTTCTACTCTATAGCTCATCTGCAGGAGTGAACTCTCACTGCAGGAGCCATCGAATATTCTCAGGGTTGACAATAACAGGATAATCTCATTTATTTAACCCACCATACACAGACCATTTATAAGAGATTTAATAAAGGAACATTATACGGGACACTTTTTTGTGTAAATACCTAGAGATAATAATCAGCCATCACTCTATTGTTTCTTGGGGGATTAGGGATCACATCCATTGTAAATTTAATAAATGAAATTATTCTAAGAAGACGGGAGACACCTATACTTGTTTAGGTGAACAAACTCGGAGTAGTTATCACAAGATGATTTCTCAATAACAATAACAAACCCAGGTGAAATCACCTAGCAGGGTTTATGGTTATGGTTAATTTATCACATTGGGCCTATTTTAATAATGGCAATACACAGTATATGAAACATGTATAAAGTTTGTATTTAAATGTTAACAGCTGAGAGGAAATGTGTTTCCCTGATCTGACAAATACTAGAGTCTAGAAGTTTTGAAATTTTCCAACATAACGCAGTGGAATTGCTGTGTGTGCCCCTGCGCGATGTGAGATGGTTGAGATACGATGTGCTTATAGTGTTGCCTGATGTGTAAATTTGCTGTAAGGTTATCATCTGGGCAAGATACTGAAACTTGGTGGCCTGAAGCTAGAAGGGGCAAGCTCATAAGACTTGACAAGTTATCTTACAGGTATTAACGTAATCAAGAGTGTACTGTGATCACATTAACCCCCTTCATGTGTACTGACATGCCTTAGCTAAAATAATGAATAAATCTGCCGGTCCCTGTTTTAGAATCCCAATAATTCTCTGTCATGTGGAGGTAATTGTATCATTGTATTATGCTGAGTGTGAGGCCTCTGTACAATTCAATTCTTTTCATTGTTTCAACTTTTGGTAAACAAAAGAATCCTTTAAACGCTGTGCCTGATTCTTTTCAATAGAGAATAAATGTAGCATGTCAGCTTGCATCCAAAGTTTATATGAGTAAACTGAGAATAAATGTTAAGAAATGCTGCATTAAATGAAGGGAAAATACGATAGAGTGACCCTAAAAGATTTATCTATTCGCAACGTCACAACGAGGTCAGACAAAAAATTTGACGCTTCTAGCTTTTTTAGAAGTGCAATTTAATTGAGTCATCTGGTTAATAAAAGATAATTTTTTGCCAACAATTCATCATGTTTTATGAAATTCATGATTTTTTGCATTCATTTCGTGGATTAAATAGTAATTAAACCACCAACCCTGGACAATAACTTTCAATCATTTTGTGATAGTTTCTGCATCAAATTCAAAAAAATGTAGGGGGAGATAAAAAGGAAACCATATAAGTCACTGAGAAGCAGATATAACATCAAGTTGGTAACAAGATGCTGCTGTTTGTTAAGTAATTTCGAAACTCAAAATCCGATCAAAATTGATTGAGTTATGAACATAAATCCTGAATTGTTGACAGTAAACCAATGATAATATCATTGCTTACTACACCTTCCAATGACGTTGAGTCGCCCACAATTGAGTGCCTTACTTCAGCTATATGTAGTGTCCTGTCTAGGTTTATAATTAAGACTATGGGTGCAATTGATTATGTTACAAAAATTAATAGAAATTTGTTATCATATTTAAATTAAGGCGCAATAGTCTAGTATTTACCCTGAAATATTGGTCACAGCTCTAGAGTGTCACAATACATAAATTAGCAATATTTACTTCTAAACCTATCTAATTTATAATCATGTAGTTGAGGGACAAAAAATAATTCTGCTAGATATTTTGTTATCACTCGCACATACAAATCGTCTGCAAATAAGTATAGGTATACTTTTAATCTTTACCAGTAGGGGATGATCTAATGAAGTAATTTTCCGAACAATCAAGTAGGCCTATTGATATTTTCAATCTTGGAATATTTTTCCATAAGGTAATTGTTGTTATTATAATTACCTAACTACGGATTTTATTACCTCTTTTTATAAAATTAATACGGAATCTTCAAGTTGGGAGATGTGGGATGGAAGTCCACAAAAGTATTTTGATATAGAAAAACAAATTATTGTGATATGGTTATTAAACTATTTTGAGCAATAGTAGGGCTTTCGGTTAGAAGATGTGTCTTTGCCCATTTAAGCCTGCATTACAAGACTAAAATCCAATTTTTGCAGCACAATTGGAGCAATTGAATTTGAAAGAAGTTAATTCCTAATTAAGCAATATGTTGGTGTAACCTTGTGAAACAGATAGGTGTGTGAACCTGATCTGTGCCGCCAAAAAAAATGAATTTCCAATGGTATTCATCGTATATATGTAGCAAATCGGTACATATTGAACTTAATTATTTTCAACAACTTGGACTATGAGCATGTCTGCCAACATGTCTGACAAACAACAAAACCGTGGTAACAACAGTAATTATTTTGTCTTTTTGTCCTGTGACAGTAATTATTTTCTATTTTTGTTTTTGTAAATACTTTTTAGAGAGAAATTGCTGTAGTTGATATAATTAAGAAGGTGTAGCGGAACATCTGGCAGTTCAATGATTCAATGAAAAATCAAGCTGTGTTGATACCTTGAGTCGGTGTTGATTTTTATTTTTTAAGCACTCACCACCAGGTAAGTGGCTGACAGGATACCCGACCGTCAGCCTCTGTCCATGCGGACACAGTTGGGGGGGACAACCTGTACTGGTACAGACGGAAGGGCAACTTGTTTTAATGAACAGACCAATTTTGCTGAACAGGCGGATAGTCAAAACGGAATGCCCAACTGCTTCAGCTTGATCTGAAGCCTTTACCGACTGGCCCCTAGTGCAATTACATTATTGCTCGCATGGTGCCTAGTTGACATTATGCTGAGAACAGCTTGAATTAAGAGGTTGTATGTCCCCGTCAAAAGTCTTCATCCACAAGAAGAGATGTTAGTGCCCGTGTAAAATTTACACAAATTTCGAGCAGTCCAGTGCTCTAAATAGCAAGATTGCTCTTGTATGATGACTGTAACGACTAAATACTTTAAAACACCACCTGTATTACTGACCCTTATATGAGCAGTCCTATATAGACCTAGATGAGCATGCATGCAATGACTGGTTCATGTTCTAGCTTGAATTTAAAAAGCCAAGCATAGCAAGCAAGCATTTGCACATTTACTACACGGCACTTAGACGTACTTCTTGTGTTACACTTGTTTAGACAAAGAGGGGAATAAGTGACAATAAAAGCAGGTAATCCCATTATTATGTCATAAGACTGATCGGTGTAAACATCCCTCAATCTCTAGCCCACATTTGGTGATGCTCACTTCCTTTTGCCATTATTGATCTAAGTCAAGATCTTGCCAATTCGACGCTCATCGAATTAAGTCACAATATATCGAAACAGTCTTTGTGTATACAGAAGCTTACTGTATTAACCGAATGAATACTGAAAAAAAGCGAAGGCTCTCAAAAATTATTGATCTTACTAATCTGTGACTTTCCCTTGTACAGAGACAGCTAGAGCTTGATAGTTACATCATCACAAAATGCTGCGGTGTTTCTTAGATCAATAAATCATCGATATACAGGCAACTGAATAGAGTGTTATATTGTGGATTTAAGGTTGGTTGTATGATGAGATAGATCTTGACGAGTAACTTCCTGAGAAATTTATCCCCCATATTTTACAAAATTGAGCCAATATTCTACCTCAACAGGCATTTATTAATTAATCCTTATTAATAAATGTTTTATTGGGCTTCGTGAAATATTAAGAGAATGAAAAGAGAATTAACATGGAATCACTGGTTGCCAGGAAATTCAGATAAGAAGTTTGTTCATGCGAAAGTGTACAAGATCACTTCGCAGTGAAAGTAGGCCAACGATAAGCTGAGTAGGCTTACTAAATTGTGAGTTCAATACTTGCAACAGGGCCAACTGATACCAAGTGTCACTATAGCTGCTATCCCTACAAATTCAAGACAAATTTAGCTTGAGATGATTTTTTTCAGGAATGATCTCATCTTGGCCGACAACTGAAATGTAAAATGATAATATCATTTTACATATCAGTTGTCGGCCAAGATGTTATTCTTTTTTTCAGTTATCGTTTTTGTTGTGACAGCTCATGCCAGCCCAATTAATTGTTGATTGTTTTATTCATTTGATAATTTTCTAATCAAGTTTTACCTAAAGACCCAGTTAATTTATTAATTTGTAAGGCCCCTTTGGAGGGGAGGGGGCGGGGGGCCTACAGTGCCTCGTTCAAACCATAAAAGCTTTATCTCTTTAACCCAAGAGGGTATGTGGTGATCCACTGCGCGATAGTCAATGATGACAGGAGCACATCTGAAAGCTGAAAATCCCTCCTGGTTAGGAAGCCCTAACCTGAGCAACCCTGATTATCACAAGAGACATTATTTAAAATGACTTAGATTTATATATGTTTATAATTTTAGCAATCTTAGAAGTTGTGCCCATTTCATATTTTCTTAAAAGTTAGTAATTGATAGATCATTGAACTGAGGCAGTTCTTGACATTTACGGGACAACCTGTACTGAAAAGGCATAAGCAGATGGAAAATTTGTTTTAATGGACAGACAGTTTTAACAGCATTATAAAACAAACTTCATGAGATGATCATAAAATGATGATGTAGTGATGGAAGAACTGTGATGCTATAACATTGTTAAAATTGAATACTTTTTGATAGCATGATCATAACATCATTATAAGCTGTTTTCTCGCATTTAACAGTGATGTATCATCATGTCAAAAATAATGTTTGACTAATACTTCGAACCAAAGATTCTGCTATAACTGACTCTGAACATTTTGAATACCATTCTGTATCCTATTAGACCATAACCCAATCCCATCATTTACACACCATGTAATACTTGATAAATTTATATGCAAAACATTGTCACAAAGGTAAACGTTTGCTGGGTTTTTGACCTTCATTTGTAACAAGAAGTCAAACAGTTTTTAGGTTATGGAATATAGGGATCACAAAAATTCCCAGGGATCAATATATTATTAGCATTTATAAACTTGGATTGTCAGCTTTGTGACAGGTAAACTATAAAGAATAATCCCTTTTCTTTTCGATCTGCTGGAAGGAACATTTATAACAATTGTCTTTAACAAACTGCTCACATGGATTAGTAAACAAAAGGCAATATCACCTTGTCTAGCATACCCTGCAAGTCCTCATCGAATAGGTTTTTTTAAATTTACACTTCTGCTTTTAAATTGTACTTATCGCAGTCACGTAGATATGTTGGTAGTTGGTTGTTTGACTGATCTAAATACAACAGCTTTATTTTCAGTTTTAAAGTGCTTGTAAAGGGAACAGGTTTTTGGTATCATTCTAGAGCTCTCAGTCTAGTTTAGAACATTATGGTATGTCCAAAAG
This sequence comes from Membranipora membranacea, assembly GCA_914767715.1. Classification (NCBI taxonomy): domain Eukaryota; kingdom Metazoa; phylum Bryozoa; class Gymnolaemata; order Cheilostomatida; family Membraniporidae; genus Membranipora; species Membranipora membranacea. Next base: position 6,538,016 of record OU612069.1, read on the forward strand.
CAGCCTGTGGCCCAGTTAAGAATTATTTTCACTCAAAGTTGGGATGAGAAGGTACTAAAAAGGTACTATTTTTCTCCTTTGGAGTTGTGATCACTTGTAGAAAATAGTACCTTTTTAGTACCTTAGATTATAATGGGAATATACAGTATCTCGTAAATAAGACTTTTTGTTATGACACAGTGGTTTTGATATTCCCTACATACAATATTAAACCACACAGAATTTATCTATTGAATGAATGAGTGAATACAATGCAAAGTTAATCTATCCCATGTTATGTGGCTTAGCTGGTAAAATGGGATAGTGTATAAAATTTCATAGTTGAATGACAAAGCAAACGATCGAAATCAAGCACGGCAATAATTACAACTCTAGCTCATCCAACAGCAAGAGTGAAAATTATAGGGAGATTAACAGATCCAGTGAGAGCGAGATTGAATATCATTCAGGAGGCAATTGTAGCAAATTGCCGTCGAGTCCATGTGATGATCATAGGGAAAATGTCCCTGAGGCATATCAGAACGCCATGACATACATCAATACGTTGTATGGAAACGATTTTCTCATGGCCCAAGCTCTCAAATCTAGGCTTTCCTCATGGTCCAAGATTGGCAATAAGGATGCTATGGGGATATTTAAACTTACAAATTATCTAAAACAGTGCCGGACAGCTATGAACAAAATTGTTGATCTTCAATGCCTAAATTTAAGTGAGAAAAATCAAGAGACAGTCAATCTGCTTCCGCTCAAAGCCACAGTCCTTAAACAGTCAGGCGAAGCCCAAACCTAGTGCTCCTCAAGGTGGTAATAAGGCCTTTTCTCAAAAAACAACAGCAGCTGCTGGTCAGAAAGCCATGTATAAGAAAGACTGCCTATATAGCAAATCTAACGATCATTTTTATGTGTCTAAATGTTCGAAATTTCGAGAGTTGTCTATCGATGAGCGCTGGAAAGCAGTGCAGTCTGGTAAGCTATGTAATAGATGTCTCGGAACTAAACACCAACAATCAGATTGTCAATTGATTGGAAGTGCAGTAAGTGTCAAACAAAAACACGCCACAGGCTGCTCCACCGAGACACTGCTACATCAGCCTAACAGTCTAGCACACAGCCATCTGTTAATACTGTTTGTAACGCCCCACAACACCATTATGCTGAACACAGTATCTTTTCTCCAACAGTACCTGTTCGGGTTTCCGCTCTAAACGACCCACACAATGAAGTGATGACTTACGCAGTGATAGATTGGCAGTCTAACAAGACATTCATAACTGATGATGTATCCAATGCTCTTGATGCTAAATCTCTCAGGCAATCTTAAGATATCCACTATGACTAGTGTAAATAAGCAAGTGCAGTGTAAAACATACTAAAATCTCACAATCAGAGGTTTCTTTAGCTCAGTGTATTACGACCTACCCAGGACTTACTGTCGTGACCAAATACCATGTAGTATCTCAGATATACCAACCTCGGAAAATATCAGGGATCTCAAGCGTCTAGAACCCATCGCAAACTACAGAGCACTCAGACTAAACTGTGATGCTGGTCTGTTGTTAGGTCATGATTTTACTAAAGCAATTACTATCAAGGAAGTGATTGAACCTCCTGAAAGTCGAGCACAGGCTGTGAGATATGCCCTATTGGACCTAATCAACATGAAACTAATACTGTATTTTCTGATCAAGTCGGATTTAGTCACTTTACATATTCTGTTGCATCTGATGTATCGACCCAGTGTATGTCAACTAACGCCTCTATCTGTAATAAGTCTCAAGTCACGGATGTGACACCGCGAGAACTCATGAAACAAATAGACGGTCTAGAGTTGCAGGATTTAAATTCAGGTCAAACTGTTTCTCAGGACTATTTAAAATTGCTAAACATTCTTGATGAGGCCACGTACCAGGATGAGAACAATTATTATGTCACGCCACTACAGTTCAAAGGCAGTTATACCAGCCTACAGTCAAATTATGAACCAGTGGTCAATCGTTTTAATGGATTGCTGTCACAATTCAAATGTCGTGGTTCAGAAATTAGGGATAAGTATACTGGATTCATCAGCGGTGTCATATCCAGAGGCGAGGCCGAGCTGGTACCAGATTCTGATTTGAAAAGCGGGGAGGGTTGTTGGTAATTGCCACATCATGGAGTATTCCACAGCAAAACCAAAAAACTCCGATGTGTATTTGATTATAGCAGTAAATACAAAGGCATGAGTATTAATGACGCTTTGTATCAAGGACCCGATCTTAATAACTCACTCTTAGGGGCGCTAATGAGATTCAGACAGAAACCTGTTGAGGTTAGTGGTGACATTGAAAAAATGTATCATAGATTTCGTGTTACACCCGCACATAGAGACTATATGAGATTCTTATGGCTAGATCAAGAAAACAATGAGCAGACCTATCGAATGTGTGTACATATTTTTGGCGCCAGATCTTCCCCACGCTGTGCCAAATACGGACAACGCCGCTAAGCTGAAGATCATGGTAACCAATATCCAGAAGCCCAGAAAATTATCATGCAACATTTCTATGTCGATGATGGTCTGCACAGTGTTGATATTCCAGAAGAGGCTACTAAGCTTCTTAATGACACTAGAGCTATTTGTAGTAAGGGCAACCTCAGGGTTCGTAAGCTGCTATCTAACAATAGTGGTGTGCTCAAGTCATTTCCACAATCAGATGTAAATATTAATCAGTCCGGTGATTTTGAGTTACTGAGCACATAACGCGCCCTCGGGATGCTTTGGTCACTGCAAACAGAGTCATTCAAGTATCAGTATATGCCTAAAGACAACCCATGTACTCGAAGAAGCATATTAGCTAATGTAGCATCTGTGTACGACCCGATGGGTCTAATTTCACCACCGCTTTTGTCTGGCCATAACATGATTCAGCAAACATGTAAATCTGGTCTTGATTGGGATAAGCCTCTAAGTGGCGCCACTGCTGATCAGTGGAAATTATGGGATGCAGAAATGTCAAGAATATCAGAAATACCTATTCCACTGTGTATATACCCTACAGGTTTTGTACCAGCCTAATGTGAGCTCCACACATTTGCTGATGCCGGCCAGACAGGCTACGGAGCTTGTAGTTATGTACGTGCACTAAACTCTAACCAGGATATACAATGTTCACTGTTACTAGGAAAATCTCGTGTAGCTCCTATGAAGCCCACTACAATACCACGGCTTGAGCTTCAAGCTGCTCTACTAGCGGCCAAAGTGTGTTATCTATAGTGTGATTCATATTTGTGGTCCGATTCTAAGATAGTTTTAGGCTACATACACAATGATGCCAAACGCTTCCACACTTCTGTAGCTAATCGTTTGAGCCAAATCCATGACGTCTCAGATTTATCTCAGTGGCATTATGATAGGACAAATAAGAACCCAGCTGATATAGCCTCTAGGGGTGTCAGTTCTGTATATGAGCTTAGTAACTCTCAATGGTTTCAGGGACCTAGTTTTCTGTGGGAGCAATGTGATCTCGAAGATTCTGCCAGTAATAAATTTGATGTAGACCCAAATGATCTAGAAACCAAACAGTCGACGACAGTTTTGGCCACTGATACCAAATCTCTATCATGTTTGGAACAAGTAGCTGTAGATATAGCCAATCATTTTTCATCATGGTCAAAGACTCGTCACAATGTGGCTGTATTGCTCAAAATCAAATCTTCTCACAAGTTTAAAGGATCTGGCAAAGTCTCTGTCGATGAATATCGGAATGCCTCTAAGCTTATTATCAAGGCTGTACAAAAATCTGAATTCAGTAGGGAAATACAACTCCTACAATCAGATGAAGTTTAATTATGCTGCTAGATACTTTGTTACCGCTCGCACATACAAATCTTCTGCAAAAAAGTGTAGGTATCTTTACCAGTAGGGGATGATCTAATGACATCATTTGCCGAACAATCATGTAGGGTTATTGACATTTTAAGTTTCGGAATATTTTTCCATAAAGTAATTGTTATTATTATAATTACCTAACTATGGATTTAATTGCTTCTTTTTATGGGAAAAATACGGAATCTTCAGGTGGGAGATGTGGGATGAAAGTCAACAAAAGTATTTTAATATTTTGAGTATTTTGAGCAATAGTAGGGGTGTCGGTTAGAAGATGTCTCTTTGCCGATTTAAGCCTGCATTACAAGACTAAAATCCATGTTTTACAGCACAATTGGAGCAATTGAACTTGTAAGAAGATAATTCCTAATTTAGCGATATGTTGGTGTAGACTTGTGAAACAGATAGTGGTGTGAACTTGATCAGTACTGCCGAAAAAAATGAATTTATAATGGCATTCATCGTATATATGTAGCAAATTTAATTATTCTCAGTAGCGAGCCTGTCTGCCAGCATGTCTGACAATCAACAAAACCAATAAATTGGTAACAACTGTGAAAATTATTACACAGGGTAAATTGGTCCAAGGATTGAATATTCCACTTGATTTCCTCATTGCTACAATGAAAATATTTAAAATAGTCCTAAGAGTGCATAACAAATGCTTAAACATCCTAAATCTAATTTGACTTAAAACTGTCACAAGGCATATCGATTCTTTCATCAAGCGGTACCGTTATTTATACCTTGATCAGTATTCAAATGTATATAAGTGATGATGTAATGATTGTTTGAAATAAGGTTGTATCCCTAACCATGTGGATTCATATTCCTTGGGTGGCTCTGAGGCCGTTATTTGAGATTACTGTAATGTTGTTAGTGTGCACACCTAATTCAACCTATTGAAGGTGAGAATTTGGATATAATTCAAATTGTGTAGCTTGCTGTATGGTCATTACCTTTGTGTGTGATACTACCATGGTTATGATGATTGTGTATACATTTTGGTTTCTTATTTGTACATATTTTTTATTTACGTGTTCTGCAGCTAGCTGCCTACCAAATCTGTTTCTCGGTTTGTACCTAACTTTGAGAAGCCTAGGAGATGACTGTGAGATAAAGAGTTGTTTCTTCTAAAATCTTTCATTCAAGTAAGTTTTAGCAGAGAGCAAGTGTCGTTATTAATGACTTCTTAAATTTTGTGACGTTTTTATTACTTGCTTTACTCTTTCACTTGAGCTTTTGAGCAGGAAATCTGAGAGTAGCCACATCTTTGCGTCTTGATCTTGAATAGCCTTCACAGCACAAGAAGTTCGTAATTCATAATAAATAAGCTATAATCAATAAATTTGCTTGGCCATAAACAGAAGTCAAATTTATCCCTATTGTCAGGGGAACACCATTGCCACCGGGATTTAATAAAAACTTGAAAAGCAATATATCTATTACAGAATAGGTGCTCAATTAGTCTGTGTCTTAAGCTCTTACAACTCAGATGTTTCTGTCCAGTGACCGGCAATGCATTATAAGTGACACAAAACAATACTTAATAACACTGTCAAGGTATGTAGGCCTATTACGATACAATACAATTCATTCTGTATATGTGTGGTACCCCGTCATTACAAAGTGCAATGAAGTTGAAATGTTATGTTTATCAGCTGACATGTTGCAACTCTTTGTTGTTTGATCTCGACCAAATTTGTATGCAGAACATGCTTGTCACTGAGGATATTACTCTGAATAATATCAGAAAATATGACTGTGTATACAGAAGCTTACTGTATTAGCCGAAGGATTACTGAAAATAAGCGAAGGCTGTCAACAAACCGGCTCTCAAAAATTATTGATCCTACTAATCTGTGACTTTCTCTTGTTCAAAGACTAGAGCTCGATAGTTGTATCATCACGAGATGCAGCGGTGTTTCATAGATCAATAAATCATTGAAATACAGGAAGCTGAACAGAGTGCTATATTGTGGATTTAAGGTGGATTGTATGATGAGAAGTTTATCCCCGCGTCTTACGAAATTATGCTCATTTTCTACCTCAACTGGTAGTTTTCCATTAATCCTAATTAAAAGTTGTTTCATTTGGCTTCGCGACATATTAAGAGAATGAAAACAGATTTAAAATGGAATCACTGTGTGCCAAGAAATTCACATGTGAAGTTCATTCATGCACAAGTTTACACAATCACTTTGCAGTGAACGTACGCCAAAGACTAACTGAGTACTAAAATGTGAGTTTGCTACCTGCAAACGGGTCAACTGGTACCAAGTTGCACTAGAGCTGTTATCTCTACAAACTCAATAAAAATTTAACTCAACTTAATTTTGTTTCAGGCATGACCTCATATTGGCCGACAACTGTATTGTAAAATGAAAAGTTATTCTTTATTTTCAGTTATCAGCTCATGCCCGCCAATTTAATTGTTGATTGTTTTATTCCTTTGATAATTTGACAATCAAGTTAATTTATTAATTTGGAAGGTCTAGGCTTTGGGGAAGGGGCTCTGCCCAGAACTACGTTGGGGAAGGAGGGGTGGGGGGGGGGGCTTACAGCGCCTCTCTCAAACCAAGGAGCTTTATCTCTCAAACCCAAGAGTTTATTTGGTGTGACGCTGCGCTGCACATGATAGTAAACTATGACAGGATCCATCTGAAAGTTGGAAATCCCCCCTGATTGGGAAGCCCTAACCTGAGCAACCCTGATTATCACAATAAACAACATTTAAATGAATTAGGGAGCTATGTTTATAATCTTAGCAAACTTAGAAGTTGTGCCAATTTCGTATTTTCTTAACAATTAGTCATTGATAGATCATTGAACTGAGGAAATTCTAAGTTGGGTTCCTTGTAGACAAGGATGTCAAATAACTCTATTTTGGTGTACAAACTCTCGTATTTGATAGTAATATGCTACATTTTAATTATTACTAAGGGATAATACACCCTTTGCATCGTACTTTTCAACTTAATATAACTAGATGGTATTGGAAATCCCAGATTATCTTAATCTTCACCTGAAAGGGATGACGTAATTGGTTTGGCACATCAAGCAAAATCAAGCTGGCTTACATTGCCATACAGAACAGTACCAACTTTTCTTGCACCAAAAAACAACGGCCAAAGGCTGTGAATATCATCCTGAAACTCTATTGGTTTAATGACTGCTGGCCAAGTCATACCTAGGGTATATCGCTTAGTTACTTAGTTGTTTTTATAAATACAGAATTTTCCTGTTGGAGATGTGGAGTGGTTGTCAACACAAATACTTTCCTGAACTGATATTGAAAACTATATTTTTGTGCTATGGTTATTAGAGTAAAGTACAGCTTTCGGTTAGAAAATGTGCCGTTCCCTTATTTAAGTCTGCATGACAAGAATTATAATACCATTTTTAACAGCATGATTAGATCATTGGAATTCTTAAGAACACAATTCCTATTTCAGCAACATGTGGGTGTAGACTTGTGATACAGATAGTGGTGTAAACTTGATATGTGCTGCCCAAAACTATATCCATATTATTTATTATTATTTTTAATTATCGTGATTTTCATCGTTTATTTGAGCCAACGGTCACATAATTAAATTATTTTCTACATAAGTAATGAATCTGCCTGCCAGCATGTCCGACAATCAACAAATCTAATCAGGTGGTATCAACCGGGACAATAATTAATTTCCGTTTTTTTAAGGTATATACTTTTGAGAAATAAACTCCTTTGGCTCATATAATGGAGAATGAGTAGCCTCGTATCTGACAGTGCATTTTACAATGAAAAATTAAGCTGTATTGAAACCTTCAGCAGGTACTGACTTTTGTATTTGATCACTCACTCACTGCAGCTGATGGAATTCCAAACTATCCACCTCTGTCCATGCACCCTGTGCCCAAATGTTGGACACTGTTGGCGGGACAACCTGTACTGGACGGGTGTGGGCTGACGGGCAATTTGTTTTAATGGATGGACATTTTTTGCTGGACGGATAGACAAAACAGTATGGCCAATTTTTTCAGCTCTATCAACCTCTTCCGACTGGCGCTAAATAAAATTACTTGGCGGCAAACTGTTTTTGGACTGATCAATTTAGCAAGCCATCTGGGTAAGAGGTGTGTGTTATGTAGTGCCCCTATACCATGAGCTGGTTACATTTTTATAGACACGGAGGGGCAACAAAAAATTACATAGTATACCACCTGTACTATTGCACCTTATCGGAAAAGACCCTAAATAGACCTAGATGAACATGCATGTGATGGCAGGTTCATGCCACAAACTTAAAATTAAAAAAACGATCATTGTATCCTATTATTATCTATATGGCACTTAGATGTACTTCTTGTCTCGCACTTATTGAACCAAACCACAATATATTGAAGCAGTCTTTTATAAACAAGTCTTTGATTTGGTCAATCACTTTTCTCTTGACATACTCATTAGAGAACAAAATACTGTAGCCTGTCTAGCAATCCTGTATAAGGAGGGCAAGTCGTGATACTGTTGAGATTATTTGAATACTAGATGCATAAAAATGACAAAAAGAGAAGGCAATGTTAATTACAAAATGTCCAGTTATGTCTATTCTCTTTACATGAGAGCTCCAATTCAGAGTCAATCAGTGAAACTTAATAGATAATCAATTTTGAATTGTGTGCACAATAAATATTGCTAATTATTGTCAAATTGTTAATATCGAATTGTAATATAATTGCATATGTATGTGCTTTCATTTTCCTTGCGCCTTATTGAATCGATGATGCACTAACTAAGGTATTTGGGGTCAGACCAATGTTGTCCTGACCTCTTTTAGTGTCGCTAAAGGGAAGCGCATCTCCCTTACTCAAAGGTACTACTGTTGCAAGCATCTGACTCACATGTTTGTTCTAGATATCAATGGGTATTTCTAGTGATGCAAGTTACGTGACTCGGATGTGAAACTCAATCTATTATTGCTGACTAAAAATATAAGCTTATTTTACAAATATAAATGCTGAAAAAACTCACATTGCTAGTAACCATAAATCAATTGAATTGCAATCTGACATTTCAGATATGAATAAGTATTTGCAGTGATGCTAGTTATGCGATTGAATTAAGCAATTCACAGTGAAATTTCACTGCGTCCATAAAAAAATATGAAACATTCACTAGCCTTGGCTTCTGACTGGTATAATTGTTATAAATTGATACTCAATGCATCAAAGACAGATGTTATGACAGTGTCTTATTATGATTTTGATTTGATTTCCTCAAACTTATTTTTCAGGGCATGTCCTTCAAGCAGTCTGACAATCTAAAACATGAAGCAATTTGAGAAAAATAAGATAAATGTATGAACTTTAAATCCATTGTCAATGAGATTGAACGAAACATAACCCAATCACAGCAAACTTTGAGAAAAAGCGTAAGATTTTGAATGGAACGTTAGCTGCAGTCGTGTAGGCAGGGTAAATAAAACCGAAGATTGAATATTCCACTCCATTTCCTTATTGCTCTAATGAATATGTGGTGTGTCCCATCAAAAAGGTCCATAAAGAGGTAGGACAAATATTTTGAGTTATTGCATGTACCAGATGCAGAATTCTCTGCTGATTCTGGTGATGTTTTCATTTTTGTTCTACGACAAATATTGACGAAGTTATGTAATTATAAAGCTGCCAGATCCGGCCGTCAGCCGAAATCGCGAATTCTCAATAATTGGCGCCAAAGTTTTGGTTTGTTGAAAATCGACGGGTGGTTTATTTACTACATAGCAACGGGGGTCAGAAATGTCTGGATCACAATGAAAATTGATACACTAAACAAATGGAACATGCTTAATCCAATGACACTATTTTAAAATTCATCAAGTCAACAGTTTTCTAACTATAGCTGATCAAATTAATTGAATTTATGGCCAGAGTTGACTCCGCGTGTACTGTAGTTATAGATTATATAACGGGTCCTTATTAGGATCTGAGCTGATTCGATGAAAGTAGAATTGCAGTAGTTAATAGTTATTTAATTCAGGGTTGGATTCAGTTCTTCAATTTCTTTGCAGCAGGTCCATCTACTGGTTCTGTTGGCTCAGGGCTGGGACAAACTAAGTCTCTGGTTTCAGGTGTACAGAATTCACGGATTTCCTTGAAGAGATATGCCTGCCGCTTGTGGTCTAACCCTTCAGGCACTATCTCGGTTGGTAGACCTGATACGTTCTGCCGTAGTATAGTCTCCTCAGTCAACTCCGCGTCACTGGAAAATTTCTTTGATTGGACAACACCTACAACACATTATTATTAAGATGTTTAATGCATGCACTCAAACCAGGGCAGCCAGCCAACTCTAATTTCATCTACGGTGCAGGTCATGGTTGTTACCTTGTTTGCTAGAAGTGAAGATGAACTGCTGCTTTTCTTTTATTCCCTTCACTTTTATGCCATCTCCGAGAAAGCCTGTCCAGTCTGCCTGCTTCACAATCACTGTTCCGTCCTGACTACCGACAAGCTGATGGGTGTTTCCAGCGCATGATGAGTCAAATACCTATGAACCAGATTAGATAATCAATAATGATGTTGGGACCACTGACTGAAAACATATAGTTGTCTGACAAGGCCTCCAAACAGCAGCAGCACAAGATCTTACCTTCGCAATGTCATCTAGGCTTGACACCAGAGTTTGGCGAAATCGTTTCTTGAATATTCCAAACATCTGGTCACACATAAACTTTGTGTGTCCAGCGATTAGAAAGTTCAGCTCAATTGTATCGTTCATCCCATTCATTACTCGCCATGCCAGGTAGAACAGCATGCAGTTGTTTTTGTTTTGTCCGCTGGAAACATGAATAACATATTACCTTATATTGCTAGAGTCATCATCCCCTAGTTTTCTCAATGAATACTGCCAGGATAATATTACAATTCAAAATTAGGGCACCTAGGCCTTCTTACCAGCAGTTATCAGCATGAAGTATCAGCTTTGACACCCTCGGCTGGCAGGAAAGGTAGTGGTGCAGTAGTGAAATCACCAGATTAGCCCCCTTTGATGTAGATATAGCTTCGTCTATTAGATAATTAACCTGTCTGCCCGTCACCTCATTACAGATACCGAATATACCACACTTTCTCGGGGTTTTGAAATAAATAGGCCCCGGTTGATGAGGATGGTATGGATAGTGAACCTGTAATAACATAGCCAACGCTCACCATTACATTATAGGTATATGCAGTTAAACCATTGCGTGAAATCCGCAACTAGCGGGTTTGGAAGTAAATCGAGGTGGCTGATTAAATTGAAGGGAAGCAGTGATCGGCACAGAGCATGATTGTGAGAGAAAGCGGATGTGATTAAAGATTATAGCTTTGGCTACACGACATATACCACAACAAGCTAACATACCTTGGGAGTCTCAGCTGAAATGAAATGTAATAATTGTTTGTGTGTGAATTTATAACAGTCTTGCTGCAAAAAGGGTTAGCCAGAGTTGTGCTTTTGATAGTAAATCGGTTCTCGGTCCACTTACCTGTTGGGCGAAGTCAAAGCTGATATGCATCGTTTCAGGGGGAGGCTTTTCTTTACATGCGCTGATGGAGTCATTCATATATACTCGTGCTTCCTGTGCCCTCATTAGATGTGCTTTCTGTTCTGCAAGCTTCTGAAGTTTGTTGTCATCCTGCTGGTTCACTGACCTATCAAAGATAATTTACAAGACAGTAACATCGAGGTACTCTACTAAAGTACCTCCGATCATTTAAACCAATGCTTATAGGTGAGTATTTTTAATACTCACCAGAATGCATTACTAACCTCATGAATAGAATGTTGTTTGCGTGACACACCCAGCAAAGGTCAGAGGAAGGCTTTGAGATGAGCAGCCAGGGCATGTGGAGGCTCCAGACGCGGCGAAAACTCTGCCTGCTGCGTGGTTTCACCATGGCAGCGGTTGCTGAGTCTACATACTCCTGGTGAATTCCGACGATAGTCATTGAAGAGGGCAGAACCTTTACCTCCTCCTTAGAGAAACCTGGCGAGTAACACATAGTCATGATTAAAGTGATTGTTCAGGATCATACAACGTCTGAAGGACAATAATACAAATGATGATATGCCTTACCTGGAACTCGTCCCGGTAGAGCTAAGCTGTGTATAGCGGCGATGTTGCCTAGAAACTTGATGATGAAGGTTGTATCTTCAATTGTCAGGGATGCATTATTCCTGCCTTTCTTGAAAAAATCTCTTGGAACTACCCCGACCTCCTTATAGTGTTTGATGAGCTTTTTGAGTGTGTTGTTCCCTATCCCGTGTAACACCATGAATGTTGGGCGGCAGAGAGGCTTTCCTAAAAAATAGTTAAAAGTGTAGCTTAGTATAGTATTAGTATACGAAATTATGTACTATAGGCTAACTAAATCATGATAGCTTACATTTTCACCACTGATATCAGCGAAGGCAAGCAGGTTTTACAATCAATTTGCCCCACAAAACCTCAATTGACATACTAAAGAGGATGGTCAAACATTATTGTAACACGTACCCTCGAGTTTAAATTCACAACGAGTGCGCTCTCGCTGCTTCTCCTTGTGCTTTGTCTCTTTACCTAGGGCGGCACTCGTATGTATCCCTACAGATATCTTTCCCAGTACAACCATGTCTTTCTCTGCTGGAGTGAGGGATTCATAGTATACCAGCTGGTTGAGCATTTCTTCTGAATCAAACTGGCTGATACAATTCTTCTTGCATGGACACTTGAATTTCTTCAGCATGCTCTGTCTTTTTGTGAGCCCATCCTCAAAGTTGCCTGCAGCTGGCTGGATTGGATAGGTAACTGTCTGACCCTGATTATCCCCAGCAGCTCCACCATGGGTATCAGCAGCAGCAATATCAACTTGTTGGGCCAAGTCACCATCATGTTGTTTGTTTCTCAAAGTCACTGCTACTTCACTACTACTTTCACAACCCTCCTCATCACTGAAATCTAACTCAATGTTCCTGTCATTAGCACAAGCTGATGTCCAGTCACTGTCTTCATTATCACTATCATCAGCTCTTTCAGTCAGATCAAAATATTCCCCAGTAACTTCATCTAATAGTGACTCAAAATCTACAATCTTCCCTGAATCCGCCATTTTGTGTACTTCCTGTTTGCTTGGTTACCACTTTGTAGGTCAAATAAGTAGTAAGCAATGTGAATTGGCCAATGAAACCCAGATATTCAGATTCAGAAGGCTTTGATTGGTCAGAAAACTTGGAAACTAGAAATTGATATTAGTAATGATATTTTAACATAGTAATCTTCAAAGGCTTATAACTCACAATAGAGCCTGCCGCGTTATGGACCTTTTAGATAGGACATGCCACATATATTTAAAGTAGTCCTAAGTGTCGATAACAGATGCTTAAACATCATAAATTTAAATTGACATAAACATGAGACAAGACCTAGGCAAGGCACACATACACAAGGCATATCAATTCCACCATCAAGTGGTACCATTATTTATACCTCTCAACAGTTTTAATATGTATATAAGTGATGATGAAATAGTAGTTGAATTAAGGTTGTATCCCTAAACATGTTGATTCATAATTCTTAGGTGGACCTGTGGCTGTTATTTGAGATTACTGTAATGTTGTAAGTCCGGAAACCTAATTCAGCCACTTGAAGGCAAGAATTTGGCTTTTATTCAAATTATGTAGCTTGTTGTATGGTGATAACCTTTGTGTGTGATGCTACAATGGTTATGATAATCGTTTTATACATTTTTTGTTCCTTATTAGGATATATTTTCTTATTTACGTGTTCTGCAGCTAACTGCGTACCTAATCTCTTTTTCGGTTTGTACCTAACTTTGAGAAGCCTAGGTGATGTCTGTGAGATATAGAGATGCTTCTTCTAAAATCTTTCATTCAAGTAAGTTTTAGCAGAGTGTCGTTATAAATGACATTAATATTTGTTATGTTTTTATTACGTTCTCTCAAGCAAAGTTTTACTTGTTTTACTCTTTCACTTGAGCTTTTGAGAGGAAATCTGAGAATAGCCACATCTTTGCGTCCTGATCTTGAATATCTTTCGCAGAACAATAAGTTCCTAATTCATAATAAATAAGCTATAATCAATAAATTGGCTTGCGCCATAAACAGAACTCGAATTTATCCCTGTTGTTAGGGGAACACCACAGCCACTGGGATTTAATAAAACATTGAAAATCAATAAATCTATTACAGAATAGGTGCTCAATTAGTCTGTGTCCGAATCACTTACAACTCATATGTTTCTGTCCAGTGACCAGCAATGCATTATATCTAACACCAAACAATACTTAGTGACTCTGTCAAGGTATGTAGGCCTATTATGATACAATACTGACTTAATATAAATGTGTGGTACCCAGTCATTAGGAAGTGCAGTGAAGTGAAAAGGTTATGTTTGTCATCTAACATGTCAGCTCTTTGTTGTTTGATCTCAAGCAAAGTTTGTATGCAGTAGATGCCTGGCACTGAGAATTTTACTCTGAATAATAATAGAAAATATGACTGTGTATACAGAAGCTTACCGAATCAGCCGAATGATTACTGAAAATAAGCGAAGGCTCTCAAAAATTATTAATCCAACTAATCTGTGACTTTCCCTTGTACAGTGAGAGCTAGAGCTTGATAGTCGTACCATCACAAAATTCGGCGGTGTTTCTTAGATTAATTAATCATTGATATACAGGCAGCTGAACAGAGCGCTATACCGTGGATTTAGGATTTATCGCATGATGAGATAGATCTTGACAAAAAACTTCCTTGTTTTCATACTTTATAGTAATCGGCTACATTTTAGTAATTGCTACGGGATAATACACCCTAGGCATCGTACCTTTGAACTTAATATAACTAAATGGTATTGGAAATCTCAGATTATCTTAATCTTTACCAGAAAGTGATGACGTAATGGAGTCATTTGCCTAATAATCAAGTTATTGATGGCCATTTGATAATATTTTGGCAGCTCAAGCAATATTTATCAAGCTGGTTTACATTGCCATACAGAGCAGCACCAACCTTTCTTGCACTAATTAACGACAGTCCAAGGCTTGCCAAAGTAGTTGTTATTATTGTGATTACCGAGTTATAGATTCGCTTAGTTGTTTTTGTAAATACAGGATTTTCAAGTGGAGATTTGGAGTGAACGTCATCACAAATATTTTCTTGAATTAATATCAAAAAATGTATTATTGTTATAAAATTATGGTTATTAAAGTACTGTACAACTATCCGTTAGAAACTGTGTCGTTTGCATATATAAGCCTGCATGACAAGAATAAGTACCATTTTCAACAGCATGATAATACCGTTCGAATTTGTAAGAACAGAATTCCTAATCTGGCAATCAGTTGGCGTAGAATTGTGATACAGATAGCAGTTTGAACTTGATCTGTGCTGCCCAAAAGCTGAAAGCTTCAATTCAGTGTCAATTAACTTAATAGATGATCAATTTTGAATTGTGTGCACAATAAGTTTTGCTAATATTGTCAAATTGTTAATATCGAGTCGTAATATAATTGCATATGTATGTGCTTTCATTTTTCCTTCCTAAGTTCCCAATTTTAAGATTTCCTTAAAGGTTGGTTAGTGTAAAGGGGTCAGACTAATGTTGTCCTGACCCCTTTTAGCACCGCTATAGGGAAGCGCATCTCGCTTAGTCAAAGGTACTACTGTTGCAAGCATCTGAGTCACATGTTTGTTTCAGATATTTATAGGTATTTCTGGTGATGTAAGTTACGTGACTCGGATGTGAAACTCAATCTATAATTGCTGACTAAAAATATAGACTTAATATATAAATATAAATGTTTAATTAAACTTGTTTTCTAGTGATGTATGTTATCCGATTCAATTAATCAATCCATAATGTGGAATATTCACTAGCCTTAGCTTCTGACTGGTATAATTGTGATGCATTGTTACTCGGTGCATCAAAGACAGATGTTATGACAGTCTCCTGTTTTGATTTGAGTTGATTTTATCTAACTTATTGTTCAGGGCATGTTGTCCTCAAATATTCTGAGAAATTTAAATATTCAGAAGTAATTTCAAAATAAAAATATGAGTTTTAAATCCCATGTCGATGTGATTAAACAAAACCTAACCCAGTCATAGCAAACTTTAAGAGAAATCACCATACTCAAAGGGAACAAACTAATTGTACAAAAATTCAGATATACTACTGTAGCAAGCATCTGTCTCACCTCTCCGGAAGGCCAGTTAATCCACAGTAACTCGCATCTATACTCTTCAATGATGGTATTTTCCCCAATCCTGCAGGTAATGTCTGTAGGCCCCTATTGAAACTAACCTCTAACAACTCCAGTCCTGGCAGTTTGCAGATGCTGTGGTGGATAAATAACAGAATGTTAAAATACCATGCAATACTGCTTGTCAGTTCATGGAGCAAACACAATTGAGCAACAACTTTGATCTATGAGAGAAATTTTTAGACTGATCAATTACCAAGGAAAAATTGTACCTATCAGATTTAGATTTTGCATTCTGAATAGATTTGGGTTTCCTTTTATTGCAAGTATCGGAGGAGATAATAGTAACCATATATCATATGAACTGCAATCTGACGTTTCAGATATGAATAAGTATTTATAGTGATGCAAGTTATTTGATTCAATTTATCAATTGATAGTGACATCTCACTCCATCCCTAAAAAAATATGGTACATTGTCTAGCCTTTGCTTTTGACTGGTATAATTGTAATAACTTGTTACTCAATGCATCAAAGACAGATGCAATGACCTTGTTCTACTTCGATATTGATTTGATTTTCTCAAACTTATTTTTCAGGGCATGTCCTTCTAGCAGTGTGAGAAACTAAACCATGAAGCAATTTGAAAAAAAAAGAGATAAATGTAACTTTAAATCCAATGACAGTGAGATTGAACGAAACCTAACCCAATCGGAGCAAACTTTGAGAGAAATCGTAAGTTTTGAAATGGAAAGTTTGCTGCAGTCGTGTAGGCATGGGTAAATATAACCAAAGATTGAATATGCCACTCCATTTCCTTATTGCTCTAATGAATATATTTGAAGTAGTCCTAAGACTTAATAACAGATGCTTAAACATCATAAATCTAAATTGACATAAACGTGAGAAAAGACAAAGGCAAGGCACACATACACAAGGCATATCAATTCCACCATCAAGTGGTACCATTATCTATACCTCTCAACAGTTTTAATATGTATATAAGTGATGATGAAATAATAGTTGAATTAAGGTTGTATCCCTAAACATGTTGATTCATAATTCTTAGGTGGACCTGTGGCTGTTATTTGAGATTACTGTAATGTTGTAAGTCCGGAAACCTAATTCAGCCACTTGAAGGCAAGCATTTGGCTTTTATTCAAATTGTGTAGCTTGCTGTATGGTCATAACCTTTGTGTGTGATGCTACAATGGTTATGATAATTGTGTATTTATTTTTCGTTTCTTATTAGGGTATATTTTCTTATTTATGTGTTCTGCAGCTAGCTGCGTACAAAATCTGTTTCTCGGTTTGTACCTAATATAGAGAAGCCTAGGTGATGACTGTGAAATGAAAAGTTGATTCTTCTAAAATCTTTCATTCAAGTAATTTTTAGCAGAGAGCAAGTAATGTCTTTATAAATGACATTAATTTTTGTGATGTTTTTTATTATGTTCTCTCAAGCAAAGTTTTGCTTGTTTTACTCTTTCACTTGAGCTTTTGAACAGGAAATCTGAGAGTAGCAACATCTTTGCGTGTTGATCAGTAAGTCCCAAATGCCGATAATACTGATAAACCTATGGCATAAAATAATTAAATTAAAAATGGCAATCAGTTGCCACAATTCTGGAAATTGGTATTACATATCTTTTTCAGCATATTAACAACACTCTGAATCATCAAAATCAAAAATAAAGTCTGCTGTGGCTGGCCGGTGGCTATATTTTGGTGTGCTTAATGCTGTTTGCTGACAAAACACTAGGGTCTAGAAGTTTTGAAATATTACCACACAACGCAGTGGATTTGCTGTGTGTGCCCCTGAGCGATGTAAGATGGTTGAGATACAATGCTTGGATGCTGTTTGAATTTGCTACTCTGTGACAGGGATTTGCGAGATCTAGTTTCTATTATCAGTGCTAATAGTGTTGCTTGATGTGTAAATTCGCTGTAAGGTTATGATCTGGGCAAGATACTGAAACTTGGTGGCCTGAAGTTAGAAGAGGCAAGCTCATAAAACTTGACAAGTTATCTTATAGGTATAAAAAAATTAAGAGTGTATTGTGATCACATTAACCCCCCTGTACTGTAATGACTTGGTAAAATAATGAATAAATCTGCCAGACCATGTTTTAGAATCCCAATATTTCTCTGTCATGTGGAGGTTTCTAAACTCACTGGTTCTTCTACCATACCTAGGTACTCTTTATATTCTGCTTTCACAATTAAATATGGGTTCCATTTTCATATTACGAACAAAAATCTAAGTCGGCATTCGATACTCATAATCTGATATTATTTCAAGTGATGTCATGTTAAGAGACAAGGCTACAGGTTCACATCAAATCTTCATATGCTAAGCCTGATTCTTTTCAATAGAGGATAAATGTAGCATGTCAGCTTGCATCCAAATTTTATATGAGAAATGCTACATTAAATGAATGGAAACTACGATAGAGTGATGCTAAATAATTCATCCATGGGCAACGTCACAACTAGGTCACACAACAAATTTGATGCTTCAAGCATTTGTAGAAGTGCACTTTAATTGAATCATCTGGTTAATAAAATGAAATTCATGATTTTTTGCGTTGATTTGTGGATCAAATAGCAATTAAACCACCAAGCCTGGACAATAACTTTCAAACATTTTGTGATGGTCTCTGCATCAAATTTTAAAAATGTAGGGGGAGATAAAGAGGAGACCATATAAGTCACTGAGAAGCAGATATAAAATCAAGTTGAGAAGAAGATGCTGCTGTTTGTTACGCAATTTTGAAACTCGTAAATCCGATCAATATTGATTGAGTTATGAACATAAAACCTGAATTGTTGACAGTAAATCAATGTGAATATCATTGATTACTTAACCTGCCAATGACATTGCGTTGCCCACAATTGAGGCCAGTTATACTTCAGTTACATGTAGTGTCCTGTATAGGTGTATAATTAAGTCTATGGGTGCAATTGATTATATTACAAAAATTAATAAATTTTTTTTTATCATATTCAAATTAAGGTGCAATAATCTAGTATTTACCCTTAAATGTACAGCCTATATCGTGCTCGTAAAATTGGTCAGAGCTTTACAGTGTCACAATTCATAAATTAGTAATATTTTCTTCTAAACTTGTCCGTGATAATTTATAATCATTTAGTTGAGGGACAAAAAATCATGCTGCTCGATATTTTGGTAGGTATACTCTTAATCTTTACCAGTAGGGGATGTTCTAATGAAGTCATTTGCCCAACAATGATGTAGGGTTATTGACATTTTAAATTTCGGAATATTTTTTCAATAAAGTAATTGTTATTATTATAATTACCTAACTATGGATTTAATTACTTCTTTTTATGAGAATAATACAGAATCTTCAAGTGGGAGATGTGGGATGGAAGTCAACAAAAGTATTTTGATATAGAAATACATATTATTGTGATATGGTCATTAGAGTATTTTAAGCAATAGTAGGGCTTTTGGTTAGAAGATGCGTCTTTGCCCATTTAAGCCTGCATTACAACATTAAAATCCATTTTTCAACAGCAAAATTGGAGCAAGGGAATTTGTAAGAAGATAATTCCTAATTTAGCGATATGTTGGTGTAAACTTGTGAAACAGATAGTGGTGTGAACTTGATCAGTGCTGCCAAAACATGAATTTACTATTGCATTCATTGTATATATGAAGCAAATTGGTATATATTGAATTTAATTATTTTCAATAACTTGGACTATGAGCCTGTCTGCCAACATGTCTGACAAGCAACAAAATCGATAAGGTGGTAACAACAGTAATTATTTTTGTCTCTTTGTCCTGTGACAGTAATTATTTTCTCTTCTCGTTTTTGTAAATGCTTTTGAGAGAGAAACTGCTTTAGTTCATAAAATTAAGAAAGTGTAGCGACACATCTGGCAGTTCAATGATTCAATGAAATATCAAGCTGTGTTGATACCTTTAGTCAGTGTTGATTTTTATTTTTAAGCACTCACCACCAGGTAAGTGGCTGACAGGATACCCGACCGTCAGCCTGTGTCCATGCGGACACAGGTTTGGGGACAACCTTTACTGGACCGGTATAGACGGAAGGGCAACTTGTTTTAATGGACAGACCAATTTTGCTCAACAGGCATGGGCGGATAGTCAAAACGGAATTCTCTGGCCCCTAGTGAAATTACATTGTTGCTAGCATGGTGCCTAGTTGACATTATCCTGAAAACAGCTTAAATTAAGAGATTGTATGTGCCAGTTAAAAGTCTTCATCCACAAGAAGAGATGCTAGAGCCCGTGTAAAATTTACAGAAATTTGGAGCAGTCCAGTGCTCTAAATAGCAACATTGCTCTTGTATGATGACTGTTATGACAAAATACTTTAAAATACCACCTGTATTACTGACCCTTATTTGAGCAGACCTAAAGAGACTTAGATGAGCATGCATGCAATGACTGGTTCATGTTCTAGCTTGAATTTAAAAACCCAATCATAGCAAGCAAGCATTTTCACATTTACTACACGGCACTTAGACGTACTTCTTGTGTTACACTTGTTTAGACAAAGAGGGGAATAGGTGACAATAACAGCAGGTAATCCCATTATTATGTCATAAAACTGATCAGTGTAAACATCCCTCAATCTCAAGCCAACATTTGGTGATGCTCACTTCCTTTTGTCATCATTGATCTAATCCAAGATCTTGCCAATGCGACATCCATCAAATTAAGTCACAATATATCGAAACAGTCTTTTAGAAACGAATCTGATCAAACACCGGTTTTGTCTTGACATACTCATTCGAGAACAAACTACAGCAGCCTGGCTAGCATTCCTGCTTAAGGAAAGCGAGTTGTAAGACTGCATAAAATGAAAAAAGAGGAGGCAATCTTACTTGGAAAATATCCAGTCTTGTCTTTTCTCTTTATATGAGAGCTCCTATTCAGAATCGATTAATCAAACTTTATGTAGATGATCAATTGGATCGTCTGCATGATAAATATTGTAGAGTTTCCAAAAATATAAATATACGCAAAAGGAAATTATTAAATATTAAATCTAAATCAATTTTAGTTTTTTTTCAAAAGACAGTTAGTCAAATTTATCCCTGTTGTCACAAAAAATTGACAAGCAATAAATCTATTACAGAATAGGTGCTCAATTAGTCTTTGTCCCAATCTCTTACAACTCAGATTTTTCTGTCTAGTGACCAGCAATGCATTATAAGTAACAGCAAACAATACGACTGCATATACAGAAGCTTATTGTAATAGTCGAAGGATTTCTGAAAATAAGCGAAGGCGGTCAACAAACCGGCTCTCAACAATTATTGATCCAACCAATCTGTGACTTTCTCTTGTTCAAATACAGCTAGACCTCGATAGTTGTATCATCACAAGATGCAGTGTTTCTTATATAAATAAATCATTGAAATACAGGCAGCTGAATAGAGTGCTATATTGTGGATTTAAGGTGGATTGTATGATGAGATAGATCATGATAAACATTTTCCTGAGGAATTTATCCCCCGTGCCATACAAAATTATGCTCATTTTCTATCTCCAGAGGTATTTTTCAATTAATCCTAATTAAAAGATGTTTTATTGGGCCTCGCGAAATATTAAGATAATGAAAACAGAATTAAAATGGAATCACTGGTTGCCGAGAAATTTGTTTTAGGTATGTACTCATCTTGGCCGACAAAATGATATGATGAGTTATTTTTTTTTTCAGTTATCACTTTTGTTGGGGCAGCTCATGCCCGCCCATTTAATTGTTGATTGTTTTATTCCTTTGATAATTTGCTAATCAAGTTTCACCTAAGACACGCCGTTGGGGGAGGACGGGGGGATGTGGGGGGCTTACAGCGCCTCTCTCAAACCAAAAAGCTTTGTCTCTCAAACCCAAGAGCCTATTTGGTGTGACCCTGCACTGCACAGGATAGTCAACTGATTATCACAATAAACAACCTTTTTAAATGAATTAGGGAGATATGTTTATAATCTTAGCAATCTTGGAAGTTGTGCCCATTTCGTATTGTCTTAAAATTTAGTTATTGATAGATCATTGAACTGAGGAAATTCTAAGTTGAGTTCCTTGAAGAAAAGGATGTCAAATAACTCTCTTTTAGGGTACAAGTTTTCGTATTTCATAGAAATCGGCTACATTTTAATTATTACTACGGGATAATACACCCACAGCATTGTACTTTTGAACTTAATAAAACTAGATGGTATTGGAAATCTCAGATTATCTTAATATTCACTGGAAAGGGATGACGTAATTGGTTTGGCAGATCAAGCAAAATCAAGTTGGCCTACATTGCCATACAGAGCAGCATCAACTTTTCTTGCACCAATAAACAACAGCCAAAGGCTGTGAATATCATCCTGAAACTCTATTGATTTGATGACTGCTGGCCAAGTCATACCTAGGGTATATCGCTGTGTAGGCCTATTGATATGTTCAATCAAAAAACATTTCTTGCCATTATTTTAATTACCAAATTATGGATTTACAAGAATTATCATTGATATTGAAAACAATATAATTGTGCTATGATTATTAGAGTAATGTATGGCTTTCGGTTAGAAAATGTGTCTTTCCCTTATTTAAGCCTGCATGACAATCAGAATAATTCCATTCTTAACAGCATGATTAGATTGTTGGCATTTGTGAGAACAAAATTCCTATTTCAGCAATATGTGGGTGTAGACTTGTGAAACAGATAGTGGTGTGAACTTGACATGTGCTGCCCAAAGTTATTATTATTTTTATTTATCGTGATATACATTGTTTATTTGAGCCCATTGTTATAAAATATTAAATGCAATTGTTTTCCATTACATAGATTATGTGCCCACCTGCCAGCGTGTCCAACAATCAACAAACCTAATCAGGTGGTAACAACTGCGAAAATATTTAATTTCCCTTTTTTTTACGGTATATACTCTTGAAAAATAAACTCTTTAGCTCATATAATCAAGAAAGTGTAGCCTCGTATCTGACAGTTCATTTTACAATGAAAAATTGAGCTGTATTGAAACCTTCAGCAGGTACTGATTTTTGTATTTGATCACTTACTCACTGCAGCTGAGGGAATTCCAAACTATCCACCTGTTTCCATGCGTCCTGTGCCCATCTGTTTGACACTGTTGGCGGGACAACCTGTACTGGACGGTTGTGGGCTGACAGGCAATTTGTTTTGATGGATGGACAGGTTTTTGCTGGACGGATAGAAAAAATGGTCTGGCCAATTTTTTCAGCTCCATCGACTTCTTCCAACTGACGCTAAATAAAATTTCTTGGCAACAAAGTGTTTTGGGACTGATCAATTTAGCAAGCCATCTGGGAAAGAGGTGTCTGGGCCCCTATACCATGAGCTGGTTACATTTTTTTATAGACACAGAGGGGCAACAAAAAATTACATAGTATACCACCTGTATTATTGGACCTAATCGGAAAAGACCTAGATGAACATGCATGCAATGGCTGGTTAATGCTACAAACTTAAAATTAAAAAACCGATCATTGCATCCTCATACTCACTATAGATGTAATTCTTGTGTCAAACTTACTTAGAGGATAATAGAGGAATGATTGACAATAACAGCAGATACTCATATTGATATGTCATAGGTCTGATCAGTTTAAACATTCCTCCATCTCTAGTCAACATTTTGTGAAGCTCACTTCTTTTTGCAATCATTGATTTAAGTATCATATTTATTGCCAATGCAAAGTCAATCGAACCAAATCACAAAATTTGAAGCAGTCTTTTAGAAACAAGTCTTTAATTGGGTCAATCACTTATTTTCTCTCGACCTACTCATTCGAGAACAAAATACTGCAGCCTGTCTAGCGATCCTGTATAAGGAGGGCAAGTGGTGATACTGTTGAGATTATTTGAATACTAGATGCGTTAAAATGACAAAAAGAGAAGGCAATGTTAATTATGAAATGTCCAGTTATGTCTATTCCCTTTACATGAGAGCTCCAATTCAGAGTCGATCAATGAAACTTAATAGATGATCAATTTTGATTGTGTGCACAATAAATATTGCTAATATTGTCAAATTGTTAATATCGAATTGTAACATAATAGCATATGTATGGGCTTTCATATTTCCTTGCGCCTATTTGAAGCGATGGTGCACTAACTAAAATTATTTGCATTCAAAAATGGAGTTCCCTATTTTAAGTTTTCCTCAAAGGAAAGCTGGCGTAATGGGGTCAGACCAATGTTGTCCTGACCACTTTTAGCGTCGCTTACTCAAAGGTACTACTGTTGCAAGCATCTGACTCACACGTTTGTTTCAGATTTTAATAGGTATTTCTAGTGATGCATGTCACGTGACTTGGATGTGAAACTCAATTCATAATTGCT